>OU343225.1:169996179-170096775 GCA_910596185.1 Chrysanthemum makinoi
ATATCACTAAATTTTATTTATCTATATTGAACACATCATCAGAATAAACATTCTTGGGTGATCTCTATAGACAAAACTACAAACTAATCATTTTACCTCATAATGATATCTTGGCTATTTAAAAGCCTTAGTTATCATTTCTCAAATAAGGTTGTTGGCATTACATGTATGTCAATAGTGTCCGTGTGAAACTTCTCATATCATGATAAAATAGTATTTTGTCATGATTTTAAATTCCCAAATTATGATTCATTCGTAAAAAAGGAACCTCGTCAAAAAGGACTAGTAAAACACTAAAACTCGTCAAAACCTCAAACCATAAACAAACCTTAAGCTATAGAGAAAAAAACACCAACATTAGTTAAGAATTAAAACTCCCTCATCAAAATTATCAAAGTTCACTTAAACATTAGCTGGCGATGCCGGATCTATGATTGAACTAGCGGATCCCTCATTCAAGAGGATCGGTGGGGCGGAACATCCGGAAGACATAATAAGTGCTAGATGATCCTTTGTGGAGTTTTACTTTTCACTTTACTCTCCCACTCACGAACATAAACCATAAGTTACTGTTCATAGGAACTCATTCCTCATCATTTCAAAGGAAACAATCACTTGTGTAAGTATTATCTTCACTACATTGTTATTTCCATTCTCTAATTCCTAGAAGTACATTTTTCATCTTGAGAACTTTGGTTCAAATGGGTTTATCACAATTTGGTATCACATTGTTTTCTAAGATAAACTAAATCAAAAAATCAACATTGTTAATACAAATTAAAAACTCATTTTGAATTCAATAAAGATGTATTGAGCAAAACTGTGATGAACCTAATTAGGATACTATTCACATAAATGACACCACATTGTGGTTTTGGTGTTTAGGATCAACCATGCCGAGCTCAAGGCAACAAGACTATCAAGACACAACACACTACATTCTGATGTATCATAGAAAGGAAGGCTTAAGTCCCGAGGACCGAAAGGCCTTCAAAATGTTGCAAAAAAGATTGTTCCGAGGGCCATGTAGTGAACCCTCATTTCTCAACAATCTGAGGCATTTCCTAAGTCTTTGCGGGAATCAACTTCCAATGCCTTCTAACCATCAATGAACAAGTTTGTCCGGTATTTGTCCTAGAGTTCTACAAGAGCATAAGGATCATAAGAAATGAGGACGGAACCATTTCGATAAGCTTTTGTCACCAATGAACACGAATATACCTTCACCCTTGAAGAGTTTGCTAGGATGCTTGTATCCTTGCCGAGGGTATGCACTTTTTCAAATGAATGGTCACTAGCCCACCTCCATGACATGGTCGATGAGCATCCGATCTATTCCACCTCTCCTCAGGTCTAAGATAAAGAATACCGTCTTCATCCAAAGAGCCTCCCCGTCTCGGGTCACTAGGAAATCGAAGGTCATCTATAGGGATCCCTTTCAAATGGAGCTTTCAGAGATGTTCCTGTTGTACAAGAAATAGGAACTAGTGTTAAGGGACAATGTCCTTTATTTGGTGGGAAATAAGGATCATCCCAACGCTTGGTTAGTCTACATGATCTATTTCCTTGTTACTGGGACTCATTTCAACCTTGCCTATTACATGGTTAAACGGATGGCAAGTGTGTCAAGGATGGACAAGATGGTGCTCCCCTATGCCATGCTCCTAACTCGCCTAGCCAATTTTTCTTTGCTCTAGATCCATCTCCCTACACCGATGACCACTTCTTTAGCAAAAAGGTAATGGTGCCTTTATCCGATGAGAAGACTACAAGGTTTATGGTTGAAGGCAAGAGGCCTCATCCATCAACGGACTCATCAGAAGAAAGGGAGGGAGAAGGAAGCAACCCTATTGGCAACGTTCAACTTGACCCCATAGCATACATTAAGAAATTACCAAACATCCCAAGCCCATCTCAAGAATTTCAACAAACAAAGGGGATGTTTAAATGTTTTGCCAACTTTCTCATGAAGAAGAAGAAGTAGGCTTGAGGGGTTGAAAAGTGAAGCTTGGAGGCGATGGAGTAGAAGATTGAGTGAAAGGCAAGGTAAGGTCGTGGACCTTAAATTTGAACAATGGTCTATAAAAGATCTTTAACAATATTTTTGTAACTTAGGACTTAGCTTAAGTAGATGGCTTGACGTGAACAATGACACCTGATGCAGGTTTTACTGACCAGGTCTTAATATTTATAGTGTCTCGCTATACCTATGGTTTACCCTAATGCACTAACGGGCAGTGTACCCGGTCATGTGTAGTGTAGTAAATGGTAAAGCCGAGGTCGTCCCAAGAGCTATGTGTGTCGGATAATTACTAAGTCTAATTGGCACAGAATATAAATGGTTTTATATGGTTTTAATTAATTAAACTATGAATGTAGAATATAAAAGCAATTAAATGGAAGAAAGGAAATCAATAAAATAATAGTGGTGCTAACCTAGTCAATCCTCCTAACTAGTTATGTCTACTTCTACTTACTTCCAATTACTTCAGGTGGGGTCAAATTCGAGAGGACATCATTTGGTCAATTCGCCCTAACCTATCAGCAAAGATGCCACCACAGGAGAAATCAGACGCACCGTCATATGTCCTGTTGTTTCTGGTCCCCTAAGCCAAGTCATTATGTACCGCTACATGCTAGATTCTAAATAGTGAGTGCCCGGCCGTTAGGAACTTAGACACTACACCCCCAATTCTTAAGTTCATCCAAACGATAGGTGATCAGTTGGTCAAATCGCACAAGTAGAAAGGTGCGTCATTGGTCATATCTTACCATTCCGTCTCCGCTCACCTTGGTGGTTGGTCATATCTCCTAGGCAATTGGCCTCTATCGCCATTCAAAACTACCGAACCAGGGGTAACTACCAAAGAACTATGCATGAATACACTTAGAAATAATTGTACGAAGTAAAGGTAAACGTAAACAAAACAATTAAGGAATCATAACTAGGCTAGCACCAAAGGGTGCTTAGCCGCTCATATTAAGCATGCACATAAATTCAATATTCTAAGGTACGAAATACATGAATTGAAAGTAAAAGAAATAATAAACGCTAAAGCTTATCGTAATGGTGTGACTTCTCCCTTGGAAATAGCTCAGTATGCTTCCCTAGACCTCCCTAGATCTTTTTCCCACGTTCTCAGAGTATTGTGTGTGGAATGGAATGAATAGAAATCTTTGGAATTAGGTGGGGTATTTATAGGCAGTTCGAGTTACGGTAACAAAAAATATGAGTTACTGCCGTAACCTCCGTAATGCACTAGATCACTAGTTACGGCGTAACCTAGTAAGTGGTTCGCCGTAGTCTTCAAAACCAAGTTACGGTAAATGATGCATTGAGTTACGGTAAGTACGTGCTATGGAACCTCTTTTGACCTAATGGAGTTACGTCGTAATCTTAGGAAGGAGTTACGCGTAACTCCTGATGAGTTGGACTTCAGGTCACGCAATAGTTCTGGCGTAATATGAGAGATGAGTTACGCCGTAACCTCTTCAAAATAAGCATCTTTGTGATAAATCTTTTGTAACGTTTCCATTTCCGTGTCTCTTTAGCTCCAATGCTGCATAATTTACCGAAAGTGTAAAACAATGGAAAACAAGCGTAAATCCATATAAATGATATAAATACGAGCATTAACGGGGGAAATTGACACTTAATAATTAGGACTATTTGATGTTATCAAATATCCCCCCACTTGAACTCTACTTGCCCTCAAGTAGACCTTATTAGATAGATTCCTAAAAAGATATCTCCCAAAACACGGAAAATATAAGTTAACCAATCCCGTATGCTAGAATAAAACAAAGCCGAACACCTCGCGAAAGGGGAAAAACACTCAAATCTCTCAACTATTCTAAGTGTCAATTTCGGGGTGATCACTCAAACTACAGTCATAGCATTTATTCTATCATAAGCTTGGCGGTTACACAAATCTCCACCACTAGAGTTAAGGGCTAAGCAGTTCTCGAAGGCAATATGGGTAGACAAAGGTTAAGGGGTGACTCGTCATTACTAACATGTCACGGCGAAGTGGACAAAATCAATGATACATGACCAAATCCATGGCCAAGACACCAAAGATTGCTTTCATGCATCACCTAGACATGCATCATGACTAAAGGGTAGGATAAGACATGGGATATATAATTGGTGTAAAACAAAAAACAAGCAGGTAGTCTATATCTATAACTAAGTCATCACCACTTACCGTCCGCCCAAAGTTCAAGTTTAGAAGTCTAGAGACCGGATCATGAAATGCAAGGTAGATGTGTGATTTTTGATTTTCGTACACAAGATATTTTTCCGAAGAAATACAAAGGTATGTATTTCCCGGGTCGTTTTCCCAACGAGGGATGAATGGAGTAAACAACTCACGTCGCGTGATTCGGGATTCGAATGGGTAAAAAGGGAATTTGGGTTTTTTACACTACGAGGCAAGGGAAAGTAAAGGGAAGCAATAAAACCAACTAAATCTATGATGCAAATAAGTAAATTTAACTAAATATGCAATTTTAAACTAAAACGCGTAAAACGTAATTAATGAAACGCGAATAAAATGCAAACTAAACTATTTTAACCCGTGAAAATGAACTAATATTTTTCTACAGCTAAGAATGTTATTTGAAAACGATTTGAGATTTAAAACCATTTTTTTTTGGTTTTTCTTGATTTATTTTGAATTCAAAACTAATTTAAAATAGAGCTAAAATGCTAAAAATAAGGAAAACTTGCAAGAAAATTACAAAACTATTTTAAAAAAATAAAAATTAACTAAAAAGAATTTTAGAAACTAGAATCACATTTTTTTGAATTTTTCTCTAATTATTATGAATTTAAAACTATTTAAAACTAATTAAATTGCTAAAAAATACTATTTAAACTAGGAAAATTCTGGAAAATTTTTTTTTGGCTTTTTATATTTTTCTTAATCTAGGAAAATTGAAAACATATTTTTTTGGAACTTTTCTGAATTATTTGCAAATAAAGCTAATTAAAAATGCTTAAAACTCAATTTAAATGTAGAAAAATATCAAAAGAACATGGAAAAATATGAAAACTTCCATAATAATATAAAATAATACTAAGATTCCAGTAAAAATAACAGAAACAGCTATGGAGATCAGGAACTATGATTTGGGCACACTACTTGCAAGAATAAGCACTTTAAAATAAGCAATAAGCTAACTAAAGCTACTATAAGCTACCCTAGCCTAAAACTAACCTAAAAAAACTAAGTTGTGGCTACTGTAACTGAAATGGACCTAATAAGCACAAGCTAGAGTGAAATAAGCAACAAAACAGATTTCATAAGGCTAAATCCAAACGGCCTTATAGCACCTACTTTGAGCCTACGTTAAGCTAGCTGGAAAAAATCACAAAAATAAAATAAAATCACCAATCAAGTAAAAACCTATCAAAGTGCAATAATCCAAAATTTCAGCTAAATTGAACCATAAATGAACTTGTGAAAAATCTAGAAAGTTTGTCAAAAACCTGTTATGATGATTTTTGACTTTTGAAGACAGATTTGGTATTTTGACTATTTTGAGATTCAATCTACTGAAATGGATCGAAAATGACACTTAATGTTATAATGAACCTAATTCAAGCTTGTTCTACTGATTCTAAACCTAAATGCAAAGTTATGACTACTGATTAAAACAGCTATGATCACAAGATAAGATTTAAAATGATTCTGACTAAAGGTGAATGAAGATGCAAAGTGATAACTAAACTGAGCTTAAATATCCTAAAGCAAACTAAACTAACCAAATTCAACCTCAGAACAAACACAGAACTCAGTAATTTGATCTAATCCAAACACTACTTCCAAGATTGTTTTGTAAATTTACCAATCAAAACTTAAAACTAACCCATAACAAGCATCAATACAGATTCAGATTACAATCTAACTCCTAAATAATGCAATAACTCAAACTATAACTACCAATGACACACTAAGCTAATTATGCAGATTAACACAGCAATGAATCAGAAATGTAAAATCCGAGTAAATAGCACTTACATAAGTCCAGCCACAATGGCTTGCTCATGAGATCAAAATAACCATTCTAAACCTAATATCAACCCAAACTGATTCTGATTCAACCCAAATCTGATTCCATTTCAGCAACTTAATCATAACTGCATTCTTTGACTTTTAGTGACTGAATGTAAATGAGAGTAGGATCTAAGTAGTGAGAATTTTTACACAAAGTAAGCTTATATCATCTTATAACAGTGATGTAATCATAAAAGCATTTAAGATGAGAATTCAAGTAAAAATGATTATGTTGATAATAAAAGTTGAGTACAAAATGGAATTTAAAAACTGAATTTAAACTAAAACATTAAAAATACAAAGTTACTCAGAAATTAAATCTACACTACTCCTACTCTACATAAATCTTCTGTGGAATCAGGGGTCTTTATATAGCTGAGGTCTTGAGTGAATAGAAGAATCTGGAAGTTGGCAGTGTGCTTTCTTTTAGCCTTTCATCACCCTTGGATCACCATCCACGTTTTTCATTCATTTATCACCATTGGATCAATTTAGCCACGCATCAAGGACCAATCAGAAGGCAGGAATGGGGTGTATTGACACACGGATTGGTGACATGGCATCCGTGTGTCAGCGGATGTCAGGGATTGTACTATTATACCCTTAATTGGTTTAATTTGTTCAATTGAGAGCGAGGGCAAATTTGGGTATTTAGGTTTCTTAAGCTGGGTTTGTTTGGGGGAATAGGCGCGCTTAGTTTTTTTTTAGTTATTTTAATATCTTGTTTGACTGATATTGAATGAATTGACTGGATGTTTAAGTGAAACCGGGTCATGGGGCTGGGTTGAAAGGTTTGGACCGTGGGTCTTGGCTTGTATAGCATATGGGCTTAAAAGGTGTAAGACATGGACTTGATATTGCATTTGGACTAGGATAAGTATTTGATCCATGTAGCAACTTAAGGACCAATTATGTATAAACTGAAACTTCAGGGACCAAAGCTGTAATTTTTTGAAAATGATCCAAGGGCTAATCATGAAACTTCCATATAAACCAGGGACTGATTTTGCAAATTCTGAATCTCAAGGGTATTTTTTTGCCAATTTTTGAAAGTTGAAGGACTGATTCTGCCATTTCTGTAAACTTGATCATATCTTTCACAAATCATCCTCTTAGCATAGAAATCTTCACAGATGCACAATTCTGACCTTCCGGCTCAGCTTTAGCACTCTTTATCTTTCGTGCTTGGGTTTTTGTCAGATTTGGCTATCTTTTGCGCGTTTGACATATCCGTACCTGCACAAGCATAAACTCAAGAAAACAGCAAATATTAGCAATAAACGGCTCTTTCTTGGTTATTTTGGGTCTTATTTGATAAAGAAATGATATGTGTTTTAGCACATATCAATGTGTCATTAGAGGACGTCGTGATGGGCACACTACCTTTTCTTCTTCAGTTGGTATTACTCCAACTCCAATCTTCAAATGTGACCGAGGTGGCCTCCTCGATACTAAACAATAAAGCTCATACAATAGTGCTTATAACAATGCACTTTACAAAATCATAACTGAATCAACTATTTTTTTTTTCGACTTTTTTTTTTTGAATCATAACTGATAACATAACATCCCCCCACTTGAGATGAACAATGGGAATTCGGGGGGTCTTTAATGATCTTCATAATTGTTGTCGATGAAAGCGTGATTTCCAAACCTTTCCACTCGAACCTTGAACTTAGGCAAATGATGATTTTCCAATTACAAAGGCTAAGGTGTAAGGTGTAAGGTGTAATGAAACAATATATTGGGGTGACAAAATGAAAGGAATGGTTCAGAAGGGTGTATCTAGGGGTATCTTGCACTAAAGGGGAGTGCAACAAATGGTTTCACATGGGGGGTCGAGAAGTCGAGGTGACTAATCGATAGACACACAATGGTAGGCTGTTTGGGTGATAATCCTATATCTTGCCTTCTAAAACTGAAATGTCCAAATACATCGAGCTAACTCAACATACCTCGTCTATGGTCTCGAAATGATGCAAAGGCCAAGTTCTAAAGTTTACAAGATACCGGCACACTCATAATTTGGTGGATTTGGGTAAAATATAGGAAACGGATAAGGCTAATCTCACCATGTAATATCAAGGGTTGTATGTGCTCGGCTAAGGTCTAATCTAGTTAGGTTGGGAAAACATGTCAAAGTATAAAAAATGGCATAATTTTTTCAAAATAAACTAGAAAAATGAGGGCGAAATAAAGTTCAAGAGATAATTCTACTCCCGTCCACTTGAATTGTATAAAGTCCCTTTTGTACTAGGCGGTAAAATAAAGGTGAAGAAAGGTAGAATTAGGCGAGAACTTCAATTTTGCTCCAAAAGAAGAAGGCCCACGAGAAAGGATTGTGCCTTCGTTTAAGCGTTATGAACAAACTTCAATCCACGAAATCACAAAACGACAAGCATAATTCTAAAAAGAAAAAATAAAAATGAAAAATAAATCTAACTCACTTTCGTAGGAATCACGGTTGCATTTAGCGAATGCAACAAGCCTTTAAACCACTTGGTATCCCAAGTGGACTAGTGAAATCTCGTGAGGGTTTACAAGGAACACACCCACAAAGTTCATTTAAAAACTAATACAAGGTTATTGTGTTTTAAAATGAAAGAATTAAAGAGAGGATTATGTCGCTCCAATAAGAGAGTTACGTCGTAACTTGCAAAACTGGAATGAGCTGAGAAGCGAATGGTTACTGCATAACCACGAGATGGTATTACGCCGTAGTTGGTAATGCGTCAAGAATTCTGCTGTTAAAATGTTGGTCACGGCGTAATCACCAAGATGAGTTACGCCGTAACTCTGTTCAGTCGACAGCTGCAGCAGTAATTACTTCATTGTTTCCGCAAAATGGTTAGAAAACACAAAACCAACAGAAAGGAAATAAAAACAAAGAAAGAGATAATTCGTTTGTCTCGAAAGATCACTTTTCTTTATTAACAGTCTTTAAGTTAGACTCGAGCCAGCGGGCTCCTATGGGGGTCTTTTAACATTCCCCACTTCCATTACTCGTTGGTGTTCATTCATCCAATTATCAAGCCTTTTTTTTCTTGTAGATTTATTGAGCCCAAATGCTCCCAACTTATGTGAAAGCCATTTATCACATAATTCTCCATTGTCATCATCTTTAATAATATTATCAGTAATGCTGATGTTTGATCTTGTTCCGCCTATGATGTTAGTGATATGGTTGCACCTTTGCTTGATCAGTTCCTTAATCAATTTCGAGCTTCCAGGCTTTAATTTGTACCAATCTTCCAATGCTAATTCAACATCATGTTGCTCTCCCTTATGAGGGTAAATCCATTCATTAACTTTTCTTTCACATTTTTTAGGGTGAGAGAATGGTGGCCATGCTGATTTACATTATGTGGTTAACATCGAGTTGCAAAAGTGTTTACTAGGACTCAGAGTTTCCTCCTTGCTATGAACAATTTCATCCAGTTTCTGCTTACAATGTTCAATACTTTCATTACGATTATCAGTAATAGGTAGAGTGGGGTTTATTGATTGAACATTATTAGAAATATCAGTTTTGGGCTTTAAATGCTCGTTCATACTAAAAGTTATTCGTTCCTTTTCGGTCCCCAAGGAAATTTGTTTTTCAAAAACCATGATTTGAGCTCTACAGGTGGCCAGAAAGGGTCTTCCAACAATCAAGTTGTAAGTCTCCCGCTTTCCCATGTCAATTACTACAAAATTGGTGGGGAAGAAAAATTTTCCAATTTTCAAAAGCACATTGTTCACAATCCCCTAGGTACGCCTTAGAGGAATCTGTCATTTCAATCATAATAGTTGTTTCTTTTAAATTGGTAAGTTTGATTTTATCGAATAAAGTAGTTGAGATAAGGTTAACCCCGGCCCCTAAATCAGCTAATGTGGGAATCTTAATATTACCAATAGTACAAGGGAGAAGAAAACTTTCACGTGCTGCGACTTCGGAAGTTGGCTAGGTAGGAACTCGTCGTCTTGTACTTTATCATCCTCTCTTAGGTAGTTAATCCCGGAGAGATCATTAGTGATAGAGGATGTGCATTGCTCCTTTTTTGCTTTGTCCTGCGCAAATATGGCTTTGCAGGAAGTGGCTTTAGCATTACTTGTTGCGAGGTTCTTAGCTAATTGCCCAATTTGTGTCTCGAGGTTCTTAATTGCAGCATCTTGGTTACGTAGGTTCATATTAGTGTCCTCCTTAACTTTGGTCATCCATTCCTTGAGCCTATCTTCCTTTTTTGTCGATTCTTCAATGTGTTGGTGCATTATTTCATCAAGACTCGGTTTAGGAGTATTATTGTTGATTTTTGTGTAGAACCCAGGGGATTTTTCACGGTACCTAGGTCCGTAATTATTGTAGCTTTCGAAAGGGAATTCTTTTCCATAGTTCACTTCACTGATCCGTTTAACTTCTTCATTGGAGGAACAATTTTTTGAAGGATGACCCCCATCTCGTTCCACTTGAATGGAATGCACATTTTCCTTGAGCTTCTTCATTTCCCTTCCAAGGTTCTCTAATTTGTTGTTTATTGCTGCAAGGCCCTCAATATCATTATTTTTACTACGGTTGTTTCCTCCATTGTGCCATTTGTGAGGTGGTGCATTTTTGAATGGTTTCCAAAGCCATGGTGGGTGTCATACTAGGAATCGGTCCTTGAGAATCAATCATTTGTCTTGAAGAGATGTTCAGTCCCTTGTAAAAGACGTTCACTTTTTGTTGGCGATTAAGATGGAGTAGGGCACTTGTATTACAATTCGTTGTATCTTTCCCAAGCTTGGTATAATGTTTCATCTCCCTCTTGCTTGAAGTTATAAATTTCCTCCATTTGCTTGGCCGTCTTTGATGGAGGACAATATCTCTGAATGAAGTATTTTTTTAAGATAGGCCAAGTGTTGACAATCCCTGCATGTAATCGATCGACCCATCTTTTTGAAGCTCCCGTGAGAGAAATAGGGAATACTCGTAGCATTATAGCATCGTGTGAGACTCTGGGGGTTTTGAATAGGGCGACAATGTATTCGACGCTGTCTACATGTTCATGGGCATCATCGGCGATGCTTCCAGAGAAAGGGTTTGCACGTAATTCCCTCATGAATTGAGGTTTAATTTGAATTGAGCATCTTCGCAATGGTGGCCTCACAATCCACGGCCCTTGTTCTTCTCTTGTCAATAAATATTCCTCAAGAGTGAGGTTATCGATGTTAATAGCTTCCATGGTACTTGAAAACTTGAAATATGATCGTGAGAAAAGTTTAAATATGAAATGAAAGACTTAATATTAATCCTAATATAGCTCCCCGTAGCGGACCCAAAACTTGATGAGGTTTTCTTGACGGTCTTAATATTTATAGTGTCTCGCTATACCTATGGTCTACCCTAATGCACTAATAGGTAGTGTACCCGGTCGCGTGTAGTGTAGTAAATGGTAAAGCCGAGGTCGTCCCAAGAGCTATGTGTGTCGGATAATTACTAAGTCTAATTGTCACAGAATATAAATGGTTTTATATGGTTTTAATTAATTAAACTATGAATGCAGAATATAAAAGCAATTAAATCGTAGAAAGGAAATCAATAAAAGAATAGTGGTGCTAACCTAGTCAATCCTCCTAACTAGTTATGTCTACGTCTACTTACTTCCAATTACTTTAGGTGGGGTCAAATTCGAGAGGACAACATTTGGTCAATTAAGCCCTAACCTATCGCAAAGATGCCACCACAGGAGAAATCAGGCACACCGTCATAAGTCCTGTTGTGTCCCCTAAGCCAAGTCATTAAGTACCGCTACATGCTAGATTCTAAATAGTGAGTGCCCGGCCGTTAGGAACTTAGACACTACACCCCCAATTCTTAAGTTCATCCAAACGATAGGTGATCGGTTGGTCAAATCGCACAAGTAGAAAGGGTCGTCAGTTGGTCATATCTTACCCTTCCCGTCTCATCCGCTCACCTAGGTTGGGATGGTCATATCTCCTAGGCAATTGGCCTCTACCGCCATTCAAAACTACCGAACCGGGGGTGACTACCAAAGAACTATGCATGCATACACTTAGAAATAATTGTACAGTAGTAAGGTAAACGTAAACAAAACAATTAAGGAATCATAACTAGGCTAGCACCAAAGGGTGCTTAGCCGATCATATTAATCATGCACATCAATTCAATATTCAAAGGTACGAAATACATGAATTGAAAGTAAAAGAAATAATAACCGCTAAAGCTTATCGTAATGGTGTGACTTCTCCTTTGGAAACAGCTCCGTATGCTTCCCTAGACCTCCCTAGAGCTTTTTCCCACGTTCTCGAGTATTGTGTGAATGGAATGAATAGAAATGCTGGAATTCGTGGGGTATTTATAGTCCAGGTCTAAGTTACGGCGTAACCAAAATATGAGTTACGCCGTAACCTCCGTAAATGCACTAGATCTGCTAGTTACGGCGTAACCTAGTAAGTGGTTACGCCATAGTCTTCAATAAACCAAGTTACGTCATAAATGATGCAGTAGTTACGGCGTAAGTATCAGCGGCGTGGAACCTCTTTTGACCTAATAGAGTTACGTCGTAATCTTAGGAAGGAGTTACGCCGTAACCTCTTGATGAGTTGGACTTCAGGGTCACGCAATAGTTACGGCGTAATGTGAGAGATGAGTTACGCCGTAACCTCTTCAAAATAAGCATACTGTGATAAATGTTTAGTAACGTTTCCATTTCCGCGTCTCTTTAGCTCCAATGCTCGCAATTTACCTGAAAGTGTAAAACAATGGAAAACAAGCGTAAATCCATATAAATGATATAAATAACGAGCATTAACGGGGGAAATTGACACTTAATAATCAGGACTATTTGATGTTATCAACACCCTAACTTAGGCGACCCAAATGAGAATTTTACGACTACTTGATTGAAATCAAGAAGTCGGTCTTCCTCATATTTGCTTACCTTTTAGTCACTCTTACTTACCATGTGTGATATACCTTGGTTGAATATTTGATTGCTCGATGTAGAAATGTTTAGGTTGGTTATTTTCTAAGAGGTGCAAATTCTGCACATTTGCTGTGAAGCTACTGGTCAGCAATAGCCGGATCCCTGAGCTATAACAAGCCGGATCCCTCATATTAGGGAACCGTGGGATCCGGGTAAACATATATAAGAATTCTACACTTTCACATCAATCCAATCTTCCAGAACTTGTTATACTATGTAAACATCATACTTTTGGATTACCTAAGTCTTCCTCAAGCTCAGAGGGGTCTCACACTCACTCATATTTAACTTAGGATCACATTCAAGGTGTTTTTGATTTATCACTTCACCAAAACTCACCATATTTCCGCTCCAATACTCACAGATTGTTCCTCACATATCAAAACACCTAGTTTGTTATTTCCCTTAATTTTAAAAAATTGATTTTAGTCATCTTTACCTCAAAATAGGCAAAAAACTAGTTTTTCATTTCTTTTGATTTTTAGGAATTTTCCAAATTTCTATTAAGTTACCATCTGATCTCTAGGATCATTTGGCTTCATTTGTCATCCTCAAAATATTAGTGTCATGCTTAAACACTTAGTTACAAACATAAAAAGTCCACTTTCTTATCAAAAACCATCATTAGATGTCCTCACTCCTTATGGTTGGACATTTAAGTCCCATACCATTTAAGACATCTTAGGGAACCTAAACACTCAAGATTTATAGGTACTAGAACATAAACGGATCCCCAACTTACAACTAAACGGATCCCCAAAATTAGGGAACCGTGGGATCCGGGTCTATAGAACAATTTACAATCACTTTACTCATCTAATTCAAACTCTCTTTGGTAGTCTAAATACTTTGCCTTGCCTTAAATGACTCCCTAGGATAGATCAACACTATAGTTGACCTTAGTGCATGCCAAGATTCTTATTGGTCAAGAATTTAATTCATTAATCTAATTCCATCCTTTGTAAACCAAGTGTGTTTATGCAAACCATCAATCAAATCACTATTCAAAATCAGTAGCTAAGGCATCCATTACATCCTCTTTTCACTATGATTAAAGCATCTAGCAAAGCTTCTTCAACCAAAGGCTCCTCCAAGACGAATGATCATAAGGTTCATGAGATATCATCAACCGAGTCATCACCCGTCAAGAGCCCAAATACTAGAATCCCTCCTCAACAAAGTCAACCAACCAATGCTAGAAGAACCGCTAGGATTAGTATTCGACCTTTTGAGTTGGAAAGGCCTTCATCAAAAACTAAACCAAACAAACCTAGCTCAAGTAAAACACCTAAGCCTTCATTTCTAGAACCAAGACTACACTCCTTTACCGTGCCTCTTTCTCATCCAAATCTCTACTCTTTAGAAGACTCACCACCAAGGACTTCTCATTTACCAACCTTATCATTAAATAGGGAACCACCTTCACCATCAAATAGTCCATATTTAGGAACAAGGAATCACCAAAACCATATAGAGGACTTCCCATGTCCACCACCAACTCATACATCATCACCCTCATTCTTAGTTGAACCACATCCTACGACACTAAACTCACCTCCACAAATCCCACCATCCTTTATGGAACCTCCTCAAAACATTCCACCTCATCCGTGTCCTACTCATCACAATAATTGCTCTAATTGTCAACTTACACAAGGATTAGTTCAAGAAGTATGAAATGAGTTGCATTTCATGTTTAATCATCTCCTTGAACAATTTGACCAAATCAATAAATCTACTCGTCCTTAGAATCTAAGATTACAAGAACATTGATGCTTTTTATTAGTTTTCGGCACAACTTAGAAATTATTAGAAAATGTACCACATGCTTTTGTCATTCTCTCAGTTTTAGAGATATGTATATCATTTCACATGTTTTATTGAATGAAATTACATGTTGTATGCCATGTCGTCTTGAAAATATGTTTGGTACCTTAATACATAACTCTTGTTGATGTTGACATCACATTTTACATCTACATTTGTTGTCATGAGAATGCAGGATACGGATCCCTCATTTTGGCCTAGACAAATCCCTCCCAAGGAGGAACCGTGGGATCCGTACAACAGAAGCACTTTTTATTACTAACTTGAGTATCATTTGAAGGAAATTATGCATCATATACTTGCTTTTTAACCTTTGTTTTGTAGATTTTCAAAATACGCATGAAGACTTTGATACCTTCAACAAGGGGGAGCTTTTATTCAAAGCAAAAAAATTGCAAAAACACTTGCAATACTTTCACTTAGAATTTCGTTATTACTTGACGCCCTCACAAAGGGGATCACTCGTCAAGGGGGAGCATGTTCGCCAAAAGACGAAACCATTTGCAAACATAATTGCAAAACACTCGCTTAGTCTTCCTAATTACTTGACGCCCTCAACAAAGGGAAGCAATAGTTTACTAACACACTTACATTTTCATATAAAACACTAAACAAGTAATAGTGTTTACATCTTATAAAAGTACATATGTATAACAACTAGTGTTTACATAATATGGAAATGTGTATATATTGTAATGGGTAATGTAATGGGTAAAAATATTAGTACTTCACCCATTGACTAGATACATTGAACATTGTTGGGTAAAACCCAAAGTTCATGACCCATACCCATGGAGCTTGATCCATAACCCATGATCGATTGTATGACATCATGCATGAAGTCATATTGGGTATTATCCATGATCCATGACCCAAGACCCATGACCCAATGTCTAGATACATTGCATCTTGTATAACCCATGGTTCATAACCCATAACCCATGACCCGGTTTGCAACCCAAAATCCGGACTTGAGCTGACCCAGCTGTCGGATCCCTTAGATTGCATTAGCCGGATCCCTCTAGGGAGGGATCCGTGGGAACCGAGGAACAATAGAGAAAATTGCCTATAAATAGTGAGCCATTTCTCTCTTGCAAATCATCCCTTTTATACATACTCTCTCTTAGTATTGTAAACTCTCTAACCTCAGATCTAAAGGATCTTTCTATGTAGTTTTGTATTTGTGTGATTCTCTAGGTTCCTCTTAAAGGCGAGATCATCACCTCTTGAAGTCGAGCAAGCTCAAGTCCATGGGTTGCCAAGCTTCATCATCATCAAGATTACTGAAGTTATCTTGTTGATTGTTCTTTCCTCCCTCCTTAGAAGGTTTGTGGTAAAGGCATTAGTGAAAGGTGCCGAAGGTCCGTGTCGAAGGCATTAGTGAAATGTGGCAAAGGTCTGTGTCGAAGGCATTTGTGAAAGGTGCCGAAGGATCATGTCAAATGCATTAGTGAAAGGTGCCAAGGGAGTACATTCGATATGGTGCATCAATGTATAAGATAGATAGGTTGGGTTAAAGGATATTGATATCCTTATGATGTTGTAATAAGGAGTGTGTCTCCTTTGGTGTTGTTGTGTATTGGTGTAGTGTCGGGTAGTAGTTCCTCCTTTGTAATGGAACTCGGTATCTAGCCTTGTACTGGATAAAGTGTAGGCAACGTTGTGATAAGTTTGGTTCTACCTCGTGGAAGAACTCGGTGTCTAGCATTGTACCGGATAAAGAGTAGGCGACGTTGTGAAGGCTTATCCTCCACATTAAGGAGCTTGTGTTGTGTAGTGCTTACGAACTCTCGAGTGGGGAACTCAGGGAGTGGAGTAGGGCAAGGAAGGTGTCCTTGTAGGCGAACCACTATAAATACCCGTGTCGTGGTTTTGTGTTCCTTACTCTTTATCTTTTGCGTTACTTATTTATATGATTATCTATCAACATCCAACACACAGATTAACTAGATTGACATAAGTCGATCTAAATAGTTTAAAACGAAGTTTTAATCGGTAAAAATATTCAACCCCCCTTCTAGTTTTCCACACTTACCATTGAAGAACTCAAGTTCAAGCTGTTTGATAAGTTATCTGGCACCCAGCATACCATGACTCCTGAAGAAACTGCTTTCTTCGACTCTCTTTCCGTAACCATTCTTCAGAAGAACCCTCCTTCATGCAAAACCTATGCCGAAAAGCAAAAGAGGAAAAGAGACGATCGAGACCCTGATGCAAGCTTACAAGGAAAGAAACAGAAAACGGTCATCGGTTCTTCATCACAGCAGAAGACTATTCCTTCCACAACAACCACCTCCAACGTACCTCCTAAAGCTTCAGGTTCAGGTCCAATAGCGTCAGAATTCTACGAACCTTTTTAGTATACCGAGGAAGAGCATCACCAAACAACAACTACTCAGAAGAAGTCTCCACCCTCCAAAACCAAAAGTAAAAGATCAAGCAAGAGAAAAGAGACTAATGTTGTCTCTTGGCTTGATAATGACTCAATGGCTGAGTATGGATGGTTTGACGATATGATCAATGCTTAACCTCCTCTTGCTGAGGACGAAGAACCAGTAGATGGTCGTACAGTGGATTTTGCTCAGAAATTTAAGTGCGATCTCAAGATCAAAAATTTTACTAAAGGGGAGCTCAGAAGGATGAAGAATGATGCCTTCAACTTGTTGAAAAACCGATCGGGAAGTGCGGCAGAGCTTGAGTATCATCTGGAGAACATCGCATGTGCTATGTCTAATGATATCAGCTGGTTGAATTCTGAATTCAACGTGGATCAACGAACACTGTACTACACCGATTGGAAAAAACCACTTCCCGTGATTGGAAAAAAGGATCAATCACAGATTCCATACCGCTTCTTCTTCAACAATGATCTAGAATTTCTTCAACACGGACACAAGACTGAATGAAAATATGCTACATCTCTGACACTTGTTCGAGCTGCAACGTACACAGAAAAAGCAATCGAAGTGTAACAATTCGCATTTTTGGTCACTATTCATTTTTACTATTCATTGTTACTATTCACTTTTTACTATTCATAACCAAAAAAATTTATTTCACATTCTCGTAAGTTTATTTATTTTAGTGATAACCTGAGACTTTGACAATCGTTAGATCATCTTCGCGAAAGTTATTAAGAAAACATCGTCTTAAAGTTTCGTTTTGGTCGGAGCACCATTTAAACATCCCGCGCATAACAAAAACCAACTCTGACAATTTTTCTCACATCAGATTAATTTTTAGATCACTCATAATCAATTATAGAATTTTTAAAATTTCTTTTAAATGTTACCAAATAAACCCTGAGCCGTACGAGACTAAACTTACGTTTTAAACAATTCTACTTAGACCCAGACTTAACCATTCCTGCACTGTATTTCTTAAGATATCTAGACACTTTTATATTTTTTGGAAAAGTCAAACATATTTCCCTCCTCCTTTGTTCATAAAGAAATTAACCTTGTACGTTCTACATTTTTGCTTAAATCGCGTAACTTTTAGACTTCACGTATAACTGTTAAGTTATCCCACGTATAACTAAAACCACATTTTGAAATATCATATCCCTTATAGACTAATTTTAGTCTACTTTAAACAAATTCACGGTCATTTCCCTGAAATCTAGTTCTTTTATGATAAATTGCATTTTTCACGTATTTAGCCTACGTTTCCAGTTTTGACAGCATTTACGCGACCCATTAAACTTATCACTCATTTTTATAAGATAATAATGAGTATATTGATGAGTTTAATCATTCCTATAAGTTTCATATTTTTACGACACCCGGTTTTACGTTTCATGAATTAAATACTTACGGTTAGCGATTTTCGAAACCAAACTACACTCCGTAAAATCAAGATAATATCAAGAAATTCCAATCTTATCACCACCTCCTCATATGAACGTGTTAAACACATGTAGGGATGATATTTGATCTTTCCTTAGATCATTACAATTATACAATTTAACCATGGTTAGTTTTTAACCCAATATATAGTTAACTCCTAAATTTTCCCTATAAATACCAAGCTAAAACTACATAATTTCTTGCACCCTCATCTCTTTATCTAATAAAGTCCTAATATTTTGTTAGAAAGTTAACTAGTTTTTGAAAGAAAACTAGTGTTTGATCTTCGTTGTTGGAAGTTTTCAAGAAAGAGTCGTTATAATCTTCAAATAACTTCAAGTCTCCAAAAAGACGTTGTTATAATCTTCTTTTCTTCTTTGGGTTCTCAAGAAGGCGTTGTTATAATCTTCTAATAGCCTCGGGTTTTCGAAGATTACAAATTCTACGCCGAAGCTCTGCTTATATTTCCTTTTTCCATAATACTCAAGCATTCTATATTAACGTAAGTATTTATAAGACTCAAACTTATTTAAATACTTATAAACTTTGTTAGTTTATTTATTGTATTTATAAACTCTTAATATATCATATAATCAAGTAATCAAAATACATGTTTTACGTATTGAGCACTATAACACTAGGAAACTTCATGTGAGGGGTTCATTTGGGTAAACGGATCGACGAGTTGCTGGATTTACGAATTAAAGTATCCTAGCTCCTCGAACGTTTACTGCATGACCTCTGAATTATGATGGCCCGAATGGTAGTACGAGATATACAAACTAAAACTATTTCTATAAAAAAACAAAAAAATACTACATCATGATCAATATAATGACATATATAGGCTCGTTTATGTTTTCTTAGGCATTATTCCAAACCTAAGTTGAAACAATTATTTTAGGTTGCACGTAGAGGTTTCCTGGCTTATCCATCGATTTCGATATACCTTCAAACATTCTTTAATTCTCGGTGAGTTTCATAGCCCCTACTTTTATATGTTTTGAACTACTTTTGGAGGAGATACATGCTCAACTATTTTCATTTACTTTGACAAGTACTCTAAACTTTTAAGGATTACCATGAGTCATAGCCCCTACTCTTTTAATACTTGTTTTACAAATTCTTTGGGTGAGATACATGCTCAACTACTTGCTTTTAGTTTTACAAATACTCAAAACATTATACTTGATTTCACTATACTTGATTGCATTATACATGATTGCATTATACTTGATTGCGTTATACATGATTGTGTTAAACTTATTTGTGTTATTCTTGAGTACATTATACTTTATTGCATTATTCAACTTAGTGGCTCCAAATTAAGTTGTTGGATGACCATTAATCTTTGGGAAGAGGCTCCCAGTACGTGCAATTCAGTGGCTCCAAAATTAAGTTGTTGGATGGCCATTAATTTAGTGGCTCCAAATTAAGTTGTTGGAAGGCTATTAAATTAGATACATCCCAAATTAAGTTGTTCGAAGACCCTTGTGGTGATATTTATACTTTTTACTACTATGATACATGCATACATGATTGACAAACTATATTTTAGCAGTGGGTTGTAAACACACAGGTTGCAAGTTTTGTATGGGCGGAACTTGGAACTGAGTGGATTTATAATGCCTTTGTTGTGTGAACATTCTTTAAAGGCTTACATGTTAAACAAACTCTATGAACTCACCAACCATTGTGTTGACACTTTTTAGCATGTTTATCTTAGGTCATAAGGCGATAGCTAGAGTTTGAAGCATAGAGTCGCACGACATAGTTTGAAGACTTACACTTTTATCATTTACCATTCAAAACATTTTGTAAACACTTATGTATCATACTTTGGAATCTCATTATTTGTAACTCTGATTTAATTAATTTAATGTTAAATTTTCAAAACATCTCATTTAGAGGTTGTTTCCTATAACTTGTACTTTGTATTATGAAGTAGCACCCCAATGACACAATCTTCCGCTGCGACCATTTTAGGGGTGTTACACGAAGAATTCACCACACAATTGTTTGTGAGCAAGATAGTGTCTTACAACAAAGATGCTCAGCTCGGGATTCATCACTAGCCGGAACGTCGAAGACTATTTAACTAAAGCAAGCTCGTAGGAAATTCAAAGACTGTGGTTAAGAGTGATCTTAGAATTGTTACCGTTACTTGTATAGAAGCAGAAGGAAAGTTTGACTATACATTTCTGGATAAAATAGTAGTCAAGACACAAGATGAAGTAGAATATAAATTTTCATAATCTAATTTTCCGAAACTATCGTGAAATGACATCGAAGACATGTTTTTAATCAAAGTTCAAGGAAGAATGCGACACTTCTCGACCCATCTCCAGTATGCCTTTGTCACCGCTCTTCTACTCTACATCCGCAGTGTCATCATTCAGAACAGAGTTGAGGATCTTCAACTGGGAGTCAAAAGCTACCAGAAGAAACTCAACCTCACAAAACCGAGACTTCACTTCCTAAACATCAATTAAGAATCACAGTTAATGTGCTCAACCGTGTGCAAGTTTTAAAATTTATAAACACGATTTATCCGGTAATTACTTTAACACATACGAGCAAGTATACTCGTCCGTGATAACAAAGGTGGGTAAGTCGAGGTCGTCCCAAGGGATTTGCGTTTTAATTTGTTAAAGTGTTTGAGCCAAGAAAGCTTGTCAAGGCTTCCTTCAAAGTGCTGGTTTTGTAAAAATCCAAATTAAGAAACATATACTTGTGTAAAGTTTATAGGTAATCATAAAGAGTGTTCATGAAGGCTTGGTGTAAACTTTGATGCAATGCACAAATCTTAAGCAAATGATTTGCAATCCATGGTTTATGTTTTGTAAAAAATTATTTTAAGAATAAAAACATATAGGTAATCCTTTCGGTCCTTAGCCTAATGATTATTCTTTAAAAAATCCATTTGTTTGTAAAAGATTCTTATTCAGCTTGTTCCTACGAATCTTTCAACCCTTTCGTGATAAAAACGTTTCTAGTCTTGTTTTAACAAGTAAACATGATGAGTGTCAATCACCATATCCCATACTAGTTTGTCACTTAACTTTTTGGAATAAAACATAAGAGAAATCCTTCCGGTCCTTTTTCATAAAAATGTTTTACCAACAAATCCAACAAGACTAGTAGTTTTTCCAACAAACTCATTTAAACAAGATCATTTACATGCATCACATATAAGAACACTCTTACAATTGCCTACATCCTTACACACAAGTATATTCAAGAATTACTCCATGAAAAACATAACATAACACAAGTAGTAACAAGGTAATTCAAATAATTCAATAGAATAGAGATTCATGACAAAGTTCAATAGAATACCTAAGCTTTGGATTACAAGAACTAGAAAATTGTTGAATAAGGAACCACACGCCTCCAATCGTCTTAGCCTAACCGTACAACTCCAAATGACTACACAATGGTTGAGAATTGGTCTCACCACTCTCCTGGACGTTTTACAGCAGATATAGGAATTTTGGGATGAATAATAAGGGTTGGTAATAGCTTTGGTGTAAACTATTACTCTTTTGGATGTGTCACACTAAACTACTAAGTCTAGGTGCATTATATAGATAGGAAACCTTTACTATTAAGCCAAAAACATCCTCAATAATTTATTAGCAGGAAATGATCGGCCTCTCATGATTAATAGAAGTTAAGGTATCAATAAATGAGTAAAAGTGTAACTGCAGGTGCTCTAGCTGGATCGATTGTAATGCAGGCGATCCGGTTGCATTTTGACCATTCCCTAGCCGATCTGGTTACGGGCTCTGACCGATCGGCTGGGAGCCTTCCGTACACCAAATCTTGACTTTCTTTGACTTTTCTTGATTCGTGCCTTTTTTTTGCTTTCGATGCGTATTTCCAAGATGAAACTTGATATTTATTTGATGTAGACACTTAGAATTCCTTGTGCTTCCTAATCATTGAGTCCATAAGCTTCCTCACTTGTCTTCCTTGGGAATTATCCAAATGTGCATGAAATCTTCATTTCTTCACCTTTTACGATACCTGGCTACATTCACATACAAATACGCTGCTTTTGCACAATTGCAACAATTATGAGTAAATATAGCCGATTATCATACACAAAACCAAAAATAACGCTACTAAAAACATGCTCATTTTGAGCGTTATCAAATTCCCCCATACTTAAGTTCTACTCGCCCTCGAGTAGGTCTAGCATTTATGAAAATCGTTTTCAATGGTCTTGACACAGTGGTTCCAAAAATCTAACAATCACCTCAAGAGAAATAATTGTTAATTTGCTTTTAATATCTGAAAATTTTAAAAATGAACCAAATTACTTTAGATAACATAACTAAACACCTCACGAATGATTTTAAGAATTCACTCAACACTCATGTATTGGTGGGTATATATAAATCACTCAATGCCTAGTCATGATTAATGTTGTTTACCATAAGCTTGTATAAGTATCAAGACAAATAAAATAAATTCATCAAAGAGGACTTTTATTCGGGTTATAATGTTAAGGCTTTGGATTTATAAAATGGTATGGATAAGGCATGGGATAGTTTATGAAATTGGTTTTAAAAGAAAAATGAAGTCAAGTCTAAACCAACATGTTGCTAGCTATCACACAAACTATACTCCCGAAAATGATTATAATTTCCTCTTCATCACATATTGATCTCAAAACATATATAATTCAATTTAGCTCATTGGCTAATCAATATACTCAATATAGCACCTTGGCTATAACCATATACATACACACACACACACATATATATATATATATATATATATATATATATATATATATATATATATATATATATATATATATATATATATATATATATATATATATATATATATATATATATATATATATATATATATATATATATATATATATGTTAGGAATTAGAAATTCCAGGTATTAAAGAGTCGGTCACCTCAAGAATATATATTCGTTAGAAAGCTCGTAGTCATAGTTATTTTATGTTAAGTAGTATTTAGTTAAGTAACACCGTGGAGGACGGACGGATCTTTACCCACTGTATGCCTGATCCACTGCCCGTTGTGTGGCGTTTTATTGTAAGACTATAAATACTCTCTACCTCCCAAGGTAGAGAGTTGGAGCTCATAATAAGATTTTTCTTTCTCTCACTAAGTTCCCTTAACCTCTAACTTTCTCTCTCTAAAAACCTTCTTGTACGCCACTTGTGATTATGGTTTAGTGTGTTTGTGAAATCCATTATGTTACAATTGGTATCAAGAGCCATGGTTAGATCATCTCTTACATATCTTTGGATTTCTAGTGGTTTTTAGGTGGTTTTTGAGTTTGAATAAGTTTAGTGGTTTTTGCATCATTTGGTTGATTTCTAGTGTTAAAGTTTGGATTTTGATTGTACTTTTGTGTTTAGAATCATCACAAGTGTTTAGGTTTTGATTTAGAAGGCTAGAATCATCGTGGTTGGACTGTTTTTGGATTGAAAAGTGGTGTTTATGTGTTTTTCATGCTAGCGACTTGAGCCACGGATAAGTGTTCTTGCTAGCGACTTGCTTTATTATTTGGTAGCGATTTGTAATTGAAGGTCTTAGCGAGTTGGATTAGCGACTTGTCTATTGAGACAAGTCGACAAAAAGTACACTTAGTGGATTCTCCACTACGGGTAGCGACTTGGTGTAAGTTAGCGACTTGTACTTTATATTGTTAGCGATTTGGTGTTAGCGAGTTGGTACCTAGCGAGTTGCTATTTAGCGACTTGACAAATTAGTTACTTAGTTCTTAGCGACTTGCTGTCAAAATTTTGCTAGCGACTTGGAGCTTAGCGAGTTGTTACTTAGCTACTTGGGATTATAGCGACTTGGCACTTAGCGACTTGGTTCAAGGTTTCCTAGCGACTTGGGTGATTGCTTAATACGGTTTTCTCTTGATTCAGTAAAATCCCAAGAAAGAATCTATTTCCCGGTTTAATCATAGAGTTATAAAATTCCGTGTAATCTGTTAACATGTCTACCAACGTTCCTACTATCATCTCCACCGTTGCCGAGGATGTTCAAGCAGCTGGTTCAGATACTTGTCCACCAATGCTTGACAGAAATGACTACAACTCTTGGGCTCAAAGAATCAGATTGTACTGTCTTGGAAAGGAAAATGGGGTCAACATTCTGAAATCGATTGATGAAGGACCGTATCGAGTTGAGACTACTAGGGACATAATTGATACAGCTGAAGATGGAACGATGATCTATGGAATAGACAGACCAAAGACGTATGATGAGCTCAATGATAAGGAGAAGAAGAGATTCGATGAGGATATCAGGGCTTCTAACATCATATTGCAAGGTCTTCCAAAAGACATCTACAAGCTTATCAATCACAACACTGAAGCAAAGGCTGTATGGGATAATGTCAAGATGCTTCTTTCTGGTTATGAATTAACCATGGAAGACAGAGAATCACAACTCTATGATGAATTTGAGCACTTCAAGATGAAACCAGATGAGAGTGTCTATGAGTATTACGTGAGATTCCACAAACTCGTTAATGACATGAGGAACATCAGAATGACCATGCCTAACATTCAGCTGAACTCAAAGTTTGTAAACAACATGAATCCCGAATGGCACAAGTTTGTCACTTCTGTGAAGCTCACTAAAGGATTGAAGAATACGAATTATGAGCAACTGTATGCCTTCCTTCTTCAGAATGAGAGACATGCCATGTTTGAAAAGAGGATTCTTGAACAATTCAAAACAAATCCAGGAGAGACAAGCTCATCAAATGATTCAACTGCCTTCTACTCAAACATTGGGATTACCACTAAAGCTTCACAAGTTATACCCATGGGTGATGGAACTCACAAACTCATTCCTGATCCAATGTTCAAACAAGCTGATGCTGATGCACACGTGGGAAACTTCATTAGTCAACTAGCTCTCATGATCAGTCAAAACATGAACACTCTCCCACACACCAACAACAACCTCAGAACAGCATCCAATCCACACAATCAAGCTACTGTTAGAGATGGGAAGGTTATGGTGCGACCAAAGAAAGGCAGATACGATCAGAGAAGGGGTGTAGGCTATGGAGGAAATCAGAATCGGGGAAGGAATGGAAATCAGGGAAGTTAACAAGACAGTTAAGTGTTACAACCGTGGTGGTGAGGGACACATTCAAGGAATTGCACATCTCAAAACGTCCTCGAATTCTGAATACTTCAGGGATAAGATGTTGCTAGTGCAAGCTCAGGACAATGGAGCAACCTTGGATGAAGAGGAGCTGCTGTTTCTTGCTCTTGAGGGAATGCTAAGACATGTGATGCAGATGTGGATGAGCACCTATTCAGGGAGATTGGTCACAATCATCGAATGCCTTTCAAGTCACCGATGTGATGCATACGACTCTGATGTTGATGATGGACCTACTGAACAAACAATTTTCATGGCTAGCATTTCTCCAATGGTCTCTCCTAAGGCCTCTACTTCACCACAAGCTGGACCATCCAAAGACAAAATCATCTCAGAGGTATTAAAATTATATGATGAAGTTTATCTGCAAAAGATACATAATGAAATACAATCAACTGAAATCATTGAGTCAGATATTGAAAATATGGGTAATATCAATGTTGTCCCATATGATCAATATATGAAACAAAGTGAAAGTGTGATTGTATCAAGTGATGTATCTCCTACAGTCAATGATGATTATGTTTGTGATGAATACACTGCATGTGCCCCCGATGATTCAGTTATCTCTGAACTTAATGCCTATAAAGAACGAGTTGCCATTTATGAACAACGTGCTAAGTTTGAGCTAAATACTCGTGAGCGGGAGTTGGATAACCAAATGCGCATAAATTATTAGAAAAAATAATTTTAGAGAAGAAGTGTTAAAACAAGAGTTAAATTCCTTACAAGAAAAACTTTCAAAAACCGCTAAGCAAAAACAAGAACTTCAAGAAAATGTTAAAGTGCTTAAGCAGAAATTTCATGCCAAGGAATCAAAACTTTTGAATGATTTTTCTAATCTAAAAATTTGAAGAACAAGCTTGAAAACAAGTTGTACGTACAAGGGAACACCATTCAGACCGCCCACATGATCACTAAGCATAGAGTCTTAAGCGATAAGCATAGCATTCCCATGGTTGAGGAACCAAATCCAGAGGTCATTAAAAGGGCTAGAAATGCTCATAAGGTACTCTATGATGGCAATGAAATCCTTAAACCTAGACGAAAACCTAGTTGTACTGAGTGCACTGAGGAAGATAATAAATCTGATGAAGTCACTAGGGAAAGGATGAACAAGAAATTAGATGATCCAATATGTAAAGAGAAGAAAATAATTATCACACCCCATGATTACAAGAAGGAGAATTGGATTTCCTTAAACAAATTTAAGCCTCAGACGTTGTTAACACCCGACCAAGTGTTCTGGAAAAAGGATTTAGATAAGCAAAAAGCAGAGAATCTTGTTGAAACGAACCCCCTTTAGGAAAAATGCCTTGGCGACTGTGTATCCTCCCAATACACCAATGCATTTAGTTCCTAGGACTATTTCCACTAAAAGCAAGACCTTAATCAATCAATATGTTATTCTTCAACTATTTGTCGATTTTGAGAAAACTTGTAAGAAAAGGATCACACCCACTGGGATAACTGAAGGGGAAAGGGGTTTTGAGAAAACAAAAGAATGCTATCTAACTGAGGTCATGCCTTTCTTCAAACTACTAAAAGATCATTTTAAGAGTCTTAAAAAGGGGATAAGTTTAGATATTAAAGGAATGGAAAAGGAATTTGATGCAATGGTAGTTGAGGTTAGTGACTATGAGCTAGCATTAAAATATAATGAGATTAAGAGGAAAAACTTGCATACCTTGAATGAGAATCTTATTTCTGAATGTATTGCTCAAGATATATTTTACACTGCTACGAATTGCTCTATTAATGCTTCTAAATTTTATGAATTATCTATTGCTCTGAAAGTCTCCCATGATCGTGTCATTGAGCTTGAAAAGATTAATTCGAAACTTAATGAGAAAATTGATCAGGATGATCACGATAATTTGGTAAAGCATCTTTCTAAACTAGAAGTTGAACATTTTGATTTACAACTAAAATATCAACATCTAAAAGAAAATGTTAAAACCTCAAATTTCAAGACTTCCTTGGATGCTCCTGAATTTGATGCAGTTTTTGAAATTAGCAAACGTGATGAACAGATTAGAGCTCATTGTAACACGATCAAAAAGTTGAAAGTCCAAATATCTCAATTGAAGGGTGAAAAGAACAATGCGACTGGATCCCAAATGCCTCCTCATTTAGATTCTCAGTACTCTCAAACCTTTCATCTTCAAAACTTGGTAAATGCCTTACAAAAGGAAAACGAGAGTTTTCTAGAAGAAAATGAAAAAGTTAAACGACACTTTAAAGAGTTATATGATTCAATGAAAGTCACTCGTGACCAAAACAACGAAAAAATAACGTCTTTACAAAAGGAAATTGAGAATCTGAGAAGTCAGGAAAATGGGAAACTGCCACTTGTTTTTAATAAGAATGTTGTTTCAAATTCACCCTTAGACTAAAAATACACTGTGACGGTTAAATATATTCCTCCTCATCTTAGGCATAATGAATCTACATTTCATGACTATTGTGCTCACCTTAAGGATAGTCTAGAATGTCTCCGTGAGATTGTTGAAGAGGATTTCATTAATAAACCTCTTGATAGAGAAATTAGGTTTGCTTGCCTCCAGGCCAAACGATCTCAAGAGCTGCTTGAATGTAAAATTGCAACATGTCAAAAATCCTTAGATGCAAAAGGCAAAGTTGTGAAGCCTTGTTCTATGCCCAGTGCCAAGCAGGAAATCCGTTCTATGTCCAGTCTTAAGAAAGTAAACACTAATGTGCCTTCAAGTAGTTCGATTCCGTGATATGTTAGTGCTAAGAAGGTGAACTTTAGTGTGCCCGCAAATAGCTCAAATCACAGTCTTAAGAAAGTAAACACTAATGTGCCTTCTAGTAGTTCAGATCCTTGCACATCAAATTCAGGAATGCAAAAATTAGATCAACCAACTAATGTTCCCATTCCCTCTACAGGAGTAATCAATGACATTAAAGCAAGCAGGTCAAAGTCTCAAGACAATACAAGGAATGATAGGACCTTGCAAGCTAAGAATGTGCATTGGAAGAGAGTAGAAGACCAATCTAGGAACTTTAAGCTTGAGTTGAATAAAACAAATCGTGTTGATTCTAGTATTAGCCATAGGCGTACTGTAATTAATTCGAATTCTGATACTATTTGCAAACCTTGTAATGATGTCTTCTTGGATTCTGTTGCTAATCATGAATGTGGTGTGAATGCTTTGTCTAATGCTATTAAAGGCCTAGTTAAAGTTGTTAATGCTAATAATCGTGCAAAGAAGGCAAAAAGGCAAAAACGAAAGTCTGTTAGAAAACAGTGGAAACCCACAGGAAGAACATTTATAAAGATAGGTTATTATTGGATACCTTTTGGCCATAAGAATAATCAGTTTTGCCCTCAAACTACTAAGACTATGCCCACTAGAAAATGGATGGCTACTGGCAGAACTATTCCCTTAAGAAGTGAACATACTTTGAATAGGTCAAATACGCAGACCAAAGATTGCATCTATTCCCAGTGATTCCATTGCTTCTACTTCTGATATGGATGTTTCTATTTCTGATGTGGGCGTTCAATTATGTTACTAACCAAGTGGAACCCATTCTTGCATGGGGATCCCAATTATCCGTTATCCATTCTTGTTCGTGTTCAACTGCAGATCGTTCAAATCATCTACGTGGTACTTGGACTCAGGCTGTTCCAAGTATATGACTAGAGACCGGTCACGGCTCATGAACTTCGTGAGCAAATTCATCGGGACAGTTAGATTCGGGAATGATCATTTCGGTGCAATTAAGGGTTATGGAGATTATGTTGTTGGAAAAAGTGTTATCTCCAGGGTATATTATGTGGAAGGTCTTGGTCATAACCTGTTCTCTGTTGGTCAATTCTGCAATTCTGATCTAGAAGTAGCCTTCAGAAAACATACATGTTTCGTTAGAGAACTTGATGGTAAGGAACTTTTAAGAGGAACACGTGGTTCAAACCTATACACCATCTCTATCGAAGATATGATGAAGTCTTCTCCAATTTGCTTGTTGTCAAAGGCTTCAAAAACAAAGTCATAGTTATGGCATCGTCGTCTCAATCACTTGAACTTCGGCACCATCAATGATCTCTCCAAAAAGGACTTAGTTGTAGGTTTACCTAGACTTAAGTATGAAAAGGATCATCTTTGTTCAACATGCCAATTGGGAAAAAGCAAGAAGTATGCCCATAAACCCAAACCTACAAACTCAGTCTCGGAAGTTCTTCATACAATTCACATGGACTTATGTGGACCCATGAGAGTGCAATATCTTTTGAAAGAAATATGTGTTAGTTGTGGTTGATGATTTCTCTAGATTCACTTGGGTAAAGTTCCTAAGGTCAAAGGATGAAACTCCAGATATCATCATCAAACTCATCAAACAAATTGTGCAGGTTCGTCTTAACAAAACGGTCAGAATCATTCGAACAGACAATGGAACTGAATTTGTTAACAAACAACTTAGTGAGTTTTATGAAAGTATTGGAATCAGTCATCAAAGAAGTGTTCCTCGAACTCCTCAACCGAACGGTGTAGTTGAAAGACGAAATCGAACTCTTGTGGAAGCCGCAAGGACAATGCTGATTTACTCAAAGGTTCCAATGTTTCTCTGGGTAAAGCCATCGCCACGCATGCTACACGAAAATCGATCTCCGATTCACACCGCTCATGGAAAAACTCCATATGAACTTGTTCACAACAGAAAAACTAATCTCTCATTCCTTCGTGTGTTTGGTGCATTGTGTTATCCAACTAATGAGGGCCAAGATTTAGGCAAACTTATAGCTAAAGCAGACATTGGAGTATTTGTAGGATATGCACCAATCAGAAAAGGATACCGAATCTACAACAAGGAAGAACCGAAACATCATGGAAACAATTCACGGTACGTTTGATGAGCTGACCGGTCAAATGGCTCCTGGACATTCCAGTTCTGGACCCGCACTTCAAAACAGTCCCATTGGTTCATCTCTTGTACCAAACTCCTCATCAGCAACTCCATATGTACCCCACTTTGAAGATGATTTAAAGAAACTGTTTGATCCAATGTTTGATGAACAATTTGAGCCAAGTAACAATGATATGTCAATCCAATCATCAGAGGCTGCTTCTATCCCATCAATGAAATTACCCTTCAACTTCTATGTCATTAAGCCAAGAAGCGCCTGCTGCGACCAATCTGTTCATCAACAAATCTTCAAACATCAAATGTACATCATGGAAATGCTTCTGATTCACAGGATGAAGTCAATCCCTTTGCTACTCCTGAAGATGCTCCATTTGAAAATATATTTGCTCCTGAATCATCATCTGAACCATCTTCTACAGGAGACATCGACTCTGCTACTTCAGTCCCTCATCAATAGCCACATGAACACCTCAGAAAATGGACTCACGATCATCCATTAGACAACATCATTGGAAATCCTTCTCGTCCAGTATCCACATGGAAACAACTTGCAACCGATGCCTTATGGTGCTTCTTCAACTCCGTACTCTCTAAGATCGAACCAAAAGATGTTAAAACCGCCATGAATGAAGACAGCTGGTTCAATGCCATGCAAGAAGAAATTCATTAGTTTGATTGACTCGATGTATGGGAATTAGTACCTGCTCCAGATTGTGCTATGATCATTGCTCTCAAGTGAATCTTCAAAGTAAAGCTTGATGAGCATGGCGATGTTTTAAAGAATAAGGCTAGATTGGTAGCAAAAGGATACCGTCAGGAGGAGGGCATAGACTTTGAAGAATCATTTGCTCCGGTGGCTCGAATCGAGGCAATCGAAATATTCTTGGCTAATGCCGCAATTAAGAACATGGTAGTCTATCAGATGGATGTAAAGACGACATTTCTGAACGGAGATCTTAAAGAAGTCGTCTACGTCAGCCAACCTGAAGGCTTTGTGAATCCAGAGCATCCTACTCACGTTTATCGTTTGAAGAAAGCTCTTTACGGTTTAAAGCAAGCTCCAAGGGCATGGTATGATACGCTATAAAAGTTTCTTCTATCTACCGGATTCAGCAAAGGAGCAGTTGATCCTACTCTGTTCACCAGGGAAGTCGGCAAACATTTAATTTATGTTCAAATTTATGTTGATGATATCATCTTTGCCTCGACTGACCCCAATGAATGTGATCGTTTTTCAAAGAAATGGGTTCCAAATTTCAAATGTCAATGATGGGACAAATGTCATTTTTCTTCGGATTACAAATTTCACAAAGTCCCGGATGCATTTTCATAAATCAATCTAAATATGCAAATGATATTTTAAAGAAATTTGGATTTGATTCAAGTGACCCCGTTGACACTCCCATGATTGAACGAACCAAGCTTGATGAGGACCACTCAGGGATCATGGTAGACCAAACGAAATATCGTAGCATGATCGGATCCCTGATGTACCTCACACCAGTAGACTGATATTCGTTCGCTGTATGCATGTGTGCTAGATACAGGCTAAGCCTACCAAAAAGCACCTTGAAGCGGTTAAACGGGTCTTTGGTATCTCCAAGGAACCATCAACATGGGACTTTGGTACCCGAAGGACACCGGTATGTCACTAAGAGCATATGCAGATGCAAATCATGCAGGGTGTCAAGATACTCGTCGAAGTACGTCTGGAGGAGCTCAATTTTTGGGTGATAAGCTTGTGAGCTGGTCTTCAAAGAAGCAAATGAGTACTCTATTTCCTCTACAGAGGCCGAATACATAGCCATGTCATCTTGTTGTGCTCAAATCCTTTGGATGAGATCCCAATTATCTGACTATGGCTTTGAATTCAACAAAATCCCTTTGTACTGTTATAATAAAAGTTCTATTGCTCTCTCATGCAAAAATGTTCAACACTCAAGAGCAAAGCATATCGACATTCGACATCATTTCATCAGGGAACAAGTGGAAAAAGATGTGGTGGAACTCTATTTTGTGAGGATGAATACCGTTAGCGACATCTTCACCAAAACTCTTCCAAGAGAACGTTTTGAGTTTATTCTTCCACGACTTGGCTTGAAAAGCCTTCAACCGAAACACTCAAACGCTCTTCGTGAGGAAGACGAGGAGTGGTCTTTCTTCATCTATCTCTCTCTTGTAAATATTTATTCAAAAAAAATACAAAATTATAAAATCTTCAAAAAAAATAGAAAAATATAAAACTAAAAAAAAAAAACTTGAAAATTCCAAAAAATATTGTCTTTTTATCATATTCGAAAAATATCTACGGTTTTTGTGCTGTCATTCAAAGAATGACACGGGACTTTAGATGTTGTTCGAATGTTCATATTAATATTTATATATATATATATATATATATATATATATATATATATATATATATATATATATATATATTTGGGAGAAAGTAAAACAATGGTTTATTGTCATTTCAGGCAATAACCCGCTTTTAATGAAAGAACAGAGCCATGCTTTAAATTGGTTTTCAAATCTCATGCTCAGATTCTATAAAACAATCACCTACTATCTAATGAAAACTAATTGCTTTGAAAATTTACTCGGACTCAATTTTGAAAATCATCTGACTTACAGTTGTCAAAAATATCTATCTCTCGATCAACAACTTATGTCATTGATTGAGGAGGAGAATGATTTTTCAAATTAAATCAAAAGTGTATTTTCAAACAATGGTACCGACCTTGGTTACTATTATGTTTTCAATCATGCATGTTTAATCAATGGAGTTTAAAGTCTAATAATTCGATCCTTATCGCTTAAAACATTTTCATTATCAAGTCACAATTCTCCTTAAAAGCTTTCAAAATCAATTTAAATCTACAGAGATCACAAATCTCAATGATTTGATAATTGTGATCGGGGAAGAATTTGTGATTTAAATTGGATTTAAACTGATGATTCGACAAATGGTTTGCAAATGGTTTTATAAGAATGTACAAGTTATCCTCCCCGCATGTGACAAACGATTTCAAATTTTCCATGCACATGTTGAGGGGAGCATCTATCTTAAACCACAAAGATTTGAAACGTGATGAATGTGTGTTTCATCTAATATGTGCATAACTCTTTAAACTTCGAGGCACATATTGAGGGGGAGCAAACTTGTGATAACCTCATCCTTCCAAAATGCTTTATCTACTTGATTTGATAAGGGAAGTGATGTTGATATCTTTTAGAAATTAGAAATCAAAGAAGTAATTTCCTCTTGCCTCCGTGTGCTAAACGATTTCAAATACATGATGCACATGTTGAGGGGGAGCTTTTTTTCTAAAAATATAAAAACAATTCAAGTGCAAAATTCTTTGATAAAATATCACAAGCATCTGGATTGATTTTCAAATGGTTTTCAATTGGTTCCAATGGCGGATGAACAATACCAAATAGACCGACCAACTTTACTTTATGTATGGTGATATAAGGATGATAAGGTTAGGTATTTGTTCCCATGATCCGCAGAACCGGAGGGATCTACCCGGGACTATCCACTAGTTAGTGTAGAGTTCTTAGGTATGATGATAAAAGGAGAAAAATGAGATATGGGAAGAGCGGACTGAGACTGCTAGTAATGGAATAAACCAAACAAGGTTCTAGTTATGAAGTCTCGGTAAGCACTGAAGGGTTGAAGAATGAAAAAGAATTGAATGTGAAAAAGGGTGAAAACAAATAGCCCTCCATGTATTCAACCTTAGGGCAGAAACCGGGTTCAATTCATATACTACTGATGGCAACATCGGTATTGAAGACAAGACGTCATGGACCCAGTGACGCACTGCACTTAACTTCCCAAATTACTCAAGTTCCTCTTAAAAGAACTTGTTTCATTCTCACGGGGAACCGACATTATCTATCGACTTTCTCTTAGAGATTCTTGATATTGAAGAAGGAGACCCTCTCCCTAGTCTTCATTATAGGATCCAAATATGCACAAAATTGAGTCTAGAGCCACAAGATCATCAATAAATCTCATTAGGACACGTTCAATGAAGACTCTCTGGTTCACACAATGTGGAAAGAGAGATTATATCTTGAGTCCTACGCAGTATCCTTGTGGTATTGCCGAACATCCGGAGTGACATGCAAACATATTCACAATGAAGATGGAAAGCCTTCTGGAGCCATCGACCGTGTACGAATATTTCAAATTAAAAGGTGTTTATTATTGATAATTGATTTTCATTAAAACCTTCGTTGTATTGCAAAAACAATTTCTATTGAGCGATACACGATTGTATTTCAAATCTCTTTTCATCAATCAGTGAATCTCTATTCGCTGATTCACTCACTTCGTGTTGTCTTCTTTGAGACGTTCCGGTTTGAGAACGGCTAGAGCAGCTGCGAAACCCTGTCAAGGAAATTCTTCGAATTATACCGATCACGGCAATACTTGTACTGATCAACGGGAACCGTGGGCAGTGTACTCAATTCGACGAAAGTGGACAAAGACACTCTCGGCGCTTTATTGCTAATGTTGTATGCAGTGTACGCCCGACGTTTGCGTACTGATCGAATGGAGCGGTCAATCAATAGCCGCATGCTCACACTACACATTCATTTCTAAAGAAATCATGATTAGTGCATCAATGACTCTGATATTATCACTCCATGCTTCTCTACGCGCTGCCAATATCATGAATCAACGAAAGCTTCCGCTACTCAGATGAGAAGAAATCATGATCCAGAATGTGAGCATGTCGGTCCAAATGTCACATCATCACATAATACCAATACCACAATGGAATAGTCAGAGATTTAATGTGGCTGATGATCTCAAAGTGGCTCAATTCTCATTATCACGTGATCGTAAAAGACCTCCACTTGGATTAACCAAACATGAAATGTGAAGAATCAATGACTACGAGCTACAGAACAATGAACATGAACAAGAACCCAAGAACCATCTCAATGTTATATCCGTTTGTTTTCTATGTCATTTTAATGTGTGTTTGAGGTGACCTCCCTTAGGGGGAGATTATTAGGAATTAGAAATTCCAGGTATTAAAGAGTCGGTCACCTCAAGAATATATATTCGTTAGAAAGCTCGTAGTCGTAGTTATTTTATGTTAAGTAGTATTTAGTTAAGTAACATCGTGGAGGACGGACGGGTCTTTACCCACTGTATGCCTGATCCACAGCCCTTTGTGTGGCGTTTTATTGTAAGACTATAAATACTCTCTACCTCCCAAGGTAGAGAGTTGGAGCTCATAATAAGATTTTTCTTTCTCTCACTAAGTTCCCTAAACCTCTAACTTTCTCTCTCTAAAAACCTTCTTGTACGCCACTTGTGATTATGGTTTAGTGTGTTTGTGAAATCCAATATGTTACAAAATATATATATATATATATATATATATATATATATATATATATATATATATATATATATATATATATATATATATATATATATATATATACACACACAATCTTACCTTCCTTTCAAAGTACATTGTTGAGAAGAAGTCCAAACACCATTCACGGTAAACTTCTTCATTAATGCTAAAAGCTCTCTCCCACGAAAAATATTCAAACGAATCTCCATCAATCGAATAGACATAAGACATCCGCATCATACCCCTCAACTCATTCTCACACTGATATTCATTAAACAAGTCCCAAACTACCAACCTCGGAACCGAAACAGTTCTAGTTTGCAAGTTTTACAAACGTTCCCTAGAAGTGTGTTTTTCCTCATTGACATACTATATTTTAGCAGTGGGTTGTAAACACACATGTTGCAAGTTTTGTATGGGCGGAACTTGGAACTGAGTGGATTTACAATGCCTTTGCTGTGTGAACATTCTTTAAAGGCTTACATGTTAAACAAACTCTATGAACTCACCAACCATTGTGTTGACACTTTTTAGCATGTTTATCTTAGGTCATAAGGCGATAGCTAGAGTTTGAAGCATAGAGTCGCACGACAAATTTTGAAGACTTACACTTTTATCATTTACCATTCAAAACATTTTGTAAACACTTATGTATCATACTTTGGAATCTCATTATTTGTAACTCTGATTTCATTAATCGAATGGTAAATTTTCAAAACTTCTCATTTAGAGGTCGTTTCCTATAACTTGTACTTTGTATTATGAAGTAGCACCCCAATGACACAATCTTGCGCTGCGACCATTTTAGGGGTGTTACACGAAGAATTCACCACACAATAGTTTGTGAGAAAGATAGTGTCTTACAACAAAGATGCTCAGCTCGGGATTCATCACTAGCCGGAACGTCGAAGACTATTTTACCAAAGCAAGCTCATAGGAAAGTCAAAGACTGTGGTTAAGAGTGATCTTAGAATTGTTGCCGTTACTTGTATAGAAGCGGAAGGAAAGTTTGACTATACATTTCTGGATAAAATAGTAGTCAAGACACAAGATGAAGTAGAATATAAATTTTCATAATCTAATTTCCCGAAACTATCGTGAAATGATATCGAAGACATGTTTTTAATCAAAGTTCAAGGAAGAATGCGACACTTCACGACCCATATCCAGTATGCTTTTGTCACCGCTCTTTTACTCTACACTCGCAGTGTCATCATTCAGAACAGAGTTGAGGATCTTCAACTGGAGTCGAAAGCTACCAGAAGAAACTCAACCTCACAAATCCGAGACTTCACTTCCCAAACATCAATTCAGAATCACAGTTGATGTGCTCAACCGTGTGCAAGTTTTAAAATTTATAAACACGATTTATCTGGTAATTACTTTAACACATACGAGCAAGTATACTCGTCCGTGATAACAAAGGTGGGTAAGTCGAGGTCGTCCCAAGGGATTTGCGTTTTAATTTGTTAAAGTGTTTGAGCCAAGAAAGCTTGTCAAGGCTTCCTTCAAAGTGCTGGTTTTGTAAAAATCTAAATTAAGAAACATATACTTGTATGAAGTTTATAGGTAATCATAAAGAGTGTTCATGAAGGCTTGGTGTAAACTTTGATGCAATGCACAAATCTTAAGCAAATGATTTCCAATCCATTGTTTATGTTTTGTAAAAAATTATTTTAAGAATAAAAACATATAGGTAATCCTTTAGGTCCTTAGCCTAATGATTATTCTTTAAAAAATCCATTTGTTTGTAAAAGATTCTTATTCAGCTTGTTGCTACGAATCTTTCAACCCTTTCGTTATAAAAACGTTTCTAGTCTTGTTTTAACAAGTAAACATGATGAGTGTCAATCACCATATCCCATACTATTTTGTCACTTAACTTTTTGGAATAAAACATAAGAGAAATCCTTCTGGTCCTTTTTCATAAAAATGTTTTACCAACAAATCAAACAAGACTAGTAGTTTTTCCAACAAACTCATTTAAACAAGATCATTTACATGCATCACATATAAGAACACTCTTACAATTGCCTACATCCTTACACACAAGTATATTCAAGAATTACTCCATGAAAATCATAACATAACACAAGTAGTAACAAGGTAATTCAAATAAATCAATAGAATAGAGATTCATGACAAAGTTCAATAGAATACCTAAGCTTTGGATTACAAGAACTAGAAGATTGTTGAATAAGGAACCACGCGCCACCAATCGTCTTATCCTAACCGTACAACTCCAAATGATTACACAATGGTTGAGAATTGGTCTCACCACTCTCCTGGACGTTTTACAGCAGATATAGGACTTTTGGGATGAATAATAAGGGTTGGTAATAGCTTTGGTGTAAACTATTACTCTTTTGGATGTGTCACACTAAACTACTAAGTCTAGGTGCATTATATAGATATGAAACCTTTACTATTAAGCCAAAAACATCCTCAATAATTTATTAACAGGAAATGATCGGCTTCTCATGATTAATAGAAGTTAAGGCATCAATAAATGAGTAAAAGTGTAATTGCAGGTGCTCTAGCCGGATCGATTGTAACGCACCCGATCCGGTTGTGTTTTGACAATTCCCTAGCCAATCCGGTTACGGGCTCCGACCGATCGGCTGGGAGCCTTCCGTACACCAAATCTTGACTTTTTTTGACTTTTCTTGATTCGTGCCTTTTTTTTGCTTTCGATGCGTATTTCCAAGATGAAACCTGATATTTATTTGATGTAGACACTTAGAAATCCTTGTGCTTCCTAATCATTGAGTCCATGAGCTTCCTCACTTGTCTTCCTTGGGAATTATCCAAATGTGCATGAAATCTTCATTTCTTCACCTTTTACGATACCTGGCTACATTCACATACAAATACGCTTCTTTTGCACTATTGCAACAATTATGAGTAAATATAGCCGATTATCATACACAAAACCAACAATAACGCTACTAAAAAGATGCTCATTTTGAGCGTTATCAAATTCCCCCATACTTAAGTTCTACTCGCCCTCGAGTAGGTCTAGCATTTATGAAAATCGTTTTCAATGGTCTTGACACCGTGGTTCCAAAAATCTAACAATCACCTCAAGAGAAATAATTGTTAATTTGATTTTAATATCTGAAAATTTTCAAATGAACCAAATTATTTTAGATAACATAACTAAACACCTCACGAATGATTTTAAGAATTCACTCAACACTCATATATTGGTGGGTATATGTTAATCACTCAATGCCTAGTCATGATTAATGCTGTTTACCATAAGCTTGTATAAGTATCAAGACAAATAAAATAAATTCATCAAAGAGGACTTTTATTTGGGTTATAATGTTAAGGCTTCGGATTTATAAAATGGTATGGATAAGGCATGCGATAGTTTATGAAATTGGTTTTAAAAGAAAAATGAAGTCAAGTCTAAACCAACATGTTGCTAGCTATCACACAAACTATACTCTCGAAAATGATTATAATTTCCTCTTCATCAAATATTGATCTCAAAACGTATATAACTCAATTTAGCTCATTGGCTAATGAATAAACTCAATATAGCACATTGGCTATAACTATATATATATATATATATATATATATATATATATATATATATATCTTACCTTCCGTTCAAAGTACATTGTTGAGAAGAAGTCCAAACACCATTCACGGTAAACTTCTTCATTAATGCTAAAAGCTCTCTCCCACGAAAAATCTTCAAACGAATCTTCATCAATCGGATTGACATAAGACATCCGCATCATACCCCTCAACTCATTCTCACAATGATATTCATTAAACAAGTCCCAATCTACCAACCTCGGAACCGAAACAGTTCTAGTTTGCAACTTTGACAAACGTTCCCTAAAAGCCTGTTTTTCCTCATTGACATACTATATTTTAGTAGTAGGTTGTAAACACACAGGTTGCAAGTTTTGTATGGGCGGAACTTAGAACTGAGTGGATTTACAATTCCTTTGCTGTGTGAACATTCTTTAAAGGCTTACATGTTAAACAAACTCTATGAACTCACCAACCATTGTGTTGACACTTTTTAGCATGTTTATCTTAGGTCATAAGGCGATAGCTAGAGTTTGAAGCATAGAGTCGCACGACATATTTTGAAGACTTACACTTTTATCATTTACCATTCAAAACATTTTGTAAACACTTATGTATCATACTTTGGAATCTCTTTATTTGTAACTCTGATTTCATTAATCGAATGGTAAATTTTCAAAACATCTCATTTAGAGGTCGTTTCCTATAACTTGTACTTTGTATTATGAAGTAGCACCCCAATGACACAATCTTCCGCTGCGACCATTTTAGGGGTGTTACATGAAGAATTCACCATACAATTGTTTGTGAGCAAGATAGTGTCTTACATCAAAGATGCTCAGCTCGGGATTCATCACTAGCCGGATCGTCGAAGACTATTTTACCAAAGCAAGCTCATAGGAAAGTCAAAGACTGTGGTTAAGAGTGATCTTAGAATTGTTGCCGTTACTTGTATAGAAGTAGAAGGAAAGTTTAACTATACATTTCTGGATAAAATAGTAGTCAAGACACAAGATGAAGTAGAATACAAATTTTCATAATCTAATTTTCCGAAACTATCGTGAAATGACATCGAAGACATGTTTTTAATCAAAGTTCAAGGAAGAATGCGACACTTCACGACCCATATCCAGTATGCTTTTGTCACCCCATTCTATCTATCATCATCGTCAGAACAAGTTGATCTTCAATGGAGTCAAAAGCTACCAGAAGAAACTCAACCTCACAAAACCGAGACTTCACTTCCTAAACATCAATTAAGAATCACAGTTAATGTGCTCAACCGTGTGCAAGTTTTAAAATTTATAAACACAATTTATCCGGTAATTACTTTAACACATACGAGCAAGTATACTCGTCCGTGATAACAAAGGTGGGTAAGTCGAGGTCGTCCCACGGGATTTGCGTTTTAATTTGTTAAAGTGTTTGAGCCAAGAAAGCTTGTCAAGGCTTCCTTCAAAGTGCTGGTTTTGTAAAAATCCAAATTAAGAAACATATACTTGTGTGAAGTTTATAGGTAATCATAAAGAGTGTTCATGAAGGCTTGGTGTAAACTTTGATGCAATGCACAAATCTTAAGCAAATGATTTCCAATCCATGGTTTATGTTTTGTAAAAAATCATTTAAAGAATAAAAACATATAGGTAATCCTTTCGGTCCTTAGCCTAATGATTATTCTTTAGAAAATCCATTTGTTTGTAAAAGGTTCTTATTCAACTTGTTCCTATGAATCTTTCAACCCATTCGTGATGAAAATGTTTCTAGTCATGTTTTAACAAGTAAACATGATGAGTGTCAATCACCATATCCCCATACTAGTTTCTCACTTAACTTTTTGGAATAAAACATAAGAGAAATCCTTCCGGTCCTTTTTCTTAAAAATGTTTTACCAACAAATCAAACAAGACTAGTAGTTTTTCCAACAAACACATTTAAACAAGATCATTTACATGCATCACATATAAGAACACTCTTACAATTGCCTACATCCTTACACACAAGTATATTCAAGAATTACTCCATGAAAATCATAACATAACACAAGTAGTAACAAGGTAATTCAAATAATTCAATAGAATAGAGATTCATGACAAAGTTCAATAGAATACCTAAGCTTTGGATTACAAGAACTAGAAAATTGTTGAATGAGGAACCACACGCCTCCAGTCGTCTTACCCTAACAGTACAACTCCAAATGATTACACAATGGTTGAGAATTGGTCTTACCACTCTCCTGGACATTTTACAGCAGATATAGGACTTTGGGGATGAATAATAAGGGTTGGTAATAGCTTTGGTGTAAACTATTACTCTTTTGGACGTGTCACACTAAACTACAAAGTCTAGGTGCATTATATAGATATGAAACCTTTACTATTAAGCTAAAAACATCCTCAATAATTTATTAACAGGAAATGACCGGCCTCTCATGATTAATAGAAGTTAAGGCATCAATAAATGAGTAAAAGTGTAACTGCAGGTGCTCTAGCCGGATCGATTGTGACGCAGCCGATCCGGTTGCGTTTTGACCATTCCTCAGCCGATCCGGTTACGGGCTCCGACCGATCGGCTGGGAGCCTTCCGTACACCAAATCTTGACTTTCTTTGACTTTTCTTGATTCGTGCCTTTTTTTTGCTTTCGATGCGTATTTCCAAGATGAAACTTGATATTTATTTGATGTAGACACTTAGAAATCTTTGTGCTTCCTAATCATTGAGTCCATGAGCTTCCTCACTTGTCTTCCTTAGGAATTATCCAAATGTACATGAAATCTTCATTTCTTCACCTTTTACGATACCTGGCTACATTCACATAGAAATACGCTTCTTTTACACAATTGCAACAATTATGAGTAAATATAGCCGATTATCATACACAAAACCAATAATAACGCTACTAAAAACATGCTCATTTTGAGCGTTATCAAATTCCCCCATACTTAAGTTCTACTCGCCCTCGAGTAGGTCTAGCATTTATGAAAATCGTTTTCAATGGTCTTGACACCGTGGTTCCAAAAATCTAATAATCACCTCAAGAGAAATAATTGTTAATTTGCTTTTAATATCTGAAAATTTTAAAAATGAACCAAATTACTTTAGATAACATAACTAAACACCTCACGAATAATTTTAAGAATTCACTCAACACTCATATATTGGTAGGTATATGTAAATCACTCAATGCCTAGTCATGATTAATGCTTTTTACCATAAGCTTGTACTAGTATCAAGACAAATAAAATAAATTCATCAAAGAGGACTTTTATTCGGGTTATAATGTTAAGGCTTTGGATTTATAAAATGGTATGGATAAGGCATGGGATAGTTTATGAAATTGGTTTTAAAAGAAAAATGAAGTCAAGTCTAAACCTACATGTTGCTAGCTATCACACAAACTATACTCCCGAAAATGATTATAATTTCCTCTTCTTCACGTATTGATCTCAAAACATATAAAACTCAATTTAGCTCATTGGCTAATCAATATACTCAATATAGCACGTTGGCTATATATATATATATATATATATATATATATATAGAGAGAGAGAGAGAGAGAGAGAGATTGGATCATTTAAAAAGTTGATCTCAAGAGAAAAGTGAGAGAAGTGATCTCAACCATTAGATCTCCCTCTCTTCCCCTCTTTTTTTTTCCTTCCCAACTCAAGGGGCTTATTTGTTACTTTTTTAATTTGTCAAGGGCTGTTTTGTAACTTTTAAATTTTCTTATTACTAATGTCAAACAGCCCTAATATAGATTCACCGTGAGTTAGATTTTTTTTCTGCACATGTACACATAATATGAATTACTTTCTATTCTGATTTAACATTTAACTGAACAAATTAGATATACAATGTTTTCTATACAACATAAAGTCATTATCAGGTCTTAAAAAACACTATATTGAACATTTTTACACAACATAACACACTTTAAACCATCATATTCAAGTCTGTTAGATCGTCCATCTTCCTGACTTCTTTTCTTAACACGGTTGCAGGATCTTGGACCTTTTCGTTCCTCTGCAGCTGCTTTTGAGACCTCTTCAGTTGATAAACTGTAGATGCAATTCAAGATCCCGAGATTCCGCAGCCTTCTTCATCATTTGACTTTTCAAATTTCCGAGAAATAAACCTTAAATACCTTAACTATGTAAGAAAAACATAGTAGAAAAGAAGATCAGTTGATGTGAAATACACACCTCCAATGCTTCAATTTCCAATACAGCAGATCTTCACCATTTTTTGTATGTTCCAATAAATCAGAAAGTTAAATGAGCATAAAAAAAATCTACATATAAAAGAAAGTTCTTTTCTAGATCATATGTTTTAAAGGAGACAATCCGATTCATGTTGTCCACTAATGGCACTAAATAACTAAATGTTGGCCACATGATTACATAACCTCATGTAACAAAGTTAACCAGATCTTATCAATGCAAAAAATCTAGCCACAATCCTTATCAACCCCTCCTAATATGCTGATCTAGCTAGCCACCTGATATCAAACAAATGTTTACATTATCCTACAATGATACCATGGTATGCACTAACGTACCTCAAATGGATGCACTAAAGTGCCTCAAATGGATGCACTAAAGTGCCTCAAAAGGATGCACTAGCGTACCTCAGTCGGATGCACTAAAGTACCTCCCCATATCATCACCCAAAGCTATAACTATCGATCAGAATAGAGAAACCTTGCATTTTGAGGGCAAGCAAATACTACCACAATGTTCTCAAACTGAGTTTTGAAAGTTTTTTATTTTCCAGTGAAACTAGTACATACTTTATATATAATGCTCAACTCCAGTAAAGGCTCTTTAGCGCCAATACCCGAGTATCACATACTAGCTACCTGCAAAGGCTAAAAGCAGATGATCACATTAAGATTGACATTACATTCACCTTTATTAAATACCAGTTTTTGCAATTAAAAAAAACTGTATTATTACTTACAAAAAGGTAATTACACAGCTGAAGTACACTCGGCTGCTCCTGATAACCATCCTTCAAATTATTCATGGGAGTCAATATCATTAAAATTAGCTATAAGCACCTAAAGGCAACCATAAGCTACCAAAGGCTCCAATAAGCTAAGCTAACCTAAAATAGACCTAATGCAACTAATATGGATCAAATAAGCTCAAAGTTTAAGCGAATAAGCACACAAACAACTTCTAGTTCTAAATTCCAAACGGCCATGAACAGCCTACTTTAAGCCTAAATTAAGCTAGCTTATAAAAATCACAAAAATAAACTAAAATTACTTAGTAAACAACCACCAACCAAAGTGCTCGAATCTAAAATTTAAGCTTAATAGGACCTAAGATGATGAAATTAAAAATCAAAAATATAAGGGGATTGGGACTTAAGTATAATTGATACAGACAAATAAGTAATATGCAGAACTGAATTAGCACTTAAAAAGATGAAATCTAATCTAGTTTAGCTAAACCTACATCTAAATAACATCTATACCTATACTAGTTAAGCCAATAAGCAAATGAAATGCACAAATCAAAGCAGAACAAATGAATGAACCACTGATAATAAAACAAGATAAAATAAGCAAATGAAAGAGCTCTAATGTGCTTCTAAAGAAATCCTACACCTCTAGCTACCTAAGGGATCAACTAATCAGCAGACTAAACTACAACCAAAACTGAAAAAAGAAAATTAGTTAAGCTGATATGAACAGCAAACTAACCTGATGCACAGGGGAACCTAATTCCAACTAAGCAACTTAAAGCCACACAAAAGCACTTAAGGAAAATTCTAAAAATTATAAGAAAATCATACTTGAAATCACAAGCTTGCCAAATTTTAAAACCCAAAATCTCAAAATGATTGGATACAAATTGAGGAAATTAAAAATCAAAAATAAAACCAAACTGAGCACTTACTTGAATTTTTTGACTTTTTCAATTTTTTTAAAGGTTTGACTAAAATGAAATTTGAATGATCCTAGATTACTAAGATTGATGAAATAAGCTATATTGATTAAACTTGAATATAAGCTATAATAAGTTATCTGATATAAAACATAATTGCGAAATCAATAACGGGTTCTTTTGCAGTATCACTGTTATAAATAGAGATAAGTACGAACATATCCTTGTCTAAGGGAATAGTAGTCCGTTTCACCATTGTCCACCTCTCCTCCCTTGATCAGAATAATAGTTTAATACTCTTATAAACTTTCTTATATTTGTACAAAGATATCGACAAGTAAATTGGCATGAACTCATATGTGAACTTGCTTATATTTGTATAAAGGATACATCTCAGTTGAAAACTGTAACAACACCGTGTAAGGTTTTACTTTTTAAAATAAAGTTAACGTAGGAAAGTGTTTCGGATAGTCAGTTTCATGTAGGACTACATACCTCACTTGTGAACAAACGGTGTTCTTGCAAAACATCTTTAGCATCAGCATTTGATACTACCGAATTTGCCTCTGGTGTTGGCATGCTCCGGGCATCAGAAGTAACTTGCTTCCAACCGACTTAGATACAACTGCTTCCTTTTTTAGTCAACTTAAAACCCTATTAATACAATACAACATAAAAGAGATAATGACTACAAATTTTCAATTAGGAAACATGTAAAGTTCATTTAATAATCTACCTCTAACATGAGTATATGCAACTACCCACCTTATGATTCAGAATATTTGTGGGAAAATGCACATTTATAAAACATTTTGAGTTAAAATGGGCATTTTTTTGGTTTAGGTATGGTTATTTTATTTTCACCCATAAACACTTTGCATCAGGACCAAATCGCGTTGAGTTTATTTGACATGAATCCAAGATGACACTTACAAAATAAAACACCTACGCATATGAGATGATACATCGAACTTACATCACTTGAGTCGCTTCATCCACAAAGTGGACGCACCAAATTGCACCAGAACTGAATATGTATACCATATATGATCTGTCATTTGATGCAATCAGTCATCTTTGCGAAGAAGATACGTTTCAAGACACGTAGATGTACAATATAAATGTCTAACGATGCACTAATCTACTCATTTACTTGTCGCATTTTCAAGTGACGGTAATTAATTACAACGTTTGGATATAGACAAACTGGTTTATACTTTATTTAAGGGCCAAATAACCAATTTTGGGTAGCTGCAACAAAACGAGTTTAATTATACATTATCCTAAACTGTTAGTTAACAGCTACCTTACCACAATTTTTTGTTAGAAAAAACATTTATAAAAGCAGCTTATAGCTCGAGTCAGCAACCAACTATTGGTTGTTACTTATATTTTTCTAAACAAAGATTCAGTTGGTTACTGACCTCAACTTTTGGTTGTAGACTATGCTCTTTCTTATTATAAATGACATTAATAAATTAGTTGTTAACAAAAGCCCATCCATTATTCAGGATCCTTTTACAAGTGATTACCATATTATTTCAACTTTAAAGACATTTAAAAACACTAGTTTAAGTATGTTACACCTAATTATCTCATTCTCATTATTCCATATAACAATCATTTTAGCAACTTATAGCTATAATTAGCTGGACACCAACCAACTAATGTTTAACTACAGTTTTCTACGCATAAAAAATCCTTGTAGCCAAAAATAATCGTAAACTGGCTGATACTAAACCTACTACAGTATATATTAACAGGGTGTTTGTTTAGGCTTATGGGGATTATTAAACTTTTAAAATGCTAAAAAGCTAAACATACGAACAAAGATACCCTATTACATTCATCGATGCACCAAACATACGAACAAAGATGCACGAAACATACGAACAAAGATGCACTAAATATGTTCACTGATGCCCGAATATGTTCATCGATTCACTAAACATACAAACAGATGTGCAACTATTTCGAACGATGTTGTAAATATACAAATGGATGCCCTATGACCAACGATGCAGTAAAAAATAACATATACACTAAGCATACACATTGATGCCTTAATATGTCCAACGATGCAGTAAAAATAAAAACATACACATTGATGCCTTAATATGTCCAACGATGCACTAATCATACTCATCATGCCCTAATATGTATGACGATGCACTAAAAAAACAAAATGATGCCCAAGTATAAATGATGCGCCAATTATGTCCAACGATGCACTAAAATATAAATGGATGCACTAATCATACACATTACTGCCTTAATATGTCATGAATCAATAATAATACAGATTATGATATAATTTACAAATTCAATAATAAGCGATTTATGTACACGTTTTTAAAGACATAAATGTTTAGCTCACGGTTAGTAAAACAATAAACTTCAAAGGTAACTTGATGCACCAATTCAAACAAACAAATGTGGTAACATATTTTTTTACACAAATTCACTAAAATATCATTTTACACACAAAGTTCCCCTAAGATGAATTTACATAGATGCTCTAAATTTACACAAATTCACAATGATACCAATTCTGATATAACTAATAATTATAGAAATTGAACAATTAATAATTATAGACTTACTATTGTTCAATCGGAATTTTTTGAACAGAATAACATAGAAACTTGATCGGTTTTTGATCGGAGACTGTAGCGTAGGCGCGTTTCGGCCACGCTTACCAAAGAAGTCGTTACTATTACGGCAAGCTTCGAAAGTGACGCTGCGACGAATGTGACCGGGGACATGGTTATAATTGATACACACAGTGAGTGTGTGTTTATAACAAGAGAAATGAGATGATGGATCTGTGAATTTTATTTTTGTTATGGATCGTGATATAATGTTCCCCTATTTTGTTTGTTTTTTTTTTAAATTTTTCCCTGAAGTTTGAGATGTCTGCAAAATCTACCCTGTAACTTTTTTTCTCACTTTTCTCTCTAATTACACTTTTCTCTAGAACCGGACTATATATATATATATATATATATATATATATATATATATATATATATATATATATATATATATATATATATATATATATATATATATATATATATATATATATGTATATATATAACGTTCCTTTCATTGTTGAGAAGAAGTCCAAACACCATTCACGGTAAACTTCTTCATTAATTCTAAACGCTCTCTCCCACGAAAAATCTTCGAACGAATCTCCATCTATCGGATAGACATAAGACATCCGCATCATACCCCTCAACTCATTCTCACACTCATATTCATTAAACAAGTCCCAATCTACCAACCTCGGAACCGAAACAGTTCTAGTTTGCAACTTTGACAAACTTTCCCTAAAAGCGTGTTTTTCCTCATTGGTAAGATCTTTAAACTTCAGGTTTGCATTTCCTTTAGCTCGCATGCTATAGGTAACCTTCTTCCATGCATTCCTTTGGCAATACTTGGTCACGAGCGGGTTCGTTGGAATCCGTGTCGAACTCGAACAACCTACAACATTTCTCTGTAGAAATCACAAATATAAGTTAATATAAGAATGTTAGAACCAATGATAAAGTTTATAGAAGCCTCTAGGGTCTAGTTCAAAATTCTCATTTTTTCACCAGAAAACCTAGAACTGATTCGGTCGAGGGGCAGCCGATCCGACTCCTCTCCTGACATTGGTCCAACCGATCGGTTGCGTTGCGCAGCCGATTCGGTCTTCTGATCTGCATAAGGCTTTGGCCTTCCAAATAATTTCCCACTGGAATTTTCCAATTCTAATTCACTCCTAAACTTCCTTTGACCATCACTAATGATTTCTACAACCTCAATTTTCTCTTAATTCGTATCCAAAAACATCCAATCATCACTTGTTCATCATGCTTAGAACTTAAAAGCTTAACTTTAATTCATCAATTAATTGTTCTAACAACAATGTGGCATCTAAAATTCACTGAAAATGCATCATCTAACAAATAGGAATCATTAATTGTAACTTAATTTGATTCAAGGGTACAACCTGATTGAATCTGAAAATTCAATCATGTAATACTCATTCAATGTTGAATCAATCACTACAATTCTTTTTGCAATGCATTCCTATATCAATTAACCACTTAATTCTAAAAGATTACATCTTAATTCGAATCCCATCAAAAACCCCCATTTGGTGGCCTAATTTGCAATTCGAATAAAATACTCAATGTAATTGATTGCAGATGCTTACTTGTTTATGTGCCATGGTGATCTTCTAATAGTCTTACAACCTTCAAAAAACTTCTTAGTGGTCGAATTTGAAAAACCCAAATGAAGGATTAGTGTGTGTGTGTTTTTTCTGGAAAAATTGAATTTTTGGCACTTATACTTTCTTCCAACCGATTCAGTCATGGACACAACCGTTTCGGTTTGCATTTGTGCAGAATTTTACCTTTTTAACTTTACTTGGCCATTTTACCTTCCAAGCAAAGTTATTTACTCAAAAATTCGATTAAAGATGCACACAACATTCATCCAACCATTTACAAATTTCAACAACATCTAACTCAAAGACTAAATCATCAAACTTATTATCATAAAACTTAAACTAAAACTCAAAAGGAATTGATTAAAATAACTTCAAACCATAATGATAAGAAATAAAAAAAAAATGAAATCAAAATCCCTAAGTGCATAAAATAAATTTCATCAAAAGATGAAGATCAAGCAAACAAATGCTTGTTATTATTGTTGTGATGTTCTACTCCTCATCACCCCTCAAAATATTCATGTCTCAAGATATCCTCGCTTTGGAGTTTTCCCGTCGACTCATGATATGTCTCATGAGTCTTGAACTTTCTAACAAATATCCTTCCACTTGGGCATAGTATATTGAATTTTACATGCCATTCCCATCACCTTCTTCTATTTTATATACACTCGCTCCATCGGGTCCCCACTCCAAGTTTTTGAATTATACGGGCAAGGATCCTAAGATGTCTGTAAGCTTTTTGTACACAAGGATGTTCTTAAATGTGTTGTAAAAGGCTTCCATAGCAAGTGCACGTTCTATTTCATCTTCTAGATCAAAGTACGGTGGAGCAAGTGGTCCACACATAGCATTCCCTTGAGCATCAATCCCAACTTCGAAACAAGTCAAATCTTCTTTACCCAAAATTTCCAAATTCTCCAAGAACTCAAAACCTTTACCCCTAGGCTTGGGATAATAAGTTTGCTTGGAGATCCCATCGTCAATTGTCATAGTCCCCCTCCCCATTTCTATTATAGCTCCACAAGTGCGAAGAAAAGGTCTTCCAAGTAAGAGAGGTAAACTTTTATCAACCGGTATATCCAAGACTAGGAAATCGGCTAAATAAGGTTGATAGCCAATTTGTACCCTCACATTTTTAACTTCCCCCATAGCCTTAGCTTGAGAGTTGTCTGCTATAGTTAGCTTCGATTGATTTGGTTGAGGATTGCTTAGTCCTAAATTCTTGAATAGCGGATAGGGCATCAGATTGACACATGATCCGGTGTCCGCCAAAGCATAAACCGGAGTGGTCCCGTTAACTTTTATTGGTAAAACGAAGTTACCCGGGTAACTCTCTTTCCGCGGCATTCCCCGAAATAAAATTCTATCCCTATCCTCATCCGTAAGGTCCTTGTCTTCCAACCGTGCTCTAGCGAACATAATCGCATCGAGCTTTTTGCGGTAAACAACATAATCTTGTAACACTTCGATCACGGTAATCTTTTCATTAAGCTCAAGGAATTTTTGTTCTAGTTTGCTAGAATAGCTTCCTTTTGCTCTTGAGTTAAGGGCTTAAAGGTGTTTGGTGAATTTGGTGGTGATGGTGTGTAATCATGGGTTTTGGTGGTGGTAGTGGTGGTGGGAGTTAGTTTATTCGATGAGGTCTTCTTCCTACTAGCCTTTCCCATTTTCACAATCTCCAAATTCTCCTTATACTCCATGTTCTCACACAATTCCGCAAGCATGTAGTTCACTTCCTTCTCTTCCTCTAAATCAATAATATTAATTCTCATTTCACCTAGTGCAAAATCCAATTGACATTTAGTTGTCATGAGGAAATCACGTCCAAAGCATACATCCAGTTCATCCGCATTCCCTTCTTCCAAAACTACAAAATCGGCCTCAAAGATATGACCATGGATATTGATCCGAAGATTCTTGACAATTTTCCTCCATAAGCTTCATAGTGTAAACGAACGTGGCCAATTTTGTCAAGTACCTTGTCCACAATATAGTTGTCCCCATAAGCTATGTTTGAGCCAAGAAAGCTTGTCAAGGCTTCCTTCAAAGTGTTGGTTTTGTAAAAATCCAAATTAAGAAACATATACTTGTGTGAAGTTCATAGGTAATCATAAAGAGTGTTCATGAAGGCTTGGTGTAAACTTTGATGCAATGCACTAATCATAAGCAAATGATTTCCAATCTATGGTTTATGTTTTGTAAAAAATCATTTTAAGAATAAAAACATATAGGTAATCCTTTCGGTCCTTAGCCTAATGACTATTCTTTAGAAAATCCATTTGTTTTTAAAAGGTTCTTATTCAACTTGTTCCTACGAATCTTTCGACCCTTTCTTGATGAAAACGTTCTTTCTTGTTTTACAAGTAAACATGATGAGTGTCAATCACCATATCCCCATACTAGTTTGTCACTTAACTTTTTGGAATAAAACATAAGAGAAATCCTTCCGGTCCTTTTTCTTAAAAATGTTTTACCAGCAAATCATACAAGACTAGTAGTTTTTCCAACAAACTCACTTAAACAAGATCATTTACATGCATCACATATAAGAACACTGATGCGTGCCAAACAGTCAAGCTAAATCACTCAAGCCTGCCACTTGTGAATGGCAGACCGTAACCAGCTTAAAACTGCCTAAGCACGAACTCAATGAAGATCTGGGGAGTACAGTGTTTCCCCGGGTCGTTATGTCCCAGCGAGCTATGCAATGGATTATCAAACGTGTAGTGATCGAGGAATTTGAACGAAAAAGGGATTTGAATTATGATTATAACTAAGGAAAAGCCAACAAATTACAACGGCTTAAATGCAAATTAAAGAAAGTTAAAAAGATAAAATCTATTAAATAAACGCTATCACTATTTGTAAAATGATGAACGTTTAAAACTTAAAACTAAAAACTTACGTTTAAATTAAAAACTACGTAAACGTACAAAATAAAACGTGAAAATAAAAGGGATAAAAGATTTACAAATATGAAAAATACATTTTTACAATCCTAATTATATAAGAAAATTTATAGAAAAATAAAATTATTTTTATAACTAATTATCTAATTATTATTAATTAAAAACTATTTTTAACTAATTAATAATAACCTAAAATGAAAGAAAAGATGAAATAAAGCTTGAAAAATAAAATTATGAATTGGAAAAGTCTAAAATATCAAAATAGAATTTTCAAAACTATTTTTGTAATTTTCTGAATATTTTTCTATTTTCTAGGAATTTTAAACTATTTAAAACTAATTAAATTATTTAAAAATACAAATTTAACTAAGAAAAATATGGAAAAATATTTTTTTGACTTTTTATATTTATCTTAACTTAAGAAAAATGAAAAATTATTATTTTTGAATGTTTTCTTAATTTTTTGTATTTAAAGCTAATTAAAAATGCTTAAAAACTAATTTAAATTAAGAAAAATAGCAAAACAACTTAGAAAAATCGAAAATTTCGGAAAATCTAAAATGATATTAGGTAGCTAGGAAAATGGAAAACAGGGCTTATTAGGAGGAATATGAAATCGATGTGCCAAGTGCTTATAAATAAGCACTTGGATAAGCCAAAGCACCAAAAGGCACCCAACTGAAACAGAAGCCACTATAAGCTAAAAACGACCAAAAGCAACTAGAATCAACAAGCCTTAACCTCTAATATGCAAGATGCAAAGATTTGATGATTTGAGAAATAAGCTAAAAAGCAGATTCTGGGGCCAACTTTAAGCCCAAGAATCAGCAATCAAATAAGCTGAGAACAGAAAACCACCAATTGGAACTTGGAGAAGACCTGGCCAAGAACCTTAGAACCAAAAATTAGACCTTGGTGAGCCAAGGTGAGCTTTGTGCAAGAGTTGCAAGAACTGCAAAACCCCTATGCAGGCTTGATGCCCTGCACAGGGCAATTGACCTCATTTCGAACAGCTTATTTGGGGCTTAAATAAATTCAACAAAATTATACAAAAATGGCAAAAAGAAACTAGGGCAGTAGAACTTTTAAAAGCCACAAATATCACTGAAATTGACTCAGAAATGAGTCCATGAAAATTCCTTCTTGTTGAGCTCAGAACTGGTTTTGTGCATATTTGACTATTTTGACAAAATTGAAAGGTTGACTATTTTAAGTTTTGATCTTGATTTAAAGACTGAGAATGATATATTAAGATGAAATAATACTGAAATGAGCTAATCCTAAGATTTCTAAGCACAAAACAAGATTTTGTAATTGCAAAACTCAACAGTGAACAGATGAGAACAGATGTGATAAAATTTTGACTTTGGTGGTTTGTATGCACAAGTGAAAGACAGATATGAGCTCAAGAGTGCTAAGTAAACATGAACCAATAAGCTACAACCTCTGAACAAACCTTAAACACAGTTTAAGGACTAAATCCAAACACCACTTAACAACTGATATGCAAACTGAAATTGAAACAATCACTTAACCAGATAGCACCATTGATCAAAGTGAGATTACAAGACCTAAATGCAACTTTATAACCAAGTTTAAGCAGTTTATTACCACAGATATAAGTACCAACAAAAATGCAAATTGACTAGAAAACTGAAAATGAGATAATAACTCACAAGAGTCCAGCTATGTTGCAGGCCAAAACCGAACCAAAGACTAACCTAACCTATGCTATTTCAACCCATTATCACCTCTGCATCAACCAAATTCATCACCATTTCCAATTTGAGTCCCAGTTGACTTTCGTTGACCATCATTCAAAATTACTTGGAATTGATTTTTGAGCTTATAAAAAGGTTTGAATAGCTTAAATAAACCAGATTGAGTTTAAGATTAAGCTTCTAGGAGCTTATAAATGAGAGTTGCAAAATGAGATTTTCAACAGTAAACACAAAATATAAATTTTAGCTTGAGAATTGATTCTAAAACTGACATAAAGATAAAGTAGCTTAATTGTGATATAAAAGCTGAGATTACAATATTTGGACTAAAACACTAATTTAAAAACGACATTAAGAAAAAATTGTAAAACTAACTACTCTCTCCACTGCTTCTTTCTCCCTTTTTATAGCTCCAAGTGCTTTCTCACACCTCTCTCCTCAAATCCCAGATGTGTTTTTGGCCATTGGATCACTTCAAGTCATCTTGGCCTCTTATTTCAATTTGGCGGGAAATGGATTTTAAGCAGTTGTGGGGATTGAGTGTGGATGTAAAAGGTGCATTTAATGATTCTTGGAGGCTTGTTGGGGAGAGGGGAACATGGTAGTGTAGGGTGGCTGGAGGGGGGATGGTTGCAGACAAGGATGTCGGGGAAGACAGGGAAGGGGGGCGGGTTGTTTTATTTTAAATTGTGGGTCGGGTTGGGATATTGGACGGGTTGGTGGACTGGGTAAAGATTTGGGCCAGGGGTTGGGCTTGAGTTGGATCCGGATTGGATTTGTGTAAATAATAACATAGGGACCAAAAATGTAAAGCTCTAATTCCCGTGGACCAAACATGTAAATTATGAAGATTGAGTCAAAGGGTTGGTCTTGCCAAACTTTAATAGACCAAGGTCTAGTTTTGACACTTTTGAAATTTCCAAGGACTAATTTTGACCATTTTTGATTTTCAGACTAAACTGTAATTTATCAAATATTTTATATTTTTCACCAAAGGACTAAATTTGACAAGTTATGATTTAAAAGGACCTTTGGTGATTTTTCTTTTGAAATAAGGACTGGACTATTTTGACAATTTTAGAAACTTGGGGACCTAAACTGCTAATTATGCAAACTTTTCTCATTTTTCATCTGTTTAAACATTTTGCATCTAAACGATAAAATGCAATTTTGGAATATTTTCGTTTTGATGCATTTCTGAGTATTTTAAACGCTTTGCGTTCAGATTTGACTAAACATGATGAGTATTTACACACTCATCAATCCCCCACACTAAACTATTGCTAGTCCCTAGCAATCTTTTGAGAAAACTTAATGGATTTCATCTCTTTACCAAAAGCCATCACCGAGTAGCCAAATGTTTCAGTTCAAGCAAGAATCATGGTACACCGATAACCATGTGATTTTGAGCAAACCACCAGCTTCCAACGGATTTGATTTGTCTTTACCGGAAGCCGTTTGCTCTGGACTAGCCAACTCTTAGATAAATTATCAATATTATCTTTGGTGAGTCGATTACCAATTATGGTTTTTCAGCTTTACCACAAGCCATAAACTTAAGGGCTAGCCAACTCTTCACTTTTAAGGATATGGTGAGCTGAATACCATACAATTTTGGGCAAATTGCAAGTCGTCAACGGATTTGAGATATCTTTACCAAGAGCCGTTTGTTCTGATTAGCCAATCCTTTAGTTTATTAGACAGGCGGATCGATAACCATTGAGTAAGTAGCACACTTTCTCCAAAAAAATATTTTTGGCCAAAACGGGAATTAGGCGGTATAACTACATGATAAAATTCGTGAGAATTCCCCCCCACACTAGAAATGAATATTGCCCTCAATATTCAAAGTACCTACTGTTATGCCAAAACAAAGAACGTAAAAGGGAAATACTACGGCCATTATTTAGAAAGAAGATTTTTTTTTTTTTTTTCTTTTTTTTTTTTTTTTTGAAAACTTTATATATATACAAAACATGTGGGGCAACTCCACACTAGTGGTAGAAAATAAAGAAGTCTAAATATGGGTGAAAAACCCATATGGTGTGTGCTACTGTTTTTGATTCCCGAGTCGCTAGCTTGACCGACTCAGCATTAATTGGTTCATGGGGAAGTAAGTGGAATAGACAATCTCCATCAGACTTTCATTCAAGATGTTTGGACAAACATTTGAAGCACGTGAAAGTTCCACACGATGAGATATATATACGCATGTGATCCGCTCACAAATGATAAATGAAAATGCCGTCAAAGATAGTGTCCTCACCCCTAACGCAGTGAAGAAGAGAGGAAGTCACCATGTAGGTGAAGAAAAGAAGGAAAATCATGATGACGATCATGATAAGATCTTCTTCCTCAAGATCAAGTGCAGCTTGCACTCGTTGGATTTTGTTGGTTGAGCTCTTTGGCTTGGAAAGCATCTCAGAGGAGGGTTGGAAAATTTGTCATAGAAATACAAACTCTCATGATTGAAAACTTTTCCCATCATGATTTTGCCATCCAGCAATCATACTCAAGGAGTCATGATATGAGTGAGTTCACCGGCTAACTCCTCATGAAGAGAATCATTCACATGATGTGAATTTGTGAACTCTTGTTCCATTGTGGACTCATCACTATCCTCAACTGGTATCAAAGAGTGGATTCTCGAATTACGTGAATTCGTGAGTCGAATTCAAATAGAGGATTAGTGAGAGTTGCTTTGAATGTTTCGGGAACAAAGTGATTAATATTCTCTATTGGACTGTTGGGATAAGAAGTGAGTGAACGATCATTATCAATGAGACTTTTCTCCTCCTAGATCGGCTTCGAAATCAAAGAGTGGATTGATGTGAGTGAGTTCACCAGAGAACTCCTCAAGAAGGGGATCAACATCAGATTGTGGAAGTGATGCCTCAACGAACTCGATGTTTCCATAGGAAGCACAATCGCCGCTAAAATCGAGAAAGTTTCCAAATGATCATTTGAACACTCAAGAGGGAAAGAGATCACACATATGGTCGAAAGTTCCCTGTGACTCTCTCGGGATTGGGACAAGGTTCTCAACACTAGACTTTATGAATTCATCCGATTCCTTTCGTGAACAGTGTCAAGATGCTCGTCCCCCATGTTTAGAGAGAGTGAGTGGAATATCGTGTGATAACAAATGATGAAGGAGTTTAGAAGGACTAGCATACATATGTTTTATACTTTCCATTTGTTCTTCCGCTAGTAATTCCATCATAGTCTTTTCTCCCTGAGTTTTCATGGAATGAGTTTCAATCGATGAACCCGATGAACCGTTATAAAATTGAAGGATATCAAGGATATCTTCATCATCATCGTCATCGAATGAAACGAAATTGAGAGCTAGATCTGTCGCTTTTGCAATTGATTCCCTAATAGATTTTTCAAAGGCAATTTGGGAATTTATTTTAGCGCACCGCTCTTCAAAGCTAACAATTCTTCCATGGATTTTGGATTATCTTGGGAATGGTTAGTTTCCTTCAAACCTTTCACTAAATCCAAAAGATCAAGGAGAAGATTTTGAGGAAGTGGATCAGCTGAGGTGGTGCTCGATTCATTTGGTATCTGTAGAGGTTGGTTATAATACGAAGAGTCGTAATTGTTACCAGGAAATGGATTCCTTGTTTGACAATCAGAGCTAAAGTGAGGACCTCCACAATACTACAACAAAGAAACCGATGTGGCTGTGAGTCATATGTGTTGTAGTCATAATTGTTATCGAACTCGCTCATAGACAAGCGTGTTTCCTGATTGACAATCGAACTGGAATGTGAACCACCACAGTATCACAATGATAAATCGCTGAAGTCTCTCACAGCGGCGTAGTGATGGAATAAATCGTTGTGTTATGGTAGGAATAGGGATCCCGGTTATAGACGACCCGTTCCTGACTCCACCATGCCACAAATCGGGCAATTACCATTATAAGGACCACCACACCATTGACAACCAAAAGGGTGAGGATAAGACATAGAAAGAATCAAATGTTTTCAGAGGGGTAGGGATGAAGAATCAAAGATGTGAGAGGGTAAAGATGAATATTTTGGTATTTTTGAAAACATTTTGCAAAAACAAAGAATGAAAATCTTTTTGGATTTTTGATTTTTTAAAAGAAAATATAAACATACACAGATGGTATGAACAATGAGTGAATATCCAAATCACTAATCTGCTAGACGGAAGATAATCACAGACACATACCCCTCACGGGCCAAAATTTGATGCGTGCAAACAAATAAGCTAAATCACTCAAGCCCCGCCACTTGTGAATGGCGATCGTAACAGCCTTAAACTCTAAGCACGAACTCAATGAAGATCCGGGGAGTACGTGTTTCCGTCGTTATGTCCCGCCGAGCTATGCAATGGATTATCAAACGTGTAGTGATCGAGGAATTTGAACGAAAAAGGGATTTGAATTATGATTATAACTAAGGAAAAGCCAACAAATTACAACAACTTAAATGCAAATTAAAGGAAATTAAAAAGATAAAATCTATTAAATAAACGCTATCACTATTTGCAAAATGATGAACGTTTAAAACTTAAAACTAAAAACTTACGTTTAAATTAAAACTACGTAAACGCATACAAATAAAACGCGGAAAATAAAAGGATAAAAGATTTACAAATATGAAAATACATTTTACAATCCTAATAATAAAAGAAAATTTATAGAAAAATAAAATTATTTTTATAACTAATTATCTAATTATTATTAATTAAAAACTATTTTAACTAATTAATAATAACCTAAAATGAAAGAAAAGATGAAATAAAGCTTTGAAAATAAAAATTATGAATGGAAAAGTCTAAAATATCAAAATAGAATTTTCAAAACTATTTTGTAATTTTCGATTATTTTTCTATTTTTTTATGAATTTTAAACTATTTAAAACTAATTAAATTATTTAAAAATACAAATTTAACTAAGAAAAATATGGAAAAATAATTTTTTGACTTTTTATATTTATCTTAACTTAAGAAAAATGAAAAATTATTTTGAATCTTTCTTAATTTTTGTATTTAAGCAATAAAAATGCTTAAAAACTAATTTAAATTAAGAAAAATAGCAAAACAACTTAGAAAATTCTGAAAATTTCAGGAAAACTCTAAAATGATATTAGGTAGCTAGGAAAAATGGAAAAATAGGGGCTTATTAGGAGGAATATGAAACTGATGTGCCAAGTGCTTATAAATAAGCACTTGGATAAGCCAAAAGCACACACCAAAAGGCACCAATCAAAATGAAGCCACTATAAGCTAAAAATGACCAAAAGCAACTAGAATCAACAAGCCTTAACCTCTAATATGCAAGATGCAAAGATTTGATGATTTGAGAAATAAGTTAAAAGCGATTCGGGCCAACTTTAAGCCCAAGAATCAACAATCAAATAAGCTGAGAACAGAAAACCACCAATTGGAACTTGGAGAAGACCTGGCCAAGAACCTTAGAACTAAATTAGACCTTGGTGAGCCAAGGTGAGCTTTGTGCAAGAGTTGCAAGAATCGCAAAACCCCCTGCAGTGGGCTTGATGCCCTGCATAGGCAATTGACCTCATTTTGAACATTTTATTTGGGGCTTAAATAAATTCAACAAAATTATACAAAAATGGCAAAAAGAAACTAGGGCAGTAGAAATTTTAAAAGCCACAAATATCACTGAAATTGACTCGTGAAATGAGTCCATGAAAATTCCTTCTTGTTGAGCTCAATGGTTTTATATATTGACTATTTTGACAAAATTGAAAGGTTGACTATTTTAAGTTTTGATCTTGATTTAAAGACTGAGAATGATATATTAAGATGAAATAATACTGAAATGAGCTAATCCTAAGATTTCTAAGCACAAAACAAGATTTTGTAATTGCAAAACTCAACAAAGGAACGGATGAGAACAGGATGTGATAAAATTTTGACTTTGGTGGTTTGTATGCACAAGTGAAAGACAGATATGAGCTCAAGAGTGCTAAGTAAACATGAACCAATAAGCTACAACCTCTGAACAAACCTTAAACACGCTTTAAGGACTAAATCCAAACACCACTTAACAACCGATATGCAACCTGAAATTGAAACAATCACTGAACCAGATAGCACCATTGATCAAAGTGAGATTACAAGACCTAAATGCAACTTTATAACCAAGTTAAGCGTTTATTACCAAGTATATAAGTACCAACAAAATGCAAATTGACTAGAAACTGAAAATGAGATAATAACTCACAAGAGTCCAAATTTATGTTTGTGCCAAAACCAAACCAAAAACTAACCTAACCTATGCTATTTCAACCCATTATCACCTCTGCATCAACCAAATTCATCACCATTTCCAATTTGAGTCCCAGTTGACTTTCGTTGACCATCATTCAAAATTACTTGGAATTGATTTTTGAGCTTATAAAAAGGTTTGAATAGCTTAAATAAACCAGATTGAGTTTAAGATTAAGCTTCTAGGAGCTTATAAATGAGAGTTGCAAAATGAGATTTTCAACAGTAAACACAAAATATAAATTTTAGCTAAACTTGAGAATTGATTCTTAAAACTGATTACAAAGATAAAGTAGCTTAATTGTGATACATAAAAGCTGAGATTACAATATTTGGACTTAAAACTAAAACACTAATTTAAAAACGACATTAAGAAAAAATTGTAAAACTAACTACTCTCTCCACTGCTTCTTTCTCCCTTTTTATAGCTCCAAGTGCTTTCTCACACCTCTCTCCTCAAATCACAGATGTGTTTTTGGCCATTGGATCACTTCAAGTCATCTTGGCCTCTTATTTCAATTTGGCGGGAAATGGATTTTAAGCAGTTGTGGGGATTGAGTGTGGATGTAAAAGGTGCATTTAATGATTCTTGGAGGCTTGTTGGGGAGAGGGGAACATGGTAGTGTAGGTGGCTTTATGGGGGATGGTTGCGCACAAGGATGTCGGGAAGACAGGGAAGGGGGGGGGTTGTTTTATTTTAAATTGTGGGTCGGTTGGGATATTGGACGGGTTGGTGGATGGGTAAAGATTTGGGCCGGGGTTGGGCTTGAGTTGGATCCGGATTGATTTGTGTAAATATAACATGGGACCAAAAATGTAAAGCTCTAATTTTTGGGACCAAACATGTAAATTATGAAGATTGAGTCAAAGGGTTGGTCTTGCCAAAATTTAATAGACCAAGGTCTAGTTTTGACACTTTTGAAATTTCCAAGGACTAATTTTGACCATTTTGGATTTTCGTGGACTAAAACTGTAATTTCTCAAAATTTTATATTTTTCACCAAAGGACTAAATTTGACAAGTTATGATTTAAAAAGGACCTTTGGTGATTTTTCTTTGAAATAAGGACTCGTGGACTATTTCGACAATTTTAGAAACTTGGGGACTAAACCGCTAATTATGCAAACTTTGCTCATTTTTCATCTGTTTTTAAACATTTTGCATCCAAACGATATAAAATGCAATTTTGGAATATTTTCAGTGTTTTGATGCATTTCTGAGTATTTTTAAACGTTTTGCAGTTCAGATTTGACTAAAAATGATGAGTATTTACACACTCATCAAACACTCTTACAATTTCCTACATCCTTACACATAAGTATATTTAAGAATTACTCCATGAAAATCATAACATAACACAAGTAGTAACAAGGTAATTCAAATAATTCAATAGAATAAAGATTCATGACAAAGTTCAATAGAATACCTAAGCTTTGGATTACAAGAACTAGAAAATTGTGGAATATAGCAACCACACGCCTCCAATCATCTTAGCCAAACCGTAAAACTCCAAATGATTACACAATGGTTGAGAATTGGTCTCACCACTCTCCTGGATGTTTTACAACAGATATAGGACTTTTGGGTTGAATAATAAGGGTTGGTAATAGCTTTGGTGTAAACTATTACTCTTTTGGAAGTGTCACACTAAACTACTAAGTCTAGGTGCATTATATAGATAGGAACCTTTTACTATTAAGCCAAAAACGTCCTCAATAAGTTATTAACTAGAAATGATCGGCCTCTCATGATTTATCAAAGTTAAGGCATCAATAAATGAGTAAAAAATGCAGGTGCTCCAAGCCGGATCGGTTGCGCCACGACCATCCGTTCGTTTGATTTTCCACCGATCCGGTTCGGGTTCGAACCGACCGGGCGGGAGCTTCCGTACACCAAATCTTGACTTTCTTTGACTTTTCTTGATTCGTGCCTTTTTCTTTGCTTTCGAAGCTGATTTCCTAGATGTAACTTGATATTTATTTGTTGTAGACACTTAGAAGTCCTTGTGCTTCCTAATCATTGAGTTCATGAGCTTCCTCACTTGCCTTTCTTGTAACATATTGGATTTCACATACACATCAAACCATAACCAAAGTAGGCGTACAAAGAGATGAGTTTTAGAGAGAGAAAGTTAGAGATTTGGGAACTTTAGTGAGAGAAAGAAAAATCTTATTATGAGCTCCAACTCTCTACCTTAGGAGGTAGAGATTATTTATAGTACTTACATAAAACGCCACTTGACGGGCTGTGGATCAAGCATACAGTGGGTAAAGACCCGTCCGTCCTCCACGGTGTTACTTAACTAAATACTACTTGACATTAAATAACTACGACTACGAGCTTTCTAACGATTACAAATACTTGAGGTGACCGACACTTTAACTACTGGATTTTCCAAATCCTAACAATCTCCCCCTAAGGGAGGTCACCTTAAACATACATTACATTACATAGAAAACAAACAGATATTACATTGAGATTGTTCTTGAATTCTTGTTCATATTCTTTGCTCTATAGCACGTAGTCTTTGATTCTTCATTTTTGCATGTTTTGGATAATCTGAGTGGAGGTCTTTAACTGATCCACGTGATACTGAGTTTTGAGCAAGCTTTGAAATCATCAGCAACATTAATCTCTGACTCATCCATTGTGGTGTTGGTAGTATGTGTGACTTTGGACCGACATGCTCACATTTTGATCATGATTTATTCTTATCGTAGTAAAGCTTTCGTTGATTCATGATATTGGCAGCAACGTAGCAGAAGCATGGAGTGATAATAGCAGAGTCATTGATGCACTAATCATGATTTCTTTAGATATGAATGTGTTGTGTGAGCATGCGGTTATGGATTGACAGCTTCATTCTCGACAACAAGAACGCGGGGCGCACTGCATAAGACAGTTAGCAATAAAGCATACGAAAGTGTCTTTGAACACTTTCGATGAATTGAGGTACACGGCCCACGGTTCCTCGTTGATCAGTACAAGTACTGCCTGTGATCGTATAATTCAAGAATTTCCTTGATGGTTTTCGCACGCTCTAGTCGTTCTCAAACCGAACGCCTCAAAGAAGACAACACGGAGTGAGTGAACCAGCGAAAAGAGATTCACTGATTGATGAAAAGCGATTTGAAAAACAATCGAGTATTGCTCAATAGAAATTGTTTTTGCAATACAACAAAGGTTTTAATGAAAATCAATTATCAATCATAAACACCTTTTATTTTGAGAAATAAGTACACAGTCAATGTGCTAAAGAAAAGAGTTTTTAAGCACAACGACCGGTTTTTCAAAGGTATCCGTCAATCCATAACCTGAACCAGGATTGATTCAAAAGATTGAATCTCTCCATTGTTTCTATCCAGTTGTCACATGGTTGATCTATTGGATATATCTCACATGCCACTTACCAGGAGCTTGTTTGATGTTGGCTCCAGAAGGCTTTCCATCTTCATTATGTCGGTTCCCCGTGAGAATGAAACAAGCCCTTTTAAGAGGAACTTGAGTGGTTTGGAAAGTTGAAGTGCGCATGCCACTTGGGTCCATGACGTCTTGTCTTCAATACCGATGTTACCTTGGTAACCACCCAGAGTATATGAATTGAACCGGTTTCTCTAAGGTTGAATAAAAGGAGGGCTATTTCTTTTCACCCTTTTTCACATTCAATTCTTTTTCATTCTTCAACCCCTTCAAGTTTACCGAGATTTCATTACTAGAACCTTGTTGGGTTTATTCCAGTATTCAGCTCAAATCAAGCACTCTTCCCATATCTCACATTTCTCCTTTTTTCCATCATACCTAAGGACTTCAACACTATCTAGTGGATTGTCCCTGGGTAGATCCCTCTGGTTCTGGCGGATCATGGGACCTCAACCTAACCTTATCATCCTTATATCACCATACATAAAGTAAAGTTGGTCGGTCTTTTTGGTATCGTTCATCTGCTATTGGAACCAATTGAAAACCATTTGAAAAATCAATCAAGATACTTGTGATATAGATTCAAAGCATTTTGTATCTTAATTATTTTGATATTTTAGAAATGCTCCCCCTCAACATATGCATTAAAATTTAGAAATTGTTTAGCACATGGAGGCAAGAGATTTTTGAAATAGTTAGATTAAGAGTGAAATGTCCAATCTTTTGATTAACATTTTCTAAAATGAACATCATCACTTCCCAATCAATTTGAGTAGATAAAACATTTTGAGGAAGGATGAGGTTTTCAAAATTTGCTCCCCCTCAATATGTGCCTCGAATTTTAAAAGAATTTTGCACATATTAGATGGAACTGCACCTTAGAGACAATTATCACGTTTCAATAATTGGAGGTTTAAAATAGATGCTCCCCTCAACATGCATGGAAATTTGAAATCATTTGTCACCTTGGGAGGAAAACATGCAAAACACTTATGAAACCATTTATCGAATTATCAGTTTAAATCCAATTTAAATCACAAATTCTCCCCCGATCACAATTATCAAATCATTTGAGATTTGTGATATCTGTAGATTTAAATTGATTTTGAAAGCTTTTAAGGAGAATTGTGACTTGATTATGAAAGCGTTTTAACTGATAAGGATCAGATTTTGAGACTTTAGACTCCAAAGATTAAACATGCTTGAGTATCTTTTGAAAACATAATAATAACCAAGGTCTGGTACCATTGTTTGAAAAATACACTTTTTGATTTAATTGAGAAATCATTCTCCCCCTCAATCAATGACGAAAGTCGTTGATTGATGAATTGAGATTTTGACACTTGATAAGTTCTTTTGATTTTCAAAAATAGAGTCCGAAGTGTTTGTTAGTGCAAATATTACGATATTTAATCTATACATTCTCATTTGTTTTGTTGATGACAAAATGTAACTTGTAATACATAACGTAAAATGTATAAGTTACTTGTAGTTAGATCTTGTCTCAAAATACTCTCAACACCTCTCGACGACTCAAGTCCTTGTATGCTACAACACAGGTTCGTACATGTTTGTTATGTTGCATTATGATCAAACCCCCCAACAAACCAATAAACAAGTTTAGTTAAATAGTTTATGTAAAACAACTAGTGTTTACATATTGGGTAAATATATACATAGCTAGTATGTATTATAAAGGGTAATATAAATGGGTAGAAACTTAAGTATTTGACCCATTGACCAAATACATTGAATGTAGTTGGGTAAAACCCAAAGTCCATGACCCACACCCATTGCATGACATCATGCATAAGTCATATATGGATATTATCCATGACCCATGGTATTGACCCATACCCATAAGTCTAGATTGTCACAATTCTCAATTTCCGGTCATTTCTCATACTCTATATTCATCATATTAGCTCATGCATAGTTTTGCATTTCACATTAAACGCATAATTTCTTATTAAATAAACGCTATCGCGTAATTAATTATTTTGAACATTTGATCCGATACTTCCAAAAATTATCCCGATATATTTTTGTACTCATATTAAGTTTATAAAATTATAGTATTAGTTTACCCGGTGTTCTAAATTTATTTTTGTATATAAATTGTTATGTTTATATAAATTGCGACGGTTTTTCTTAAATATTACACGATAATTATTATTTCACTCAAATTTTGCAAGAAATGTATTTTTATAATTTTTATGACTTCAACATATTTTATTTTGCTCCGTTAAAATTTATTTTTAACTAACGTTACCTTAAATGCTTAAATAAATTACAAGTTACTAATTATTATTAAATAATTATACATTATACTACACTTAAATACTTAATTAAAAAAAAGAATCTATACACTAGCTAACTCATACCCCTTTGTCGACAAGGGGAAATGAGTCACACCAATCTCATCCATAATATCTAGCTAATATCTAACTTATATTCATTTTACACTACACCTACACATTCATATCTCTAGTGCAAGCAAAAACCATTTGGTTTTCCTCTCTTCTCCAAGAAACCGGCCACCATTGATGTTCCAAGAGGAGATCACCAAAATTTTCAAGACAAGTATTTTACACTCTAGACACACTCTTGATAAAGGTTGTGAAATAATAAACCTTGTGTGTTTAGGATTAATCCTTTGTTCATAAACCTCATCAAGTTAACTAGTAAGCATCTCATATTCATTTTCATATTTCATATATACTTTATGTTCATTTCATCATATTTGAGAAAAACATGCAAGTCTTATGGATATTTATACCACTTTTTCATTGTTTTTAAGAGTTTTATATACATATGTCATCCTATAATTACTCCTTGAAATATATCACTTTTGGTGATGCGTAGGAACCCATGACACCCTAAGAAGGTGTATGGTAGGATTAGAATAGCTTCGGAGTTGTTTTGAATTGGTTGGAGTAGGTTTGGCGCGTGAAAAACTCATTTCGACAACTTTAGTTAACGGTCTGATATTATTTTTAAATCTGGGAAAATTCGACAGTTGGTAAAATATTTTGGGCTAGATATTTGGAAAATATACTTTAAAACGAAAACGTGGCCGCTTGAACGGATTAAAACGGAGTTATAACGAATAAGTTATGCTATTTTGAAGTTTGACGACGAAAACTATTAATTTCAGAAATTTCAGCATGTTAATATCACTTTTTACGAGTCAAAAATGAGGCTTAAGCGTTATGAAATGTGTCGACTTATCAAAAATATATTAGTATACTTTAATACGAGTCTAAGGATGTAGAAAACGTAGAAAACGGACTTGTAACGATTAAATTACACGCGTTAAACAAAGTTGCAGTAACTTTATTACATAAGCAACATTAATATATTTTCTATTAAACATAAACTACGGCAACGAGGGACCATGTTGAGGGTCGTTTTTAACAATGACGGAGTACTTTTTATAAAATGATGTCTTCTAGTAAAAGTAAGTTCGCCTAGCCTATTTTCCAAAATGTCCAACCATTCGTCAAGCGGAGTTGTAATGAATAAGATACTACACTTAAACTTTGCCGGAAACCACCCTAAAACAATATTTTGGACACAAGTACCATACTTTACCTATATTTTTCTCCATGATCGAGACCTCTATGACGAAAACTTAAATGCTAAAACTTTGAGATCATGATACAAGCTTCCCAAAACCGTTGAGTTTGTTTCCTGGCACTCGACGTGCACCATTTTACGACAAGCTTTTCGAGGCCGTATATTCACTTTCATGAAATTGTCAAATGACATTATTTTACGACGAAAAGTTATAATTTCATAATAAATCACTAAACGATTATCGTAGGATGTTGACTCAACGTATATACTTGTAAAGTATTTTATAAACATGACGAGATGTCATAAACATATATTTCGACGATAAATTCTATTTTCAAAAACGTACAAGTGGTATAGATTACATATGGATTTGCATGCACGACATTGTATCATGCATTCAAGACAACATATCATAACTCAAGTCATGACATTCATTTTAGGTGGCGGATAGTTTCCGAGCCTTATTTTCGTGCACTTCATTTTGTTAGCATATCAATCATACCAGGTGAGTTCATACCACTATTTTACTCGTTTAAATTCTTACAAACTCTTTGGGGGAGATCCATGCTTAAATACTTGTTTTACTCTTGCGAATACTCACAACCATTTTATACAATTGTGTTACAATATACTTCATATACTCTTTGGACATTATGTGTGGTTTATTGCGATATGTGCCTTAATGTGCTAAACTTGTTTTCAATTATGCTTCAACATACATACTTTTGTAATTGGTTAACCTCTGCGGAGCCGGCGGAAAGGTATTGAGAGTACTATCGGGCTGACGCCCCCACCCTTGTGTCCCTGATGACTTGACCTGGGGTGAATATAATCTGTTATTCAATAAGACACAACAAACAATTTAGACTTGTCAAGAGGTTCAGTTGGCTGTGATTCTTTGCATTAAGTGCATGTATATATCGTATGCACATAGGTCCTACTTACAAATAAGATTGACAATTCTATTTTAGGCAATGGGTTGTGAACACATAGGTTGCGAGTTTTGTATAGGCGGAACTCGGAACTGAATGGATTTACAATGCCTTTGCTGCATAAACATTTTTTTAAGACTTTTTTCAAATCATTTTGAACAAACTTATGAACTCACCAACCTTTGTGTTGACACTTTTTAGCATGTTTATCTCAGGTCGTAAGGCGATAGCATTTCATGAAGCTTTTGGGTCACATGGCATACATTGTAGTGTTGTGTTTTTATCAATTACCATTTGACATGTTTTGTAACCCTTTATGTATTATCAAACTTTGGGATCTCATGTTTTGTAAACTTTAACTTTATTTAATCGAATGGTAAACCTTTCAAAACGTCTCATTTTAGAGGTCGTTTTCTGTATCCATACTTTGTGCTATGAAGTCATACCCCAAAGACACTATCGTTCCGCTGCGATATTTTGGGGGTGTGACAGATTGGTATCAAAGACTTGGTTATAGAGAACTAGGTTGCATTTTAGTTCCTAGACTATAACCGCTTTCACGTCGATCCTTTCTTTTCCTATCGCTTTACACACTTTTCGTGCGCATATGTTTTCTGAATAATTTCTTCTAGACCCACCTCATTGGATAACGTGGTTTCCTTGTACCGATAGGGGAGTCCCAAAATCTAGTCAAGTCATCAAAAATATGGAGATCAGTAATGAGCACTTATCTAACTTGATCTCGTGACATTTCTTGTTTGATGAGACACGAGATCGAGCTAAATAAGTGTTACTTTATAGCTGTATAGATTTGATGATTTTGCCCGAGGATGGGAGTTCTCTTGAGGATACTTTGGGAACTACTGGCGACTAAACCTCATAGTGACTTTAGCACCTAAAGGAATTTCCTATACACCAAGTGCGACTCTCCCTAGATACCTACCCTAAATTCCTACCCTAAATTCCTCCTCCACCGTTTAGAATCGGATGATAGAATGGCTACCTATTTCAGTAACATCAATCGCCGAGACATGTATGCTTGGTGGTATGTACACGTGTGAAATGAGGCAATTAAAATTATGGTGGCCAACATAATTATAAATGCGTCACAACCCACGTGGACATATGCGACCACGCATACGTAGATCGGTGTGGGCACACCTTCGGAACCAATTTGTGGCGTAGTATTATGTTTGAGGACGTTAAGTATAGACATTAGGAACTCAACGGTCCTTTCCTTGCAGAGATCATGGCACCAAGAGGGTAACACGCAACACTAGCCGAGGTGGTGTGGCGCAAAGGGGTGGAAGGACAGGTGAGCATGGGGGTAGAGAAGGCGGTCGCGACATGGGTAACAATGACAACAACGCTGGCGGAAACCCTGATTTTGCCACCATCATCGCTCAACAACTTCAAATCTTGCTTCCTACTATTGTCACACAAGTTGGACACCATATGAATAACTCGGGAAACCACGGGAACGGGAATGGCGACACCAACAATGTAGTTGGTAGTGGCAACAATAACAACACCACCACCACCAAAAACAACAACCAGAACCGGATGCACGTATAAGGAATTTTCAGTATGCAAACCCGGGGAGTTTGATGGTATAGGAGGTGCTTTGGCGTATACTCGATGGGTAGAGAAGACAGAGTCAGTGATCGACATCAGCAATTGTGCCGCACATCAGAGGGTGAAGTATGCTTCTTGCTTGCTATCAGGGAAGGCATTGACATGGTGGAACACACACTACAGTGCTAGGGCAAGAAGCAGCTATAGGTATTACATGGGACGAATTTAAGGCGTTATTGAAAGAGGAGTACTGCCCGGACAATGAAATGCAGAAACTGGAAGATGAACTTTATCACCACTCCATGATAGGGGCTGGTCACGCAGCCTACACAGACCGATTCCATGAATTAGCCAGACTAGTTCCTCATATGGTTACCCCTGAATCCAAGAGAATCGCGAGGTACATATATGGTCTTGTGCCTGAAATCCGTGGAACTGTGAAAACAACTGAGCCGTCTAAAATACAAAGTGCAATACTGAGGGCCGGAACCCTGACAGACGAGATGGTTAGAAATGGTACTTTGAAGAGCAGTGACAAGAGGAAGGAAGCGAGTGGGTCGAATAGCAGATGGGCGGTAGCAACCACAAAAGGGCAAGAGATTTTGTGGCAACTGGTACTGAACAAAGAGAGTATGCGGGTACACATCCCAAATGTGCTAAATGTGCTTATCATCATCCGAAGACCAAGCCCTGCCGCTTGTGTACAAATTTCAATCGATACGGCCATCTTAAGGAGCAGTGTAAAACACAGGTAACACCAGCTAATGTGGGTAACATGAGGAATAATCAAAGGACTTGCTTCGAGTGCAACAGCCCGAATCACTACCGGAATAATTGTCCTAGGTTGAATGGAACACAGGACAACCACAGGTAACCAGCACCTAGCTTTAGCAATTGACGGAAATAACCCAAACCAGGTGCTCAATATCAGTCCACCCGGAGCTCGAGCATTCTATGTAGGGACCAAGGCAGCCCGCAATGCGTAACCCTGGTACGCTTTTCCCTAGACCATTAGGTGATCCACTGTATTATTCAGATTCAGTGAGCCTCATTAGATAAGAAACCTAGACGCGTAAGTTTTGGCATAAGCACTTTGACCATACACCCTGATTTCGCGAAACCTAAGGGTAGACCTATAGTTATCATTAATTGAATCACGAGGACGTGATTCCTCTGACATGGGAAGAATGTCACAATTCTCAATTTCCGGTCATTTCTCATACTCTATATTCATCATATTAGCTCATGCATAGTTTTCCATTTCACATTAAACGCATAATTTCTTATTAAATAAACGCTATCGCGTAATTAATTATTTTGAACATTTGATCCGATACTTCCAAAAATTATCCCGATATATTTTTGTACTCATATTAAGTTTATAAAATTATAATATTACTTTACCCGGTGTTCTAAATTTATTTTTGTATATAAATTGTTATGTTTATATAAATTGCGACGGTTTTTCTTAAATATTACACGATAATTATTATTTCACTCAAATTTTGCAAGAAATGTATTTTTATAATTTTTATGACTTCAACATATTTTATTTTTCTCCGTTAAAATTTATTTTTAACTAACGTTACCTTAAATGCTTAAATAAATTACAAGTTACTAATTATTATTAAATAATTATACATTATACTACACTTAAATACTTAATTAAAAAAAAAGAGTGTATACACTAGCTAACTCATACCCCTTTGTCGACAAGGGGAAATGAGTCACACCAATCTCATCCATAATATCTAGCTAATATCTAACTTATATTCATTTTACACTACACCTACACATTCATATCTCTAGTGCAAGCAAAAACCATTTGGTTTTCCTCTCTTCTCCAAGAAACCGGCCACCATTGATGTTCCAAGAGGAGATCACCAAAATTTTCAAGACAAGTATTTTACACTCTAGACACACTCTTGATAAAGGTTGTGAAATAATAAACCTTGGGTGTTTAGGATTAATCATTTGTTCATAAACCTCATCAAGTTAACTAGTAAGAATCTCATATTCATTTTCATATTTCATATATACTTTATGTTCATTTCATCATATTTGAGAAAAACATGCAAGTCTTATGGATATTTATACCACTTTTTCATTGTTTTTAAGAGTTTTATATACATATGTCATCCTATAATTACTCCTTGAAACATATCACTTTTGGTGATGCCTAGGAACCCATGACACCCTAAGAAGGTGTATGGTAGGATTAGAATAGCTTCGGAGTTGTTTTGAATTGGTTGGAGTAGGTTTGGCGCGTGAAAAACTCATTTCGACAACTTTAGTTAACGGTCTGATATTATTTTTAAATCAGGGAAAATTCTACAGTTGGTAAAATATTTTGGGCTAGTGTGACAACCCGTACTTTCAGGTCATTTCTCGACACAATTCATGCTTCACTATTTCAACATTTATCGTAAACTAGGTTTACGTGTTCCAAATTCGCGTAACCTTTATGGTTTAGCGACGAATTCATGATCGTATCATCACAAACATTTCATATGGACTAAGTTTAGTCTACATTTCATTAGCATCATTTGCATTATGATAGTTCATTCATGATTTTACATTTCACTTGTATCGCGTAATTTTTATATTTAATAATCGTTATCGCGTGAGTTATTATTTTAACATTTAACCCGTTACTTTCAAAAATGATCCCGACATATTTTTAAACTTATGTTTAGTTTATAAAAACTATATTTTGAGTTTTCCTAGTGTTTTGAATTTATTTCGTTTATAAATCATTAAAGTTATATTATTACGACTTTTTTCTTAAAAATTACACTATAATTATTTTATCACTCAAATTTCACAAGGAATGTATTTTTACAATTTTTATAATATCATTATACTCTATTTTTATCTATTAAAATTTTACTTGTACCTAAAAGTACCATTTACCTTACAAAGTTATTACTACAAATTCTACTCAACATAACATTTACTTACAATTTTTGTAACAATTTTGCACATGATAGAAAAGAAAAAAAAAATATATATATGTGTAACATAATCCCCCAAATCCGGTCCAAGAGGGGAGGGAAAGTCAAGTGGTAGATTTTTTTTCCTACCAAAACCAAATTTATACATATCCTCCATTTATTCAATCACTTCCTCATTCATTCTCATTTTTCTTCAAAGTTGATAAAAGTTCTTCTCTTGTTTTTCCTTCTCTCTAAAATCGTCCTAGCAAGCATAAGAAGAAGGGATCAAAATTTTTTCTCAAGATTCAAGTATTAACAAACTAGATAATACTCTTATTAAGATTTTGAAATAAAAATCTAGAGTATTTAGGATTAACCTTGTTACTTTCACCTCATCATATTCACTTGTAAGCATGTTACTTTCATTTTTCATGTTTCCTTATCATTTCATATTCATCTTTTCATTTTTGGAGCAAGTATGCATGATATGTGATTTATACCATTTTATTTCATGATTTTAGAGTTATTTATATACTTTGGTCATCCTATAAATATTCCCTTGGTATTCTTTGGTCTTGATGATGTCTAGGAACCCATGACACCCTAAGAAGGTGTATGGTAGGATTAGATTAGCTTTGGAGTTGATTTGAAGGGATTGGAATAGGTTTAGTACGAGAAAAACTATTTTTGATAAGTATATAAAAGTGTTCTGTCCTTGTTTTGTTTTTCTGGAAAATCCGACAGTAGGCACGAAATTTTGGCCTTGATATTTAGAAAATATACTTTAAAACGAATCCGTGACCGCTTGAACGGATTAAAACGGAGTTATAACGAAGAAGTTATGAATTTTTCAAGTTTGACGACGATATATACATTTTCTGAAAATTTCAGCATACTATTTTTATTTTGTACGAGTCAAAAACGAGCCTTAAGCTTCATAAATTATTTCGACTTGTCAAAAATATATTAGTATACTTTGATACGAAGCTAAGGACATATAATAAGTAGAAAACGGATTTGAAACGACTAAGATATACACGCTTTTCATAAACTTGCGTGAACATTATTTTTAGAAAAAAAAAACTATATTATTTTTACGAGATAAGTGTTACGGTAACTAAAATCACCATATTTAACCTCTATTATCTTTATGTTCGAGACCTTTATGACGAAAACTCCTGAACTGAAACTTTTAGATATCGATACAAACTTTCCAAAACCGTCGAGTTCGTTCTCTAACGTTCGACGTACACCATTTTACGACTAGTTTTCCAAAGCCATTTTTGTTAATTTCATGAAAATTCCGACGACATTGTTTTGCGACGAAAAGTGGAAATTTCACCAAAAATCATTATTAAACCATTGTAGGATGACATTTTGACGTAAAAACTTGAAAAGTGATTTTTAATTGGTCAAGACGTCAAACGAGTATTTTCGACGATAAGTAATATTTTCAAAACTCACAAATGGTATAAATAACATACGAAATGCATGCATAACATTACATTGCAACTCATGACGTATCATATCATTCACAATAGGTCAAGGGTAAAGCATTACATTATACCTCGGTGTACCCACTTTTTTCATCATAATCATTGCAACAGGTGAGTTTTCATAGCCCCATTTTCGATTTTTTTTATACTACTTTTGGGGGAGATACATGCTCAAACTGTTTTCATTTACTTTCATAGTTACTTTAAACATTTAAGGATTACCGTGAGTTCATAGCCCCACTTTTACTCTTTTAACTGTTTTACAAACTCTTGGGGGAGATACATGCTACATTTTTATCGAACACAAATGCTTTGAACTGTATGCTATATCCGATGTTTTATTGTCACTAAGTATTTGCCATGTTCAAAGTCCCTACATCATGAACCATTAGTCACTTGCGGGTGAGCGCGAGTATAGTGAATAGGCCTATTGGAATTAACACTCCTCGTCCTATTGACCAGTTAGGGGAAATGAAACGCACTATATTTGAATCATTAAGGTAAATTGGCAAGTTTACCTATTAGGGCGGCGATGAAACGATGATTACCAATTTTTATTGGTGCGATGTTTACGCTTTGGTGTCATGAACTTAGTGAAATAAATACGATGTTGTTTTTAACGATGAGTGTGAAACAATTTAACCCACACTACGATGATTGTGTTCAAACGAATTAATTAAACCTATGGTTTTACGTCGAGCTAGGTATTTTGTGAATTCATTTGACGATGTGTGGTTGAATATAAATTATATATACATTTCGGCAATGGGTTGTGAACACACAGGTTGCAAGTTTTGTATGGGCGGGACTTGGAACTGAGTGGATTTACAATGCCTTTGCTGCATAAACGATTTCGATACATTGAGTCAGGCACTATTTTGTGAATTCATTTGACGATTTCTTTTGAACATAACTATGCATATTCTAGCAGTGGGTTGTGAACACACAGGTTGCAAGTTTTGTATGGGCGGGACTTGGAACTGAGTGGATTTACAATGCCTTTGCTACATAAACGATTTTGAAAGTCTTTACATTTCAACGATTTACAATGCCTTTGCTACATAAACGATTTTGAAAGTCTTTACATTTCAACGATTTACAATGCCTTTGCTGCATAAACGATTTTGAAAGGCTTTACATTTCAACACAAACTCTATGAACTCACTCAACCTTTGTGTTGACACTTTTAGCATGTTTTATCTCAGGTATCTAAGGCATTCACTTCATGGCATGCATTTGGACACCTCATGGAGTCGTGGTGACGACGCGTCTCACTTGGGTTTTACATACTTTAAAACATCGTTTGAATTGTACAAACTTATTTCCGCACAAGTTGAATTTCATTTGGGACCTATCTTTGTAAACTCTGATTGTTTTATTAAATCAAACTATGTAATTTCCAAACGACACTTTAGGTCGTTCAATATAACTGTGATTGTGATGCTATGACAGTCAATCCCCAGGAATTCCATTCCGCTGCAAAACATGTAATTTGGGGGTGTGACAGATTGGCATCAGAGCTTCGGTTATAGAGAACTAGGTTGCATCATTGACCCTAGACTATAACTACATCATCATAGCATCTCATCATTTCATCATAAGTGCATGTTCACTTTGCATACGATTTATACGTACATTTTTCGAGCTATTTACTTTCATTTCATAGCGATTGTCACATGGATGCCCTTAAATACCCATTCCATTATTCTTTCTTCATACTCTAACGTGGAGAATTCCTTGTCATTCCCTATCACAATTTTTATATCAGCTGATTCATCATCGATAACGAATTTAATACCGAGATAAACCTTTAAATAGGGCGAAGTCACTCTCACTCCTTTGTTTCACCACTAACATGTCGAGTTACACTTTATTCACACTAAGTCACTAAACAATTATACATTTGAAGCACTTACGACACCTCATAACCCATCTTTTCGGAACCCGTCGATTATTTTGAAAATAACCTCAAACTTACCATTTCTTATCACATCTCTTTGGAGTGTTTATTATTAACATCGGATTTTTGCTACGTCTCACATTTCCTCTTGTTTTGAAGAAGATATGGCACCGAAGAAAGCTACAATTGAAATGACCCAAGCAGCTATTCAAAAGTTAGTGAATGATAGCATAGCTGATGCTTTAAGAGTCGAAAGGGAAAACATTGCTATCGCCGCCTGCTGCTGAGGTGTCGCTGCCGTGCTGAAGCCGCTAGGCTAGCTGCTGCTACTGGAAATGCCGGAGGATCCGGAGTTAAGAGATGTTCGTACAAGGATTTCAAAAGTGGTGAGCCACGAAGTTTAGGGGGACTGAAGGAGCCACGGCCATGGTGCGATGGTTTGAAAAGTTGGAATCCGTGTTTTTGCTTTGTAATTGCCCGGATGATAGTAAGGTCAAATTTGCTACAAGTACATTACTCGATGGAGCGTTGTCGTGGTGGAATTCATATGCTCAACCGATTGGAATGGAGAATGCTTTCAAGCTTACTTGGGAGCAATTTAAGGGTTTGGTGACTAAGAAGTTTTGTCCTCGTACGGAAGTGAAAAAGTTGGAGACGGAGTTCTACGAACTAGTAACGATTGGGTACGATATTGACACATACATTCGGAGATTTCAGGAATTGGCCGCGTTATGCCCGTCGATGGTACCGGATAACGAGAAGTTGCTAGAGGCTTTTATCGGGGTACTTCCCGAAGTTATTCAAGGAAATGTGACTTCGTTTGATCCACAAACAATCGAGGAAGCTATTAGGGTGACTCAAAAGCTCATGGCCCAGGTAGTGAAGAGAGGTAAGTACACCAACACCAACCAAAACAACAACAACCCCAACAACCGCACCAACTACAACAATAACCAAAACAACAACAACGACATAAACCAAATCAACAACAATAAAAGGAAATGGGAAAATGACCAAGGAGGTTATAATAACAACAACCAAAACCGCAACACTAACCATCATCAACAACAAAATAGAAGGCAAGAAGCTGGAATGGTTTATGTCGCTGCACCAAAGGGAGGTGGAGGGTATGCTGGAACACACCCACTATGTAATCGATGTAATTTTCATCACTGGGTCCTTGCCCGCCAAGTGCCACAATGCAAAACACCGGGACATCTAGCCAGGGATTGTAAAGGTAAAGCCGTAGTCACATGCTGCGGATGTGGGGAACAAGGACACTATCGGAATCAATGTCCTCAAAACCAAGGTCAACCAGTTGAAGGTGCTCATGGGAATGTATATATGTTGGAAGGAGGAGGAGGAGCTCGTCAAGGTATCAACGACGCGAAAGACTGAAGAAGTTCGGAACTAACAGCTTATTTCTCCTTATGTACTATGTCGTACTAAGTTTATGTTTTCCATCATATCCGAATCTTTATAAACTAAGATGTATTTCTGTTTGATAAACCACTTGTTGTAAAATATTCTCATCTATCGTACTTTATTTTCTTTCCGATTTGTTATCATTTACGAGGATTTCAATTCTTTTACTTTAACTATCATTTTAACGACACTTCTCCATGTCTTCTCTCCTCGATGTTCATCACTATTTTAACATCAGTTGACTCAACACCAAACAACATATGAGTCGATTAGTCCAAGCATTGCATAGTTACTCCTAAATTATACATAGCCGGATCACCTATGTCTAATTCAGGAAGAATCATGCAATGAAGGGAGTAGTAGGCTTATATGTGTAAGCAATTCCGTAATCGAGCCAAATTTTCAAAAGATTTTCTTCAAACCACTTGTTTCAGTTTGATCCGCGTGACAGTTCTTGTTTGATGAGTTGCAAAGATCGAGCTAGAAACAAGTTGTTACCTAAACCGATTTAGCCTAATCGTATGACAGTTCTTGTTTGATGAGTTGTGGGATTAAGTAAAAATCGGTTACCAAAAAGTCTTTTGAGGGTTTTGCTCGAGAATGGGAAGGCTTGCCTCATCAAACCCTAAACCCGTTAGACCTAACAACGATTGAATTCAGGGACTGAATTCCTTTTTGGATGGGCAAATGTGACAACCCGTACTTTCAGGTCATTTCTCGAAACGATTTATGCCTCACTATTTCATCATTTATCGTAAACTAGGTTTACGTGTTCCAAATTCGCGTAACCTTAACGGTTTAGCGGCGAATTCATGATCATATCATCACGAACATTTCTTATGGACTAAGTTTAGTCTACATTTCATTACATCATTTGCATGATAGTTCATTCATGATTTTACATTTCACTTGTATCGCGTAATTTTTATATTTAATAATCGTTATCGCGTGAGTTATTATTTTAACATTTAACCCGTTACTTTCAAAAATGATCCCGACATATTTTTAAACTTATGTTTAGTTTATAAAACTATATTTTTGAGTTTCCTAGTGTTTTGAATTTATTTCGTTTATAAATCATTAAAGTTATATTATTACGACGTTTTCTTAAAATTACACTAACATTATTTTATCACGCAAATTCACAAGGAATGTATTTTTACAATTTTTATAATATCATATCTCTATTTTATCTATTAAAATTTTACTTGTACCTAAAAGTACCATTTACCTTACAAAGTTATTACTACAAATTCTACTCAACATAACATTTACTTACAATTTTTGTAACAATTTTGCACATGATCTAGAAAAGAAAAAAAATATATATATATATGTGTAACATAATCCCCCAAATCCGGTCCAAGAGGGGAGGGAAAGTCAAGTGGTAGATTTTTTTTTCCTACCAAACCAAATTTATACATATATTTATTCAATCACTTCCTCATTCATTCTCATTTTTCTTCAAGTTGATAAAGTTCTTTCTCTTGTTTTCCTTCTCTCTAAAAAATCGGCCCTAGCAAGCATAGAAGAGGGATCAAAATTTTTATATCAAGTATTACAATCTAGATTCTCTTAAATTTTGAAATAAAAACTAGAGTAATTATAACCTGTTACTTTCACCTCAACTATTCACTTGAACCTAGTTTTCTATACTATATTACAAGTTATTACTTATTACAATTCATTTTATATTCTTACTATTTTTTTAAAAACTTTTATTAAAACTTTTACTAAAACTACAATTATATTATTAACAATTTAACTGACACATTTAACTACTACTTTACTAAAATGAATTTTAAAAGAAAAACTAACTTAAAAATATAAACTTTTTCATTTACACATGAATAAAACTTAAAACAAAATATTTATTTAACTCTTATGTAAAACATTAAACTACCTTAAAAAAACACTAAAAACTAAACTAAATTATTGTTTTTAAAAATAACGATTACCTACTTTTTAACGGAATTAATACATTGTTACTAACAACCACCAAATTTTACTTTTTTACTTACTATAAAAAACAAACTCAACCTCTTACGATTCCTTCCTTACAACATTTTTTACTTTAACAACTTACTAAAAACTTTTCTACTAAAAAAAAAACTAATATTAAAGTTCTACTTAACTTGATTTAAAACATTCTTCTCTTACTTAAAAAACTAACTTACTTTACTCCTAAAAAAAAATAAAAATTTCACTTGTTAAAACTTTGTTAACAAACGAAAAAAAACTTTAATGATCACAAAGTATTTAACTTTTTTCAAACTTCTAACATAAAACTCTCAAATGTAAGAACTTAAAGAAAACTAAAATCTAGACTATTAAAAACATTTTTACACAAAAAAATTCTCATTCTTTTATTTTTATTAAACTCTTATTTAACAACTTGTTACTTTAAATATTTCTACTAAAAAATCATGTTCAGCAAATTTCACTTTTCATTTTTTCATGTTTCCTTTCGTTCATATTCATTTTTTCATTTTTGCATGATGATGTGATTTATACCATTTTATTTCATGATTTTAGAGTTATTTATATACTTTGGTCATCCTATAAATATTCCCTTGGTATTCTTTGGTCTTGATGATGTCTAGGAACCCATGACACCCTAAGAAGGTGTATGGTAGGATTAGATTAGCTTTGGAGTTGATTTGAAGGGATTGGAATAGGTTTAGTACGAGAAAAACTATTTTCGATAAGTATATAAAAGTGTTCTGTCCTTGTTTTGTTTTTCTGGAAAATCCGACAGTAGGCACGAAATTTTGGCCTTGATATTTAGAAAATATACTTTAAAACGAATCCGTGACCGCTTGAACGGATTAAAACGGAGTTATAACGAAGAAGTTATGAATTTTCAAGTTTGACGACGATATATACATTTTCCTAAAATTTCAGCATACTATTTTATTTTTGTACAGTCAAAACGAGCCTTAAGCTTCACAAATTATTTCGACTTGTCAAAATATATTAGTATACTTTGATACGAAGCTAAGGACATATAATACGTAGAAAACGGATTTGAAACGACTAAGATATACACGTTTTAATAAACTTGCCGTAACTATTATTTTTAGAAAAACTATATTATTTTTACGAGATAAGTGTTACGGTAACTAAAATCACCATATTTAACCTCTATTATCTTTATGTTCGAGACCTTTATGACGAAAACTCCTGAACTGAAACTTTTAGATATCGATACAAACTTTCCAAAACCGTCGAGTTCGTTCTCTAACGTTCGACGTACACCATTTTACGACTAGTTTTCCAAAGCCATTTTGTTAATTTCATGAAAATTTCCGACGACATTGTTTTTTGCGACAAAAGTGGAAATTTCACCAAAATCATTATAAACCATGTAGGATGACATTTTGACGTAAAAACTTGAAAAGTGATTTTTAATTGGTCAAGACGTCAAACGAGTATTTTCGACGATAAGTAATATTTTCAAAACTCACAAATGGTATAAATAACATACGAAATGCATGCATAACATTACATTGCAACTCATGACGTATCATATCATTCACAATAGGTCAAGGGTAAAGCATTACATTATACCTCGGTGTACCCACTTTTGTCATCATAATCATGCACGGTGAGTTTTCATAGCCCCATTTTCGTTTTTTTTATACTACTTTTTTGGGGAGATACATGCTCAAACTGTTTTCATTTACTTTCATAGTTACTTTAAACATTTAAGGATTACCGTGAGTTCATAGCCCCACTTTTACTCTTTTAACTGTTTTACAAACTCTTAGGGGAGATACATGCTACATTTTTATCGAACACAAATGCTTTGAACTGTATGCTATATCCGATGTTTTATTGTCACTAAGTATTTGCCATGTTCGAAGTCCCTACATCATGAACCATTAGTCACTTGCGGGTGAGCGCTAGTATAGTGAATAGGCCTATTGGAATTAACACTCCCGCTCATATTGACCCGTTAGGGAAATCGAGCGCACTATATTTGAATCATTAAGGTAAATTGGCAAGTTTACCTATTGGGGCGGCGATGAAACGATGATTACCAATTTTTATTGGTGCGATGTTTACGCTCTGGTGTCATGAACTTAGTGAAATAAATACGATGTTGTTTTTAACGATGAGTGTGAAACAATTTAACCCACACTACGATGATTGTGTTCAAACGAATTAATTAAACCTATGGTTTTACGTCGAGCTAGGTATTTTGTGAATTCATTTGACGATGTGTGGTTGAATATAAATTATATATACATTTCGGCAATGGGTTGTGAACACACAGGTTGCAAGTTTTGTATGGGCGGGACTTGGAACTGAGTGGATTTACAATGCCTTTGCTGCATAAACGATTTCGATACATTGAGTCAGGCACTATTTTGTGAATTCATTTGGACGATTTCGTTTGAACATAAACTATGCATATTCTGGCAGTGGGTTGAACACACCGGTTGTCAAGTTTTGTATGGGCGGGACTTGGAACTGAGTGTATTTCCAATGCCTTTGCTACATAAACGATTTTGAAAGTCTTTACATTTCAACGATTTACAATGCCTTTGCTACATAAACGATTTTGAAAGTCTTTACATTTCAACGATTTACAATGCCTTTGCTGCATAAACGATTTTGAAAGGCTTTACATTTCAACACAAACTCTATGAACTCACTCAACCTTTGTGTTGACACTTTTTAGCATGTTTTATCTCAGGTATCTAAGGCATTCACTTCATGGCATGCATTTGGACACCTCATGGAGTCGTGGTGACGACGCGTCTCACTTGGGTTTTACATACTTTAAAACATCGTTTGAATTGTACAAACTTATTTCCGCACAAGTTGAATTTCATTTGGGACCTATCTTTGTAAACTCTGATTGTTTTATTAAATCAAACGATGTAATTTCCAAACGACACTTTAGGTCGTTCAATATAACTGTGATTGTGATGCTATGACAGTCAATCCCCAGGAATTCCATTCCGCTGCAAAACATGTAATTTGGGGGTGTGACAGCTAGATATTTGGAAAATATACTTTAAAACGAAAACGTGGCCGCTTGAACGGATTAAAACGGAGTTATAACGAATAAGTTATGCTATTTTGAAGTTTGACGACGAAAACTATTAATTTCAGCATGTTAATATCACTTTTTAACGAGTCAAAATGAGGCTTAGCGTTATGAAATGTCGACTTATCAAAATATATTAGTATACTTTATACAGTCTAAGGATGTAGAAAACGTAGAAACGGACTTGTAACGATTAAATTATTATCGTTAAACAAAGTTGCAGTAACTTTATTACATAAGCAACATTAATATATTTTCTATTAAACATAAACTACGGCAACGAGGGACCATGTTGAGGGTCGTTTTTAACAATGACGGAATACTTTTTATAAAATGATGTCTTCTAGTAAAAGTAAGTTCGCCTAGCCTATTTTCCAAAATGTCCAACCATTCGTCAAGCGGAGTTGTAATGAATAAGATACGGTTACTTAAACTTTGCCGGAAACCACCCTAAAACAATATTTTGGACACAAGTACCATACTTTACCTATATTTTTCTCCATGATCGAGACCTCTATGAAGAAAACATAAATGCTAAAACTTTGAGATCATGATACAAGCTTCCCAAAACCGTTGAGTTTGTTTCCTGACACTCGACGTGCACCATTTTACGACTAGATTTTCGAGGCCGTATATTCACTTTCATGAAATTGTCAAATGACATTATTTTACGACGAAAAGTTATAATTTCATAATAAATCACTAAACGATTATCGTAGGATGTTGACTCAACGTATATACTTGTAAAGTATTTTATAAACATGACGAGATGTCATAAACATATATTTCGACGATAATTCTATTTTCAAAAACGTACAAGTGGTATAGATTACATATGGATTTGCATGCACGACATTGTATCATTCATTCACGAAAACATATCATAACTCAAGTCATGACATTCATTTTAGGTCCTCTGATAGTTTCCGAGCCTCTTTTTCGTGCACTTCATTTTGTTAGCATATCAATCATACCAGGTGAGTTCATACCCCTCTTTTACTCGTTTAAATTCTTACAAACTCTTTGGGGGAGATCCATGCTTAAATACTTGTTTTTACTCTTGCGAATACTCAAACCATTTATACAATTGTGTTACACTATACTTCTTATACTCTTTGGACATTATGTGTGGTTTATTGTGATATGTGCCTTAATGTGCTAAACTTGTTTTCAATTATGCTTCAACATACATACTTTAGCAACTGGTTAACTCCTGTGGGAGCCGGCAGAGAGGTATTGATAGTACTATCAGGCTGACGCCCCCACCCTTGTGTCCCTGATGACTTGACCTGGGGTGAATATAATCTGTTATTCAATAAGACACAACAAACAATTTAGACTTGTCAAGAGGTTCAGTTGGCTGTGATTCTTTGCATTAAGTACATGTATATATCGTATGCACATAGGTCCTACTTACAAACAAGATTGACAATTCTATTTTAGGCAATGGGTTGTGAACACATAGGTTGCGAGTTTTGTATGGGCGGAACTCGGAACTGAATGGATTTACAATGCCTTTGCTGCATAAACATTTTTTTTAAGACTTTTTTCAAATCATTTTGAACAAACTTATGAACTCACCAACCTTTGTGTTGACACTTTTTAGCATGTTTATCTCAGGTCGTAAGGCGATAGCATTTCATGGAGCTTTTGGGTCACATGGCATACATTTAGTCTTGTGTTTTTATCAATTACCATTCGACATGTTTGTAACCCTTTATGTATTATCAAACTTTGGGATCTCATGTTTTGTAAACTTTAACTTTATTTAATCGAATGGTAAACCTTTCAAAACGTCTCATTTTAGAGGTCGTTTTCTGTATCCATACTTTGTGCTATGAAGTGATACCCCAAAGACACTATCGTTCCGCTGTGATATTTTGGAGGTGTGACATAGATACATTGTACCTTGGTGGGCACTCAAAACCATAACCCATAACCCATGGTTTCAACCCCAAAACAATGGGTAAAGAGGAGCGTGCATGGATCCCTCATATGACCCACAGATCCCTTGGAATTACAAGGCCGGATCCCTCCAGTAGGGATCCTTGGGGCAGAACATGGTTTTGGTCTTTTTGCCTATAAATAGCAAGCCAATTCTTACCATTTCCTCACACCTTCACACATAGTTTCTCTCCACCAAATCTAGGATATTTAGATCATTAGGAAACATGTAAACCACCCTCATCTCATATGATCATAATGCTTCTAACTCTCATTTGTTGTAAGTATACTCCCGAAGTGATCTTCCAAATCAAGCTTAGAGATCTTGCTTCCTTACCTACTGAAGTGATCACCCATCACAAGATACAAGCACATGAAGATCTTATACAACAAGCTTGGGAAACTTGTCATCTTCATTCATAAAAGACTAACCACATCATGCTTTGGGTTCTTGATGTTTAGTCTAGGAGTTCATATCCATTAGACACATTGTCTTGGATATTGTCTAGTATCATATTCTTGCATCTATGACTAGACTAGATGGTTTATGTGTTTGTGCCATAAAACACAAGGTTTGTTATGTTGGGCCACAAAACATAACGAGTGTCATAGATATGTCAAAGGCATTAGTGAAGAGTGCCGAAGATCCGTATTGAAGGCATTAGTGAAAGGTGCTGAAGGATCGTGTAAATGGCATTAGTGAAGAATGCCTAGGTTGTATAATCGATGAGGTGCATCGTTATACATATAGTATTGGTTTAGATACAAGGATGGTGATATCCTTGATGGTGTTGTAACAAGGAGTGGATCTCCTTGAGATTAGGTGTCGTGTTGTGATGGGTAGTAGTTCCTCCATAGTAATGGAACTAGATGCTTAGCCTAGTACCTAATAAAGGGTTGGCGACGTTGTGATAGGATTAGTTCTCCTAAGGTGTGAAAGAACTCGGTGGTTAGCCTATCACCGTATAAAGGGTAGGCGACGTTGTGATAGGATTAGTTCTCCTAAGCTGTGAAAGAACTCGGTGGTTAGCCTAGCACCGTATAAAGGGTAGGTGACGTTGTGATAGGTGTGGTTCGCCTTGGTGTGAAAGAGCTCGGTATTTAGCTTTGTACCGGAAAAAGGTGTAAGCGACGTTGCGAAGGCTTCTCCGCCATAAGGAGTTGGTGTAGTGATTACGAACTCTCGAGTAGGTGACTCGGGGAGTGGAGTAGGGCAAGGAAGGTGTCCTTGTAGCCGAACCACTATAAATCCTCGTGTTGGTTTGTCTATCTTTTTACATATCGCTTTACTCTTATTCTTGCATTACATTGTTTATTTTCAATGTGGTTGATGTATATGCTTGTGACACATACTTGGTCTTTCATATAGTCACAAACTATATTTAACACTTTACATATTATGACACGCTTGATCAAGAAAAAGCAACCGGACTAATAATGGTGAAACTTGATTTTTAATGAACCATTAATCTTGCGGAATCTTATGTGATATTAAGGGGTTGGCCTTACATGCCGTAATACGTTAAATGCATCCTCGCGTCGAGATTAGCAAATGCAATGGTTTATACTATATTAAACAAAAGTTTTAAGTTTGAAACGAAAATGTATTCACCCCCCCCCCTCTACGTTTTCACAATTGGTATCAGAGCGGGTTGGCTCTAGTTTTTAAAACAAATGGTTTTCAAAACGAGTAAGATCCTTGTATCAAATTCTTGGTGAAGTCAAGCATAATATGAAAAGTGTTTTGTTGATTTTTTCTGTTTGAAGTTTTGTTGTTAGATATCTTGTTTATCAAGCTTGAATAAAGGTAAAAATGGATAATAACTTCACTAAAAAGTCTACAAAGGTTAAACCTTTTCGTCTGGTCAAAACGTGCATTTTTGTAATTCTGTGCGATCCGCGGATCCCTCGGGTTAACTGGACGGATCCCTCAAGAAAGGGATCCGTAGGATCCGTGGTACAGAAGACAGTTTTTGTCTGAATTTCAAAAATTCATATCTTTTTAACCGTATGTCGTTAGAAGTCGTGCCACCTATAGTTTTAAAGGTATTTTAGTCTACTTTCATTTAAAAATGATTTCATAAACTGATTCAAAACAAAAATTTACAGAATCATTGATCTATAATAGAAAGTCATTTTTTGGTTATAACTTTTGCACAACTTTTGATCTAATTGGAGACGGATGTTTTCATCTTTGAATAACAATGTGTCCTCTTTTGAAATTAAGGTTTTGATCATATTTATAAATATAAAAGAAACTAATCAAGCTTGGTATACATGTTTATATTTAACACAAAGCGATGAAAAGAACTTTCATATGCTATTATAAACGATAAATTTTCTTCTTTGCATTACTTGATTGTTTGCTTATCTCAAATAGCTTGTGTGCTTATTTGATTGAGTAACCTATGTGGTTTCCTTACCTTGTTATTCATTCTCTTGCTTTTCGATTTAGTAACTTTCCTCTAATCAATGTGCTACTTGAAGGAGTGTTTGGGATAACATCTAGTTGTGTAAAAAATGTTAGTTTTATAAATTGAATTTTTTTTAAAACATATAACACACCTAATGGCTTTTTGATTGAGTTTGTCATGTGTGCAACATAAATGTTTTTTGTGCTTATATGATTTCTTGATTTCATATTTTCTTGTATCGTTTTCTAAAAACAACAAGAATGTACATCGGATCATAACCTACACTTGTGATGATGATGTACTCTCCCGTTTTCCTTTTCATGATCGCTCTCCAAGCTTCATAGTAGGATTGACAACTTGATTATTTCATCCGATATATTCAAGTAAATTATTTTGCAAACGCAAATATAATTGTTCATATCCGAAAGTCCAAACTCGAGCTTTCCAACAACATATGTTGAACTAGCTCATCCAACAATTTTTTTGTTCACCATATGGACAACTTTTAATTTTTTTTGACACCTTTGTCACCTTAGTTGTTTCAAGTATATTATTAATAAAAATGAAGCAAAGTATCATCATTGTTACTCTTCGATAGACCATTATAGGAATATAAATTTTCCTAACTTGAGAATGAATACTGGAGAACTTATTGCACTAGAAACTCAATTTGGCCTAACGGTTGAATTGCTTCCTTGATAGAAGTAGGGTATGTGGAATCGCCCATAAAAATGGTCGTGTTTAGCCGTAATTGAGCACCGCTAGTAATAGTCTCATATTCATTCTCTCACCTGAGAAATTTATACTTCTATGTTTTCCTAAAGTAAGTTTACAATGGAAATACTTTGCATTGTCTTAGGATTACTAATCAAACAAGTTGTAAAATTAATTTTTCTTTTAATTAATCACAACCACTTGCCTCATCAAGCGATTATCTTGCTTTGATCGAGAAGAGCTACATGACTTCATGGACGAAGCGCATTGTATGCTAATCGCCATCCGTAATGACTAGATTGTCCTAAACTAGCACCTCACAACTCTTTTGTATTGAACACCATCTTGTGCTCTTTTCTTTCTAAACACATACCTTGCATGTCATTGTTAGTGTAAATGATTTACTAATCTAGACTGTAAATCTGTTTTGGGCTAGTTGAATAGTGCTTGTTAAGTTTGCTAAACCTTTGTGTTATTTGTGAGCTCGATCTCATTTGATTGCCTATATGTTACCTCTACATGCTCTCCTTGCTTTGCTTAATGTGTATACATGTATACTTGTTGTAGACATCATTAGTTTCATAATTCAAAACATAGAGTAAAATTATGCAACTATTCTGTTAAGAAAATCTGTCTCTGACGCCGGATCCCTTAGATGTAACTAGACGGATCCATCAAGTGAAGGATCTGTGGGATCCGGGTGGACAGAAGTTCCTTTGTAGCCTCCTTGCATCAATCCAACATTTTAGACCTTATTTTATTAGTTAAACATGCTACATTATGATCACTTAAACCTCCCTTAGGCTCAGTTGATCTCACATTCACTCATGGATGACTTAGGATCACATTCGAAGTATTTTTTTATTTTTCATTAGTTTAAAACTCACCATCTTTCCGCTCCAATGTTTACACATTGTTCCTCTCATCTCAAAACACCTAGTTTGATATTTCTCTCAATTTTAGCAAATTGATTTTAGTCATCCTTACCTCAAAATAGGCCAAAACTAATTTTTAATTTTTTAAGATTTTTAAGGAATTTTCCAAATCTCTCTCAAGTCATCATCTGATCTCTAGGATCATTTAACACCACTTGACACTCTTAAATTTCTTAGTGTCATCTTTGATCATCCACTGGTGCTCATAAAGCCCCATTTCTTTCCATAAAAGGCAATCATTAGCTACCATCACTCATTGCTCTTGATCATTTAAGTACTCTTTCATTTAAGACACTTAGGAAGACTAAAACACTCAAAGAGTTATAGGCGTTAGACCTTACAAACATCATTTTTATTCTTTCCTAGCTGCTGAGAGCCGGATCCTTAGGATTAGCCTAGACGGATCCCTCCAGGATCCGGGTGACAGATTCATGTCAACTCTAGCTAAAACGATCATTTAAGTCCATCTTCATATAAGATACTTAATAGACTAAGTAACTTAGGATATGTAGGTGCTAGACCTTGCTAGAACCCCATCACCTCATTTTCACCTCATGTGGAACAATAGGTACATTATCTCTTTAGATAATCATTTCAAATTTCCTTTTCCACACAAGCACCTTCTCAACACTTAGGATTATCATTTTCGTATATGTTTATAAATGAGTTGCATTTATATGATTCTATACGTGTTATTTCTTTTCGTTTCACGATTTTATGTGAACAATTTATCCATTTATATAAATGTTTTCCTTTTGTACTAACTCTTTTAGATTCTTGTAGGATGACAATGGTCGATTTCACGATCAAGTCAAGTTGCTCATTCGCACATTTCTTTACATATTCCTAATCTTGCATCATCCTAACCATTTTACTCCACTTTTATCACCACTGTCAAAGTCATCATGTCTACTACCTTTAATGAGTCATCAACCAAGTCAAATATTCACCTTGATACCTTTCATCACTTCTACCACAACTTCCATACCTCTAAGTCATAATGATAATTATGTCTCATGTTCTACCACATCCTACTTGTGTCAACCACAACCTCAAACAACAAGCTACTTGTGTCAACCACATCCTACAAGTGTCTCACTACCACTACAATTCATGGTTGCTCAACCATCCTTCACAAACATCTATGTTGTCAAAAGCCAAGTGAATTTCGTAATGAAATGCGTCTCATCCCTAAGCACTATTTTTCTCTTAACTTGAACAAACCTTACAACCTCTAAACCAACCATGATGATGCAAGTAGTAGGATCATTCTCTTTTTAACATTTTTTTTGTAGGTTCTTCTTGACTCCCTCGAGCTAAGGGGAGCTTCCGTCGAGCTTTTATAAAGTGCAACATATGACTTACTCGTCCAAGGACGAATATAATTTTGCACTAACTTTTTGTTTTGTAGATTTTCAAAACATACTAGGAGAACTTGACGCTCTCAATAAAGGGGAGTTTTTTGTCAAAACAATAACATTGCAAATTTTGCAACAATTTCGTCTTAGCCTTCCTAAAATACTTGACGCCCTTAACAAGGGGGAGCAATCGTCAAGGGGGAGCATACACACAAGGGAAGATGCAAACTTGCCATTCTTGGGAGAAATTAAGTTTAAAGGACACACCCTTTTTTCACAAAAGGGGAGAAGAGTGTAAACGAAGAAGGTAATGTATAGGAAGTCACGGACACAAGTACTTTGACATTTTACCTATCTATTACATTTACATATATTTTGTCATCAACAAAAAGGGGGAGATTGTTAATGCAAATATTACGATATTTAATCTATACATTCTCATTTGTTTTGTTGATGACAAACATGTAATTTGTAATACATAACGTAAAATGTATAAGTTACTTGTAGTTAGATCTTGTCTCAACATACTCTCAACACCTCTCGACGACTCAAGTCCTTGTATGCTACAACACAGGTTCGTACATGTTTGTTATGTTGCATTATAATCAAACCCCCAACAAACCAATAAACAAGTTTAGTTAAATAGTTTATGTACAACAACTAGTGTTTACATATTGGGTAAATATATACATAGCTAGTATGTATTATAATGGGTAATATAAATGGGTAGAAACTTAAGTATTTGACCCATTAACCAAATACATTGAATGTAGTTAGGTAAAACCCAAAGTCCATGACCCATATCCATTGCATGACATCATGCATAAGTCATATATGGATATTATCCATGACCCATGGTATTGACCCATACCCATAAGTCTAGATACATTGTACCTTGGTGTGCACTCAAAACCATAACCCATAACCCATGGTTTCAACCCAAAAACAATGGGTAAAGAGGAGCGTGCACGGATCCCTCATATGACCCACGGATCCCTTGGAATTACAAGGCCGGATCCCTCCAGAAGGGATCCTTGGGGCAGAACATGGTTTTGGTCTTTTTGCCTATAAATAGCAAGCCAATTCTTACCATTTCCTCACACCTTCACACATAGTTTCTCTCCACCAAATCTAGGATATTTAGATCATTAGGAAACATGTAAACCACCCTCATCTCATATGATCATAATGCTTCTAACTCTCATTTGTTGTAAGCATACTCCCGAAGTGATCCTCCAAAGCAAGCTTAGAGATCTTGCTTCCTTACCTACTGAAGTGATCACCCATCACAAGATACAAGCACATGAAGATCTTATACAACAAGCTTGGGAAACTGGTCATCTTCATTCATAGAAGACTAACCACATCATGCTTTGGGTTCTTGATGTTTAGTCTAGGAGTTCATATCCATTAGACACATTGTCTTGGATATTGTCTAGTATCATATTCTTGTATCTATGACTAGACTAGATGGTTTATGTGTTTGTGCCATAAAAACACAAGGTTTGTTATGTTGGGCCACAAAACATAACGAGTGTCATAGATGTGTCAAAGGCATTAGTGAAGAGTGTCGAAGATCCGTATTGAAGGCATTAGTGAAAGGTGCTGAAGGATCGTGTAAATGGCATTAGTGAAGAATGCCTAGGTCGTATAATCGATGAGGTGCATCGTTATACATATAGTATTGGTTTAGATCCAAGGATGGTGATATCCTTGATGGTGTTGTAACAAGGAGTGGATCTCCTTGAGATTAGGTGTCGTGTTGTGATGGGTAGTAGTTCCTCCATAGTAATGGAACTAGGTGCTTAGCCTAGTACCTAATAAAGGGTAGGCGACGTTGTGATAGGATTAGTTCTCCTAAGGTGTGAAAGAACTCGGTGGTTAGCCTAGCACCGTATAAAGGGTAGGCGACATTGTGATAGGATTAGTTCTCCTAAGGTGTGAAAGAACTCGGTGGTTAGCCTAGCACCATATAAAGGGTAGGCGACTTTGTGATAGGTGTGGTTCGCCTTGGTGTGAAAGAACTCGGTATTTAGCTTTGTACTGGAAAAAGGTGTAAGCAATGTTGTGAAGGCTTCTCCGCCATAAGGAGTTGGTGTAGTGATTACGAACTCTCGAGTAGGTGACTCGGGGAGTGGAGTAGGGCAAGGAAGGTGTCCTTGTAACCGAACAACTATAAATCCTCGTGTTGGTTTGTCTATCCTTTTACTTATCGCTTTACTCTTATTCTTGCATTACATTGTTTATTTTCAATGTGATTGATGTCTATGCTTGTGACACATACTTGGTCTTTCATATAGTCACAAACTATATTTAACACTTTACATATTATGACACGCTTGATCAAGAAAAAGCAACCGGACTAATAATGGTGAAACTTGATTTTTAATGAACCATTAATCTTGCGGAATCTTATGTGATATTAAGGGGTTGGCCTTACATGCCGTAATGAGTTAAATGCATCCTCGCGTCAAGATTAGCAAATGCAATGGTTTATACTATATTTGATACAAAAGTTTTAAGTTTGAAACGGAAACGTATTCACCCCCCCCCCCTCTACGTTTTCACAGTGTTTTCAAAATAATTGAGTTTTCATAAGATTGCAAATAATTTTCAGAGGAATCTTTAGAAGGAAAAATATTTGAAGTTAAACATTTGTCTTGTTGATGACAAACATTTGTTTTTAGAATCAGAGCATTAGGTTTGAAACATGAGATAAAGCATGGCTCTGTTCTTTCTTTGAAAAGCGGATTACTGCCTGAAATAACAATAAACCATTGTTTTACTTTCTCCCAAAATTTATTTATTTTTTATATATTTTTTTAGTTTTTTATTATTTTTTTAACATTCGAACAACATCTAAAGTCTCGTGTCATTCTTTAGAAGGAAAAAAACACGACAAAAAGAAAATATTTTTTGAGATTTTTCGAGATTTTCAAATTTTTATGGATTTTTGAAAGTTTTATAATTTTCTATTTGCTTTTAGTAGGTTTTATAATTTTGTATTTTTCTTTTTGGATAAATATATACAAAATAAAGATGAATGAAAGACCTTTACTCCTCTTCTTCCTCCTGAAGACGTTTGAGTGTTTCTGGTTGAAGGCTTTTCAAGCCAAGTCGAGGAAGAATAAACTCAAAACGTTCTCTCGGAAGAGCTTTGGTGAAGATGTCTGCTAACTGGTATTCTGACATCACAAAATAGAGTTCCACCACACCGTTTTCTACTTGTTCCCTGATGAAATTATGTCGGATGTTAATGTGCTTTGCTCTTGAGTGTTGTACGTTGTTGCATGAGAGAGCAATAGCACTTTTGTTATCACAGTACAAAGGGATTTTGTTGAATTCAAAGCCATAGTCAGATAATTGGGATCTCATCCAAAGATTTGAGCACAACAAGATGACATGGCTATGTATTCACCTCTGTAGAGGAAATAGAAGTACTCATTTGCTTCTTTAAAGACCAGCTCACAAGCTTATCACCCAAAAACTGAGCACCTCTTGATGTACCGGCGTGTATCTTGACACCCTGCATGATCAGCATCTGCATAGGCTGTTAGTGACATATCGGTGTCCTTCGGTTACCATAGTCCCATATTGATGGTTCCTTGGAGATACCGAAAGACCCGTTTAACCGCTTCAAGGTGCTTTTAGTAGGCTTAGCCTGATATCTAGCACACATGCACACAGCGAACAAGATGTCTGTCGCTAGCTAGGAGGTACATCAGGGATCCAATCATACTACGATATTTCGTTTGATCTACCATGATCCCCGAGTGGTCCTCATCCAGCTTAGTACGTTCAATCATGGGAGTGTCAACGGTGTCACATGATACAAATCCAAATTTCTTTAAAATCTCATTTGCATATTTAGATTGATTTATAAAATGCCTCCTGGACTTTGTGAAATTTGTAATCCCAAGAAAAATGACATTTGTCCCATCATTGACATTTGAAATTTGGAACCCATTTCATTTGAAAACGATCACATTCATTGGGGTCGGTCGAGGCAAAGATAATATCATCAACATAAATTTGAACGTGAATTAAATGTTTGCGTGACTTCCTGGTGAACAATGTCGGATCAACTGCTCCTTTGCTAAATCCAGTGGATAGAAGAAACTTTGAAAGCGTATCATACCATGCTCTTGGAGCTTGCTTTAAACCGTAAAGAGCCTTTTTCAAGCGATAGACATGAGTAGGATGCTCGGGATTCACAAAACCCTCTGGTGGCGACGTAAACCACTTCTTTAAATCTCCATTCAGAAAGGCGGTTTTAACATCCATCTGATACGCAACCATATTCTTGCTAGCAGCATTAGCCAAGAAGATTCCGATTGCTTCAATACGAGCAACTGGAGCAAATGATTCTTCAAAGTCAATACCCTCCTCTTGACGATATCCTTTAGCGACTAACCTAGCCTTATTTTTCAACACATCATCATGCTCATCAAGCTTCACTTGAAGATCCACTTTAGAGCAATGATCATAGCACAATCTGAGGCGGTACTAATTCCCATACATCAAGTCGATCAAACTCATGAATTTCTTCTTGCATGGCATTGAACCGGCAGTCTTCATTCATGGCGGTTTTAATGTCTTTTGGTTCGACCTTAGAGAGTACGGAGTTGAAGAAGCACCATAAGGCATCGGTTGCAAGTTGTTTCGTGTGGATACTGGACGAGAGGGGTTTCCTATGATGTTGTCCAATGGGTGATCATGTGTCCATTTTCTAAGGTGTTCATGTGGTTGTTGTTGTGGAACTGAAGTAGCGAGTCGATATCTCTTGATGAAGAAGGTTCTGATGATGATTCAAGAGCAAAGATATTTTCAAATGGAGCATCTTCGAGAGTAGCAAAGGGATTAACTTCTTCATTGATGCCAGAAACACTTCCATGATGTAAATTTGATGATTGATGATTTGTTGATGAGACAGAGTGATCAGCAGCAGGGGCTTCTTGACTTAATGATATTGAGACCGAAGGTTCACTTCATTCACAAGGATATGAGCAGCCTCTATTGATGGAATTGACATTTCATCAGCATTCGGTTCAAAGTGTTCATCAAAAATTGGATCAAACAATTTCTTTAAATCATCTTCAGATGGAGGTACATATGGAGTTGATGGAAATGAGTTTGGTACAAGGGATGAACCAATGGGACTGTTTTGAAGTGCGGGTCCAGAACTGGATTGTCCAGGAGCCATTTGACCGGTCAGCTCATCGAACGTAACGTGAATTGTTTCCATGATATTTCGGGTTCTCTTGTTGTAGATTCGGTAACCCTTCTTGTTTGGTGCATAACCAACAAAAACTCCAATATCTACCTTTGCTCTTAGTTTACCTAAATCTTGAACATCATTAGTTGGATAACATAATGCACCAAACACACGAAGGAATGAGAGATTAGGTTTTCTATTGTGGACAAGTTCATATGGAGTTTTTCCATGAGCAGTGTGAATTAGGGACCGATTTTGAGTGTAGCATGCAGTGGCAATGGCTTCAGCCCATAGAAACATTGGAACCTTTGAGTAAATTATCATTGTTCTTGCGGCTTCCACAAGAGTTCGATTTCGTCTTTCACCTACACCGTTCTGTTGAGGAGTTCGTGGAACACTTCTTTGATGACTGATTCCAACACTTTCATAAAACTCACTAAGTTGTTTATTAACAAACTCAGTTCCATTGTCATTCGGATGATTCGACAGTTTTGTTAAGTCGAACCTGCAGTTGTTTGATAAGTTTGATGATGATATCTAGAGTTTCATCCTTTGTCTTGAGGAACTTAACCCAGGTGAATCGAGAGTAATCATCAACCACAACTAACACGTATTTCTTCCCAAAGATATTCTGCACTCTCATGGGTCCACATAAGTCCATGTGAATTGTATGAAGTACTTCTGTAACAGAGTTTGTAGGTTTAGGTTTGTGGGCATACTTCTTGCTTTTTCCCAATTGGCATCTTTGAACAAAGATGATCCTTTTCATACTTTAGTGTAGGTAATCCTACAACTAAGTCCTTTCTGGAGAGATCATTGATGGTGCCGAGGTTCAAGTGATTGAGACGACGATGCCATAACCATGACTTTGTTTTAGAAGCCTTTGACAACAAGCAGATTGGAGAAGACTTCATCATGTCTTCGATAGAGATGGTGTATAGGTTAGAACCACGAGTACCTCTTAATAATTCCACACCGTCAAGTTCTCTAACGAAGCAAGTATGTTTTCTAAAGGCCACCTCTAGATCGGAATCACAAAATTGACTAACAAAAAACAAATTATGACCAAGACCTTCCACATAATATACCCTGGAGATTACACTTTTGCCTACTACATAGTCACCATAACCCATAATTGCTCCAAAATGCTCATTACCGAATCTAACAGTACCGATAAATTTACTCACGAAGTTCATGAGCCGCGACCGGTCTCCAGTCATATGCTTGGAACACTGAGTCCGGTACCACAAAAGCGATTTGAACGATCTGTTGTTGAACACAGACAAGAATGGATAACTGGATAATTGGGATCCCCATGCAAGAATGGGTTCCACTTGGTTAGTAACAGTGATTGGAACACCCACATCAGAAATAGAAACATCCATATCAGAAATAGAAGCAATGGAATCATTATGAATAGATGCAGTACTAGTGTCCGTATTTGACCTATTCAAAGTATGTTCACTTCTTAAGGGAATAGTTCTACCAGTAGGCATCCATTTTCTAGTGGGCATTGTCTGATTAATCTTATGGCCAACAGGTATCCATTGATAACCTATCTTACTAAATGTTCTTCCTGTGGGTTTCCACTGTTTTCTAACTTTCTTTCGTTTTTGCCTTCTAGCCTTCTTAGCATGATTTTTTTCATTAATAATTTCAACTGGGCATTTGACAGCATTAGACAAATCATTCATACCACATTCAAGATTAGTAACAGAAACCACGCAATCATCATTACATGTTTTCCCAAAAGTAGTAGAATTAGCATTAATTACATGCGCTTAAAGCTAACACTAGAATCAACACGATTCGTTTTATTCAAATTCTCCCTATGGTGATCTTCTACATTCTTCCAATGCACATTCTTAGCTTACGAGGTCCTATCATTCCTTGTATTGTCTTGAGACTTTGACCTGCTCGCTTTAATGTCACTGATTACTCCTGTAGAGGGAATGGGAACATTAGTTGGCTTTGCTACTTTTTGCCTTTCTTGTTTTGATGTGCTGGGATGTGAATTTTTTGAAGGCGTAGTGAAGTTCACTTTCTTAACACTAGAGGTGCTGGGATCTGAACTGCTTGAAGGCATACTAAGGTTCACATTCATAACATTTGGCATTGAATGAGTTGCATACTTGGCACTAGGCATGGAACAAGGTATCAAGGGATTGACTTGTTCACCTAAGGTTTTAGGGCATATTGTAATTAAGCATTCTAGAAGTTCTTGAGATCGTTTGGCATATAAGCATGCATGGCCAATTGCATTATCATGTGGTTTCTCTAACTTATCCTCTTCTACAATCTCACGAAGACATTCTAGGCTGTCCTTAAGGTATAAGAAATATGTTTGAATAGAAAGTTTGTTATTCCTAAGATGAGGAGGAACATATTTTCACAGACAAAGCATATTTATTACAAACATGCACATTTGAAGCACCATTCTCCCCATTGGTCATTGGCATTTTCCCTTTTACCTGACTCTTCAGATTCTCAATCTCTTTTTCCAACGAAGTTATTTTTTCATTATTTTTGTTACGAGTGACTTTTATTGACTCAAATAACTCATTGAAATGACGTTTAACCTTTTCATTTTCTTCTAGGAAACTCTCATTTTCCTTTTGTAAAGTATTAACCAAATTTTGAAGATGAAAATTTTGAGAATTCTGAGAATCTAAAAGAGGAGGCATTTGGGAGCCAGTCACATTGTTCTTTTCACCCTTTAACTGAGAAATTTGGGCTTTCAAATTTCTGATCAGTTACTGATGAGCTTGAATCATTCATCACGTTTGTTTATTTCAAAAACTGCATCAAACTCTGGAACATCCGTGGATATCTTGATGTTTAAGGTTTTAACATTTTCTTTGAGATGTTGATATTTAAGTTGTAAATCAAAATGTTCAACTTCTAATTTAGAAAAATGTTTTACCAAACTATCGTGATCATCCTGTTCAATTTTCTCACTTAGTTTAGAGTTTTTGATTTCAAGCTCAATGACACGATCATGGGAGACTTTTAAAGCAACAGATAGTTCATGAAATTGAGAAGCATTAATGGAGCAATTCGTAGCAGTGTAAAATACATCTTGAGCAATACATTCTGAAATAAGATTCTCATTCAAGGTATGCAAGTTCTTCCTTTCAATCTCATTATATTTTAATGCTCGCTCATAGTCACTAACCTCAACTATCATTGCATCAAATTCCTTTTCCATTCCTTTTATATCTGAATCTATCCCCTTTTTAAGACTCTTAAATTGATCTTTTAGTTGTTTAAAGAAAGGCATGACCTCAGTTAGATAGCATTCTTTTGTTTGCTCAAAACCCCTTTCCCCTTGATTATCGAAGTGGGTGTGATCCTTATCTTACAAGTTTTCTCAAAATCGACAAATAGTTGAAGAATAACATATTGGCTGATTAAGGTCTTACTCTTAGTGGCAATAGTTCTAGGAACTAAATGCATTGGTGTATTTGGAGGATACACAGTCGCTGTGGGCATTTTCCTAAGGGGAAGGTTTGTTTCAACAAGATTTTGACTTTTTGCTTATCTAAGTCCCTTTTCCAGAAAACTTGTTCAGGTGTTAACAGCGTTTGAGGCTTAAATTTGTTTAAGGAGATCCATTTTTCCTTCTTGTAATCATGGGGTTTGATCGTGATGTTATTCTTTTTGCATTCAGGATCTTCTAGCTTCTTATTCATTTTCTCCCTAGATGCATCATCTAATTTTCTATCTTCCTCAGTGCACTCAACGCAACTAGGTTTTTGTCTAGGTTTAAGAATCTCATTGCCATCATAGATTACATTTTGAGCTGCTTTTGCAATCTTACCGTACTCAAGGTTGGGTTTATCTATAATGGGAACACTATGCTTATCGCTTAGAACTCTATGCTTAGTGACCATGTGAGCAGTCTGAATGGTATTCCCTTGTACGTACAACTTATTTTTAAGCTTGTTCTTCAAAGTTTATAGATTGGAAAAATCATTCAAAAGTTTTGATTCCTTAGCATGAAATTCCTGCTTAAGCACTTTAACATTTTCTTGAAGTTCTTGTTTTTGCTTAGCAGTTTTAGAAAGCTTTTCTTGTAAGGAGTTTAACTCTTGTTTTAACACTTCTTCTCTAAAATTACTTTTCCTAATAATTGTACGCATTTGGTTATCCAACTCCTGCTCACGAGTAGTTAGCTCAAACTTAGCACGTTGTTCATAAATGGCAACTCGTTCTTTATAGGCTTTAAGTTCAGAGATAACAGAATCATCAGGTGCACATGAAGTGTATTCATCAAAACATAGTCATCGTTATTGCAGAAGATGCATCACTTGGTACGACCTCACTTTCACTTTGTTTCACATATTGATCATATGGGACAACATTGATATTACCCATATTTTCAATATTTGACTCAATAGTTTCAGTTGATTGTACTTTGTCATGCATCTTTTGCACATCAGCATCATCGTATAGTTTTAATACCTCAGAAATAATTTTATCTTTGGAGGGACCAACTAGTGGGGATGAAGAGACTTTAGGAGAGACCATTGGAGAAATGCTAGCCATGAAAATGGTTTGTGTAGTAGGTTCATCATCAACATCAGAGTCGTATGCATCACAATCAGCTACTTGAAAGGCATTCTGATGATTATGGCCTATCTCCTGAATTGGTTGCTCATCCACATCTGCATCATATGACTTAGCATTTCCTTCAGCCAGAAACAACAACTCCTCTTCATCCAAAGCTGCACCATTATCCTGAGTTTGCACAAGCAACATCTTATCCCTGAAGTACTCTACATTCTGAGGGAGTTTTGGCGATGTGCAGTTCCTTGCAGTGTGACCCTTGATTCGTGCTAAACCGTCAAGTTATCTCACACAAGCTAGCCACTTGTGAATGGCTAACCGTAAGAAACTTAAAACAGTTCAGACACAAAATGCAATGAAGATCAAAGTTTATAG
>OU343225.1:170096875-170204123 GCA_910596185.1 Chrysanthemum makinoi
TACTTTATAACAAAACAAAGCTAAGAAAAATAAAAGGATGTGACAACTTATCTTAATAAGCTAGAAATAAGCTAGTTTAATGCGTATAAGCTAAAATGGAAAACTAGACTTAAGGAATAAATTGTGCAAATGATAACCCAGGTCAAAGACCCAGGCGTAATTTATCACAGTGCCTTATATCACTCTGAAAGGTGGGAGGTCTCAGGGTTGAGCTCGCTCCCACCTTTTGCTAAATATTTTTTTATTTTTCTTTTACAAACTTATTAAAAGCAATTAAGATAAGCAATATTTAAAACTAGAACTTTTATGAAATCAACTAAATAAGCACGTAATAAGCTAAAGATTTATACGAGTGGACAAAAATATGAAATAAGCTCAAGTTTTAAGCTAAGGACTAATAAGTTTCTAAATAAGCAAAAGAGCTAACTGAGAACAAGCTAGATAAATGATATGCTGCAGATGGCAACTTGAAAAGCAAAATGAATAAGAAATAAACTACGAATAAGCTTCAAATATAAGCACTTAACTAAAAACTGGTTTTGCCTGATGAACTGTTTGGTTTTCTAAACACTTTTAAACTAAATTTTAAGCACTTAAATAAGCTAAAAAATGAAAGTAAACACTTGGACCAACAAATATACTAGTTAAACTCTCTAAGAAGCTAATTTACAGTTGGATTATACTAATAAGCTCTTGAGGAGCTTTTGAAATACTTATGAACACCGTGATTTAGTACACTAAACAAAATGGACAAAATTAAAAGTAACTAGCTGACCTAACTAAATAAGCTATAGAGTAGAAAATTAAGCTTGTAACCAGGAGCTGACTGGGTGAGCTTCTCAAAAAGCTAAGGTGCACTGAGTTGAAGCTAACTAATAAGCTCTCACGAGCTTGTGAAAAAGGTCTCAACAGCTATTACTTACAGCATGATTTTGACAAGGACTCAAACTAAGCTAAGAAATAAGCACTATATAAGCTAATTAGATATAAGTTAATATTTTTCTAATTTAGTTTAGCAGCTAAATTTTAATATTCCAAAAGATGATTAGCTAAATCTTAACATTAAATACACTAGAATTCTTTAGTTTATTCAAAAACTGACCAATGAAAAATTTGACTTTTTAAAATACACTAAGACTTTGACTTTTATGAGATTTGAATGATCCTAGTCTACTAAATATGTTATATTAAGCTATTATGAGACTAAATTAAGCTAGATAAACAACTTTTAAGCTAGTATTTGATGATTATATTATTCTAAATTCCAACAGTTAACAAGTAATACAAGATTAAACTTGATTTTGACTTTTTAACTAATGAAACTGGTTTTTATTAACTTGATTGAATATTATGACCTATTGGAACATGTAACAATAACAAGTAACAACTACAATAACCTTTTATTACAGGTTAATAAGGCAATCAAACAACACTTTTAAAACATTTTAAAAGATTTTCAAAGAGTTACAATTAGGACAAGAAATTGATTTAAGATTTAATGTTATCACTATGGGACTAATGAAGCATTAAACAACCATAATAACAACACAAAACTGAAAATTGACAATTAAGCTATTATAAGCTAAAATAAGAATTTTTAGTTACTACAAATTTTTAAAACAAGCAACTAGTTTTATTGTTTATATTTACTCAACTACAACTCATGAACATAGAAATACAAAAATTTAGGCTAATTAACAACTTAAGCGATTGAACTGCCAAAATGGAATAACAAGCTTACAAGATGATTTCAAGTGAAAGATGAGAACCAGGTGAGAACATATCCTATAGCTTCCCAAGAAGCACTAAACCCAAGGTCCTTTTAACCACTGCTCAATGTCTTGATCTTCATTTCCCAGATTTTGATTTTTCCACTATTTTGAATATTTGTTGTTTTTTCTTTTTGATACTAGCGGTTTTAAGGTATCCTAAAGCTTTAATAAGCTTTAGAGGAGCTTATATTGGCTTATGAGTCCTTATCATCCACTCTGAAACAACATTCAAACAATTTGAGATTTTGAATTTTGAAAATGCATAAACTGAAATCATGAACATAAGCGAAATTGCTTATTGATAAAGGTTTATAATACAACTTGAAAACACTTAATTCAACACTAGAGCTTAAACATACTTTGAAATTAGAGTTTAACTAATTGACATAAACTAAGTAAATTACACTAGATAGATTTCACAATGCCTCTCTTTCTCTTCTTTATAGACTTTTGAGACTCCATACTTACGATCCTCCGTCAACAATCTGACCATTGAATGAGTCAAACTCATCTATCCGTTTAAATCATTTTGGTAAAATTGAGACTAATTAGTTAGGCTGTTCTAGCTGTAATTAAAACTTGGGGTGTTGTGGAGGTGGAGGGGCCAGTTAGATAGTAGGTATGGGCGGTGATGATTTGGAAAGCAAACCCGATTGGTGTGTGATATGATAAGGTTCATGGTGGGGAAGCATTTATTGCAAGGTGGGCTTGGATGTGAGGTGGAAAGGGTGGTGATGAGTGGTTTTGATAGCTGTGATGAGGTGGAGGAGAGAAAACGGGTGGTTTTGAGGAGTCTTGGTTTTTTAGGCGAGGGATTTGTGAGAGAAGAGTGTCTCTGGTGTTTGAATTTCTTTGACCCGGTATTAATAGGGGTTCATAATGGGGGGTCTGGGTATTGTGGGGGGTCTTTTGGTTGGGCTGGGTTCTAAATACAAAGAAAGGTCCGTTTGGTTTTGATTATGATAAAGGACCATTCATGCCAATTACTTAAACATGAGGGTGATCTTGACAAGTTTCCAAAATTATCACAAGGACCAAACCTGCCATATATGAATAGTACAAGGACCAATGATGATTATTTTCAATTTTTAAATGTCCAAGGACCATTTTTGTCATTTTTAAAAGTTAAGGGACCTAAGGCACTTAATTTTGCAATTTTTGAATTTCAAGGACCAATTTGACAACTCTTGAATCCATGGATCTTTAAATGACATTTTACTTTATTTTGATATACGAGGTACATTTTGACAACTTTTAAAACTTGGGGGACTAAAGCGCCAATTATGCAAACTTGATACATTTTTCACCAGGTTTGATATTTTTCATTTAAAACACATAAAACACTTGTTTGTGATATTTTTATCATTTTGATGCATTCGAGTGTTTCGGATGTTTTGGCATTCTAACACATATAAAAATGATGAGTATTTAGACACTCATCACTATTTACATAAATATATCAATAACTTGTTTGTTTAGAATACATTTCTTATAATTGTTTCATCATGTAGCGGTAGGGGGAAGACTATGGGTGTCGATACTTTATGTGGAAGGTATTTCAACAAAGTACTTTGGTCAAGCCTTTTCAACCAGCATGCTGCTCAAACTATGAGAAAATAAGATAAACGATCAACATGGTATTGGCTCAAAACAATTTGTTGAAGGCAAGAATAAAGGCGTTGGGCATCACTGGAATTGACAAAAATCCAGTTGATCGCATGTCGGTCGAGTGGAATACTCTATGAGCTTATAGATGACATTAATAATCTTCATGTTGAGTAGATTTCGTTGTAATACTTGTTAGCATTTGTTTTGTATGTGGTTAATGTTTTAATATTTTAACGTAAAAACACTACACAAATAAATATACTCTACATATAAAAACACTACATAAAATAAATACACTTTTACATATAAACACTACACAAATAAATACATACTATATATATTAAAACACTACCTACCACAATTAAATATTAAAACCTTACACAAAAAAAACCTCACACAAAAAAACCTTACACACAAAAAAAAAAGGAAGCCAATGATTTGGGCCAATCATTGGGCGTGGGCCCCACCCTATGGGGTGTTGGGGAAGGAAATCATGGGGTGTTGGGGTAGGCTTGCCCAATTAGTTTTCCATGTTGTCTTTTTGCAGAATTTATGTTTACATTTTGATTTTCATGTTGTCTTTGAAATTTATGACTTGCATGGGTAGTACTTATTGGCTATTTTGGTGTCGTAAAAATCGAAAGGCATTAAGTGCAACTGTATTTTGTAGCCAACTTTACTTTTGGCATGGCAATAAATGTATGGCATCAAATGCAGCCGTATCTTTTAGTCTTTTGATATCTGAGAAAAGGTACTAGATTTGGGATTTTGATAAATGTCATATGTTTTGTGGATCCTATTTGGATGTCATTTGTTTGGTTATGATGATTCATGAACCGTAATTTTGGCGTGTCAAAAACAGGATGGCATAAAAATGCAACCGTGTTTTGTAGCCAATAAGATATCCGAGCCACTGAAAAGGTTTTGTTAATTGACTAAATTCCAATACAGCCGATTTTTGAGAAGTGTAAATGTGCTCGGTATAATCTTGAGTTTTGTTGTCTTTTCCCTTAAGATTATATCTAGCACTCTCATCGCTTCTTGATAATGTTGAGATCATGAACTTTTCTTTGTTGTTGTAGTGTGTAGGCGATTCTTGTGGAGTTCGAAAATGCTTGGTATAATCTTAAGCTTTGCTACGTGTTTCTTAGGATTATATCTAGCACCCTTAACGCTTCTTGAGAATGTTGAGATCCTAAATATATATATATATATATATATATATACATATATATACATATATATATATATATATATATATAGATATATTGATGCGGAGTTTGGGGACGAGAAAACCTCCTTTTCTATGAGCAAGCTTTTCAACCCTTTAGGCAGTGAACCTAATCGTTGTAGTGTAGTATGGGGTAAGCCTCGGAGATTGATATCGTTCTCTAGGGGAATAGAAATGCTAGAAAGAGATTTATGACGAGAAGGTAAGGTTGAGGATGATTCTTTTTTGTCTTTTTATTGTTTTTTAGAAATCAAATGTAAAATCTCGGGGTATATGATTGGGAGGTGATTGTACAATAATTCGTACGACCAGGCCTTCAATGGTGATCGAAGGATATGAGGGGTGATATGCTTGCGCCAAACTTATAGCCAATCTGCAATAAGAAATAGTAGACAACGTTAAGTGATTACTGTGAGGGGTTGGGCCTACTTGAACCACCTCAACGTGAGTAAGTATGTGATATGAGTTGTAAATAATATGAAGTATGTAAAATACTGTGTTGAGTGAACTTACCATTGAAATGACTCGTCCAACCTATTTATAAGTGATGAAAATAGCTGGAGAGTGTTACTTACGTTTAGGAGATCGTGGAGTCCCCGATTTGTGGTAACCGCTGGGGCTTCATCCCACTATCTCCGGACTTGGCGGAGGCTAAGGACATAGTGGGAGCGTGGGGAAGACCAAATTGGGTTCTTCTTTGTATTGGCATCTTTAAGGGAGAACCAGAAGAGCATAGCCTTGGTGGCCAACTAATGGTAACCATGTCAATGATGAATGGTTTTCATACCGACTTATGGACGAAATACTTTGGTCTTATTATGCAAATGTGAGGAGCGAGAGGGTCCTTATTTGTCCCGGAGAATACGTCATCAGAAGCCCCGGTCGAAATTGTGTAATGCGAACAAGAACTATTGCTACGACTTCGAGAAATAAAGCGAGCCTCCTCTTCGATCACAAAAGCGAGCGAAGATGAAAGTCTTGTAGTTATGGACCGTGATTATAAAGGCTAATCTAACTACCTCCATTTTCACCGGTAAAAGTAAACATCATTTCAAAATTTAAAATGGTTTGGAAATCCGGTAGTAAAAGGGATAAGTCCCAGGATCGTGTAGAGTGAGATTTAACGTTTGAGGGGTATATAAAATGTAAAAAGCGTTAAAACCTAACAAAGTTTTATCTCATGGCTTTTCACCTACTAAAACCACTTCGATCAAGCTTTCGATCAAACAAGGTAAAGTATTTCTTCATCTTGCTTTCAAATACTTTTTGTGGATTTTAGAAAGAATGATATCAACTTGATAAAAGTTTGTAATAAAGCAACAAGGTTGGACACATTGTAACAAGGAGGAGAACTTAAAGCATTCCTCATTGATACGATTCAAAGGAACATAAAATCATGCTACCTAGGAACCAAGGAATATTTGATGCCCCGAAAACTATGTAGGCCTTTATACCCAATGCATTCTACTTCCACCTTAGGATACCTTTTCACCCTATGATCTTAGAATTCCTCCGGTATTATGAGGTACACATTTCTAGGTTCAACCCTTTTGGCCTATGAAACTTACAACATTCATGCATTGATGTGCAAAGCTTATAGGTTGAACCATCCTTGGCTGATAGCAGGGGTTTTAGAATCTATATCAGGAGGAGATTGGTTGACCTTGAAAAGGGTGAAAGGATGTGCCCATTCGATAGATAGGCCTTTTACGAACATAAAAAGAGCTGGAAAGGCAAATTCTTTTCATCCAAACACCATTATCCCTCAGGCATACTTGCATGTTAAACAGGACTTTCAATATGATGAGAAAATATTCAAGTCCACTTGCCACATCTTTGTGAGAGGAACCCTTTGTATCAGCGTTTGGCTCGTCATCGGTGATTACTTATTTGTTAGGAATTAAAATTCCCGGTATTAAAGAGTCGGTCACCTCAAGTATATGTAATCGTTAGAAAGCTCGTAGTCGTAGTTATTTTAAGTTAAGTAGTATTTAGTTAAGTAACACCGTGGAGGACGGACGGGTCTTTACCCATGTATGCACGATCCACGCCCGATGTGTGGCGTTTATGTAAGACTATAAATACTCTCTACCTCCCAAGGTAGAGAGTTGGAGCTCATAATAATATCTTTCACTTTCTCTCACTAAGTTCCCTAAACCTCTAACTTTCTCTCTCTAGAATTCCATCTATATGCTACCTTGTGTTAATGTTATGATGTGTATGTGAAAAGTTATATCTTACAATTGGTATCAAGAGCCATGGTTAGATCATATCTTGCACATCTTTGGATTTCTAGTGGTTTTAGGTGGTTTTTGAGTTTGAAAAAGTTTAGTGGTTTTGCATCATTTGGTTGATTTCTTGTGTTAAAGTTTGAATTTTGTTGGTACTTTTATGTTTAGAATCATCAAAAGTGTTTAGGTTTTCATTTGGTAAGCTTGAATCATCTTGGTTGGGTTGTTTTGGATTGAAAAGTGAGGTTTATATGGTTTTTTCAAGCTAGCGACTTAGCTTACGGAATATTTTCTTGGTAGCGACTTGCTTCACATTTTTGTAGCGACTTACGGTGTTGGAGCTAGCGAGTTAGATCTAGCGAGTTAAAGTACAAGTAGTGGATTCTCCACTACGGGTAGCGACTTGGTAGCGACTTGGTCGATGCGAGTTGCTCTTTAGCGACTTGTGTCTCTAGCGACTTGTGTAGCAATTGTGCCAAAATTTGGTTAGCGACTTGTGCGTAGCGAGTTACTACTTAGCGACTTGCTTTTCGGTTAGCGACTTGGGACTCTAGCGACTTAGGGGTGTAGCGAATTAAGGGTTAGCGACTTAGTGCATTAATTTCTAGCGACTTAGTGCATTATCTTCTAGCGATTTAGTATTTTATCTTCTAGAGTCTTGAGTGATTGTTTACGGTTTTCTCTTGATTTAGTAAAATCCCGTGAAAGAATCTATTTCCGGTTTAATCATAGAGTTATAAAATCCCGTATAATCTGTTAACATGTCTACCAACGTTCCCACTATCATCTCCATTTAGGATGTTCAAGCGGTGGCTCGATACTCGTCCACCCCTGCTTGACAGAACTGACTACGACTCTTGGGCTCAACGAATTAGACTGTATTGCCTTGGAAAGGAAAATGGTGTCAACATTCTCAAATCCATTGATGAAGGACCATATCGAGTTGAGACGACTAGAGACATACTTGATACTAATGAGATGGTACTCTGTTTACGGAATGGGCAGGACCTAAGATGTATGATGAGCTTGATGATAAGGAGAAAAAGAGATTTGATCAGATATCGGGGCTTCAAACATTGTTCTTCAAGGTCTTCCTAAAGACATCTACAAGCTGATCAATCATAACACGGATGCTAAGGCAGTTTGGGACAATGTTAAGATGCTTCTCTCAGTTCGAATTAACTATGGAAGACAGAGAATCCCAACTCTATGATGAATTTGAGCATTTCAAGATGAAACCAGATGAGAGTGTCTATGAGTACTATGTGAGATTTCATAAGTTAGTTAATGACATGAGGAACATCAGAATGACTATGCCTAACATTCAGTTGAACTCAAAATTTGTGAACAACATGAATCCCGAATGGCACAAGTTTGTTACCGCTGTGAAGCTCACTAAAGGATTGAAGAATACAAACTATGAGCAACTCTATGCCTTCCTCCTTAGAATGAGAGACATGCTATGTTTGAAAAATTAATTCTCAATCAGTTCAAAACCAACGAGGGAGAGACAAGCTCGTCTAATGACTCTACAGCTTTCTACTCAAACATCGGAATCACAACCAAAGCATCACAAGTCATACCCTTGGGTAATGGTAATCACAAACTCATTCCCGATCCTATGTACAAACAAGCGATCTTGATGCTCACGTGGGTAACTTCATTAATCAACTAGCTCTTCTCATCAGTCAAAACATGAATACTCTCCCACAAACCAACAACAACCTCGAACGCATCTAACCCACACACTCAAGCCACTATTAAAGATGGAAGGATCGTGGTGCAACCAGTTCAGGAAAGACAGTATGATCGAGGGGCGAGGTGGAGTGGGAGAGGTTATGTTGGAAAACAGAATCGAGGAAGGAATGGTAACCAAGGTCAAGCTAAGCTCATCAAATGTTATAACTGTGGTGGAGGGACACATTGCAAGGGCTGTACATCTCCAAAGCGCCCACAGAATCTTGATTACTTCAGAGATAAGATCTTCTGGCTCAAGCTCGGGACAATGGTGCTACTTTGAATGAAGAGGAATTGCTGTTTCTCTTGAGGGCAATGCCAAGACCTATGATGCGGATGTGGATGAGCAGCCTATTCAGGAGATAGGTCACAATCATCAGAATGCCTTTCAAGTCGTACGTGATGCATACGACTCTGATGTGGATGATGGACCTACTGCACACACAATTTTATGGCTAGCATTTCTCCAATGGTTTCTCCCAAGGTCTCTTCTTCATCACTAGTGGGCCATCCATGACAAGCTCATCTCAGAGGTATTAAAACTATCGATGATGCGATGTGCAAAAGATGCATGACAAAGTACAATCAGCTGAAACTATTGAATCAAATATTGAAAATATGGGTAATATCAATATTGTCCCATATGATCAATATGTGAAACAAAGTGAAAGTGAAGTTGTACCAAGTGATGCATCTTCTGCGGTCAACAATGACTATGTTTTTGATGAATACCTTGCATGTGCCTGATGATTCCATTTTTTCTGAACTAAATGCCTATAAAGAACGTGTTGCTATTTATGAACAACGTGCTAAGTTTGAGTTGACCACTCGTGGCGGGAAATGGATAACCAAGTAAGTACAGTAATTAGAAAAGTAAGTTTAGAGAAGAAGTATTGAAACAAGAATTAAATTCCTTGCAAGAAAAACTTTCTAAAACATCTAAACAAAAACAAGAACTTCAAGAAAATGTGAAAATGCTTAAGCAAGAATTTAATGCAAAGGAATCAAAACTCTTGAGAGATTTTTCTAATCTGAAAACTTTGAAAAACAAACTTGAGAACAAGTTGTACATACAAGGAAACACCATTCAGACTTCTCACATGGTCACTAAACATAGAGTCCTAAGCGATAAGCATAGCATTCCCCTTGTTGAGGAACCGAATCCAGAGGTAATTAAAAAGACTAGAAATGCTCATAAGGTGCTTTATGATGGTAATGAAATTCTTAAGCCTAGGCGGAAACCTAGTTGCGTTGAGTGCACTGAGGAAGATAAGAAATCGGATGAAGTCACTAGGGAAAGGATGAACAAAAACTAGATGACCCGAAATGCAAAGAGAAAAAGATTATTATCACTCCCCATGACTACAAGAAGGAAAAGTGGATTTCCTTGAACATGTTTAAGCCTCAAACATTGTTGACTCCCGAACAAGTTTTCTGGAAAAAGGATTTAGAAAAGCTGAAAATATTGTTGAAACAAACCCCCCTTTATGGAAAATGCCTAGAAGCGTGAGTATCCTCCTAATACACCAATGCATCTAGTTCCTAGAAAAATTGCCACTAAAAGCAAGACCTTAATTAGTCAATATGTTATATTTCAACTATTTGTTGATTTTGAGAAAACTTGCAAGAAAAGGATCACACCCACTGGTATAAGTGAAGGAGAAAGGGGTTTTGAGCAAATGAAAGAATGTTATTTAACTGAGGTCATGCCTTTCTTTAAACAACTAAAGATCACTTTGAGAGTCTTAAAAAGGGAATGATATTAAGGGAATGGAAAAGGAATTTGATGCAATGGTAGTTGAAGTTAGTGATTATGGGCGTGCACTAAAATATAATGAGATTGAGAGGAAGAACTTGCATACCTTAAATGAGACTCTTATTCCTGAATGTGTTGCTCAAGATATCTTTTCACTGCTTCAAATTGCTCTATTAATGCTTCCAAATTTCATGAACTATCTGTGGCCTGAAAGTCTCCCATGATCGTGTCATTGAGCTTGAAAAAACTAATTCTAAACTAAGCGAGAAAATTGAACTGGATGATCACGACAATTTGGTTAAACATTTTTCTAAACTGGAAGTTGAGCATTTTAATTTACAACTAAAATATCAACATCTTAAAGAAAATGTTAAAACTTCAAATATCAAGACATCGTCGGATGCTCGAGTTTGATGCAGTTATTCAAATTAACAAACGTGATGAACAGATTCAAGCTCAGTGCAACACGATCGGAAAGTTGAAAGCCCAAATCTCTCAATTAAAGGGTCAAACGAACAATATGACAGGCTCCCAAATCCCTCCTCCTTTAGATTCTCAGAATTCTCAAACTTTTCATCTTCAAAACTTAGTTGATGCCTTACAAAAGGAAAACGAGAGTTTTCTAGAAGAAAATGAAAAAGTTAAACGACATTTTAAAGAGTTATATGATTCAATAAAAGTCACCCTTGACCAAAACAACGAAAAAATAACGTCTTTACAAAAGGAAATTGAGAATCGAGAAGTCGAGGAAATGGGAAAGCTGCCACTTGTTTTCAATAAGAATGTTGTCTCAAAGTCACCCTTAGATGCAAATACACTTTGTGACAGTTAAATATATATTCCTCCTCATCTTAGGAATAATGAACATGCTTTTCATGAATCCTGTGCTCACCTTAAGGATAGTCTAGAATGTCTCAGTGAGATTGTCGAAGAGGATTTCATTAACAAACCTCTTGATAGTGAAATTAGGTTTGCTTGCCTCAGGCCAAACGATCTCAAGAGTTGCTAGAATGTGTAATTGCCACATGTCCAAAATCCTTAACCTTAGGTGCAAAAGGCAAAGCTGTGATGCCTTGTTCTATGCCTAGTGCCAAGCGGGAAATCCGTTCTATGCCCAGTCTTAAGAAAGGAAACACTAATGTGCCTTCAAGTAGTTGATTCGGATATGTTAGTGCTAAGAAAGTGAACTTTAGTGTGCCTGCAAAAAGCTCAAATCACAGTCTTAAAGTATACACTAATGTGCCTTCTAGTACTTGGATCCTTGCATCAAGTTGGGAATGCAAAATTAGATCAACCAACTAATGTTCCCATTCCCTCTACAGGAGTAATCGGTGACTTTAAAGCGGCGGTCAAAGTCTCAAGAATATACAAGGAATGATAGGACCTTGCAAGCTAAGAATGTGCATTGGAAGAGAGTAGAAGACCAATCTAGGAACTTTAGGCTTGAGTTGAATAAAACGAATCGTGTTGATTCTAGTATTAGCCTTAGGCGTCTTGTAATTAATTAATTCGATACTATCTGCAAACCTTGTAATGTTATGCTTGAATTCATTTGCTAATCATGAATGTGGTGTGAATGCTTTGTCTAATGTGTCAAATGCCCGATTAAAATTGCTAATGCTAATAATCGTGCAAATAAGGCAAAAAGGCAAAAGCGAAAGATTGTTAGAAAACAGTGGAAACCCACAGGAAGAACTTTTATAAAGATAGGTTATTATTGGATACCTTTTGGCCATAAGAATAATCAGTTTTGTTCTCAAACTGCTAAGATTATGCCCACTAGAAAATGGATGCCTCCTGGTAGAACTATTCCCTTAAGAAGTAAACATACTTTGAATAGGTCAAATCAGACACCAGCATTGCATCTATTCCCAATGATTCCATTGCTTCTACTTCTGATATGGATGTTTCGATTTCTGATGTGGGTGTTCCAATTACTAACCAAGTGGAACCCATTCTTGCATGGGGATCCCAATTATCCAGATTATCCATTTTTGTCGTGTTCAACTGCAGATCGTTCAAATCGTTACGTGGTACCGGACTCAGGCTGTTCCAAGCATATATTTGGAGACGGTCGCGGCTCATGATCTTCGTGAGCAAGTTCATCGGGACTGTTAGATTTGGTAATGATCATTTCGGTGCTATTATGGGTTATGGAGATTATGTTGTTGGTGATAGTGTCATCTCGAGAGTCTACTATGTTGAAGGGTTGGGTCATAATCTGTTCTCTGTTGGTCAATTCTGTGACTCCGATCTAGAAGTTGCCTTGAGAAACATACTGCTTTGTTAGAGATCTTAATGGTAAGGAACTGTTAAAAGGAACTCGTGGTTCAAACCTTTACACCATCTCTATCGATGACATGATGAGGGCTTCTCCAATTTGCTTGTTATCAAAGGCTTCAAAAACAAAGTCATGGTTATGGCATCGTCGTCTCAATCACTTGAACCTCGGCACCATCAATGATCTCTCTAGAAAGGACTTAGTTGTAGGTTTACCTAGACTAAAGTATGAAAAGGATCATCTTTGTTCAGCATGTCAATTGGGAAAAAGCAAGAAATATGCCCATAAACCCAAACCTACTAACTCAGTCACAGAAGTTCTTCATATGATTCATATGGATTTATGTGGACCAATGAGGGTCACAGAATATCTTTGGGAAGAAATATGTGTTAGTTGTGGTTGATGATTACTCTAGATTCACCTGGTCAAGTTCTTAAGGACAAAGGATGAAACTCCTGATATCATCATCAAACTCATCAAACAGTGCGAGGGTTCGACTTAACAAAACCGTCGAGAATTATCAGAGCAGACAATGGGCGGAGTTTGTCAACAAATAACTTAATGAATTCTATGAAAGCGTTGGAATCAGTCATCAAAGAAGTGTTTCCACGAACTCCTCAACGAGCGGTGTAGTTGAAAGACGAAATCGGACTCTTGTTGAAGCCGCTAGAACAATGTTGATTTACTCAAAGGTTCCAATGTTTCTCTGGGCTGAAGCAATGCCACTTGCATGCTATACACACAATCGTTCCCTAATCCACACTGTACATGGAAAAACTCCATATGAACTTGTCCACAATAGAAAACCTAATCTCTCTTTCCTTCGTGTGTTTGGTGCATTGTGCTATCCAACTAATGAGGGTCAAGACTTAGGAAAACTTAGGGCTAAAGCTGACATTGGAGTATTTGTAGGATATGCACCAAACAAAAAGGGATACCGAATCTATAACAAAAGAACCAGAAATATCATGGAAACCATTCACGTTACGTTTGATGAGTTGACCGGTCAAATGGCTCTGGACAATCCATCGGGACCCGCACTTCAAGAAAGTCCCATTGGTTCATCTCTTGTTCCAAACTCTACTCAAGAAACTCCATATGTACCTCCATCGGAAGATGATTTAAAGAAATTGTTTGATCCTATGTTTGATGAACTGTATGATTCAAACACTAATGAGGTGATGATTCCGGCAACAGAGGATGCTCATATTCCTGTGAATGAAGTCAATCCTTCGGTCTCAATATCTTTAAGTCAAGAAGCACCTGCTGCTGATCCTTGAGTCTCATCAACAAATCATCATTCTTCAAATGTACATCATGGAAATGTTTCGGGCATCAATGATGAAGTTAATCCCTTTGCTACTCCTGAGGATGCTCCATTTGAAAACATATTTGCTACTCTTGAATCATCATCAGAACCATCTTCTTGGGAGACATCGACTCGCTACCTCAGTTCCTCAACAACAGCCACATGAACACCTTAGAAAATGGACTCACGATCATCCATTAGACAACATCATTGGAAATCCCTCTCGTCCTGTATCAACCCGGAAACAACTTGCAACCGATGCCTTATGGTGTTTCTTCAACTCCGTACTTTCTAAGATCGAACCAAAAGATGTTAAAACCGCCATGAATGAAGACAATTGGTTCAATGCCATGCAAGATGAAATTCATGAGTTTGATCGACTTGATGTATGGGAGTTAGTACATGCTCCAGACTGTGCTATGATTATAGCTCTCAAATGGATCTTCAAAGTAAAACTTGATGAGCATGGTGATGTGTTGAAGAACAAGGCTCGTTTAGTTGCTAAAGGATATCGTCAAGAGGAGGGTATAGACTTTGAAGAATCTTTTGCTCCTGTTGCTCGAATCGAGGCAATCAGAATCTTTTGGCTAACGCTAGTAAGAACATGGTAGTGTATCGGATGGATGTGAAGCGGCATTTCGAGCGGAGATCTTAAAGAAGTCGTCTCGTCGGCCAACTGAAGGATTTGTGATCAAGAGCATCCTACTCACGTTTATCGTCTGAAGAAGGCTCTCTACGGTTTAAAGCAAGCTCCAAGGGCATGGTATGATACACTGTCAAAGTTTCTTCTATCAACCGGATTGATAAAGGAGCAGTTGATCCTACATTGTTCACCAGGAAGTCGGGCAAACATTTAACTCATGTTCAAATTTATGTTGATGATATTATTTTTGCCTCGACTGACCCAATGGAATGTGATCGTTTTCTAATGAAATGAGTTCAAAGTTTCAAATGTCAATGATGGGACAAATGTCAATTTTCTTGGGATTACAAATTTCACAAAGTCCTGGAGGCATTTTCATAAATCAATCTAAATATGCAACAGAGATTTTAAAGAAATTTGGATTTGATTCATGTGACCATGTTGACACCCCCATGATTGATCGAACCAAACTAGATGAGGACCACTCGGGGATCATGATTGACCAAACGAAATATCGTAGTATGATTGGATCCCTGATGTACCTCACAGCTAGTAGACCGGACATCTTGTTATTTGTTTGCATGTGTGCTAGATACCAGGCTAAGCCTACCAAAAAGCGCCTTGAAGCGGTTAAGCGGGTCTTTCGGTATCTCCAAGGAACCATCAATATGGGACTATGGTACCGAAGGACACCGGTATGTCACTAACGGCCTATCAGATCTTGATCATGCAGGTTGTCAAGATACCGCGTCGAAGTACATCGGAGGTGCTCAGTTTTTGGGTGATAAGCTGGTCTTCAAAGAAGCAAATGAGTACTTCTATTTCCTCTACAGAGGCTGAATACATAGCCATGTCATCTTGTTGTGCTCAAATCTTATGGATGAGATCTCAATTATCGGACTATGGCTTTGAATTCAACAAAATCCCTCTGTATTGTGATAATAAAAGTGCTATTGCTCTCTCATGCAACAACGTTCAACACTCAAGAGCAAAGCATATCGACATTCGACATCATTTCATCGGGGAACAAGTGGAAAAAGGTGTGGTGGAACTATATTTTGTGAGGTCTGAATATCGGTTAGCGGACATCTTCACCAAAGCTCTTCCAAGAGAACGTTTTGAGTTTATTCTTCCACGTCTTGGCTTGAAAAGCCTTCAACCGAAACTCTCAAACGTCTTCAGGAGGAAGACGAGGAGTAAAGGTCTATCTTCATCTATCTCTTGTATATATTATTCGAAAAACAAAATACAAAATTATAAAACCTATAAAACCAAATAGAAAATATAAAACTTTCAAAATCGAAAAATTGAAAAATCTTCAAAAATATTGTCTTTGTCATGTTTTTTTTTCGGTTCGATAATATCTACGGTCTTTGTTTTGTCATTCAAAGAATGACACGGGACTTTAGATGTTGTTCGAATTCTTAAAAAAAAAATCAAAAAATCAAAAAAATATTTTTGGGAGAAAGAGAAACAATGGTTTATTGTCATTTTAGGCAATAACCCTGTTTTAAAAGAAAGAACAGAGCCATGTTTTACCATGTTTTCAAATTCCATGCTCTGATTCTATAACATTTATCTGCTGAAAACTAAATGCTTTGAAAAATAACTTGGTCTCTATTTTTGATAATCATCAGGACTTATTTGTCAAAATCTCTATCTCTCAATCAACAACCTATGTCATTGATTGAGGGAGAATGATTTCAATTAAATTAAAAAGTTATTTGGCATTAAATTGTTTTCAAAAGATGTACATGCATGTTTAACCAATGGAGTTTAAAATCTCAACATCAGATCCTTATCGGTTAAAACGCTTTCATAATCAAGTCACAATTCTCCTTAAAAGCTTTCAAAAACAATTTAAATCTATTGAGATCACAAATCTCAAATGTTTTGATAATTGTGATCGGGGGAGAAGCTGTGATTTAAATAGGATTTAAACTGATAATTCGATAAATGGTTTCTTAAGTGATTAGCATGTTTGCCTCCCGTAAGTGACAAACGATTTCAAATTTTCCATGCACACATTGAGGGGGAGCATCTATCTTAAAATTTGAAACGTGATCATTTATCTCAATGTGCAGGTTCCCTCTAGTATGTGTAAAACTCTTTTCAAACCTAGAAGCACATATTGAGGGGGAGCAAAATCATGAAAACCTCATCCTTCCCAAAATGCTTTATCTACTTGATTCGATTAGGGAAGTGATGTTGATATCTTTTAGAAAATGGTAATCAAAGAAGTTAATTCTTTCTCTTGCCTCCGTGTGCAAAACATTTTCAAATACTTGATGCACATGTTGAGGGAGAGTTCTCGTTCTAAAAATATCAAAAACAATTCAGGTACAAAATGCTTTGATAATATATCACAAGTATCCGGATTGATTTTCAAATGGTTTTCAATTGGTTCCAATGGCGGATGAACAATACCAAATAGACCGACCAACTTTACTTTATGTATGGTGATATAAGGATGATAAGGTTAGGTATTGTGTTCCCATGATCCGCCAGAACCGGAGGATCTACCGGGGACTATCCACTAGATAGTGTAGAGTTCTTAGGTATGATGATAAAAGGAGAAAAATGAGATATGGGAAGAGTGCGGACTAAGGCGAGCTAGTCTGGAATAAACCCAAAAAAGTTCTAGCTATGAAGTCTCGGTAAGCACTGAAGGGGTTGAAGAATTAAAAAGAATTGAATGAGAAAAGGGTGAAAACAAATAGCCCTCCATTTATTCAACCTTAGAGAAACGGGTTCAATTCAAATGCTACTGATGGTAACATCGGTATTGAAGACAAGACGTCATGGACCCGTGGCACGCACTTCAACTTCCCAAAACCACTCAAGTTCCTCTTAAAAGGACTTGTTTCATTCTCACGGGAACCGACATTATCTATCGACTTTCTCTTAGAGATTGTTGATATTGAAGAAGGAGACCCTCTCCCTAGTCTCCGATATAGGATCCAAATATGCACAAATTGAGTCTAGAGCCACGAGATCATCAATAAATCTCATTAGGACACTTTCAATGAAGACTCTCTGTTTCACACAATGTGGAAGAGAGATTATATCTTGAGTCCTACGCATTATCCTTGTGGTATTGCCGGAACATCTGAGTGATATGCAAACATATTCACAATGAAGATGGAAAGCCTTCGGAGCCAACATCTAACAAGCTTCTGGTAGGTGGCATGTGAGACCTATTATACAGATCAACCATGTGACAAGCGAACGAAACAATGGGGCGATTCATTCTTTTGAATCAATCTGGTTCAGGTTATGGATTGACGGATACCTTTGAAAAACCGGTCTTTGTGCTTTAAAACTCTTTTCATTAGCACGTCGACCGTGTACTAATTTTCAAATCAAAAGGTGTTTTATGATTGATAATTGATTTTCATTAAAACCTTCGTTATATTGCAAAAACAATTTCTATTGAGCAATACACGATTGTTTTCAAATCTCTTTTCATCAATCGATGGACGTAAATTATTTGGTTCACTCACTCCGTGTTGTCTTCTTTGAGACGTTCGGTTTGAGAACGGCTAGAGCATTGCGAAACCTGTCAAGAAATTCTTGAATTATACGATCACGGCGGTACTTGCTTGATCAACGGGAACCCTGGGCCGTGTACCTCAATTCATCGAAAGTGATCAAAGACACTTTCGTGCGCTTTATTGCTAGCTGTCTTATGCAGGTACACCCGACGTTTGCAGCTTGTGATCCGAGAATGAAGCGGTCAAACCATAGCCGCATGCTCACTTAACACATTCATCTCAAAAGAAATCATGATTAGTGCATCAATGACTCGGATATTTTCACTCCATGCTTTTGCTACGCTGCTGCCAATATCATGATTCAACAAATGCTTCCGCTACTCTGATGAGAAGATATCATGATCCGGAATGTGAGCATGTCGGTCCTAAAGTCACAACATCACATAATACCAACACCACAATGGATGTATCAGAGAGATTTTTATGGTGATGATCTCAAATGATGGCTCAAAATTATTATCACGTGGATCATAAAAGACCTCCACTTGGTAAACCAAACATGCAATCTGAAGAATCAATGACTACGAGCTTAGGAACAAAGGACTACATCAAGAATGCAAGAACAATTGTTAATGTAATATCTGTTTGTATTCAATGTAATTTTAGTGCATGATTGAGGTGACCTCCCTTAGGGAGAGATTGTTAGGAATTAGAAATTCCAGGTATTAAAGAGTCGGTCACCTCAAGTATATGTAATCGTTAGAGAGCTCGTAGTCATAGTTATTTAATGTTAAGTAGTATTTAGTTAAGTAACACCGTGGAGGACGGACGGGTCTTTACCCATGTATGCCGATCCACGCCCGATGTGTGGCGTTTATGTAAGACTATAAATACTCTCTACCTCCCAAGGTAGAGAGTTGGAGCTCATAATAATATCTTTCACTTTCTCTCACTAAGTTCCCTAAACCTCTAACTTTCTCTCTCTAGAATTCCATCTATATGCTACCTTGTGTTAATGTTATGATGTGTATGTGAAAAGTTATATCTTACAATATTATTTAGATCTGACTGAATTATGTTTGTATATGTTATATATTAATTGTGTGATTGTAATTTGTGTTGTTAATATTTGAATAATTAGTACTATTAGAATGATTTTATGAATATAGCGGAATTATGTTAGATTTACATTTTGTGTTTAGATACAGTCTTGGTTTAGGTTTCTATGAATATATAAATGGCAAGTATTATGATATATGGATGCAAATTGGCGTTAATTGGTTTTTATTGCCTTTTTGATTACATTATGATATTTTAAAATTGTTTAATATAATGCTTGTGTTTGCTTTTTGTGTATATTAACTATATCTAGCAATTACTTAGTTTCATAAGAGCAGTTTAAAATATAAAATTGTGTAATATAATGTATGCGTGTATTTGGATACTTTGGACTCGACTTACGTGTTTACTGATTGTTGTTTAAAATTTTCACATGTGAAAAAAATCATTTTGTACATTTTAATCATTTATTACTAGAGACTAAAGCTATTTGAATTTTTTATCTATAAATAGGATTTTTATTTTCCAAAGTAGTGTGTGTAGTTTTGGACACTTGGAATGTGACTTCTGTGTTTATGTTGATAGTTTATATATAGAGTCTATTATTGAATAATCGTTAATATTTTTAGAAAAATTCCATTTAAAAATTTTCACATGTGAAAAAACATTTTTTAGTACATTTTTATGAATCATTTATTATACTAGAGACTGATGATCTATCAAATAAGGATTTGATTTTCGATAATGAGATTATTTTGTATACTATTTGTTGTATATTAGTTGATTAAATAATCGTTTAATATGTTTAGAAAAAATCATTTGTACATTTTTATGAATTATTTATTATACTAGAGACTAAATCGTTGAATTTTGTTTATCTATCGCCTAAGGATTTGATTTTCCAAAGTAGTAGTATAGAAGAAAGGGAAAGACTAAAACATCTAATTCTAAAGCAAGCGAGAAATTATTTTTGAAGATTCGGAAAAAGAAGGAAAACAACTCTTCTGATTTAGTGGGATTCAGGAAGAAAACCACTCCAAGCATTTGATTTAAAAGATTCTGTTTTAGTAATGAGAAATTAAAAGATGCTAGGATTGTTTCATACAGGAGAATTTCTTGTAATTCCAGAGGAGGGGAAGAAGATGATAAAAAAAAATGATAAATCTAAAAAGAGAAAGAGGAGGAACAATGTTTCTAAAAAGTACAAAGTTCTTGATGAAGATTTTCTTGAGCGTGAGCTTGAAATGCAAGTTGAAGTTAACAAGGTTGAAGTTAACAAGGTTAAGAAGAAGATTAAAGTTTGTGGTGAAGAAAATTGTTTGGATGAAGATGAATGGGCGTCTATTAGAACTAGGGGTTCTCCAAAAGTTATGTACAATTTGATGAAGAAACTTACATTATCTCAAAGAAAAGAATTGATAGATATGGGGTTTGGATCACTTTATGAAATGGCGATGGAAGAAATCCCGGTTAAAATAGGTCATTTTGTTGTTGACAACTTTATTCCTAGCTAGATGAAGTTAAAGCTTAAGAATAATGATATTCTAATAAAAAATTTCATGCTTTGTTTTGGGTGTTCTTGTTGGAGGTATAGATATTCATGACTTGCCTAAGGAAAGGGGAGGAGATTTAAGTGAAAGATGGTTTAGGCAATATGCTGTTAGGAATCCAACACCTAAGAAGGCTTGCTGAATGGTTGAGACGTCTAAAGTTGAAGGAATTTTATTCCGTTTGAACATGCTGGTTTTATTCTCAAATTTTTGGATTATTAGGAGGAATGGGTGGGCAATGCAGACCTCAACAAATTTTGAATTATATACATGAAGATACAAGAATCGAATGTATGATTGGTGCAAAATATGTTTTGACTGCTTGAATGTCAGCAAAGAAACTTGGGTGAGGGATGATCCTAGTATCTACTATTGTGGACCTCTGACAGCACTTACACGTAAGTGTTCATATCAATACATTATAATTTTTTTATAATTTAATTTATACTTTATATCAGTTTTTCACATGTGAAAAATATAAATAGAATCTATTTTATACTTTATATCAATTTTTCACATGTGATTTATTTTATTATTATTATTTTTTTTTAAACTAATTATTTTTGTTCTATTTTTGCAGCTTATTTATGTGCATTCAACAAAATGTGATTCAATACATGTACCTCATGAAATTCCAGCAATCAAATTTTGGAGTACTGATTTGATTAAAAAGAGGCAAATTTTTGAAATTCAGAATGGCGGATTTGGGATTGTTGATATAAATCAAGATGATTTCAATGACAACGATTCTACAAAAAGAAAGGTATTATTTTTATAATTGAAAAAATAAAATTGTAATAGCATACATTGATGTTAAGATCACATATAAACATGAGTTGATCGTATTGAAAATATTTTGTTTTTTTGGTATTTTATAATCAATTTAGTAGTAGCTAATATTCACATGTGAAGTTACATATTCTTTCTTCACATGTGAAGGATGTTTGACATCCTTTCTTCACATGTGAAGATACATATTTCTTTTATTCAAATGTGAAGGGTATTTGAGAAACATTAAATTTTAATTAATATTTTTTCTAGATTAATGCCAAAATATTTTCTAATATCAGAAGAAAGAAAACTAACAATAGGAACCAACCTGCATTAACAGCAGAAACCATATAAGTACTATACCAGTGACAGAACTATAAACTGAAAGCAGGAACAAAAGCTACTACATCAGCATCAATGTACTATTACAATTTAGTTTAATTTTATTTGTACTATCTTAATTAGTAGAATTTATTTTGTTATTCGTTATATATATTTTTTAATTTTTAAATAGTTGGACTCAGAATTGGATAAACTTGATCATAAAGTTGATTTGCTCGAAACAGTTGTTTCTGATTTGGAATACCAGTTTACCTCATGGTTTTATGAAAATCCAGATAATGAAAGGTTGAAAAAGATAAAAGCTAAGTTCAACCTTTGTATTAGAAATATTGATCTATATGGAGAAGATATGTCAAGAAGTGTAGTTAAATATGCTAATCAATCTGGTAAGGAAAAAGATATTGATGGGTTTGAAGTTGATGATGATAACTGGATAGATGACTTAAGAAATTATGGAACAAATGGTGATGATTGTTGGACTAATGAAATAGAGTATTATGAAACTGGAGAGTGCAGTCATCAAAATGAAGAACCAGTTGAAGACATAGTCAATGATGTGGAAAGAGATGATAACACTGGAGAGTGCAATCACCAAAATAAAGAACTAGTTGAAGACATGGTCAATGATTTGGAAAGAGATGATAACATTTGTTATCAAACATTTCAAGTTCCTTTAATAAAAACTGTTGATAAGCAACTGACTGATTGTTTGCAAACATTAAATAATGAAGTAGATAAAATTGTTAAATCAAGATGAGTTGAAGCAACCCTTGAAGAAAGTCATATTGATTCTGAGATATTTGGGGTTTCGGATATTTTAAAAGAAGTGGAAAAGAAGATTATTTTTTCTCCAGATAAAAGTCCAAAGAAGGTTACATTTGCTAAAGACATTGACATTAGGATTTTTGGGACTCCAAAAACATTTAATCTAAATGAGAATAATTTTGAAGAAGAAAAGAAAGTAAAACTTTTGCCATGGTCGTCATCTTTTAGAAATCCGTTTTTTGTTTCATCCCCTTATCCACAACATAGTTTGGTCGACAAACCATCTTTTTATTTGGGTCCTGAATTTGAGTTCGATAAAGATGAAATTGAAGATAGAAAGCCAATGATCAATGAAACACCTATTAGGCAAAATCCAAGACGAGATGTTGGTGTTCCTGTTCATGCAAGATCACCGTACAAAATCAGGAAGATATGTCCAATTATTCCAATAAAAGCTTCAGAAGAAAGAGTGGCTGATACGCTTTTTATGGCGCTTGATGAGACTAATCCAGTGTAATTTTTAAATTTATATCTTTTTACTTGTGAAATTTGTTAAAAATTTTAAAAAATGATATATATATATATATTTTTTTTTCAGTGATTTGGTATATGATTCTAGTTCATCCAAGACTTTGTTACTTCGATTTTCACTAGAGTCATTATCTCCTGGGCTGAAAGTAGAAGAAAGTGTTATTGAAGGATGGTCGGATATGTTGAATTTCATGGAGCGTTACAAATCCCCCGATAGTCCATCTAGATACTTTTTCAAACCAATTGTTGTAAGTGCTTTTTAATTTTGATTACTTGTTCTTCAATACTTTTCACTTGTGAAGAATATAATATAGGAATGACTAACTTGCCTAAATCATAGATTATAAGAATCAATAGATTATGAGAATCAATATTTTCACTTGTGCAGAAAATAATATAGGAATGAGTTAGTTGTGAAAATAATAGATTATGAGAATATTTGTACCTCAGTTTTGATTATTTGTTATTCAGTGTTGATTTAGAGGTGATTTTTTAAGTTTAGAAACTATATTTTCACTTGTGAATAAAATCATCTAAGAATGAGTTAGTTGTGTAAATCATAGTTTATAAGAATATTTGTATATCAGTTTTGATTATTTGTTATCAGTGTTGATTTATAGCTGATTATTTAAGTTTAGAATAAATATTTTCACTTGTGAAGAAAATTATCTAGTTATGAGTTAGTTGCATAAATCAATATTTTTCATTGTTGATTTAAGTGTTGATTTTTCTTTCACTTGTGAAAGAAATAAAATATGAATGATTTTTGTTTTTTTTAAAAGACTAATTATGAGAATATTGTTGTTCAGTCTTATCTATAAAGTGCAATTATTGAGTATTATCTTTAATTTGTTATTCAGACGAAGGGAATAGTTGATATTTCTACATCATATTTTGAGAAGTATAAGTTTTTTGAAGATACTGTTCTTAGGACTGATTACCAAGTAAAAGGACTTTAGCACTGTGAAAACTTCAATCTGGTAATGGCTATTTAATTTTCTATTAGTTTTTATTAAATATGCATTTTCTAATATTATATGCATTTTTAATTGATATATATATATATATTTTTTTTTTGAATCAGATATTCTTTCCTATATGCTGTGTAGACCACTTCTTTTTGATTTGCTTTGATATAAAGAACGAAAGTTGTAATTATCGACAATTCAATGGTGGATGAAGAAAATGAGAGCAGATATTGTTCAGTTCCAGAACTTTTGGTGAGAAAAAATTTAAATATGTATAATTTTTTTTTCTTATATTTTTTAAAAATTTATGTTTATTTTATTTATTTTTTATTTTGCAGATAAAAATGTTTGAAAAATTTCACAGCATATACAATACACCAAATATTGGATTTTCATTTCAAAAAGTATACTGAAAAGACTTAAAATGAAGTGGAGAACTGTGGATAATTTTTTGATGATGGAGTTTTTGATGTCGCATATGAATATGTATTTCGAGAATCGAGAGTAAATGGGAATACGGTCTTTTTAAAGAAATAAGGACAGAGACCAAGCAACTTCACATGCTCAGTTAGTCAGTTCATACGTAATAAAAATGATTGAATGATATTTTTATTTTTTATAAGATTAAAAAGTGTTCATACAGCCTTTTTAATGATATTTTCACTTTTTTAATTATTGTTTTAATTTTTCACATGTGAAATTCTTATTGATTTTAACTATTGCTATTTCCTTTTTAACAGATCAAAGTTTGCTGCAAGGATAATTTTGGCAGATAATAATAAATGCAGGAATAATTTCCTAAAGAAGTTGCAAAAGTATTCTACAATTGAAAAATCAGTAGGAAACAACTTATTGAAGCAGTAATTGAAAATAGAGGAAAAAAGATTAGGTTCTGAGTTGCTCTGAAAAATTAGATTTGGGTTCAAAAAGTTTTGAAAGTTACATTATCTGAACTTAAATAGATTGTTCAAGGTTTCATCATGCTTTAGATGTTATTATTATTGTTGTTGACATTCGTTTGACAATATGTTTATCGTTTTAACTTTTTAAAAATTTAATGTTGCATATGTTATTTTTATTATTATTTTTTTTTAAAGTTATAGTAAATTTATTGTTTGAAATAAAATTATACCAAAGAAGACCAGATAATGCATATTTGAAAGCAAATTGACAGAGATAGATTAAATGCATATTTACATCACAGAATATGTAAAACCGTATATCTACTATATAACACATAGCAGAAACCAAAACTAGTACATCAGAAGAAAATATGTAAAACCGTATAACTACTATACAGCAAAAGAATTATTTACCTTCCACAATAACAGTAAAACAAAAACTACTACATTAGCAACAATGTACTATTTAAACATGAATTTGACGTGCTTAACTTCAAGTTTCTATATAGCAGCAGCAACGAAAATACACCAGCAGCAACATGAATTGTACCCAGCAGGAGAAGGAGTAAATTTGATAAACCTTTAGCAACTAACTACTCACTCTACATTGAGCTAGTCCTTTTTGGTGGACTCATTGTTGTTTTTGAAAACATTAATTTTGCTTTTCACAAGTGAAAATAAATATAGAGTAATAGTAATTGCCTCAAATAATATCTTTATTAATTCTCAAATCTATACATTGACACAGTATCTTCAAAGTATCATATTAAAAATGTAAAAAAAATGTACTAACATATCCATTTCCTAATGTCGTGTAATCTGCAAATCATTTTTATTATCAATCACTGTGCACTGTTGAATCACTATCTGTCACAACTTCATTCTCTTTTCTTTTGCAGTTCCTGTCATGTCATGTCTTCATCTTTTGACATTTTCTACAATATCTTCTCCTCTTCTTCATATATTCTCTTACTTTCTCCAAATTACCCTTCATTCTTTGTCCAGCTGGAGGATCTCCTTTGTTTTACATTTTGTTGGATTAAGAACATCATTGGTTGCTGGCTTTTCTACACCAAGCTGAATGTTAAACATTTCCTTCTTAGTCAAGGGTTTAGCATTTGGATTTGCTTCTTCAACTTCACTCTTCAGAATTTTAATTTTTTCCACATATTCAGTCAGCTTTGGTAAATCTTTTGCCAATATATTAAGGCAATAGTCTACTGAAGAATAAGCTGTAGTTGAAAGATCCATAATTTTTTCAGCATCTGAACCGCACAAATGTTTCTTTTTCCGAATATCTGGTGGCAATATGTCTCTCTTCCATCGCCGTAATATGTATTTATCAGGAATAACTTCAATTCCTTTTCCTTTCATTACACAAAATACATGCCTGCACAAGAATCCAAATCTTGCAAAGTTCATGCATGAACATTCCGTCGTCCCATCTGACATATTAGTTGACACCTACAGAATCATAAAATAGATTAAAAAATTAGGTGTTTATAGAATTTTCACATGTGAAAAATATAATTTATTAACTAAATCAAATTATTTATATACAAAACTCAAATCAATATCATCATCAAATATAATCAAAATCAACAATTAGTTATTCAAACTAAGCAAGCTATAACCTACTAAACAACTAATAATATCTGTTGATAGATTTTTCACATGTGAAACATATAAGTCAATATGTTGTAATTAATAGAACTTTTCACATGTGAAAAATATTATTTTATTAACTTTATTTATAAATTAGAAATTTAAGAAGAGAAAATACCTTGAAACGTAGCTCTTTTTTCGTCCCATCCCTTCTGTTTTGAACTTCAGTTTCTTCAAAATTATATTTCTTCTTTGATTTTCTAGGCATTATTTCTCTAAGTTCTTTTATTGTCAGAACTTCTATGCCATCTTGAATAACTTCTGACATTAATTGATGACAATTATAAACAGCAGAATTTATTTCATCTTGAATCAGCAAGAAAATTGTCCTTGTATAGATCTTTGCAGCATGACGTTCTATTGCCAATTTAGTCTTGTATCTTGGAACTTTTTGAATTGTTTCATCATCTAAAACTTCTTGTTTATGCCTTTGTCTTTCCATAGCAGATTCAAAGCCCATCATGAAGTTTAACAGTGTTGATCCACTGGTAGTAAAGTTTGAGAAAAACGAATTCTCACTCTCCTCGATCTTGATGTAGTTCTCATAAGCCCGCACAATTCAACATCTTTGAAGTAAGCTGGAATCCATCTGTCTCTTATTTCAAACATATCTGATAACCATTTGTTTTCTTGTTAAATTCAATTAATCTAAATTCATTAATCAACGACAACCATTTTTCCACAAATTCTTCTGGATCTACATACAGACTCCAAACTAAGCGGTGCAACCTTCTTCTAAAAGTACCATTGTCTAGAATGGTTTTGCAAATCTGAAAATTACAGTTTTTTTTTTTATAACCTATGTTAAAAACAAAGCACAATAATCTATAAAAAATAAAATTTATTTTGTGATAACAAAAACAAAAATCGTCTAATTGTATCAAAATATAATTCAAAATACTTTATAGATTATTGTGAAAATATCATTCAAAAATATTTTTCACATGTGAAAATTGCATTTGAAACCTTAAAAAAGTAATATTTTTTCTGATTGTTTTCACATGTGAAAATTCCATAATCAATAAATTCCTAAAATAATTATAGCCAGTCTTACTTCACTTAAAACTTTAAAAATAATTTTCACATTTGAATTTAATGTCTTACCTTAAATGGAAGCTTGTTTGTTATGTGCCACATACAAAGCCTGTGGTTTGACTCTTTAAACACCGTAGCAACAGCTTTTCTCATAGCAGGATCTTGATCAGTTACTACTAATCTTGGTTGCTTTGAAAAGGCCTTTAGAAAACATCTGAGCAACCAAATGTATGACTTTGTCGTTTCATTAGATAGCATTCCAGCACCAAATGTGACACACTTTCTGTGGTTGTCAATGCCCGTAAAAGGTACAAATACCATTTTATATCTACAAAAAATAAATTTATCAGTACTTTTTTCACAAGTGAAATATATATTTTATAAATTAGTTTAATTTTTCCAACACATGTGAATATTATCTAATACAACTAAAATAGAACAAAAACTTGAATTAGATACTTATTTTTTTTCACATGTGAAAATTACTTTAGCTTCAGCTACTAAAGCCATTTAAACATATTTTTCACATGTGAAAGTTTCATTAAAAAAATTAATAAATTAAACTGAAAGAGAACATACTTATTTGTTCTGAAAGTTGCGTCAAAAGATATAGTGTCTCCAAATTCTTTGTAATTATACTTTGCCATCTCATCTGCCCAAAACAGGCAGTCAACTCCTACTGTCTTCAACAACATATTCAAAAGAGAAATTTGCAACATGTTTTTTCCTGTTTTCCATCTTTGTAATCAACATCTGTGCATCACTATCCCCAATATGACTGTTCAAATCCCTTTTATTATTCCTAAACCCTCGGTCTGTTGCATCAACTGAATCATATCCTCCATTTGTAGCTGCATAAAGATGATGAGCTCTTGTTGCACCGATATTTGTTCCTCCAAGTTGTTGCATATATATTTGTTGTTTGTGACTCATTTTTTCCTCTTCTTTGACAGATTTCTATAGACTACGGGAATGAATGTATGATTATGGTTTTCTTCAAAATCATACAGTTCATATTTTGTATGATCCGAATTGAGCTTGAATTTAACCCTTGCCATACATCCAGTCCTTGATATACTTGCGTTCTAATCAATGCTTTCACTAGTCTCTTCACTCATAGTATCCTTATTAACACCTTTTGGCAATCCCTCTTTGTTGCAAACCAAATACTTCCTTTCTACAATACCGCTTTTGAGAGTATTTTGTGTTGACAGCCTAACACTGAATCCTGCTTTCTCAGCATAGTTTTCATACACTTTTATACACTCTTCAATTGTTGTATACTCTCTTCCTATTTTCGGTTTCAAAGATTCATCAACAATTGGCTTGTAATGAAAATCTCCTCCTTCTACTTCAACTTCTTCACATATATCTGAATCGTCTTGTTTTATATAATGTATACCTTCAAAAAAATTCAATTTCATATAATAAACAATAAATTAATTATTACCAAACATAATCAAAAATGATTTTTTTCAAATGTGTATATTTTATAACTATACTTAATGGCATCAAAACTTCATTTATAAATGATAGTTTTCACAAGTGCAAAAAATTTTAATTAAAGCTTTTAAATTACAAAATTAACAGCATGAATCAACTGATAGTAGGAACCAAAAGATTGAATCATCTAATTGAACTTATAACTAATAACTAGACTTATTTGAAATTATAAACTCCAAATTCCTAATGTAATCAAAGCTTATACCTCATAGAAACCATATATCTGTGATACATGAGAGCAGCAAAAACTACTACATACCATCACAGAACTATATATCTTACAGCAGGAACCAAAACTATTAAATCAACAGCAAAACAAATACATCAAACTACATCAAAGGTTGAATCACCTAATTGCAACAAAAAATGATTGATAAATGCTTATCTTCACATGTGAAGATTCTAATAACTATGATGTTTACTTATAAACTTAAAAATGCTAATGTAATCAAAGTTTAAATCGCATAATTGCATAAAATAAATGATTATATTCACCACGTTACAGCAACTACTAATATAATCAAGACTTAAATCACCTATTTTCAACAAAAACTTATTGATAAATGCTTATATTCACAATATTGGATACTAATAACTAGACTTATTTGAAATTATAACCTTTTAAAATTCCTAATGTTATCAAAGCTTAAATCACTTCCTAATTTCATAAAATAAATGATTATCTTCACATGTGAAAATTTTAATAACTAAACTTATTTTTACTTATAAACTCAAAAATGCTAATGTAATCAAAGCTTAAATCACCTAAATTTGTATTTAAAATTAATTTCTAAATGATTATCTTCACATGTGAAGATACAAATAACTAGACTTATTTGAAATTATAACCTTTAAAATTCCTAATGTTATCAAAGCTTAAATCGCTTAATTTCATAAAATAAATGATTATCTTCACATGTGAAAATTCTAATAACTAGACTTATTTGAACTTATAATCTCAAAACTGCTAATATAATCAAAGCTTAAATCGCCTAATTGCATCAAAAACTCATTCCTAAAGATACTAACAACTGGACTTATTTGATCTTATAATCTCAAAACTGCTAATCTAATCAAAGCTTAAATCGCGTAATTGAATCAAAAACTAATTCCTAAATGATTATCTTCACATTTGAATATACTAACAACTGGATTTATTTGAACTTATAACCTCAAAACTGCTAATCTAATCAAAGCTTAAATCGCATAATTGAATCAAAAACTCATTCCTAAATGATTATCTTCACATGTGAAGAAACTAACAACCGCACTTATTTGAACTTATAACCTCAAAACTGCTAATCTAATCAAAGCTTAAATCGCCTAATTGCATCAAAAACTTATTCCTAAATGATTATCTTCACATGTGAAGATACTAACAACTGGATTTATTTGAACTTATAACCTCAAAACTGCTAATCTAATCAAAGCTTAAATCGCCTAATTGCATCAAAAACTTATTCCTAAATGATTATCTTCACATGTGAAGATACTAACAACTGGACTTATTTGAAATTATAACCTCAAAACTGCTAATCTAATCAAAGCTTAAATCGCTTAATTGAATCAAAAACTCATTCCTAAATGATTATCTTCACATGTGAAGATACTAACAACTGTACTTATTTGAACTTATAATCTCAAAACTGCTAATCTAATCAAAGCTTAAATCGCCTAATTGCATCAAAAACTTATTCCTAAATGATTATCTTCACATGTGAATATACTAACAACTGGATTTATTTGAACTTATAACCTCAAAACTGCTAATCTAATCAAAGCTTAAATCGCCTAATTGCATCAAAAACTTATTCCTAAATGATTATCTTCACATGTGAAGATACTAACAACTGGACTTATTTGAAATTATAACCTCAAAACTGCTAATCTAATCAAAGCTTAAATCGCCTAATTGAATCAAAAACTCATTCCTAAATGATTATCTTCACATGTGAAGATACTAACAATGGATTTATTTGAACTTATACCCTCAAAACTGCTAATCTAATCAAAGCTTAAATCGCCTAATTGCATCAAAAACTTATTCATAAATGATTATCTTCACATGTGAATATTCTAACAACTGGACTTATTTAAACTTATAACCTCAAAACTGCTAATCTAATCAAAGCTTAAATGATTATTTTCACATGTGAAGATAATTTATCAAAAATTAATTACAGTAAATCTTAAAATTAAACAAGCTAATAATATTAACAATTCTAAACAATTATTAATAAAAATTATTTAAATTATAATAAAATATGAATTTTACTTGATATCTCTGAGTTTTCCGGTGATGATCCGGTAATATCGGTAATTTCATCTCCGCCGATTCTGATTGATTCAATTACATTCCATTGATTGCTTTGATTGAAAGACGGTGTCATTGAGCGTGTTAACGGCGGTGGCATAATGACTTGAACGGCGGTTTAACGGAGAATTAGCGTTTAATGTCGTGATATAATGGCGGTTTAATCGTGACGGCGATTTTACATGGGCAACGACGGTAGAAGAAGGATTTTAATGGCGGTAGTTGTGACGGTTAACGACGGTAGAAGAAGAATTTTAATGGCGGTAATTGTGAACGGAAAATATCTAGGTCGAGAAAGAAAATATCTAATTTTTCACCTTGCTTTTTAGTTAAAGTGTGTGTTTTTTTTATATATTAGATATTTGTTTGTAATTTACATATTTGCCCTTGGTTAGTGTAAATGTTTGGCTAATCTTAGCCATTAGATCTAAAAAAAGGTGGGACTAGATGGAGGGCTAGGATCTTCTCGCCGTTCTCACCAAAATTAGACTTCTCACAAGAAACACCCCCTATATATATATATATATATATATATATATATATATATATATATATATATATATATATATATATATATATATATATATATATATAGATAAAGATCAAATAAAAAGACAAATATCCGTAAAAAAGATAAAAAGAGTTTTTTCCAAAAGTTTCTAAAAATTCCTCAAAAATTCCACAAGATCGGATATGATGGTGCATGAAAAAGTTGTGAAATTGTTTTTTCTAAAGTGAATATTTTTCGGAAAAATATGAAAAAATACGCTTAATTAAATCGTTTTTTTGCATCAAAATTGGTTTTACCCAACTTCTTTTGACTTTTTTCATCAAAATAACATTACGCATCTAACTAAAACAAGTTGAAAATTTTGTGCATTAAAATTTTATGATCAAAAATTCGCTTTTTATGCATTAAAAAAACGTATCAAAACACCAAAATTATAAAAAATGTTTTCACAAAAGTTTTATGCACCAACATACCCAATCTTGTGGAATTTTTGGAATTTTAGAGAATTTTTCAAAAAACAAATCTTTTTTATTCTTTTACGATATTTATCTTTTTATTTTATATATATATATATATATATATATACACTTTTTAAAATCTAAACCCTTTTACCTTGTAAATACCTTATTCATTTCACCATTTTATACATAAATTCAAACTACTTTTCTCTATACACATTCTCTCTATAATCTTTTACCCATTTAATCTACAAAATGTCTTCTGATCTATTCTTTTATATATATTCAAACGTAGAAGATGAAGTTAATAGCGAGTTTGCGTTTTTATCATAGGCTGAAAGGCGGCAATTGAAGCGTCAAAGCCAAAAATGCAACGAACCCAACTAGATGGGGATCGTTACGATACTCATGATCATTTAGTGGCGGCTTACTTCTCCGAACACCCAGTGTATGATGAATTATCATTTCGCATTAACCGCTTGCGTAATGAGTAAAACTATTCACACAAATTGTTCGAGAGGTAACCGATCATTCCCGTTATTGTCAACAAATATCTAATTGTTCGGGAAGAGTTGGGATTTCCCTATTGATGAAGTGTACTTTCGTAATTCGGCAAATAGCTTACGGAGCCGTTCCTGATGCTCTCGACGAATATATGCGAATGGGTGCGGCAATATCCCGTGTGTGTCTCGCATATTTTTGTGATGTAATCATGGAGTTATATGGAGAATAGTTTTTGCAAAAGCCGACATATACGGCCATTGAAAAACTCTATGCTCATCACTAGGAAAAGCATGAGTTTCCTGGGATGATAAGAAGCATTAATTGTACATATTGGTCGTGGGAAAATTGCCCCGTTTCTTTTAAAGCTAAATATTGTAGGAGGGATCACAGCTAGATCCATTCATTTTATTGGAAGTGATTGCCTCCCAAGACTTATGAATTTGGCATACGTTCTTTAGTGTCGCCAGGATGAACAACGGCGTGAACATTTTACGAAATCCTTATTTTTAATGATATCAAATCAGGGAAAGCACTAGATGTTTCATTTGTGGCAAATGACATGACTTATAAAAGTGGATATTATCTTACTAGCGGATATATCCGAATGGTATGTTCTTATTAAGTACATTAAAAATTGTGGATAAATGATTACAAATGAAAATTGTATAAGACGCCAAACGGCAAAGAAGGGAAGATGTGGAACGAGCATTTGGTCTCTTAAAGAAAATGTGGAACATACTTAAATAGCCGGCTCGAGGGATGGCGGAACGTAAAATAACATATATAATGTACACATGCGTCATATTACATAATATGATATTACATGATTCTCGGCGATATCTCCTACTTTTTTAGGAGCAAAATCGTAATGATGGTCCCATAAGAACGTATAAAGAAATGTTAGAAGTTGTTCGGGAGATACACAACAGAACAATTTATTTAAGCCTAAAAGCCGATTTAGTGAAACATATCTGGCATCATGAAAATCAACACAAGTTTAGTCATTTTATTTGAAGTTTTATTTGTAATATTTTAAATATATTTGAATTATTATGCAATAGTTTTTTATTATTAATGAAATTTATTTAATTGTTAAAAAAAGTAGGAAAAAAATGTTGGTCGCTTTACTATGCTTAAAAGATCGTCTGTAGGTCGTAGTAGAGAGAAAGTTGATGTAACAGCAAAAATGAAGGCTGCTGAGGTTTGTTATTATAGGTAGTCTAAGATGTTTGGCGTATAGCATTAACGCTGTGTTCTCCAGTATTTTCATAAAAGAAAATAAAATAAGATACAATCACTTCTCTTCTTTCCTTTTCTTCTCAAAATTAAAGGAACATTTCTTCCTCAAAAATACTAGATCTTCCTCCCATCTTCTTCCCGGATCTTTTTTTTCCTCCCACTTAAAAACTCAAGAACACAACATCATTATTAGTTCTTCCCGGATCTTTTCTTTTCCTCCCAATTTTGAACTCAAGAACACATCGTAAGAAATAGTGAGCCAGCTAACCGTTTTGATTTGGTAAAAGTATTGTTTGTTATAGTAGTTACATCTCAACATTTAGTTGACATATTGCCGTAGAATCTAGATCAAATAAGATCAAAATTAAAGTTGTAAGACAAGTGACACTCTTTAAAACAAGAATAAAAATTTAATTATTTACAACAAAATTGTTAAAGTTCGATGGTTTTCTTTTTAAACCGACGAAAACTAGGTGATACACTTTGATTCGACGTGTAATGTGTATTAGGTTTTTGTATGTGTATAAGTTTATTTAGTAGTTGATATGTATTAGTTGTATCAGTTTATATATAAGATATCGACTTTTTGAGATTTGATATATCAATATAAAATTTATAGTTGTGTATCAATAATCTAAATTCATGTATCAGTAGGTTATTAGTTGCTAAAATGTTAATTTATATTAATATTATATTTTTTTGTGTATTTTGTTAAAATATTTATTTATAAATATTTTAGTGGTTGTTTAAACTAGTTCTCATTTTAACAACTTTAAAAAAGTTCTCACATTAACTTTCTCTTTGATGCCGAAATGTTGCTATTTTTTAGATATGTCAAAGAAGTGAAACAATGTTTTAGTAGATTACAAGTTAAGGTGGTATATTATTTAAAAATAGTAGTAATTTATTATCTAAAATAGATTGATAGCATAAAACACGGAACCGGTGTTTTATTTGTTTTTTATTAGCATTCCATAAAAGTGAAACTAACTAATCAATTACTATTTTTGTATCTATTCATCTCTTTACACACAAATAAAAAAAGTTGTGTATTCTTTGTTCTTACGGCCCAAAAATTGTGACTAAACATCTACTTCCTTAACCAATTTCGATCAAATGTATGTGTTAAAGCCTTAGACCGATTGTAATGGTGAGGTTGAAGAGGTGAGCCCTCACCTCACGCCAACACCATAACACTCTCACCTATGGTTCATGCAATGAAAGAAGACGGTCACTTTTAGTGTTTTAACATTTTTATTTGTTTGTGAATGTGTGTTGGATATTTAGTGAAATATATTTATATAAAGTGAGTATTTTAATGAAATATGAGGAGACTACGGTAAAAGGTAAGAGGAGAGTGAGAGGAAGTGACGCTAATGTGTAAAATGAAGTGGCATGACCACTACCTTTAGGCCAATGCTAATGGCTCGTTGGTTGACCCCAACCAATTGGTGACAGCGTTATCCCACTAGCTCAACCGGATTTGTGAATCGGTCACCCCTAACCTTTCAATTGTTTAGGTTTGTCGACCAACCAAAAGTTTCATTCTCTTTTGTGTGTCTATTTTTTATTAGTTTTTATATGGTATTGTGCCAACTCATAAAGTCATAGGACTCATAATGTAAATATTGTAAATAGAAGGACTAGAAATGTACAATTTGGAAAGTTGTAACAGCTTTACAAATATCTTTGTATCTCTCTCATTTCAATCTGAAAAACGCTTAAACGGTTTTTCCTTCCAATTTTGTTTCTTCCTCCATTGTTGTTCTCATGGCATCAGAGATCTATCAATGGAGTTCTAACTGCTAAAATCTCTCAAAATCTTCACACAATTGTGCAAGTGTGGTCTAGTGTGTGAAATATGTGTTTTTCCCCGCTTAAAAACCTTTTTTATCTTCTTCATTCTTGTGTTCTTGATCAATCACCATGACTGAAAACATAATTGAACCTGCACTTTTCAAAATCGCTGTCTTACACCCTTATGATGGTCCCAAATCGCAAGAAAAGCCTAAAGGAGCACAAAATCAGAGGGCTTGACGTGAGCAATTGAGATTGGGCTCTCTACCAAAAGAAAATTGGGTTTTATCAAAGGTACTGTTCCAAGATCCACTATCAACCTAATCTTGCAAAATTGCGGGATACTTGTAACAATATGGTTATGTGTTGGTTAATTGATTCTGTGAATGAGTCAATTGCAAGATCAATTCTGTTCATAGGGATTTCTAGTGAAATTTGGAATCAGTTAGAGAAGAGGTTTACATTCAGTGATGGTTCTAGGAAATATAAGTTGAATAAGGACACTTATGAAATAACCTAGTCCGGGTGGATCGCTTAGTGAATATTACACAAAGATGAAGTATGTTTGGGAAGAACTTGATAGTATTAATGTGTTTCCTGTGATTTATGTTATTTCACAAGAAGTGTTTGTGTTCTTGGATGCTTTGAAAGTGCGAAGGAAGATCGAGGTTATTTCGGTTTTGGATTGGATGAGCACTATAGTAATCGTAGGAGTTATGTAAAACCCTAAAAATCGTGAAACGTGTTAAATGACTAATTTGCCCTCAAACGTAATGATTGTAGGATACATTATAATACATCAAACTCATTTAACGTAATGTTAACCGAACTCATAATTAACAAACTTGTACTAAATAATAAAAGTGACACACCTATTGAATATTATACGTTATATAATTGAATGGAAAAAAATTATATTGAATAAGTTACAACAGGACATTATATTATTAAGCCACCATATAATAATTTTGGAAAGTAAAATGTTGTTTGTGATTTCCTTGAAACTCGGTCAAAACCCACGCCCTTAACCATCAAATAAAATCCATTTAAGTCTCATGCTTGTAACCTCTACATTGTAAATAAAATGCTGATTTGGTCTATAAATTTTCCCTAAACTCACGCCACAAAATTATCCCCCATAACTCTCCATAAAATTTCCCATTTAATCTCACATTATCTCCGAAATTGTAACTCACCAAATCATTTCAAAATTCACACACCATCCTAAATAAGCAAAGTGACGACAATCTCTAATCCCTCCTCCATTTCATCCAAAATTCTAAGCAAAAAGGTGTGGTGATCGTGTGGTTAATTCGAGGGTGTCGAGGTCGCTTTGGTTCAAAAAGGAAGTTGTACTTCTGCTCCTGTCGTGGGTTCTACAAGCCAGGGGAAGCTTGGTTTTGGGTCTTGATTCATTCATCTTTGTTTCGTCTCGCGCACCACAAGGGTATTGCATCCTATGTCTCATTATTTTCATTCTTGCTGTTTTGATTTGTGACGTGGGGTTTCTCACCAAATACATGCATGATCATGTCACTTGAATGATATAAATAAAAGAGTTATGAGCCTTTCTGTTATCATAAAATCATAAGTATACCACTTGAAAACAACCTATACATGTATGCATGAAAGTATAACTATTTGACCATGTTCTTGCTTCTACAATGAATCTGTTTTTGACCTCCTTTGATTCGACCAAAATCTTTATTGGATAATAGTAAGTCGGGGTTTGGGGCCACTTTTAAATCTCATATACTCGTATAAAATGATGACCAAGAACAGCATGAAATCATTATATAAAACATTAATATGTCGAATGGAATTGGAAGAAACTAATTAGTATAAAACCTGTTTTATTTTGACCCATGATATACATGACATGCATGAATTCATATTAATGATATCTCGTTAAAAACCTTTAACCAAATTTGACCTTAATTATATAATTAATAAATAAACTTGCTAGATACATATACCCACTAAAAATGGAAAGCCGTCTAAAATGGGTAATCCACTTTTAATGCGTTATCAAATTATATATAGGTTCGGATGGGATTGATTCATCGTGTGACCTTACTTTCCTATTTTGCTTGCTTGAATAAAGGCATTTATATTCTATCCTTTTCAGGGATTTCTCCCGACTTTTCAATCCTTGACTTTGCTTCACTTATGATATTCCTTTGCTATGATTTTCCTTATGCTATGATCCTTTGATATGATTCCGACATAATCCTTTGATATGATTCTATTCGCTATGATATTCGTTTGTTATGATTCGAACTTCGATTATGAACCTTATGATTATGAACCATCCGATTATGACCCTCGATTATGAACTTATGTTATGGAAATCGATATGAACCTTTGACTTTTGAACCTTTGATATGAACCCTTATGATATGATTATGCTTTGACCCGTCGGTTTGATACCCAGCCAAATATGTGTTCCTTCATGGGTAACATGACCGCAGTGTCATTGATGCACCAATGGCATGACTCCGGTGCACGCAGTGATGTTGCACACTGTCCCCATTATGATATGATTATGAGCTCACTATATGTATATGATTTGGCCACTATGTTTCAGGGATGGATGCATCCTAGATATGATATGTTTTGGTGGATTTAACATGATATGATTTATATGGTGAATGATGTGGTGGCAATACACGCGTCTTCACATTCCGAGCTAGCTACTCCATTTGTTACTAGGTCTCTCCTATTATGTATGGTATTCCGAGGTCACCCCTCCGAATACAATGGCTACTTATGATATGATATGATATGGTAGATTACAACCCTTACACTTTTGATAGACCTATACTGCTTCTTCTTTCCCCAACGCACCATATTATGTTTAAATTGTTCATTACTCAGTACCCTTATATGACTCACTCTACTACCAAGATATATATTCCATTGCTTTGATCTGTCACACTCTCATTCCGTTATTAGGACTATCGCATTCCACGCTACGGGTTATTATATGCTTATTGAATTTGATTATGCTATTCATGTTTTATGTGACCATTGATTATCCTGCTATGATGTGATTAATATGCGGTTATCTGAGTTACCTATTTCCATCTGATGATATGTGATCTCACTATTATGTGACCCTCCGAATTGTCTCGGTGACCATGCCGGTGTAATCGATAGTTTTTCATAATTATGTGTACTTCGTTCGCTTAATCTCGCGGGACTATGACTATTCCGTTGTATCCTCGCTTATTGTTGACCTGTCATGTTTACATTTCTGTCTATGCTACGGTTTGATTGGGTAAATGGTTCAACTTGTGACGTCTGGCTTGTTAATTTGTTTAGTTGTCCTGCCATGTCCTTAATTCATTCAATTATATCGTTATATTGTATTACTACTTGTTACGCTGCGGATCGCCATGTGCTGGATCACCGTATTCGCTTACGATGCGGTTATGTTTTCAACTAAGGGATTTCGGTCCTGTGTGATTGCCATGCTCACTTGCTAATTAATTGTTTTGCCATTAGATTTCGCTTTTGATTTGTATGTCTTCGATTTCTGAATTGATTGTATGCCATATATATGTTGTGTGGATAAGACGTCTGATATGCTTGCTTATGTTGCGCATTCTTGTATGTCCGGTTTGTATGTGCTTGTATATATGTCATCGATGCTTTGCTTTGCTTCGTTCTCCTGTTATCTGTTCCTTTGGATATCATAATTGTGTTCTGGCAGATCCTCATTGACTCGTTGTTCTTAGTTCGTCATGCGACTTTGTTATCGGTTTCATATCGCATTTTCGATTTTATTTAGCTTTCATTTTGTTTATATCTCTGTTCACGGCTTTTAAGCCTTTTTTTCTGGCGGGTTTTAGATTTGAAGATGGGCTTTGATGGGCTGAGAGTTGGATTATCCGAGTGGACCAACCCTAGTTACCTTATTATTTGGACTTACTTTGAAGAATTTTTATTTTGATATTTCACTTCATTTTGGATATTGTATTTTTCCCGGTCGGTCAATTGTTTATATGATTTGGTACCTCATATTTAAGGTTTTCGTTTGTGAGGATTTTATTTGTATGTTACGATATGACACGAATGTGACATACGCCTTATCTGGGGTGTTAAGTTAAATCCTTATTATTATGCCTTTGCCTAGTGTTGAGAATGCATGTTCTAGGTTGCAAAAAGAAGAGTCTCAAAGGGCTTTGTTTGTATCTAATGTGATTGAGTCTACTGCATTACTTAGTAAAGGGAAGTTTCAAGAATATTTATGAGAATGCATGGTATATGTTTCAAGGATGCATGTTCTATGAGAATGCATTGTCTATGTTGCAACAAGAGGTGATCACAATATTTATGGTAGCCATTAGCATTGTCCTCGGTCTTTATATAAATATCTTAAGATATTATTCAGTAGGAACATATTTCAAAATCTGTTATTTAAAGAAGTTATTAGTATTCATTTTACAATTTTGCTAAAATTAATACTAAGGGCAATATGTAATAATTTTATAAGACACGTAAGTATTGTACGTTTGATTTGTTATGAGAGGTTATATTTACGGATCGTTGATTTATTACTCTATTATACATTAGGCGCGACGCTTGTTTTGGGTGGCAATTAAACGAAACGACGCATTTTGGGGTGAGGATGTCGTTTTATGGTTTTAGTTATGTCGCTTTGGTAATTAAGTCTTTAGTTGAGCCGTTTTAGCCCTTTTTTTAACATTTTCCCATTTCTATTTAACTATTTTATACCGTAATAGACTAATACCGCTCCAGTTCTTTCTTTTCACCATTGATGTGTTTTATCACTGTGTTTAATATTTATAAAGTCTCGTTATACCTATGGTCTACCCTAATGCACTAACGGGCGTGTACCCGGTCGTAGTGTAGTAGTATTCGGTAAACCCGAGGTCGTCCCAAGAGCTACGTGGATCGGAAATTAACTTAAGTCTATGTCACGATTTTAATAGCTTTTAAGATTGAAATAATAAATTAACTAATAAGACAAGGAAATAAAAGAAAGCAGATAAAGGCAAGAGTTGTGATCAATGAAGGAGAGGTGTGCTAACCTAGTTATTCATCCTAACTAGTAATGTCTACGTCTAATTACTTCCAATTACTTCAGGTGGGGTCAAAGTCGAGGACAAAGATTTGGTCGGTTCGCCATAACCTATCGCAAAGATGCCACCACCGGAGAAGTCGTCCCCTCATAAGTCCTTGTTTTCTCGTCCCTAAGTTCGAGTCATTAAGTTCCGCTACATGCTAGACTTATAATAGTGAGTGCCCGAGCACTAGCATCTTAGACACTCACCCCCTAATTCTTAAGTTCATCCAAACGGTAGGTGATCAGTTGGTCAAATCACACAAGTAAAGGTCCCGGTTGGTCATGTTTTACCCTTCCCGTCTCAGCCTACTCACTTAGGGTTGGATTGGTCATCTCCTAAGAAACTAGCCTCTACCGCCATTCAAAACTATCGAAACAAAGGTAGCTACCAATAAACTATGCATGTATACACTTAGAAATAATTATACGGAAGCAATGTAAACGCAAACAAAATAATTAAGGAATCATAAATAGGCCAGCACTAGGGGTGCTTAGCCAATCATATAGTAAATTAATCCAACAATAATGAATAAAACATTAATAGAATTAAAACGAATGTTTGATACAAATTATTTGATGAAAAGCTAATAATGATGATGATTGCAGGTGAATTCTTCCTTGAAAAATAGTTTGATTCGGCCGGATATTGCCCCAAGTGGTGCCCTAATCGAATCCCTAGAAGAGGGGTGAAGAGAGATACTTAAAAATGCAGATTTAGGTCAGATTTATAGGCACGGACATGGTTACCGCGTAACCATAAGTGCAAAATTACGTAACCAATGTCGGTGCAAATAAATTCAAAGCCACAAATACGCCGTAACTAAAATATTTAGTTACCAGAACTAAATATGAAATAGTTAACCGTGACTTTTTATGTCATACTAATTTGTTGAAACTTTAATACTCTTTGTACGCTTTTAGCCCCTCATTTTGTTACTTTTATAACAAGTCCTTATAATAAATAAGCTTAGTACCAACTTGTCACTTATAATCCACGGACCTCGAAACTTTGAGCCCAAGTAAATTACGGCATAACTAATTATCCGAAAGTTACCGTATACTTCATCCGCTTATACTTATCCACTCAGATAATCTCTAACGAATTAAATTGCTAAAGTACGCTCGTAACTTTCACAAAAATAATTACGACGTAACCATAAGAAATGGTTATACTGTATCCTTCAAAGCATCATATTTACGCGTAACATTATTAACGCATACGTAATCTTCACTACTGAATTCATAGGCTCTCGTAAATCTATCTTCAGAACATATATTTGGCCTTATATCACATCTTTTTCGCTTCAACGCCTCATTTATCCCGAAATGCAAATATGGGACGAATATGAACGAATTAAGTACCATATAAATACAAATGAGGCCATAAACACGGGAATTTGATATATAAAATATCAGGCTAATTTGATGTTATCAATATCCCCACTTGAACTCTACTTGTCCTCAAGTAGACCCTTTAAATAATTCTTAAAAGGATATCTCCCAAGATTAATTGGAAGATATGAGTCTAAAAATCACTTAAGCTAGAAAATTCCAAACCGAGCACCTCACGAAAAGGGACTTGAAATCACACTCTCTCTCATAATTCACGTGTTTATTTTTGGGTGATCACCAACCGCCATCATGGCGAGTATTCTATCATAGGCTTAGCAAGATACTAATCTCCACCACTAGAGTCTATTGATGCGCCTATTCTAAAAGCAATGGGTTGACACAACATAAAGGCTTATGGGGTTATTTTGTCATTACTAACGAGCTACGGCGAAAGGGACAAAACCAATGATACATGACCAAATTCATGGCCAAGACACCAATGATTGCTCTCACCTCCTCACTCGATTCATGATTCATGGTAGGATAGACACGGGGAACACATTTAATGGGTGTAAATAAAAAGACACGAAACAAATAGATTCCTAAGTCAACAAATAAGCCCCACCACTAGTCGCATTCAATCCCATAGCAAAAATCGAGGGTCAAGAGTCAAGGTGTCTTCTTCAATAATAATACGAGTTAATGCATATAACATAAAGCGTAGTGCCTCATAATCTCCATCAACTAGGAAAATAAGGTGCATTAACTCGGCCTTCATTATCAATGAAAAAAAAGTATGTGCTATAAAAAATTTAAAATTTGGGTACTTTTAGCACAACATCAACCATTTCTATCTCTCATCCCCCCACTTGAAATGTACAATGTCCCCATTGTACGAATATTTATTAAAATTTGAAAGGCTTAGATAGAAATGTTCGGGTTTCTAATTTTATCCAGTAAGACAAAATGGATATGAAAAACAATCGCCTAGTTGAACAAGGCGAGAATACTAATCATGAATAAACACTTGCTTGCATGCTTTTTTTTTATGCAAGACAAAGTATACATGAATATAAACGATACGAACATAAAAAGTATCCCCCCACTTGAGATCAACTATCATTTAAACCCGATCTTCTTCCAAAACCCTTTATTCAAAACCCGCGACTTTCACTAGTGGAACCAAAATTAACCAACAGCGCCCGGACCATGGACATAAGAAACTACAGGGTAGGCTAGGCGATAGGTGTAACGAAACAACATATATTGGGTGAATAAAATGAAAGGAAAGGCTCTGAAGGTTGTATCTAGGGGTATCTAGCACTAATGGTGAGTGCAACAAAAAGGGTTTAACAAGTGGATTGACTTATTGATGTGAAAAGTCAATATACACAATACATATGTGGGCAATTTGGGTTTAATCCTAAAATTGCCTTATATCCTAGCTGCACCGATCACACCAAGTTACCTCGGTGTAATGCTCATGATAATGGTCTCGAAAAGATATACAAGGCCAAGTTCTAAAGTCTACTACAAACACACCAAGACACTCATTTTATGGTGTTATGTATATAGGGAAAACGGAAAAGCTTATCCTCACACAATGGGAATATGGGGGTGTGCTCGGAAAGATTAATTCGGTTAAGTAATGAAAAACATGTCAAAATTTTACTAGTGAAACACTTTTCATCAAAAAACTAAAAAAATAAAGGCAAGTAAAATCAAGTGGGTGTCTATGTCTAATCCCTTCCCCCCACTTGGGTCATACTTAAGCATATAAATGAAAGATAAGAAGGGTTAGAATTGGAACAAAAAAACTCCCCTGGATTTGCTCGGAATGATCGAAGACACACAAGTAAACATGTCCCGCTTTGAGATTTATGAGCAAACTTTAATAACCTGAATTCACTTAAGACAACCAAACGCATCATACTAGAAAAACAGCAAGTATTAAAAGAAAATGAGAAACCTAACTCACTCTCGTAGGAATCACTTGGCATTTAGCATATGCTACAAGCCTTTTAAACCACTTGGTGTCCCAAGTGGACGAGTGTAGTCTCGTGAGGTTTACAGGAACACACCCACAAAGTTCATTTAAAACTAATACAAGGTTATGGTGGTTTAAAATGAAAATTTGATTATGAGAGAGGTTACGCGTAATCACATAAGTGAGTTACCCGAATTAGTTAAAACCGAGACCTTCGCTATTGGAGGTGGTTAGGCGAACCTTAGTGTATGATTACGCCGCTTAATAACCGACTGTAATGGAAATCGTTCCAATTTTAGTGAGCTTAAACGCCATCCTCCTTGCTCCATTTCCTGCAAAATAGAAATACAAACATACCAAACCCAACTATACTAATAAAATGAAAAAGAAAAGATAAGCATGGGGTGCCTCCCATGAAGCTTTTTGAGTCACGAGCTTGAATCCACCCTTATTTACTACGTAAAAGGGTGTTCATCCCCTCACTTGAAATCAAGTGTGGGTGAAAATAACAATAAACACCATGAGGGTGTGAATTTGCTATGGGATGGGGAAATGATAAATTATGATCATACCTAAAAGGAGAGATGTCATTTCATACTTTACCCGTTTTAGTTGATGGCATTAATGATTGGTTCACCTCTCGCGACGGTGGGATTATTTGGCTCGTATGTCTCCTCGTTAATCACTAAAGTGTCCAAGATCTTGTCCTTTAATTCCTTTGCAAGATCAACTAAAATTGGTTCAAGAGTCGGAGCTACATAACCATCATAAGGTGATGCGACAAGCGAGGTTTGAGGTCAAGGGTTGCGCATTTCATCCATGTTTTCAACAACTCGTATAGTAAAACTAGCAAGATTGTCAGTAAATAAAGAAGAGTTAGAAGTGTTACCATTTTGCGTTGTAGTTGATTCCACATTAGCTTGTGGCTTTGCTTCATCATCCTGTAAGCTCCATGCTTCCATCTTCTTCAATTGATCATTGCTTGTTTCTTCATTTCTCACAACCTTCAAACATCCTGGAAAAGGGATAGGTGGGACATAAGGTCTGATATAAGGTAAATCACCGTGTTTCTCGTTGTTGACTTCATTCATCTTTCCCACAGTTGCTTTGATAGTTCCAACCGCATTCTTTTTACTCTCCAGGACCTTTTGGTTTAATTCTTCAAGCTTAGCCTCCAAGATTTTCCTCTTAGCGCCAAGCTTCTTTAAATTCAAGTCCGCGCCCTCCTTGAATTTCCTAATCATTTCATCATTCGAGTCGTGCATCCTTTTTAAATTGTCGAGTATTTACGGCCTCCTCTAATGACTCAACATATCGACCGCTTCATATTCTTCTTAGAGAGAATGCTCTTGTATAGCATGAATGGCTCTTGTATAGCATGAATGTTCTCCTTAACCAACTTCATATCACATCCAAGTCTATCAAGTCGCTTGGTGATGTCACAATGTCGACCAAGCCTTTGCTATTTGTCACCCAAGTGGTTGCTCCATCATACCAATTTCGTGAATTAAACCTAATTCTATCACATCAAAGGGTTTTCCCAAGAGACCAAGTACGACGGTTTAAATTTAATAAAATTGTTAAATATAATTGAGACGATAACACACACAAGCGTAAAACACGATAATAAATAGAGATCAAGACGATAGTAAGGAAACGATTAGCCAAGTTAATCATATAAAATGCCTGATTTTTCTACTTGTTATAATGATGATACTCTATTGGAATCACTCCTAAACCTTAATCCAAGTGTTAGTGATTCATATGTAATAGTTAGCTTAATATGGCCTTTATGTTAGTAATTAGCTTTAGCTTTTAGAAGGCCCATGCTTCCAGGCCCAAGTCCATAAGAGAAAGGAAGGGACTAGGAGTGTTGCCCTAGCTCCCTCTCCTATAAATACTTTGTAATAACCCTCACTTGAGGGTTGGTTGTTCAATTTATTCACTTTCACTCCTACGCCTAACTCTTCACCATTTATACGTGTGTGTGTATTTGTTCAACCGATCCTATCTCTTTCTATTTCTACATATTGATGCTTGTGTTATATATAGACTACCAATGGTATCATTCGCCAAATAGTTGGGTGAATCGCTTTTGTTGTTAAAAGTGAGTTTAGGTCTTACGCTAACAACGGTTCCAACTTTGTTCGCTTTAAAACTCATTTTTTACACTTTTCAATCCAAGATTCTTGTACTTTCAACGTTTTTAGGTGTTAAAATATCTGCTTTTGGCAAAAGTTTCAAACTTTACGCGTAGATCTTTGTTTTTGAGCTTGGTTTTATTATGCGTGGTACTAGTTCTATCGCATAATTGTTTTAGACGTTTTGGTTCATCAAGTTTCACACTTTTGTGTTATTTTGGTGATATTGAAGCTATTTCATCACAAAAACCTGGTTTGGAAACATCATTTGGCGTAAATCACTTTGGCTAATTTCTCACGCTGTAAGAGAAACCTCTAATCTTACACGAATCGCTACGTGGTTTGATCTTCGCTGGTTTACTTTCGGTGTTTTTCTTGCTTGGATAAGCTCAAAACACTTCGACATTGGATATCTTTTGCACCGTGATAGTGTAAAAGATCATTTATAAAACCCTAAAATTACGATAAGCATAAGCTTACATAGAGAATTATTTAAGATCGCATAAGATTCATCTTACGCCTAAGCTTTGTCTTACGCATAAGTTAATCCTACGCCTAACTTTTTGTTTACGCCTAACTTTAGTGTTTTCTCCTTACTTACGCGTAAGCTAATCCTACGCGTAACTGATGAGTGTCTAAATACTCATCATTTTTGTACTGTTTAGAATGCCAAAAACATCTGAAAACACTCAGAAACACATCAAAATGATAAAAATATCACAAACAAGTGTTTTATATGTTTTAAATGCAAAAACATCAAAATCGATGAAAACGCATCTGTAAGTTTGCATAATTGGCGCTTTAGTCCCCATGTTACAAAAGTTGTCAAATTTAGTCCCCGTAATTCAAAAACTTGTAAAATGTCATTTAAGGTCCATAAGATTCAAAAGTTGTCAAAACAAACCCTTTAAAGTTCAAAAATCACAAAATGACAACTTTGGTCCCTTAACTTTGAAAAATGTCAATAATAGTCCTTGGTTAATTTAAAAAGTGAAAACTATCAAATATTAACCTTGTACTATTTATAATTGACAAGAATGGTCCTTATGATAAACTTTGGAGAAAATTACAAGTTTGGTCCCTAGAGTTACAAAATTGGTAATTTTAGTCCTTGGACATTTTAAAAATGGAAAATAATCAACAATAGTCCTTGTACTATTCAAGTTTGGCAGTTTTGGTCCTTGTAATAACCTTTGGATGATTGGCGTGTTCAACCTTTAACTTTTCAGAAATTGCAAAGTTAGTCCTTGTGTACTAACTAAAACCAAACCGGACCTTATATATTAAACCAAGCCCAACCTGGCCCAAAACACAACCCGGCCCAAGTGTTTAAATAAAAGAAAACCAGCCACTGTTTGCCCTCCTCACCTCACCTCGAAACCAAAACCGAGGTGGTTTTCTCACCACCTCCTTTCCACCTCACCTCTACCCACCTTTCCAAAATTTCATTCCCCTCCTCACATCTTAGCCCACAAGCGGTTAATGCTTCCCCACCATGAACCTTTACTTTGAGCACTCACATAAACCTGTTTTTTCTTTTCAAGTCATCCTAAACCCATACCTACTTCACATATTGTCCCCTCCACCTCTACAATACTCCAAAGTTCTTTAATTGAACTAAAATTGCCTCAAGCAACCTTATTCACTTTTGGCACCAAATCCAATTTGATGGCTAGGATACGTTGGATGAATAAAAGGCTTGAGATTGTTGATGGGATATGATCAGAGACATGTGGGGAGTTCAAAAAGGCTATAAAGAAAGAGGAAGAGTCATTGGAGAAGATAAGTAGTGTAATTTAAATTAGTGTATGTCGAATTAGTTAAACTTTAATTTCCAGTGTATGTTTAATCTTTCTAGTGTTGAATTAAGTGTTTTCGGTATTATAAACCTTTATCAATAAGCAATTCCAGTTTATGTTTATGATTTCAGTTTATGTATTTTCAAAAGTTCAAAATCTTAAATTGTTTGAATGTTGTTTGTAGTGGATAATAAGGACTCATAAGCACACATAAGCTCCTCGAAGCTTATTGAAGCTTTTAGATACTCTAAAACTCGTTTAGAATCAAAACCAAAAATACCAAAAAATTCACATAAATTAGATAAAAATCAAAAATCAATGAAGAAGATGATCAAGACATTGGAGCAGGGTTGATTTTGGATTGCCTTTGGTTTAGTGCTTCTTGGGAAGCTATAGGAAGTTGTTTCAGACCATGGTTCTCAGTTTTACATTGGAAACCAATTTGTAAGCATTTTACTCAATCTTGGTATTTCACTGTCTTATGTTGCTATTGCTGTTGTTTTATGATTATTTAGTCTTGTTTAGTGATAATCTTAAGTCTGTAATGATTTGCATGATCGAATCAGTAAAACTCTTTGAAAATCACCAAAATAGTCTCATACAAGACTGCTTTGGATTTTATCGATTTCTTGTGTTAAAGGGTATTAGTGTGGTTGTTTGTTGTTATTATCTGTCACATTAGGTTCTAAGAACTCAGTTCAACAATAAAATCCGAGGACCTTATTTGGTGAAAAGTCAAAATACTCTTTTAATCTCACCTCATAAGCTCACTGTTGGATTTTAAAGTGTAAAACCCATCACAGTAGTTCATAGCTTGTTACTTTAGCTTAATTCCATCTCATTTTAGCTTAATACTACTTAATCGCTTAATAGATTCAATTCAAAGTTCATAAAAGTCAAACCTTTAGTTTAATAACAAAAGTCAAAATGTGTCACGTGCATCGGAGCCTATCACTTTCAAGCTCACACAGAGCTTATCAGTTAGCTTAAGCCCTGTGTATTTTAGTTTTTGAGAAGTTCACCTAGCACCTATAAGGTTACAAGTGTCTATTTTCCATTAATAGCTTATTTAATAGCTTTTTGTTTAGCTTATTTTTCACACCAAGTCAAAATTGTGCTCAGGCAATGTGTTTACACTCATTTTCAAAAGCTTATAAAAAGCTCTCCATTGCACCTTAGCTTGTCAAATTTGGTTTTAGAAAACTCCAAGCCATCTCATTGATCCAAGCTTAATTTTTAAGTTTGTAGCTTTTAGATAGGCTGCAATTGCTTTCTATTTTTGACCATTTTCTCAGATTACAATGAGTTTTGACTCAGTGGGTTTTTCAAGTTCTTCATAAGCTTCTCACAAGCTTATCGAGTAAACCAAACTTTGTATTTTAGCTTTTTGGATAGCTTAACTAGTCATCTAGTTAATTCAAGTTTTTGTTTTAAGTTTGTAGCTTATCTAAGTGCTTAAAAAGTAGCTTAAAGGTGCATAGTAATTTATACAGACCTGCTGTGCAAACAAGCATACTCGTGCTTAATTGAGCTTATTCAGAGCTTATTTGTCAATCTTTAAGCTTAATCTGTTTTCACATTAGCTTATTACCATTATTTAGCTTATTTCCAATTCTCATTTTGCTTGTTTAGTAGCTTATAAGCCATTTGGCTTGACTCTTTAGCTTATTTCATTTTCTTGCCACTGTTGAGAAAATAAGCTCATACTGAGCTTATTAATCAGTTTCATAAAAGTCTCGTTATTAAAAGTGCTTATTTTCTTGTGCTTAACAACTTTGTAAAAAAAAAATCAAAAATAAAATGTTTAGCAAAAAGGGGGTAGGCAGGCTCGAACATGAGACCTCCCCCTTTGGAGAGTGTTAGTGGTGTACACGTAAGCCATTCGCCCTTGGGACTTGTCTTGGTTTTACTTTGCAAAATCTAATACATAACCACTCTTTGTCCAAATAAGCTTAAACGAGCTTATTCACTTATTTCTAGCTTATTTAGTGTAGCTTTTTCAGTTTTTGTATTTTTTTATATAATTGTATTAGTATTAAGTATTTTATAAAAAAGTTTCAGATTTTTCTCATTAGTTTTAGTATTTTTAAACAATTAATTAGTGTAAAATCTTATTTAATTCATAATAAAAAATATAAAAGTCTAAAAATATAAATCTTTTTTCTAAAATTTTCTTTTATCATATAGTACGTAAAAATTTGTTTTACATTCAGTAGGCCTTTTATTTCATAAAATTTACGCTTTTAGCTCAGCGTAATTTTTAGAAATAACTTGCTTTTCATTTTAAATCACGTTTTTAGATAATTTGAGTTTACGTTTTAGTTAAAATAGTTTATTTAAGTTATTTTATTTTATAAAATCATAAAAACATCATTGTAAAAATAGTGATAGCGTTTATTTAATATATTTTATCTTTTTAATTTTCTTAATTTGCATTTAAGTCGCTGTAATTTATTAACTTTTTCAGTAGGGTAATTATCCATCCAAATCCTTTATTGATCACTATCCTTAGTGATCATTCTATCATCTGAGTTTGTTTAAACACCAATTCATCCTCCGTGGGACATAACGACCGGGGAATCCACTATACTCCCGTGATCTTTAATTGCATTTGTGTTTTAAGCAGTTTTAAGTTTGTTACGGTTGGCCATTCACAAGTGGCTGGCTTGAGTGATTAAACTTGACTGTTTAGCACGAATCAAATTTTGGCCACGGGAGGTCAGAAGCGTTTTTTTAAGCATTTCCAGATCCATTCTTGCACATATACCACAGTTTGTAAAAAGTTTTCTCAGAAGTTAATATAAATCAAAAAGTTCATTAACACTTTTCCTAAAGTGTTAAAACCCCAAAAACAATATAAAACAACAAAACAATCGTAACGTTTTCTAGCTTGTGTTTCTTTTAAGGTGATTCTTGAAGAGATACGATTTGGTTAAACGAGACGATACCAAAAATATTGTCCAAAGTTTTAAACCCATCAAGACAAATCATACCTACGTCTTTTCAGTGGTACTTAATATATACATTAAAATCAACCACCGCAAATCAAGGCGGTACACCTACTAACTGGGGGTGTGACCATAATAAGTTCCCGAACATCAGATTTAAAACTTGCCTTTGTGTCACTTGTGATTTGGTGTACCTTTTTCAAAGAAGCCATTTCATTTGTGATTATTGGTTAAGTTCACTTGTGTTTTGCCTCATTTGTTTTGAAAATTGATTTTTACACTTAGTGCATGCGCACTCGTTCTTCCAGTTCTACAAGTCCACTTTCAGAACTTGGAAAGATTCCTCGTAGACGTAGAGGACGTTCAGCTCCTTCACCGCGGATCGAGGCGCTACCACCACCACCTCGCTCGAAATGGCGTAAGACAAACCCATGAACGAGCTTCTCCAACCACCCATCGAGGGTTACGGAGATGCCATTGTTGTCCCAGCCATCGTGGATGATACCTTCGAGCTCAAAACCGGGTTGCTTAATCTTGCAACCCAAAGCCAATTCTATGGTTTTGAGCGGGATGATCCTCATGCACACATTCGATGGTTTAACAAGATTGCATCTACCATCAAGTACAAGAATGTCCCACATGAAGCTATCAAGCTTCTTCGCTCCCATTTTCTCTAGAGGGACAAGCCCGGAATTGGCTTGAGAAACAACCCCTCGTTCCATTGAGACATGGGAGGATCTAGTTACCAAGTTTGTTAACGAATTCTATCCTCCATCCCGAACTACAAGTCTTAAGAATGAGATAATGAAATTCTCTCGAGATTTGAGAATCATTCGGGAGGCATGGGATCGTTACAAAGAATTGCTTCGCAAGTGTCCGCATCATGGTTTTACCGAGTTAATGCAAATGGATACTTTCTACAATGGTCTCGAACTGAACTAATCAAGACTCTCTTAATGCCTCCGCGGGAGGTAATTTCTTGAGCAAGACCACAAAAGAAGCCTTACAAATCATTGAAAACAAGTCCCGTGTCCGTCCTTTCCGCACAAAGACATATCGACTCAGTCTAATGCTGTACCTTCTACTTCATCTCCCGTGAGTACATCTAGCACCGATGCTAAGATTGATAAACTCACAGATATTGTTCAGGCTTTGGTTCTTGCTAACCAAAAGAAAGTCACCTTCACTCAGACACCATCACATGGTGAAGTAAAGAAAGTTGAAGTTTGTGTTACTTGTGGTGGTCCTCATGCATACTACAATTGTACTGCCACCGATGGTAGACCGTTTGAAGCAAATGCTATAGCGGTACTTCAAATCAAGGAGGTAATCAATACCGTCCCCTCGAATGATCCAAACTACCGTGCTAACACTTATCGCACCACCGTGTTTTAACCAGAATCATAACCGGAATCAGAATCAACCTAGAATGAACCAAGGTTATCAAAACCAAGGTAATTTCTATCCGGGACCCAATCAAGGTTTCCAACAACAAGGGAACCTTAATCAAAACAATTTCAATCGTGGGAATCAATTTCATGGGAATGTGAATCCTAATCAAGGGAATTTTCAACAACAAGGTCCTAATCAAAACATCCGACCTCAGATCGACCCTCGAGCTCAGGTACTTTACCGAGCAACACGATCGCTAACCCGAGGGGCGATGCTAAGGCGATCACAACCAGAAGTGGTGTTTCATACAATGGACCCACTATTCCTACTACCTCTTTGATATGTGCTTAAACACATACCTTTTCTTTATCAATACTGACCCAAAACAACCAAGGAAAAGCCGTTTATTGCTAATATTTGTGGTTTTCTTGAGTTTGTGTATGTGCAGGTACGGATATGCAAAAACACGCAAAAAGGATCCAAATCAGATGTAAATCCGAGCACGAGATATCAAGAGAGTTTTAGCTGAGCTGAAAGGTCAAGATTATGTATTTTGGAAGATTCTATTATCAGAAGATGATTTTTGAAGATTCAGAAAAGTTTGAAGAAAAAGTCAAGAATGACCCCTGCACTTTGAGCTTTTGACAGAATTGGTCCCTCAAAGATTCAGAAATTACAAAAATCACCCTTGGATTATTAGAGCTTTACATGATTGGTCCTTGATGAGATTTTCAGAACTTCACATTTGGTCCTTGGAAAATCCGAAGTGTACACATTTGGTCCCTAAACTATTACTTATATCACATTTTAAATCCAATCCAAAACTAAACTAAAACATTCGGCCCAAATTAGAAGTACCCGAGCCCAATGATAAAACCTTTACTACCCGGTTTATCCACTTGACCCGAAATCCCAACCAAACCCGAGTTAATAACCCAAGTCAAACCCCCCTTTTTACCAGTCAAACACATTATAATAAACCAAAAACCCACTCCCGCCAAATCTTTTACCCAAACCCAGTTTTCACGAACCCTAAATTACCCTTCCCAGTTAATTGCTCAAATTGACCACAATTAAGGGTACATTAGTACTTTTCCCTGACACCCCACTGACAAGGGAATGACACCTCAATGATCCGTGTGCTATAGGACACTTGGCGTTCTCCTATTGGCTGAGACATGTCATCAAATTTGATCTAAGGGTTGTGATGAGAAGATGGCATGTGGGATTCAATCCAAGGGTGCACAAGAGCTCAAAGTAGCACAATATGAAGAAATTCGAGAAGCTTCTTACCTCTAGCTCAATTATAAATAGACCTCATTAGCATTCACAAAGATGTATCTTAATCTCTCGTATTTTTCTTCTCTCTAGGTTTATTTGTAGTAGTTAATTTCATTTTCAATGTTTTAAATCAATTTGTAATTTGTTTTGTACTAATTTCCAATTATTAATATAAATTTGCATTTCATTTTCAGTTGTTTGCTTAAGTTTCTCTTATTCTAAATCTGTTCTTAAACTTATTTTAGTGCTTATTATAGAATTATTAACTGCTTTTAAGCTTGTTTCATCAAAATCTCAAAAATACAAAAAAATCACAAAAAAATCATTCAAAAATAAAAAAATCACTTTAGATCTTTGTTCTGGAGTAATCTACCATTGATCTATTGTTTCATATGTTCATATAAGCTTCTCATAGCTTATTGTGAGCTTATTTCAGTTTTAATCTCAAAAACACAAAACAAATTCGGTTTATGCGAAGCTACGATCGATCGGTTTCTTGATTTTGGATCGGGTTTGGATTGGTTATGATCTTTGGATTGGGTTGAGATCCGAAATGGTTGGATTAGGAATAGTGGTTGATTAGGTTAGTGGTTCTATTGTCTTCAAAGTGCAAGCCATAGTGGCTATGGAATGTTGTAAGTACTAATTTCTGTTTTGATCAGTGAAGTTGTGTTTGATTCTGTTCAATAGTGGTAATTGTTGCTTTTAACTGTGGTTTGATAGTTGTTTGGTATATCTAGTGATAATCTGTCATTTAGTTCTTATAACAGTAGCATACTTAGTGTTTGGCATAACTCAGTAATCTGTGTTAGAGGTTAGTATATTTGTTAGGAGTGTTTGATTCAAGTTTCAGTAAGTATTTGATAGTAATTTGAGGTCTTGGTTCTAGCAGTTTACTCAAAATAGTCAAAATCATTTGAAATCTGCTCTAGTTTTTGAATCTGTCAATATCAGTTGGTGATATAGCTTGCAAATTGGTTTGAAAGTGTTAGATCTAGCTTTTGGTTATAATCAGTAGACTTAAAACATCACAATCAGTTTATAATATTGAATCAAAAATCAATTTGGTCAAAGTTGCTAAGTGTTCTTCAAAAGTAAAAATTCTGTCACAACAGTTTTGTACCAGATTTGTGAATCAAATCTCTGAGTCATATCTTGGTTTTAGTGTTTGAAACTTTGGATTTCAAAAGTTCACTTGGTCTTAATTTGATAATCACTTTTTGTCAAAACTGGTTTGGTCATTTCTAGCATCAAATAAGCTCTTCAAATCAGCTTTAACTGCCCTGTTCACACTTGAGTGTGAACAGGCTATTTTGAATCTGTTGCACAATCTTCAATTCAGAGAGTTAGGGTCTGGTTTTTGGTGAAAGTGTAGCTGGCCAGGTGTTTAGTAGGACTGCATAAGTGGTTTTCTGATTAGCTTATCAGTTGAGCTGTGCATAAGCTCAAGCAGTGGTCCTAAACCATTGTTGGCCGAGATAAGCGATTGCTTATTTCTTTGATCTGAGCCTTAAGCCTGTTCAGAGTAGTTATAAATAGTTGCAATTAGCTTATTTTAGTAGGTCATAGCTTTGTTCACTGATTGGTAGCTTATCTCACTAGTTTGCTTATTATTAGTAGCTTATTCTTTAAGCAGTTACACGAGAGCTCATTAATCTTACACATAAGCTAGTTGTTTTCCATTTTTCATAGTTTCATAATATCATTTTAGATTTATCCTGAGATTTTCATAATTTTTGGTCTTCATTTGCTATTTTTCTCAATTTAAATAGATTTTAATAGCTTTTTAATTAGCTTTTATTGAAAATAATTGAGAAAAAGCTCCAAAAAATAATTTTTCAATTTTCTTAGTTTAAGAAAAATATAAAAAGCTTAAAAAAGATTTTTCCTTATTTTTCTCTTTAAATTTTATAATTTTTAGAATTTTATTTAGTTTTAATTAGTTAAAATTAGTTTTTAATTTTTATTTAATCTAGAAAAATCTAAAAAAAATAGTTTTAATTCTAAAATAGTTTTCTAATCATATTTTTAGAGTAAAAGTAAATTTAGGCATTTTTAGGATATCGTTTAGACGTAGTTGCATTTTTAGTCGCGTTTGTTAATTACGTATTACTTTAGATCGCGTTTAGGATTTCCCGTAGGATAGATTTCCTTAATTACTTTCCATTTCCCGTAGTTGATAATCAAAATCTATAATCCAAATCATCAAGCATAAAATCCAAACCAAGAACGACGTTGGCAATTCACGCCTCGTTGGGAAAACGATTCGGGTTGACTAATCCGTACTACACGATCACACACAAGATTTGATTTATTATTCTTTTTCCTAAGAGAATTTGAATCTATCTTCGTGAGTATTTTTGATATTGATATTAAGGATTTATCCCCACACATAACCCTTGAGCCTAGTATCAAATTTTGAAATTTGCCGCCGGGAGGTTGTGTCACGACAATATCGTTTGAAGTTTGTCGATTAGTGACTTGAGATCCTTCATTCGTGAAGTTATTTTTCTATAAAAATAAAAAGTAAAAAATATTTTTCTTTTTTCTTTTATATATATATCAGATTAAAAATACAAAAAGAATTTCTCTTTGTTTTTGATAATAAAATAGAAGATACCAAGTATATAACATTCTCAACGGAGGTGTTATCATTATAAGTTCCCGAACAAAAGATCAAAAACTTGCCTTTGTGTCGCTTGTGGATTTATTTACTTCTATTGGATAAACAAACTGTGTGGTGGGTATAAGGACGGTCTACATTAAATTGCGATCAGTAAAGCGGGTTTTTAATAAGCTTCGACCTACAAAGCTTCTCCTCGCTTGTGCGTTTGTCTTGTAGAGGTGATTTATTCACCGGGATTATTGGTTTAAGTTCAACTGTGTTTTCGAATATCGGTTTCTTTTAATTGCCTTGGTTTTGAAAGTGCATGCGACTTTTCGTTCTAATAACTACGGAAAGAACCTTGCAACCGCTACAATTCCGAGAAGGCGTAACAGACGTGCTCCATTAGTCGAACCCGAGATTCGAACTAATCAAGCCCCGCCCATCATCGAAATGGCGGAGGACAACCGATCTATGCTAGAGCAACTCCAAGCACCCACCGAGGGTTATGGAGAAGCCATCGTCGTCCGGCAATCGTGCCGATAACTTCGAGCTTAAACACGGATTGATAAATTTGGTTTCGTCAAGCCAATTTTACGATTCGAGAGACGATCCTCATTCTCATATCCGACGATTCAACAAGCTCACGTCTACGATCAAGTACCGTAACGTTCCGGAAGAGGCCATCAAGCTACTACTCTTCCCGTTTTCACTTTCGAGGGGCCCGGATTTGGCTCGAAAAACTACCCCTCGATCGATAACCACGTGGGAGGATTTAGTATCAAAATTTGTGAACGAATTCTTCCCACCGTCTAAAACCACAAGCTTAAAAAATGAGATAACAAAATTCACACAAAGATTTGATGAATCATTTAGTGAGGCATGGGACCGATTCAAAGATTTGCTTAGGCAATGTCCCCATCATGGTTTTAAGGTTGCACCAACTTGATACGTTTTATAATGGTTTGAATGAGAATGATCAAGACTCTCTCAATGCCGCCGCGGGTGGTAATTTGTTGACCCGATCAACGAGAGATGCCTTGTCGATTATTATGAACAAATCCAAAGTTCGTACCTCACGTAGCAAATCGGTTCTTTGCCCGAGTGAATGATACACCATCATCCTCGTCTAACGGAAATATGTCTAGCACCGATGCTAAGATTGATAAGCTTGCGGATTTGATCCATGCTTTGGTCAAAAGTAATTCTTCTTCACCCGCCAAGTCAAAGCGGTGAAGCGACTTGTACTACTTGCGGTGGCCCGCATGCCTACTACAATTGTACCGCCACCGATGGCAATCCTTTCCAATCTAATGCAGAACCGGAGGTGCCCAATACCATCCTCAAGTTGAAACGAACCCTCGTGTTAGTAATCAAATGGGACCTCCGGGATTTTCTCCATCAAACAATCGAATCGTTTCAATCGAATCAAGTTCGTGGACCGAATGTTCAACACCAATTCAAAGCTCCACCAAATCAACACCCAAATCAAGGAGCTCACTACAATCATGTATATCACAACCCAAGCTTTCAAGCTTCACCTTTGCCTCCAAATGACTTCACAACTTATGTGCAGAATACCAATTCTACCATTCACACTATGCAAAATCAGATTACGAGTTTGAGGAACGAGTTTCAAACTTCGTTAACTAGACAGAGCAATGAGTTTAGGAATGAGATTCTACGAACAACAAATTGGAGACTTCACAGAATAAACTCGAAAACATGTTGAATGTTGTGTTGTGTAAGGTCACCAACCTTCATCTTCGGGTTCTCTTCCGAGTGATACTATTCCCAACCCGAAGGGTGAGTTGAAAGCCATAACCACACGGAGTGGTAAGGCTATTGATGGACCCTCATCTCCTACTCCGACAAGGAGGAGGAAAAAGATACCGAGGTTGTTGAAGAAAATGTGCAACCCGCACCCGTACACCTTCCGGTTCGGACTCGATTCGAACCCGATGTTCCGAAGACTACTCTTAAATCTTCACTTCCTTATCCTTCAAGACTTCATAATCAAAAGCTCCGTGACAAAACCGAAAACCAAATGGAGAAATTTGCTGAAATCGTTCAATCCTTGAATTTTAACATCAGTTTCACCGATGCTTTACTCCTCATGCCGAAGTTTGCCGCTATGATCAAAAATTTAGTGAGTAACAAAGAAAAGCTGGCTGAAATAGCAAAAACACCATTGAATGAGAATTGCTCGGCGGTGCTCCTCAAGAAACTTCCTGAAAAGTTAGGAGACCCCGGCAAATTTCTTATCCCTTGTGAGTTTCCGAGAATAGTGAAATGCTCGGCCTTGGCCGATCTTGGTGCGAGTATTAACTTAATGCCTCTTTCGATTTACAACAAACTTTCTCTCCCGGAACTCACACCTACTAAGATGACTCTTGAACTCGCGGACCGTTCAACCTCTATTCCGAGAGGAATTGCCGAAGACGTTTATGTGAAAGTAGGACCACTGCATTTTCCCGCCGACTTCGTTGTCGTTGACTTTGATGTCTGACCCCGGTACCTCTTATTCTCGTGAGGCCTTTTCTAAGAACGGGTCGTGCGATGATTGATGTTTATGAAGGAGAAATCACCTTACGAGCTAACAAGGAAACCGTCCTCTTAATATCAACCAACCTTCAAGATACTCCTCCAACTACGATGATGCTTCTATTAATCGAATCGACGTTCTCGATATGGCTACGGAGGAGTATGCTCAAGAAGTTCTTGATTTTATGGGTGGAAATCCCACCATTCCTTCTGAAAATATTGAACCATCTTCTGAGCCTATAATTGCCGACTCTTCTTCTCACTCCGTTCGAGGGAGGTGACTTCATTTTGGAAGAGATCGATGAGTTTCTTGCAGATGATGAATCGATTCCACCGGGAATTGATGATGGTGTTTATGATTGGAGGAGATATCCGTTATCTTGAACAATTGTTGAACGAAGATCCATTACCGTCACTCCTTCCGAAGGAGATTACGATAGAAGAGATTAAAGAAGTACAAACGTCTAACGAAAAACCTTTGGAGCCTGAGCTCAAGGATTTACCTCCTCATCTTGAATACGCTTTTCTTGAAGAACCAAACAAATTTCCTGTCATCATTGCTAAAAACTTGAAAGATGAGGAGAAAACAGCACTTTTGGATGTCCTACGTAAACATAAGAGTGCCATCGCTTGGCAAATTTCTGACATCAAAGGAATCAATCCTCGTTTATGTACCCACAAAATTCTAATGGAGGATGATTGTAAACCCGTGATTCAACAACAACGTAGGGTTAACCCAAAGATTCATGATGTTATCAAAAGGAAGTTCGAAACTCCTCGGCGGAATCATTTATCCCATCTCCGATAGCTCATGGGTTAGCCCTGTTCATTGTGTTCCCAAGAAAGGTGGAATGACCGTCATTGCCAATGAAGATAACGAATTGATTTCCACGCAACCGGATGGAGAGTGTGTATTGACTACCGGAAATTGAATGATGCTACAAGGAAGGATCATTTCCGCTACCTTTATGGATCGATGCTCGAGCTTTAGCGGGAAATGAGTTCTATTGCTTTCTCGATGGTTTCTCTGGTTATTTTCAAATCCCGATCGATCCAAAGGATCAAGAGAAAACGACTTTCACGTGCCCTTATGGAACGTTTGCTTACCGACGAATGCCATTTGGCTTATGCAATGCTCTGGAACGTTTCAAAGGTGCATGATGGCTATATTTCATGACATGATCGAAAAGTCTATGGAAGTTTTCATGGACGATTTCTCGGTTTACGGAGATTCTTTCACTTCTTGCCTCTCTCATCTAGACCACATGCTCAAAAGGTGTGAAGACACCAACTTGGTCTTGAATTGGGAGAAGTGCCATTTCATGGTTCAAGAGGGCATTGTCCTCGGCCATAAGATTTCGAAATCTGGGATTGAGGTCGACCGAGCTAAAGTCGACGTTATAGCTAAACTCCTCATCCCACTACCGTCAAAGGTATTCGGAGTTTTTTGGGTCATGCCGGTTTCTATCGCCGTTTCATCCAAGATTTCTCTAAAATAGCCCGCCTCGACCCATCTCCTTGAAAAGGATGCTCCGTTTATCTTCACTAACGAATGCATTGAGGCATTTAACTTTCTTAAGAAGAAACTAACTGAGGCACCGATTTTAGTTGCCCCCGATTGGGATTTGCCTTTTGAGCTTATGTGTGATGCTAGTGATTACGCAATTGGGGCAGTCTTGGGGCAACGAAAGTCGAAACATTTTCAGCCTATACACTATGAGTAAGACATTGTCTGAAGCCCAACACAATTACACGACTACTGAAAAAGAATTGTTGGCCGTTGTCTATGCTTTTGAAAAATTTCGACCCTACCTTGTCTTATCGAAGACCATAGTGTATACTGACCATTCTGCCTTAAAGTATCTTTTGGCAAAGCAAGATGCTAAGCCACGATTACTTCGGTGGGTTCTCCTCCTTCAAGAGTTTGATGTTACTATTCTTGACAAGAAAGGAGCAGAGAACCTTGCTGCCGATCATCTGTCTAGACTAGAAAATCCCCATCAAAGTGTGCTCGAGAAAAAGGAGATTACGGAAACATTTCCTCTTGAGACACTTGGGATGATTGCTAAGAAAGACCCGAACACCCCATGGTTTGCCGATTTTGCAAATTACCATGCGGGGAATTTCATTGTGAAAGGGATGTCGTCCCAACAGAAGAAAAAGTTTTTCAAAGATGTTAAGCATTATTTCGGGCGACCCTACTTGTTCAAGATTTGTGCAGATCAAGTAATCCGGCGGTGTGTTCATGGCCAAGAGGCTATTGATATTCTTAATGCTTGCCATAACGGACCCACTGGTGGCCATCATGGTGCAAGTTACACCGCCAAGAAGATTTTTGATTCTGGATTCTATTGGCCGACCATATATCGAGATGCCCATGATTTAGTCAAATCTTGTGATTCTTGCCAACGTCAAGGGAAAATTTCACAGAAGGATGAAATGCCACAAAATGCTATTCAAGTCTGTGAGATTTTTGGCGTGTGGGGCATCGATTTTATGGGACCATTTCCGTCATCTAGAGGAAATAAGTATATCCTCGTGGCCGTCGACTACTTGTCCAAATGGGTTGAAGCGAAGGCTCCCCACCAATGGCAGAGTGGTTGTTAAGTTTCTGAAGAATTTGTTTTCCCGATTCGGAGCACCTCGTGCTATCATCGGTGATCGCGGTACCCGTTTCTGTAATGAGCAATTTGCTAAAGTTATGGCTAAATATGGAGTTACCCATCGTCTTTCTACCGCGTATCACCCGCAAACGAGCGGACAAGTTGAGGTCTCGAATCGTGGTTTAAAGAGGATTTTAGAAAGAACTGTAGGAGAGAATCGAGCTTCATGGGCCGATAAGTTAGATGATGCATTATGGGCTTTCCGCACCGCTTACAAGACACCCATCGGGTGCACCCCATTCAAGTTGGTGTATGGAAAAGCTTGTCACTTGCCCATCGAGCTCGAACATAAGGCATTCGGGGCCTTGAAACATGCTAATTTCGATCTTAAGACCGCAGGTGATCACCGAAAAGTTCAATTGAATGAATTAAACGAGCTTAGGGATCAGGCCTACGAGAATTCTTTGATTTTCAAAGAGAAGACTAAGAGGATTCACGATGCTAAAATCAAAAACCGCGTTTTCAACGTTGGTGATCAAGTTCTCCTTTTAACTCGATTGAAGATTTTCTTGGGCAAACTCAAAACCCGTTGGTCAGGACCATTCACCATCACTCAAGTTTTCCCATATGGAACGGTGGAGCTATCTCGACCGATGGCCCTAATTTCAAAGTGAATGGTCATCGTGTGAAACACTATTTCGGAGGGGACATTCCATCCATGGTTGTCCCGGATCTCCAAACTTTCCCTAAGAACAACTGAATTCGGGGATCGAGTCAAGCTAGCGACTCGGTAACCAAAAACAGTAGCGCTTCGTGGGAGGCACCCCATGCTTATCCATCTATCTTCTTTCTATTTTCTAATAAGTGATGTGAAGAGGTCTGCCTCTTCGATTTCTCGTGTTTGGTTGTTTGTGATGTTATGTGTAGGATGTTCCCGATATGAAGACTCTCGTGCTCGAAGTTTGTCATTTCTCCACTCGAGTTTCATGATCGTTGCTGATGGAAATCCGATATCCTAATCTTATCGACTAACGTTTATCTTCTAGCATATTTTATAAACGGCTTTTAGATTTTCGTGATACCCTTGCTTTAAACATTGAGGACAATGTTTCGTTCTAGTCTGGGGTAGGGTAATCTTCGATTTGATTTGACCGCACTTGCTTATTTCTGTTGTGTTTCTCTCGTAACCCCGTTTTTCCTTAGAAAATGAAAAATTTGTGCAAAAATGTGAAAATTTTAAATTTTTTTTTGTAAGCTTTTGTTAGTCTTTTTGATTGAAAGGTTTTGCTAGTCTCTTAGATAAGAAGCTATAAAATGCGAATTCTAGCTCACAAGGCCAAGATTTTGCAAGTTTCCCTGAGTGACTTTAAATATGCATTACTTGATTTCATTAGACGAAGCATTTGCTAAGTTAATATATGTTTTGACACCTTGATTGACTTTCCGTTGGTGAGAGTAGGAATGGAATTGACTTGACCGGTGTTGAGCCCTAGCTAGTTCCCTTAACCATAGGTAATCTAAAAATTATCGGCTAAGCATCTGCGGATCTCATTATTTGGGATTTTAAATTTGCAGAGATCGAGAAATGATAGAGTTACTTATGAGTTTAGATGCTAAGCGTGGAGTAGTTGGTTCTCTTTAGAGCCCATCGAAGGTACTTATGGCTTTTTGTTCCCACAAAATTGTTTCACCCCATATCCGTCTAAATAATTAGAGATGTCGAGTTTTGGCGATAGTTAGTTCTTTATCTTCTTAAAAGAATCTTTGTTTTAAAAATTGGGTACACATCGAGGATCCGTAATAAATAAATGAGTAATCAGTAATAAGTGATATGTGAAATGTAATAAGTAAAGTTGTGAGTCTGGTGTCGAGATCGGACCCTTGGATCTTTAAGGATTGTATGAGGTCTTAGCCTAGCCACCGGATCCTCATCTCATGAAGCCTATAGTCTTGGAATTACCCCGTGAAGCTCCGTGGTTCAAAGCTCATATAAGTAAAAGTATAAGTGCAAAAAAAAAAAAAAAAAAAAAAAAATGTTGAAAAATGAAAATGAAAAATAAAGTATAAGTGAATAAAAATTCCTTGATGTGGACCTCATTTTTACGACAATGGTTCTTGAGAGAAGATGGATAACTAATTATCGACTTAGCTTTGTATCTTTATCGGAATAACTTTTATCGAAACGAGAACTTGAAGAAATTCATTTCTCACAAAAATAAAAAATTCTAGAGGAAATAGGAAAATGGGAACAAAAGGTTTTACACAAGTAACTTCCATGGGTAGTGTTAGCATCTAGAATCATATGTAACAATGATTTCGGTTTTACGCTTAGTTTGGGACTTGTGAAAATCAGGGACGATGTATTCTATCCGTATGGTCACTTCACGCTGTGTTGTGTTTTCTACTCCGTGATCCTAACGTGTCGTTTGAAAAATGTTGGAGTTATTGATCGACATGAAAGTTCAACAAACCGTCATTCATAATCTGAAGTGCTTAACCGTAATATCTACATGTGAATTAAAAGGTAAACGGGGCGTTTTTAGAATTAAGGGTGTTTAATCACTTTTGAGGAATCTTTGCTACTTCTTCATAGGTTTAGTAGAAAGAGATTGAAATCTTTGGTTTTAGAAGCGTGAGTTGATTGCATTGCGTGAGGACACGGCAATGGTCTCGTCTGGGGTATTTTTGATATGTGCTTAAACACATACCTTTTCTTTATCAATACTGACCCAAAACAACCAAGGAAAAGCCGTTTATTGCTAATATTTGTGGTTTTCTTGAGTTTGTGTATGTGCAGGTACGGATATGCAAAAACACGCAAAAAGGATCCAAATCAGATGTAAATCCGAGCACGAGAGATCAAGAGAGTTTTAGCTGAGCTGAAAGGTCAAGATTATGTATTTTGGAAGATTCTATTATCAGAAGATGATTTTTGAAGATTCAGAAAAGTTTGAAGAAAAAGTCAAGAATGACCCCTGCACTTTGAGCTTTTGACAGAATTGGTCCCTCAAAGATTCAGAAATTACAAAAATCACCCTTGGATTATTAGAGCTTTACATGATTGGTCCTTGATGAGATTTTCAGAACTTCACATTTGGTCCTTGGAAAATCCGAAGTGTACACATTTGGTCCCTAAACTATTACTTATATCACATTTTAAATCCAATCCAAAACTAAACTAAAACATTCGGCCCAAATTAGAAGTACCCGAGCCCAATGATAAAACCTTTACTACCCGGTTTATCCACTTGACCCGAAATCCCAACCAAACCCGAGTTAATAACCCAAGTCAAACCCCCCTTTTTACCAGTCAAACACATTATAATAAACCAAAAACCCACTCCCGCCAAACCTTTTACCCAAACCCAGTTTTCACGAACCCTAAATTACCCTTCCCAGTTAATTGCTCAAATTGACCACAATTAAGGGTACATTAGTACTTTTCCCTGACACCCCACTGACAAGGGAATGACACCTCAATGATCCGTGTGCTATAGGACACTTGGCGTTCTCCTATTGGCTGAGACATGTCATCAAATTTGATCTAAGGGTTGTGATGAGAAGATGGCATGTGGGATTCAATCCAAGGGTGCACAAGAGCTCAAAGTAGCACAATATGAAGAAATTCGAGAAGCTTCTTACCTCTAGCTCAATTATAAATAGACCTCATTAGCATTCACAAAGATATATCTTAATCTCTGTATTTTTTCTTCTCTCTAGGTTTATTTGTAGTAGTTAATTTCATTTTCAATGTTTTAAATCAATTTGTAATTTGTTTTGTACTAATTTCCAATTATTAATATAAATTTGCATTTCATTTTCAGTTGTTTGCTTAAGTTTCTCTTATTCTAAATCTGTTCTTAAACTTATTTTAGTGCTTATTATAGAATTATTAATCTGTTTTTAAGCTTGTTTCATCAAAATCTCAAAAATACAAAAAAATCACAAAAAATCATTCAAAAATAAAAAAATCACTTTAGATCTTTGTTCTGGAGTAATCTACCATTGATCTATTGTTTCATATGTTCATATAAGCTTCTCATAGCTTATTGTGAGCTTATTTCAGTTTTAATCTCAAAAAACACAAAAACAAATTCAGTTTATGCAGAAGCTACAGTACTGATCTGGTTTGCTGATTTTGGATCTGGTTTGGATTGGTTATGATGCTGGATTGGGTTGAGATCTGAGCTGGTTGGATTAGGAATAGTGGTTGATTAGGTTAGTGGTTCTATTGTCTTCAAAGTGCAAGCCATAGTGGCTATGGAATGTTGTAAGTACTAATTTCTGTTTTGATCAGTGAAGTTGTGTTTGATTCTGTTCAATAGTGGTAATTGTTGCTTTTTAATCTGTGTTTGATAGTTGTTTGGTATATCTAGTGATAATCTGTCATTTAGTTCTTATAACAGTAGCATACTTAGTGTTTGGCATAACTCAGTAATCTGTGTTAGAGGTTAGTATATTTGTTAGGAGTGTTTGATTCAAGTTTCAGTAAGTATTTGATAGTAATTTGAGGTCTTGGTTCTAGCAGTTTACTCAAAATAGTCAAAATCATTTGAAATCTGCTCTAGTTTTTGAATCTGTCAATATCAGTTGGTGATATAGCTTGCAAATTGGTTTGAAAGTGTTAGATCTAGCTTTTGGTTATAATCAGTAGACTTAAAACATCACAATCAGTTTATAATATTGAATCAAAAATCAATTTGGTCAAAGTTGCTAAGTGTTCTTCAAAAGTAAAAATTCTGTCACAACAGTTTTGTACCAGATTTGTGAATCAAATCTCTGAGTCATATCTTGGTTTTAGTGTTTGAAACTTTGGATTTCAAAAGTTCACTTGGTCTTAATTTGATAATCACTTTTTGTCAAAACTGGTTTGGTCATTTCTAGCATCAAATAAGCTCTTCAAATCAGCTTTAACTGCCCTGTTCACACTTGAGTGTGAAAAGGCTATTTTGAATCTGTTGCACAATCTTCAATTCAGAGAGTTAGGGTCTGGTTTTTGGTGAAAGTGTAGCTGGCCAGGTGTTTAGTAGGACTGCATAAGTGGTCTTTTGGATTTGCTTATCAGTTGAGCTGTGCATAAGCTCAAACAGTGGTCCTAAACCACTGTTTGGCTGAGATAAGCAGTTTGCTTATTTCTTTGATCTGAGCCTTAAGCCTGTCAGGAGTAGTTATAAATAGTTGCAATTAGCTTATTTTAGTAGGTCATAGCTTTGTTCACTGATTGGTAGCTTATCTCACTAGTTTGCTTATTATTAGTAGCTTATTCTTTAAGCAGTTACACAGTAGCTCATTAATCTTACACATAAGCTAGTTGTTTTCCATTTTTCATAGTTTCATAATATCATTTTAGATTTATCCTGAGATTTTCATAATTTTTGGTCTTCATTTGCTATTTTTCTCAATTTAAATAGATTTTAATAGCTTTTTAATTAGCTTTTATTGAAAATAATTGAGAAAAAGCTCCAAAAAATAATTTTTCAATTTTCTTAGTTTAAGAAAAATATAAAAAGCTTAAAAAAGATTTTTCCTTATTTTTCTCTTTAAATTTTATAATTTTTAGAATTTTATTTAGTTTTAATTAGTTAAAATTAGTTTTTAATTTTTATTTAATCTAGAAAAATCCAAAAAAATAGTTTTAATTCTAAAATAGTTTTCTAATCATATTTTTAGAGTAAAAGTAAATTTAGGCATTTTTAGGATATCGTTTAGACGTAGTTGCATTTTTAGTCGCTTTGTTAATTACTTATTACTTTAGATCGCGTTTAGGATTTCCCGTAGGATAGATTTCCTTAATTACTTTCCATTTCCCGTAGTTGATAATCAAAATCTATAATCCAAATCATCAAGCATAAAATCCAAACCAAGAACGACGTTGGCAATTCACGCCTCGTTGGGAAAACGATTCGGGTTGACTAATCCGTACTACACGATCACACACAAGATTTGATTTATTATTCTTTTTCCTAAGAGAATTTGAATCTATCTTCGTGAGTATTTTTGATATTGATATTAAGGATTTATCCCCACACATAACCCTTGAGCCTAGTATCACTCTTCTTCTTCTCTCCCGAAGGTAGTGGAAAGTGAACCTAGGACACACAATGGACCTTCGACTCCAATGCCTCCTCCACTAGGAGAAATGAGTCAAGTTACAAAGGCGACAAAGGACAAGGAACTTCCTATTGATAATGGAGGTACCAACAATGTCCAGCCTCAAGTTGTCCAGAAACCCAAGTCTAATCCAGGAGTTGTTTTTGAACCACCTGTAGCTCCCGTTGAAAATACCAAATCCAAATCTTCTATTCCTTACCCATCACGTTTGAATGAGCAAAAGCTCCGCGAGAAGGCCGGTCATCAAATGGAAAAATTCTTTCAAATTTTCCAAGAACTACATTTTGACATAAGCTTTGCGGATGCTATCATGTTGATGCCCAAGTTTGCATCAACTCTCAAACATATGTTAAGCAACAAGGAAAAGTTGTTTGAAATGGCTAAAACTCCTCTGAACGAGAACTGCTCTGCAGCTTATCCGAAGAAGCTTCCTGAAAAGCTTGGAGATCCTGGAAAATTTCTCTTACCTTGTGTATTTCCAGGGATGGTTGAATGCTTTGCCCTAGCAGATCTTGGTGCAAGCATAAACCTTATGCCTTATTCAGTATGGAAGAAACTTTCTCTGGAACTTACTCCTACATGCATGACTCTCGAGCTTGCAGATCGTACAATATCCCGTCCTCTTGGCATTGCCGAGGACGTATTTGTGAAAGTAGGAAAGTTCCATTTTCCGGCTGACTTCGTGGTTGTTGATTTTGATGCCGATCATCGGGTTCCTCTCATTATTGGTCGAGGATTCTCGAGAACGGCCGCTCTCATAGATGTATTTGAGCAAGAAATCACATTACGTGTTGGTAATGAAGCTGTCACTTTTAACCTTGATCAAACTTCGAGGTACTCCGCAAAACTATGATTCTGAGTCGGTTAACCGAATCGATATCATTGATGTTGCTTCTGAAGAGTACTCGCAAGAAGTTCTTGGTTATTCTCATAATTTTGTGAGTGGGGATCCCACCACATCTTCTCAACCTATCATAGCCAATTCTACTCCTTCTCTCACTCCGTTTGAGGGAAGCGACTTCATCTTGGAAGAGATTGAAGCATACTTGGCTAGTGATTCTGTTCCATGGGAAATTGATCACGCTCCAATTGACATCGAGGGGACATACTTCTCATTGAGAAGTTGCTTAATGATGATCCATCATCACCCTCACTCTAGTGATTCAATTCTTGATGAGATTAATCAAAATAAGATTAATCTGGAGGGAGATATTCTTCTTGAGAAGTTGTTAAATCATGACATTTCTCCTCCACTCCCTCCCATTAAACTTCATAACAAGGAAGTCAAATCGTTGAGAAAATCGAAGAATTTCCCCGAGGTTGAGCTTAAGGAATTACCACCTCATCTCGAGTATGCATTTCTTGAGGGTGATGATAAATTACCCGTCATTATTGCTCGAGATTTGAGTAAAGATGAAAAGACGGCTCTCATAAAGGTCTTGAAGTCACACAAGCAAGCAATTGCTTGGAAACTCTCCGATATTAAGGGTATCAACCTTGAGTTCTGTACTCACAAAATCTTAATGGAGGATGACTTCAAGCCAGCAGTTCAACATCGAGAGAAGGTGAATCCAAAAATCCACGATGTTATCAAACAAGAGGTTATCAAACTTCTTGATGCAGGATTGATTTACCCAATCTCATATAGTCCTTGGTTAGCCCAATTCAATCGTGTTCCAAAAAGGGTGGCATTACTGTTGTCACAAATGAAGATAACGAGTTAATTCCAACTCGGCCGGTTACGGGATGGCGTGTTTGCATTGACTATCGTAAGTTGAATGACGCCACCCGTAGAGACCATTTTCCTCTACCCTTCATGGACCAGATGCTTGAGAGATTAGCAGGGAATGAATACTATTGTTTCCTTGATGGTTTCTCGTGGTACTTTCAGATCCCCATTGATCCAAATGATCAAGAGAAAACCACATTCACCTGCCCATACGGAACTTTTGCCTACAAACGTATGCCTTTTGGCTTATGTAATGCTCCCGGCACGTTCCAACGATGTATGATGGCCATTTTCCACGACATGATCGGGGAGACAATGGAGGTGTTTATGGATGACTTCTCGGTCATTGGGGATTCGTTTCAAACATGTCTCTCCCATTTAGAAAAAATGCTTCAAAGGTGTGAAGACACAAATCTTTGTCTAAACTGGGAGAAGAGCCATTTTATGGTCAAAGAAGGCATAGTCCTTGGCCATAAAATTTCAAAGAACGGGATTGAGGTAGATAGAGCAAAAGTCGATGTTATTGCTAAATTACCTCATCCTACTACCGTCCAAGGTATTAGGAGTTTTTTAGGTCATGCCGGTTTCTATCGTAGATTCATACAAGATTTTTCCAAAATCGCCCGGCCAATGACCCATCTTCTTGAAAAGGATGCTCCTTTTATCTTCTCACCCGAGTGCATCATAGCTTTTGAAACATTGAAGAAAAAACTTACTGAGGCACCCATTCTCGTTGCTCCCGACTGGGACTTTCCTTTTGAGCTTATGTGCGATGCAAGTGATTTTGCTATCGGTGCAGTCTTAGGGCAACGTAGAGCTAAGCATTTTCAGCCTATCCACTACGCAAGTAAGACTATGACTGAAGCTCAAACTCATTACACCACCACAGAAAAAGAGCTATTAGCCGTGGTGTATGCATTTGAGAAGTTTCGGCCGTACTTAATCTTGACCAAATGTGTAGTGTATACGGATCACTCGGCTCTCAAATATCTCTTTGCAAAACAAGATGCAAAGCCGAGATTGCTTCGTTGGGTTCTCCTCCTCCAGGAATTTGATATCATCATACGTGATAAAAAAGGAGCTGAGAACCTGGCTGCTGATCATCTGTCCAGATTAGAAAACCCTCACGAAGATGTTTTCGAGAAAAAGGAAATAAATGAAACATTTCCTCTCGAGACACTCAATGCGGTTTCTTTTCGTGGAAACTCTTCTACCCCATGGTTTGCTGATTTCGCAAATTACCATGCGGGTAACTTCATAGTGAAAGGGATGTCAACCCAGCAGAAGAACAAATTCTTCAAGGATGTTAAACATTACTCGGGACGACCCTACTTATTCAAAATCTGTGCGGATCAAGTCATCCGACGGTGTGTTTATGGACAATAAGCTCTTGACATTCTCAAAGCTTGCCATCTTTGGCCGACCCACCGGGGCCATCATAGTCCAAACTACACCGCCAAAAAGGTGTTTGATTCCGGGTTTTATTGGCCCACAATCTATAAAGATGCCCACGAATTTGTTAAAACCTGTGACGCTTGTCAACGTCATGGAAACATATCTCAAAGAAATGAAATGCCACAAAATGCCATTCAAGTTTGTGAGATATTTGACATCTAGGGTATTGACTTTATGGGGCCATTTCCTTCGTCTCGTGGTAACAAGTACATACTCGTGGCTGTTGACTATTTGTCAAAATGGGTTGAAGCGAAAGCTTTACCCACCAATGATGCCCGAGTTGTTGTGAAATTTTTGAAATCTCTTTTTGCCAGGTTTGGAAATCCGAGAGCGATAATCAGTGATCGTGGTACACATTTCTGCAATGACCAATTTGATCGTGTCATGCAAAAGTATGGTGTTACCCACCGTCTCTCTATTGCATACCACCCCCAAACAAGTGGAAGGGTGGAAGTTTCAAATCGTGGTATTAAAAGAATTCTGGAGAGGACGGTTGGCGAAAACCGTGCCTCTTGGTCGGATAAGCTAGATGACGCGACTCGGGCTTTTCATGACAGCTTACAAAACACCAATCGGGTGTACTCCATACAAGTTAGTGTACGGAAAGGCATGTCATCTTCCGATTGAGTTAGAGCACAAGGCTTACTGGGCCTTAAAACATGCAAACTTCGATATACAGACAGCCGGTGATCACAGAAAAGTTCAAATGAATGAACTAAATGAACTCCGTGATCAAGCTTACGAGAACTCTTTGATCTATAAACAAAAGACAAAGAAGATTCATGACTCTAAAATCAAGAACCGCGTTTTCAACGTTGGTGATCGAGTCCTTCTTTTCAATTCAAGATTGAATATTTTCTCGGGAAAGCTCAAGTCCCATTGGTCTGGTCCATTCACAATTGCTAAGGTTTATCCTTATGGTACCGTTGAGTTATCTCAACCCGATGGTCCTAATTTTAAAGTAAATGGTCATCGAGTGAAGCATTACTTTGGAGAGGACATTCCCCCTGTGGTTGTCCCGGATCTACAAACATTCCCCATGAACCAATGAATGCGGGGATCGAGTCAAGCTAGTGACTCGGGAATCAAAAACAGTAGCACACAATATGGGTTTTCACCCATATTTCTGACTTCTTTCTATTTTCTACCACCCTAGTGTGGGGGGGGTTGCCCCACATGTTGTGTATATATGCAAAAAAAAAAAAAAAAAAATCTCTTTCTAAATAAAAGGCCGTAGTATTTCCCTTTTACGTTCTTAGTTTCAAGGCATAACCGCCGTACTTTGAATATTGAGGGCAATATTCATTTCTAAGTGTGGGGAATTCTCGCTAATTTTATCATGTATGATCTACCCAATTCCCCGTTTTGGCCAAAATGTTTTTTGGAGTAAGTGTTTTACACTTACTCATTTGGTTATCAGTCCGCCTTGTCTGAAAAACAAAAGGATTGGCTAATCCAGGAGCAAACGGCTCTTGGTAAAGATATCTCAAATCCGTTTATATGGCTTGCAATTTGCCCAAAATTGTATGGTTTTCAACTCACCATATCCTAAAAAGTGAAGAGTTGGCTAGTCCAGAGCAAACGGCTTCTGGTAAAGACACATCAAATCCGTTATATGGTTTATGATTTGCCAATAAATCAGATGGTTATCAGTGTACCATAGTTCTTACTTGAACTGAAATATTTGGCTACTCCAGAAGTGATGGCTTTTGGTAAAGAGTTTTTAAAATCCATTAAAAGATCTAAATCATTGCTAGGGACTAGCAATATCTTAGTGTGGGGATTGATGAGTGTCTAAATACTCATCATTTTTGTACTGTTTAGAATGCCAAAAACATCTGAAAACACTCAGAAACACATCAAAATGATAAAAATATCACAAACAAGTGTTTTATATGTTTTAAATGCAAAACATCAAAATCGATGAAACGTACCAAGTTTGCATAATTGGCGTTTTAGTCCCCGTGTTACAAAAGTTGTCAAATTTAGTCCCTGGTAATTCAAAAACTTGTAAAATGTCATTTACGGTCCATAAGATTCAAAAGTTGTCAAAACAAACCCTTTAAAGTTCAAAAATCACAAAATGACAACTTTGGTCCCTTAACTTTGAAAAATGTCAATAATAGTCCTTGGTTAATTTAAAAAGTGAAAACTATCAAATATTAACCTTGTACTATTTATAATTGACAAGAATGGTCCTTATGATAAACTTTGGAGAAAATTACAAGTTTGGTCCCTAGAGTTACAAAATTGGTAATTTTAGTCCTTGGACATTTTAAAAATGGAAAATAATCAACAATAGTCCTTGTACTATTCAAGTTTGGCAGTTTTGGTCCTTGTAATAACCTTTGGATGATTGGCAGGTTCAACCTTTAACTTTGCAGAAATTGCAAAGTTAGTCCTTGTGTACTAACTAAAACCAAACCGGACCTTATATATTAAACCAAGCCCAACCCAGGCCCAAAACACAACTCGGTCCAGTGTTTAAATAAAAGAAAACCGCGCTCACTGTTTGTCTCCCTCACCTCGCCTGTAACCCAAAACCAGAGGTGGTTTTCTCACCACCTCCTTTCCACCTCACCTCTCTACCCACCTTTCCAGCTCATTCCCCCTCCTCGCATCTTAGCCCATGGCAAGCGTTAATGCTTCCCCATCATGAACCTTTACTGTAGCACTCACATAAACCTGTTTTTGCTTTTCAAGTCATCCTAAACCCATACCTACTTCACATATTGTCCCCTCCACCTCTACAATACTCCAAAGTTCTTTAATTGAACTAAAATTGCCTCAAGCAACCTTATTCACTTTTGGCACCAAATCCAATTTGATGGCTAGGATACGTTTGACTGAATCAAAGGCTGAGATTGTTGATGGGATATGATCAGAGACATGTGGGGAGTTCAAAAAGGCTATAAAGAAAGAGGAAGAGTCATTGGAGAAGATAAGTAGTGTAATTTAAATTAGTGTATGTCGAATTAGTTAAACTTTAATTTCCAGTGTATGTTTAATCTTTCTAGTGTTGAATTAAGTGTTTTCAGTGTATTATAAACCTTTATCAATAAGCAATTCCAGTTTATGTTTATGATTTCAGTTTATGTATTTTCAAAAGTTCAAAATCTTAAATTGTTTGAATGTTGTTTGTAGTGGATAATAAGGACTCATAAGCACACATAAGCTCCTCAGAAAGCTTATTGAAGCTTTTAGATACTCTAAAACTCAGTTTAGAATCAAAAACCAAAAATACCAAAAAATTCACATAAATTAGATAAAAATCAAAAATCAATGAAGAAGATGATCAAGACATTGGAGCAGGGTTGATTTTGGATTGCCCTTGGTTTAGTGCTTCTTGGGAAGCTATAGGAAGTTGTTTCAGACCATGGTTCTCAGTTTTACATTGGAAACCAATTTGTAAGCATTTTACTCAATCTTGGTATTTCACTGTCTTATGTTGCTATTGCTGTTGTTTTATGATTATTTAGTCTTGTTTAGTGATAATCTTAAGTCTATAATGATTTGCGTGATCTGAATCTGTAAAACTCTTTGAAAATCACCAAAATAGTCTCATACAAGACTGTTTGGATTTACTCAGTTTACGTTCTGTGTAAAGGGTATTAGTGTGGTTGTTTGTTGTTATTATCTGTCACATTAGGTTCTAAGAACTCAGTTCAACAATAAAATCCAGACCTTATTTGGTGAAAAGTCAAAATACTCTTTTAATCTCACCTCATAAGCTCACTGTTGGATTTTAAAGTGTAAAACCCATCACAGTAGTTCATAGCTTGTTACTTTAGCTTAATTCCATCTCATTTTAGCTTAATACTACTTAATCAGTTAATAGATTCAATTCAAAGTTCATAAAAGTCAAACCTTATTTTAATAACAAAAGTCAAAATGTGTCCTGTGCATCAGTGAGCCTATCACTTTCTCAAGCTCACACAGAGCTTATCAGTTAGCTTAAGCCTGTGTATTTTAGTTTTTTGAGAAGTTCACCTAGCTGTCTCAAGGTTACAAGTGTCTATTTTCCATTCATAGCTTATTTAATAGCTTTTTGTTTAGCTTATTTTTCACACCAAGTCAAAATTGTGCCTTGTGCACAGGTTTACACTCATTTTCAAAAGCTTATAAAAAGCTCTCCATTGCACCTTAGCTTGTCAAATTTGGTTTTTTAGAAAACTGACCAAGCCATCTCATTGATCCAAGCTTAATTTTTAAGTTTGTAGCTTTTTAGATAGGGCTGCAATTGCTTTCTATTTTTGACCATTTTCTCAGATTACACTGAGTTTTGACTCAGTGGGTTTTTCAAGTTCTTCATAAGCTTCTCACAAGCTTATCGGTAAACCAAACTTTGTATTCTAGCTTTTTGGATAGCTTAACTGGTCATCTAGTTAATTCAAGTTTTTGTTTTAAGTTTGTAGCTTATCTAAGTGCTTAAAAAGTAGCTTAAAGGTGCATAGTAATTTATACAGTACCACTGCTGCAAAACAAGCATACTTGTGCTTAATTGAGCTTATTCAGAGCTTATTTGTCAATCTTTAAGCTTAATCAGTTTTCACATTAGCTTATTACCATTATTTAGCTTATTTCCAATTCTCATTTTGCTTGTTTAGTAGCTTATAAGCCATTTGGCTTGACTCTTTAGCTTATTTCATTTTCTTGCCACTGTTGAGAAAATAAGCTCATACTGAGCTTATTAATCAGTTCATAAAAAGTCTCAGTTATTAAAAGTGCTTATTTTCTTGTGCTTAACAACTTTGTAAAAGAAAAAAATCAAAAATAAAATGTTTAGCAAAAAGGGGGTAGGCAGGCTCGAACCTGAGACCTCCCCCTTTGGAGAGTGTTAGTGGTGTACCTGTAAGCCATTCGCCCTTGGGACTTGTCTTGGTTTTACTTTGCAAAATCTAATACATAACCACTCTTTGTCCAAATAAGCTTAAACGAGCTTATTCACTTATTTCTAGCTTATTTAGTGTAGCTTTTTCAGTTTTTGTATTTTTTATATAATTGTATTAGTATTAAGTATTTTATAAAAAAGTTTCAGATTTTTCTCATTAGTTTTAGTATTTTTAAACAATTAATTAGTGTAAAATCTTATTTAATTCATAATAAAAAATATAAAAGTCTAAAAAATATAAATCTTTTTTCTAAAATTTTCTTTTATCATATAGTACGTAAAAAATTTGTTTTTACATTCAGAGCCTTTTATTTCATAAATTTTACGTTTTTGCTTGCGCACTCGCGTAATTTTTAGAAATAACGCTCGTTTTCATTTTAAATCTAGTTTTTAGATAATTTGAGTTTACGTTTTAGTTAAAATAGTTTATTTAAGTTATTTTATTTTATAAAATCATAAAAACATCATTGTAAAAATAGTGATAGCGTTTATTTAATATATTTTATCTTTTTAATTTTCTTAATTTGCATTTAAGTCGCTGTAATTTATTAACTTTTTCAGTAGTGTAATTATCCATCCAAATCCTTTATTGATCACTATCCTTAGTGATCACTCTATCATCTGAGTTTGTTTAAACACCAATTCATCCTCCGTGGGACATAACGACCGGGGAATCCACTATACTCCCCTGATCTTTAATTGCATTTGTGTTTTAAGCAGTTTTAAGTTTGTTACGGTTGGCCATTCACAAGTGGCTGGCTTGAGTGATTAAACTTGACTGTTTAGCACGAATCAGTAACTATTGCTGTTACGCGTATCGTTGGTGTTTTTACGCATAAGTGGTACTTGGCTTTTCTGTGATTTCTACGCCTAAGGACTCTTCATCAACAACGGTTCATTCGACTATAAAGATCCATTTAACAACACAAGTTTTCAACATGTCACAACCACCATACTCTAACTATTTCCCTTACACTTATACTCAACGACAACAACAACTAAGTCCACAACATCAACAATTTAATCATTAACAACAAATATATCAACAACAATTTAATCAACAACATACTCCACAACTTGCAGCAATTCCACAACCTCAAATGGTTCAACCACCACCAAGTCTTCAATTACAACCCTACACAAACGATTTCAATCAACATCCATCAAGGAACACTATGAAGGAACCGACTTGGTTTGCAAAGATGTGTGAAGCTTTAAGCAGCCAACAATCAATTCATGAGGTTGGATCACTTGATAGACCTCCAATGCTCACTCCGGGAAACTACGATCAATGGGTGATTAGTTTCTTTAGGTTTTGTGATCTGAAGAAGCCACATGGAAAGTTCTTAAAGAAGGTTATCCTGGAAGGTCCATTTCAGATGCCTACTATCGTTACACCCGGAGATCCAAATGATGTTCCTCTAAGAGATGATCAATCAAACATTGCTACTGTTGCACAACTGTCTGGAGATGAACTTCTACACTATGAAGCTGATGAGCTTGCCATGCAATATATCCTTTTAGGATTACCAAACCCAATTCTTCGAAGTGTTGATGCTCAAAAGACTGCAAAGGCGATGTGGGAACATATTCATCTACTTATGGAAAGGACTGCACTCAATCAGGAGGATATGGAATCCAAAATTTACTTGGCTTATGAACACTTCATGATTGAACCTGGAGAGACACTAGAGTCTTATCATCATCGATTCTCAGACATCATAAATGATTTGGATAAACACAACATCATCATGCCAAGAATTGCAGTTAATACTAAGTTCCTGAGTAGTCTTGGTTCTGAATGGGAGAAGTATGTAATTTTTCTCCGTCAAGTGAAGAATATGCATCATGCTACATACGGATTGTTGTACGATTACTTGAAGCCTCATCAAAAGGAAGTTGATAAGGAAAGGATTCTCCGTGCTCAAACTGTTTCACCTTCACTTCCGGATAATCAACAACTTGCTTTGTGGGCTCAACCTAGTTATCCTCCTCAACCAGCAACTCAACCAACTGCCACAATCACACCATATGATCCTTCACAGCAACAATCTCAACAAACTCAATTGGTTCCATACAACAACAACAATGATCAAGCATTTGTCAGTGAAACTAATGAGGACTCCGACCCGTTCGATGTATTGCAACAAGGATTTGTTATGATTGCTAAAGCTTTTGGCCGTTAAACAAACAAATCCAACAATCGTATTCGTTCATCATCTAACACAAGGAATCAAGCTGTTGTGAACAATGGACGAGTTGGAGTTCAGAATCGTGGTTATGGTCGTCCGATGGGCGGTGGTCAAGGGTTTAATGCTATGGGTAGGAATAACAACAGAGCTCAAGTGGTTGAACAGGAAATGCCGAGAATGGGTTGAATGGTCTTCGATGCTACAACTGCAATGAGAAGGGACACCTGGCTAATGCATGTCCAAAGCCGAGGACAAGGGGCAGTGCTTATCACAAGGAGGCTTTACTTTTGGCTCTTAAGGATGAAGCTGGTGGAACTCTCACAGGACAAAGAACGAGCTTTATGGCGATGCGACTGATGATGATATGGAGGATTTGCATACCAATTCAGCAGTTATGTTGATGGCTAATATGCATGAGCTACATATGAGTGACACAGCCCAGTATGACACTGATGGCTTGTCTCGTGTAAAACCGAACAAACCATATTCATCTCTGATATAATATCTCCGCCAACATCTGAATCCGGCAAGGCTCAGAATGTTCAAAATGAGTCATCCACATCTCATAGTTACGTTTGACGATCAAGATGAACTTCTGGTTTCCTTTGATAATCAAATTGACTCCGTAGTTATACTTGAGGATCTGAATAATGATCATGTTGTGACTCACGTTGAACACGCCGAACTTTTGCCTAGTCCAGATGTTGATCTGTTAGTTAAAGACCAACAAACCCTAATGGAAGAATGTCGTGAATTAAATCAGCAATTAAAAAGTAAAAATGCACTGTTAACCAAGGATCTTGAATGTTTAAAACTGCAACTCAATTTTTTCAAAACTCAAGAAAACCGTGAAAAAGGTTTTGAAGCCGCTTTTGCTAAATCTCATCAAAACGAACAATATTTAGAACGACAGATGCGTGATCTAGCCGCTTCGAAGAATGCTTTGTTGTCTGAAATAGAACAACTGAAACATGAACATAAACATCAAATTAACGATCTTACCTTGGAAAATCAAAAAGCTAAGGCTGAGTTGTTAAATTGTCAAAAACAGTTCTCTGCATACAAAAAGCATTCAACGAAACGAATAGATGACCATCTTGAAGAAATTATCGGCTTGCAAAACAAACTTAAAGAGTTTTGAAATGTTGTTTACAAACATGGTGAGTCAGTAACAGCTATTCAAAAGTTTACGTTAAAACCCAATCCAGATGGATATGGACCGAATCTTGCAGATTACAAACCTAAGCTTTCAACCAAAGCATTCAAACCAAATCCTGAAGTTTCCAAAGTGTCAATATAAAATTGATGATTCTGTTATGAGTGTTGTTGAATATCATCGTCAAGAGGAATTAGATGCAGAAGACGATGGTCGATCAAAATTAGAAAATGTTGTTTACAACAAACCATTTAACTATTCAAAAGCGGTTACTTTCGTCACACCAACGGATTCTTCTAACACACCAAGGATTCTCACAAAACGCCTCGAGTCTTCTAATGTTAATCCCCAACCAGATTATGCACAAATTTATGGTCCTTTACCTTCCATCGGTGAAGTAAATTCAAAACCTGAAAATCGTCAAATTCTTAGATATTTTGACCTTTTCATGGCTGACCTCAAACTTTTAGAACATGAGATTGAATTTCATTATGAAATTAAAGTTGAACATTTTCAATCGCCTCTGGCGCGAGAACAAAGAGACATTTTTCAGAAAAGTCTTTTACCTAATGTTAAAAATTTGAAAAATTATGCATTGTATTGGGAACGGGATTTTCATAAGGAACTTGGATTGATGAAAGTCGTTTTCGAGAAAACATAAACATCTATTTCTAACACCAAACGTAAAAAGAAAATGTTACGAAAAGATGTTGATCGACTCTTGGAAGATGTTATCTGTGTTGATGTCTATAATGCTGTGTTATTGTATTCTTTGCCATATGCATCTGATTATATCTCTGCTGATACTGTTGATTCTGTTGAAACTGTTGTGATTACTGATAATGTGCTTCAAATCGAGTCTTTAAAAGTTGAAAATGAACGATTATTAAACGAACTTTCATATGCAAACGTCCGTCCTTAATTGGTGTCAAAAATATATTCACGATCAACAACTTGCTTTTCAAAACAAAATCGCCAAGTTGCATGAAAAAATCTTAATCCAAAACTTGAGCAACTGGACGATCAAAACGTGTCTTTTAAGTGTCAAATCTCAAAATATGAACATGAACTTGCAAAAGTTAAACAGGAATATGGTGTCGTATTTGATTTACTCAAACAGACTCGTGATGAAGCATCAAACGAACTTGATCATTATCTTGCACACACTAAAGAAGTCATGAATTTTGCTGGAAATCTTCGCTCAAAAATCAAGATTTGGTGCACACTATCATTAAGTTACGTGAAATGTTAGGAAAGTATGAACAAGTTCAGCCTAGCATCATTAAGAGAATTGTACCTGTAACACTTAGTAAACGAGAACCCGTATTGCCCTACTTGACAAAACACAAGTTACTAATGTGCTTCCCTCTATGAAAGCAGAATAGTTGCCTCTTTTCCCAACGTCCGCACTTCACGCCTTAGAAGCAATACAAGGAAGAATAGGAAGTTGCGACCTAAGAAAAGAACAAAAAGAATGTGAAGTAGAAGAACACAGTAGGACTTTGAATAAGACTCCAGTTGCACCCACTTTAGATATTGTGTCTGACAAATGTAATGGAAAAAGTGTTGTAACGAATGCTAAACCTTTAAGTACTTTTGATATTCACCGATGCTTCTTGTGTTATTTGTCGTAAAAGTATGCTTTCTGATTGCCATGACAAATGTGTTGCTAGAGCTATCTTGTCTCGTTTACGGAATCCTAAGAATTGGAATACCTCTAGGCCCACTAATGCTTCTAAGTCTGTGCTTGGTATACCGCCCTCCTTAGATTCTAAGAAACGCATTGATGTCCCTGTAGTTCCAGCATCACCTCCAAGGAATGTAGTACCACCTAGTGCATTCACTAAGACTAAAGCTAAGACTAGTTGGAGATGGCAGAAATGGATACATAATACACTAGGATTTAAATGGATGCCTAAAATCATTGATGTGTGTATTTCTACTATAACTGCTGAGGAACCCTCTAACTCATCGGGTTCCACATCTACTTCTATTCCATCCGTGTCGTGCGTTGTGTAATGCGGTGATACATATCATTCTCTAGATTGTTGATAGCGGATGTTCCCGACACATGACAAGCAATCTTAAACTGTTATCAAACTTTATTGCAAAGTTCATTGGCACTGTCAGATTTGGGAATGATCACTTCGCAGCTATCATGGGCTACGGAGACTATATCAATGGAAATATCGAAATTAGCAGGGTTTATTATGTGGAAGGCCTCAGTCACAATCTCTTTTCAGTCGGTCAATTCTGTGATGGAGATTTGGAAGTTGCTTTTAGGGAGAAAACTTGTTTCATTCGTGATCTACAAGGAAACGATCTTATGTCTGGCTCTCGCAATTCTAGTCTATACACAATCTCAATGCAAGACATGGTTGCTTCATCTCCCATCTGTCTACTCTCAAAGGCTACATCTACAAAATCTTGGCTATGGCACCGTCGTCTCTCACATCTAAACTTTCAAACCATCACCAACCTTGCTCGACACAAACTTGTTGAAGGTCTCCCGAGATTCCGGTATTCTAAAGATCACCTATGTTCAGCTTGTGAACAAGGAAAAAGCACCCGTGCTCATTTTCCCTCAAAGGTGGAACACAGCTCTCAGCATGTGCTTCATCTTCTTCACATGGATTTGTGTGGCCCGATGCGCGTGCAAACGATTAACGGCAAACGATACATCCTGGTAATTGTTGATGACTACTCAAGATGGACTTGGGTCTACTTTCTTCGAAGCAAAGACCAAGCTCCACAGATGATCATCACCTTTCTCACGAAAATTCAAGTTCACCGAACACCGTCCGCCAAATCGTAATGACAAAGGAACTGAATTTGTGAACCAAACTCTTCGAGAATTTTATGAGAAAGTGGAAATCGAGCATCAAACATCTATTGCACGGACACCACAACAAAACGGAGTTGTTGAAAGATGAAACCGAACGTTAGTGGAAGCTGCAAGAACAATGTTAATTAATGCTAAACTTCCAGATTACTTGTGGGCAGAAGCTGTATCAACTGGATGCTATACTCAAAACCGTTCATTGATCACAAAACGCCACAACAAAACACCTTTCGAGCTTATCCACAACAGAAAACCGAATCTCAAACACTTTCATGTCTTTGGATCTCTTTGCTACCCAAATAATGATCGTGAAGACTTTGGAAAGCTCAAAGCCAAAGCTGACATTGGAGTATTTATTGGATATTGTGAGAATTCAAAAGGTTTTCGGATCTGGAATCGTCGTACAAATCAGGTTATGGAAACGATTCATGCTAATTTTGATGAACTTATAGAAATGGCTTCTAAGCATGACAGCTTGGAACCCGGTCATAACCGTTTAAACTTCCCTCAAACCCCATCATCAGTTGAATCAAGCCCTCAGCTTACTTGTCAACAAATGGAAAGGCTATTTGCTCTGCTGTTCAGTGACGATATTGATGACCGTGCTCAAGGTGTATCCGATGTTTCACTTTGCACAACCTGATCATATTCCTATACCTGATACACCAGCTACAACAACTACTGTTGAAGAAGCACCACCAGTTGACTCTACAACAACAGTTGAACAAACTGCATCCAACGACGCTGATCCAGCTGATGATGCTCTCAATGAAGTACCCCCACCTGCTGATTTTGATCCAAATGCGTTCTTTAACCCGTTTGCTAATGAAACTGCTACACCTGATGTTGCGGAATCATCTACAAGCCATTTGAATCCTCAAAATCTGCACAATGTATACCAACATCAACCCTCTACACATCGTTGGAAAAAAGACCATCCTCTTGAGAATATTATTGGTAACCCGAATCAACCAGTCGTAACGAGACAACGTCTTCACACAGATGGTGAACATTGCATTTATTCACTCACTGTCTGCCAATCTGAGCCTAAAAACATTAAAGACACAATGACAAAGGACAACTGGATTGAATCCATGCAGAAAGAACTCAACCAATTCAAACATCTTGAAGTATGGGAACTGGTTGAAAGATCAACAGGGGTCTTCGTCATTGGTCTAAAATGGATTTGGAAAAACAAATTGGATGCTGAAGGAACCGTAATTAGAAACAAGTCACGTCTGGTGGCTAAGGGTTATAGACATGAAGAGGGTATTGACTTTAAAGAATCATTTGCTCCGGTTGCTCGTCCTTGAGGTCGTTCGAATTTTTTGGCATTTGCGGCTCACATGAACATCACGGTCTTTCAAATGGATGTAAAACCGCTTCTCAATGGACAACTGAAAGAAACGGTCTATGTAACCAAAAAAAGGATTTGTTGATCCAGAGTTCCCTAATCATGTCTACAAACTGAAGAAAGCTCTCTACGGTCTCAAACAAGCCCCGCGGGCGTGGTACGATAAGTTATAATCCTTCCTTATTGCCAATAAGTTTACCAAAGGTTCGGTCGACCCTACACTCTTTATACAATATCACGGGCTCACATCTTAATCGTTCAAATCTATGTGGATGACATCATTTTTGGGTCAACACATTTAAAATACTCAAATGCTTTTGCAAAACTTATGACAAAACATTTTGAAATGTCAATGATGGGTGAACTCACATTCTTCCTTGGAATGCAAGTTCATCAATCACCTCGTGGTATTTTCTTGAGTCAGTCCAAATATGCCCTTGAATTGTTAAACAAATTTGGAATGCAAAACTGTGACACCTACGCCACACCAATGGCTCATACCAAGAAGCTAGACGCTGATTTACATGGGAAATTGGTGGACCCTAAAAAATACCGTAGTATTATTGGGTCTCTTATGTATCTAACATCAAGGGAACCATTAATTTGGGGATCTGGTATCCGAAGGATTCTGGTTTTGAACTAATAGCTTTTTCAGACGCTGACCACGCAGGATGCTTAGACTCTCGGAAAAGTACTTCAGAAGCACTACAATTTCTTGGTGATAAACTGGTGTCATGGCAATCGAAGAAGCAGGATTGTACATCGATGTCCTCAACCGGCAGTAATATGTAGCCATGTTTGTGTGTTGTGCTCAAGTCATTTGGATGAGAACACAACTCAAAGACTATGGTTACGTGTTTGATAGAATCCCGATGTACTGCGACAATCGGAGTGCCATTGCGATCTCGTGCAACTCGGTTCAACACTCGAAATCAAAGCACATCGATCTTCGATATCATTTCATCAAGGACCACGTGGAACAGGTACCGTTGAATTATACTTTGTGGAACGTAATACCACCATTGGCGATCTCCTCACCAAAGCCTTAGCTCCTGCTAGGTTTAATGAGTTGGTCCACCGAATTGGTATGCGGTGTTTGACTCAAGAGGAACAGGATGAACTCTTAAAACATTCTTAAAAAACCAGTCAAACACCAAAACCTCTTTTGTAAATATTTTTCAAAAACAAAATACAAAATTATAAAATCAGTTAAAACAACAAAAATATTCTTCTATCTATATTTCTTTTAACATTGCAAGTACAATTCTTCTGTCAACACTCAAATCTTTCAAAATTCAATATTTTTTCGATCACGTGTTGAGGGGGAGAAAACAATTATTTTTCAGTTTCATAAAACCTTGTACTTGCATGTTACCTTATCCCGGTTGTTTCTTTAATAATGGTGGTCACATTTCGGTTTCGACACTCCTGGACTAAAATTTATAAACTTTCATTAATTTTTTAAGTCGAGGGGGAGTGTCATCAAAATTCTTTCAAGATATCATTCGTTTGGTAACCAAAATGGAAGTTAAAGGCATTGGATGTAAATGGTAAAGGTGGAGGGGCTAAAACTGTCAAAAGCATAAACTTATTTTAACAAAACTACCCACCAACCTCATTAACTCTTCACATTTAATTTTTCACCAAACAAATCCTATGCCTAATAATCATTCGTCTAATCCGTGTTATTGATCATCAAACTATAAGTGGTTTTATGTTTCTAACATGATTACAAACATTGGTTTTGAATTTTAAACAAATCCAACGGTTAGATTTATGTATATGGTTGATTTTGTGTTCTACGCATATGCATATGAACACATAATCAAGTTTGTGTGTTTGTGGGTAAAATGATAGTGTCAAAACGTTTTCCTAACATCAATGATTACATTTTCATCACTAAAACACACCCAGATACACGAATTGATTGATTTTGGGAATTAGGGTTTATGCGTGAAATTGAGTGTTTTCAAATGAGAACGTTTTTGGTTAAAAAGATTGTTATGTGTTGTTGTTTACAAGATGAATTGATCATATCCATGTTTAGAATTAACCCAGAAACACTAATTGATTGATAATTAGAAATTAGGGTTTAACGTTCTTGATATTTGGGTACTTTTGATTCACTAAGAATTTGATGTTAAAACTTGGTCATAACACTCACATGACTTCTTAGAACTACCAGAAAAACTTTGATGCATTTTCCATGGCTAAAATTCTTAGGCGTAATTCATGAACTTTAGGGTTTAGTTTTACGCATAAGGGTTTTTTTCGCATAACTGTTTAAATGAGTGTTTGTGATTAATTCTGTTATAGAATGAATGTGTGCGTTAATATTGATGTTATGATGAACTTATTTCAGGTTTGTTACAAGTGAAAATTCAGAATCAAGGTTATTAGCAATCTACGCATAAGGATCACCTTACGCGTAGAAGGTTATGCGTAAGAGTAATCTTATGCATAACTGTTACGCGTAAGGTTCTACATAAGGGACTACGCGTATCCTGTGAAGGATATGCATAAACAGTGACCTCTACGCATAAGGTTGACTCTTACGAGTAAGCCTTACGCGTAAGGTTTATATACGCCACGCGTGCAAGCTCTACGCATAAGGTCCCCTTTTCCTACGTGTAAGTTAAGAACCTACGCATAAGCTTGCGTTTACGCATATATCATTCATGTTTACGCATAAGCTACCATTTCTACGCCTAAGCCTTGTTTAACCTTCATTATGAATTGTTACGCGTGCAACCTTGTAAATAAATAAATAATAACGCCACGAAACCAATAATGTCACTAATGAGCTTAAATGTTTAATAAGTTGTGAAAAATAAGTGAAAACATGAACTCTAAAACTTAAAGTTAATTAACTCACGAAACTTATCACGACATCATTGGACTATTGGACAAACAAGTGACATTGGACTCGTAACAATCATCGACATATCACATTCAATAATTAGACAATAAAACCATCTATTGACTAACATAATGTCTTTCGATATGTCGGTTCTTTTGGCTAAATATATTTCAGATCACGACATGGACGCTCAAATGCAGAATGTGGATGCACCAAATGTTCTCACCATTGCTGATATCTTCCCTAATGGCTATCCGATGAAGATTGGAAAGAACAACCTTCGTGTTGACTTTGAAACTCTCACCTGCTCAGAGTCCTCTTGTTTAATTGTGTGGATATTCTCAAGAATCATCCTTATCGAACATGCTCTCCAATTCTGCTCACAGCACCGAGATCTATATTCATCGCTTCGGACTACAACGCAAAAGATCAAAGGACAAAACACTATGACGGTGACTCTAAATGACAAACAAGTCACCATCACACCTGCAGACTTAAGGGTTGTTCTTCTCATTCCAATCATCGAGCCAACCGAACTCAATGCCACACCAACTGAAGAGACTATTCTACGCTTCTGATTGATATTGGTTATGACGATGCTACAGGAGTAATCACTAAGCATTCACATGTGGATCTTAAGAATATTCCTCAACCTTGGAGAACTCGTTACATCATCATCATCAAATCTGTTTCCGGTTGTGACAGTGGCTATGAGCATCCCAAGCTCATGGAACTGCAAATCTTTTGGGCTTTGATCAACATGAAGCACATCGAAATTGAAGCTCTGATATGGGACGACATGATGTCATTCCTCAAAAAGCTTGGCTCAAAAATTCCATATATCATATATACAAAACTGTTGATCCAAAGAGCACTTGGGCTTAATCCTGATATCCCCAAGAGACTCAATGACCCAAACAATCACGACATGTTGTCGAACCAACTCTAACAAATGAATTAAAGAATCAACAACAAAGAAACAAGGTGTTGTGTTGCCGGATCACCTTCTGTCTGATGAAATCAAAAAGCTCTACACATACAAAAGGTATCCGTAGCAGTTGAAAAAAGCAAAGTTGGTTTTCTCGATGACAAATCTTCTGGCACACCTACAAGGAAAACCGTAAGAGGAAGTGCAGGAAGTGTCTTGCAAGCAACCGAGAGTCAAAGAAATTTTCCTAAAAGGAGACCTGGACTCAAAAGGAAAGTTCCCTCTAAGGAAGCCATTCCTATTCCCAAGCCTAAACCGCAACAAAAGCTAAAGGATGAAAGCTCTGAGGAAACTGAATCAGAAGAAGAGGTAACTTACTCTGAAACAGTCAAAGATGACACTCAAACATCTACAAAGCCTTCAAGTCCCAAAGGTGATAAAGGAAAGACTCCAGTGATTGAGCACAAAGAAGAAAGCTCGATGAAGAGCCTCGGATACTGACATGGAAGAAGTTCAAAATCATTAGACTCCAACGCGTTGCGAAAGAGTTTGCAAAGGATCAAATGGGTGGCCCCGGAGGGTCAAGTGGTGGAGTTTAATCTACACCAATTCATGTCGTTAATCAACCCGATAAGGGAACTGGTGCCACCACTCATGAGCAACAACAAAAGCAATAGGAGGATTCTATTGAGTTTGATATTGAGGAACCAGAAAGGATAAGAAGAGAAAACTCCTGGCGATGAAACAAAGACTTACGAAACGGCTAAGTCTGGAGATGAAGAAACCGCTTATGATCAATTTCTTCTAGACAGTCCCACACGTTCTAAGGAGGAAACTTCTGAACCACCTAAGGACCCCGAGCCTCCTCATGTCTTTTCATCATCAGGCTTATCATCTCATTCTTTACCACCACCATCCAAAAGATCAACCAGATCTACATCCAAATCAGTGAAGAAGCCAACGGCATCTTGGATCTCTCAAGCTAAGACACGAATCGTTAAAGCGGCCAGCGTGTCGAAAAGAAAGACATGCTTTACAAGAAGTTGAATTTTCTCACGACCAAGTACAGATCTTCATGATGAGAATGACAAGATGCAAGCCGAAGGGAATACATCCGTTCATGCAACGCGGATCTTCAAGGGGAAACGAACGAGATGATCAAAGGTTACACTCACAAGTACCTTCTTGACATCGTTCACGAGTTACAAAGGAGATGTTTACAAAACAACTCTATCCGAATCTATTACATTTGGCCAACCAAACTATGAGATCAACACCAATGCATGTCAACATCAACCCAGTTGATCCCATAATATTCTCGAGATGTCAATTGGTTAACGGATCGTAACTCAAATGTCTAAACGATCTGCAACATTTACCTCCTCCGAAGGTAAATTGTTTGAAGCAATCTGCGGAATACCAACTCAAATCACTTACAGAAGAAGCTCAAGGCCTAAACGCCCCGAGACGATGAAGATAAGGATAAGGATAAGAATGATGAGCCTAAACGTCCAAGAAAACCGGTGAATCATCTTCAATGCAACCTCCACCCCAAAGGACTCCAACCAACCACGATCTCCTCGCCTTCTTCTTCGAAAAACCTCGGATTCGAGTTACCACCCTAGACTCAGAAAACCGGTGATCACTTTGAGTATACGGGTGGTGACGATGAGGAAATCCCCGATCCCCAACAACAACCCACCTCCAAAGACAACAAAGGAACCAAAGATCCTCCTCTAGGCCTAAGAAGAAGAAGAAGAAGAAGTCGACTAAGGCTAATGTCGTTTCATGGCTAGACCCGCGATGACCGCAGAATACGAATGGTTTTCCACACTTGTTACGCGCCACACCCGCTTTAACGATGACCAATATATGGTATGAGGTAGTACGTTGGAGCATGCCAAGCTACTGCAAGCAAAGTTCCGAGTGAAGAAGATGACGAAATCAGAGTTGAAACGAATCAAGAATGAAGCATTCCAAATACTCAAAGACAGCTCGGAAAGTGCTTGTTGGTCCAAAATAATTGAGAAAATCTTGATAAAAATGAAGAACAAATTCATTAATAATGAATAAGAATACATACAAGATTTCTCAATACCAACTAGACTACATGATAACATCCTCAACTTTTTACGGGGATAATTTCGGTATATTATCCCCATTGAATGACAAATAAACTCTCATTGATCCAAGCTATGCTTGTGTTTCAATGAGAGGATGATCTTATCAACTAATACTATGTATTATGTGTTTGTTTAGGATACATACCTATCTCTATTACAATACACACATATATATAGGAATTATAGTACAAGGAATAAATTGGACAAAGACATGTGATGATGGTGACATGTGGTCCCTCATGTGATCTACCTTTATCTTCCTCTTTTGGAAAAGCACCAAACATCCTTTTGAATGTGTCATACAATATTCTCACTTCTTTTGATAAAGTCTTGTACTTGTTTGACTTCTCCTCTTGGAAGTTCCACCAATATATTTCAAGATGTATGTAGAGATAGCATCTTCGTGATCAACGAGACATTTGTCAAAATTCAGTTCTTGGTATTGTTTGTAGCTCATATATTTTACTCACCGACACGGTATCGACGTAGTAAGAGCAACAAACAACACTTACTGATTTCTTTATCAGTGAGTCACTCACTATTTATTTAGTGAGTTAGCCTATTTTATTTTCAAATCTTGTTGTGGTGATTGGTAATTTATTGGACCCAATGGTCTCCTCCTATTTGAATATACAAATAGCCTAAGGTGATTGGTAAAGGTGTAAGAGGGGTTCAGGGCGAGGGTTCATGTTGTTCGGTGATGGGGTTGTAACCTAGGTTCAGTGTATGATCCTTTAAGTCTCTGACTAGGTTCAGATGACGAGGAGGTTCAATAACCGTGTTGGTGGTCGTGATGATGTTCAGGACCTTGGGGTTCGATGACCAGGGGGTTTGAAGGGTTTAGTGTGTAAGGGTTGAAGCTGTGGTTCAATTATGATTCATCAGTGTCTACTCTTCCCCTTTTTGACTTTGATCATTACACACTTATACATGTTTTTGACACTCACTGATACAATTAAGGACCTGGTTCAATTTGATACATCAGTGTCCATACTTTGATCATTATACCCTGATATGAAACACACTTCTCATCAGGGACTTCTTGTTCCCTTTACATCGGTTTCATCGATATACACAATGAGAGCTCGAGTAATCTTACTTCATGATGCATTTCACCTTCAGAGAATAAAGTTGACCACGAAGCTTATCCAAACTCCCCACCATTTCTTCTCGGTACACTCGGTTCGGGATCTCTTTTTCATTGAGACCAATGTTGAGGTCTCGTTAGTACTCTTTCAACGACTCGGGAGTTCACTTCAAGTTTCTTGTCAGGGCTAAGTCTGAATTCAAATACACTCCCCGATTTATAAACAAGAGTCGACCAAATCCAATAACTTTCATGCTCACCAAATACACCTTAGCACCTGATGTTGCAAAATATTAGTCGAATTCGTTTAGCCTTAGTTCGCAACATTTTACCCCCAATACCACAACATAGAAAACACATTCAGGTTCAACTTGATGGACTCATTTCGCACAATTACATTTTGTATCACCCTATTGTCCACTCTCAACTGCCCATTGAAGCTCATTTCTTTCGTGGGACACCGAGTTTTTACACCACTATCATTTCACTAATTCCACGACACCAGATTCCATCTGTCAACTCTATTTCAACCAAAAACACACATCCTGATGAATCTAAGTTATCAGTCGCCTTACTATCATCAGCTTCTCCTTTTCTTGTCAGGCTCAGTCAAACATCTATCAGACCCATTATCATCTCTACCCAACAGTTTCTTTCCTTTGAGCCTGACATTTCAACGACACTTAAAAATATTAATCAGTTTCAGGCAGAACTGAATGAGCCCAACAACAAATAATCATATCAACTCCTAAATTACAAAACCATTCAACCCCATTTTTCATCTCAACTCCATCTCCCAAACTTACAAAACACTGAATACAACTTCAGATGTAAACCCATTATCCATCTTTTGACCCGATTCGACTACCTTTTCTTTCCCTGAAGCTGTGGTTGCTGATTTCGGGAGAACACCGGATATAGTTTCCGGTGAAGGTGTAATCGATGGTGACGGTAACGTGGATCTGGTTCATTCTTTGGCACTCACAGGAGCTTTCGCCGGAATTAGTCATGGGAGGTTTAGATCTTGATTTGATTTGTAACAGCCGTATGAATTTTTGTGAAGTAGATGATGATTTTCGTAGATTTGGTGTTGTGTTTTGAAGATGAAACTGGTTTTGGTACTCGGTAATTATTTTTTGATGTGTGGATTAGATGGGTTTGGTGATGAGTGTAAATCAGGTGTGAGTTGACTGAATTTTGCGATGATAAGATTTTATTGGAGGTAATTTATGTGTGAACGGTTTAATTTTAGGATCCGGATGATCCGGGTTTTTGTGGGTGTGTGTTTTGTTGTTTGTGAAAGTTTGATTTTTTTGTTGTTGTTAGGGATAAGATTTGGGTGAGGATTCGTGGGTAAAGTTTAGATCCGGATATAAAATACAGATTTTGTGTATGGGTGTGTGTTGGGATGTCTGTATAAGATATGAGTGGTGGGTAAGGGTTACTTTTTGACTGATTATTTCAATCAGTGGGTTTTTGGGTTGCTTTTTGCCATTTTATCAACTATTCAGTGTCTTCTCCCCCTCAAAAATTGCTATGACAGTAGCAGTTTTTTGACAGTTTACAACTGAATTTTTTTGACAATGAAAATTTTTATCATGAGTCATGAACGGATCTGGATTATGAGAATAATCCACCCGCTCTGATACCACTTGTTGGTCCAAAATAATTGAGAAAATCTTGATAAAAATGAAGAACAAATTCATTAATAATGAATAAGAATACATACAAGATTTCTCAATACCAACTAGACTACATGATAACATCCTCAACTTTTTACGGGGATAATTTCGGTATATTATCCCCATTGAATGACAAATAAACTCTCATTGATCCAAGCTATGCTTGTGTTTCAATGAGAGGATGATCCTATCAACTAATACTATGTATTTTGTTTGTTTAGGATACATACCTATCTCTATTACAATACACACACATATATAGGAATAATAGTACAAGGAATAAATTGGACAAAGACATGTGATGATGGTGACATGTGGTCCCTCATGTGATCTACCTTTATCTTCCTCTTTTGGAAAGACCAAACATCCTTGAATGTGTCATACAATATTCTCACTTCTTTGATAAGTCTTGACTTGTTTGACTTCTCCTCTTGGAAGTTCCACCAATATATTTTCTCCGTATGTAGAGATAATTTCTTGGATCGAGACATTTGTCAAAATCACAAGAGTCATCTGGTATTGTTTGTAGCTCATATTTTACCACGACACCGTGACGTAAGTAAAGAGCAACAAACAACACTCACTGATTTCTTTATCGTGAGTCACCACTATTTATTTAGTGAGTTAGGCTATTTTATTTTCAAATCTTGTTCAGGGCGATTGGGTCAATTTATTGGACCCAACAAAGGCTATTGAGGTGAATATCACCTTGATAACATAGCACGAGCCATGTCTAACAACATTGATTGGCTCAACCCTAAAGCAAACATCGACTACACCGAAAGACAACGCCCATACTACAATGATTAGACCAAACCTCTACCTACCATTGGTCAACGAGATCAACCTAAGATTCCATTTCGATACTTCTTCAACAACGACTGAATTTATTCTACATGGTAGCGATGTGACAAAGAAATACGCTACATCACTTACACTTACGTCCCGTGACCATTTACTCCAACTCCATAGCCATCGAGGAAAAGGCTACCCACATGTTCAACAACAGAGTGGAAGAGTATGACCTTAATGCACTGTACGGGATTCACCATTGGCCGGAACGCGACGAATCTACTTGTCGCCGGTTCAGAATCTCAACATGAAGTGTACAGTAATCAAGGGATCGTTGTTGTTAAGCATGTTGCTCTTTCGTCTAAATGGGATTACACCTTTCTCAAGCATATTGTCGTCAAACGACAAGACGAAAGGGACTATGCATTCTGTGAAGCACTTTAATTTGTCTCTCAATGACATTGAAGATCAGATCTTGCCAAAGTCCAAGGAAGAATGAGACAATTCTCGATGAAATTCAAGTAATACATTAAGTCCTTGCTCATCTTCAAGCATCGTGATCCGTGAATGTGTAGAAGATTTGCAACTTGCTGTTGAGTCGTATCAGACTCATGTCAACTTCACCAGACCTAAGCTAGAACTTCCTAACATCAACCATCTCCCTCAATTCACTCTCATCAGCAAACCCTTTGGACTAGTCTACCATAGTGCACTCCACCGAACGCTTGATGGCGTGTAATGAGCTTCATAAGGTTGGAGATTCAACATTGAAGCATGTCAGAGATGGGCTAGCATATAGGTTAAAGGCGATTCAACAAGGCATTGGGTTACCAAAGAGATGGACTTCTCGGAAAGACGGATGTAAAGAGAATCATCAGCAGATTGATGAAAGGTTGTTTCAAGGACCCGCAGAACGTTGGAGAGTTTCGTCGGTGGTCGCCAACGCATTAATCTCACAGCTATCAACGACCGGCCATTCCTCGGTTATTGGAACTACCCGAAATTCTGGTACCCTTAAACTTCTTCTATTTCATATTAATTTGGATGTGTGATTACATAATTGACAATGCACACATAACAAAGGTACAACCCGTACTTGTAAATAAAGGACCCTGTGGTACGCTTTAGTGCCACAATCCTTATGAAAGGAGTGAAAGCTTCTTACTTTTGAGTAAAACCTATCAAACCTTTCATTTTTCAAGGTTTTGCTCAAAAGGACAAGCACTTCCCCTTATGATTTTCAAAACCTCAACCGTTTATGTCACTTGTTGAGGGGGAGTACTTAACTTATAAAATTTTGTTCACAAATTGTTCTTTGTGTAATCTTCCCATAAAACTCAAAATGGACATATTTGATATCACAATTTTGTCAAAAATAACATTTATATGCCATTTTTGAGGGGGAGAAAAATATATGATAAGAAATATGTTGTGATTTGCTCTTGAATCTTCGTGTGAAAAGACTTCAACCCATGAATTGACGGGATCTGAACAGTCATATATTGAAAAGATTTGTCTTCCAAGACTTATCCAAGTAAATTGTACCTATTCGAGAAACTCTTGATAGACATGAACTTTGAAGGGTTTGACAATCTTTTGGGGTTGTCCACATCTTCAAGGTAGTTATTAGAGCTAGTTGTCACCTAAAAGCTGACAATGTATCTCTTTAACTATGCAACGTAATCGTGTCTCGCAAGGAATTATCTATCTTGAGTCGATCAATTCAAAAGTGCGCTTTTCTCTCATCGTGTGATTTTTGTCAAAACTATTAAGCACATGTGGAGGGGGAGTATTTCTGAAAATCTAAAACTCTTGAAGTGTTCAAACATGTTTTTCATTCACAAACACTTCGAGAGATTTTCATGAAAATGGTTTTATGGCAATGGAGTTATAAGGTGATTAAGGTTAGGAATAACCGTCCTATGATCTGCCAGAGCTGGAGGGATCTACCCAAGGACACTACCAATAGTTAGAATTAGAAGTCCTTAAGTATGATTATAAAAAGGAGAAAATGAGAATCGGAGAAAGAAGGAGTTGAAGAATTAAAAAGAAATGCAAAGAAAAGGGTGAAAAGAAATAGCCCTCCAAATTATTCAACTTAGGGCGACACCGGTTCAACTCATATGCTATCGTTGTCACTTGATGACACCAGATTGAAGATCAAAGTTCTCATGGACCCAATGACGCATGCACTAAACCTTCTTAGCCACTCAAGTTTCTCCCAAAAGAAGCTTGTTTCATTCTCACAGGAACCCTACGTAACTACTATCGCTTTCTCAGAGATTGCCGGTATTGAAGAAGGAGACCTCTCCTAGTCTCCTTCAGAAAACCAAAGCGCACTATTGAGTCTAGAGCCACGAGATTCATCAAAAGATCTCATAGGTACACTTGACATTTCATCACTTGTTGTTCAACAATAAGAACAACAAAGGGTATCGTTATCGAGTCCTACGGATCCTAGCAACTGTCGAGAACATTTATGAGAGGTTCACTACTGTGATCCTCGTGATTGAATGGAAACTCCTGCCGTGGTCAACATCAAACAAACCGGACAAGGTCACTTCGGTAACTCCCCGTGGATTACTTTAGTGTCTCAAACGGTCTACAGCGTGGTGATGCTTCGTGTACCTCAGCGACTCATCTGAACCGTAGATGTACTTCGTACATCGTTATCTCACTTGGGACTCCTGTTCGAGAACGGCCTTTGTGATAATTAGAATTGTGTTTTCACACTATGTCATAACACTCTCGAAGTTTAAACTCGTAAGTGCCGGAATCCGCTTATTACTAACCTTTCTTATGTTTACTTATGGAAGCTCTGGAGCGGACTGATCGTGCAGATTCTTCACATGCTCATACCAACAACATCACTAATGGAACTTCACTCAAAAGGCAACACAAAGTCGTAATGATTCTTCGTCAAAGTCAAAGAATCTACAAAGTTTAACGACTAACGAACTTCATCGATGAAATCCAACGCCAAAGAGTGTGTGAGCATGTTGAAGAAAGACGGAGACACCGGAGCAACGAAGCTAACGATGCATAACAACAACATACTATCACTTTCAAAGAACAAAGAACTAAAGAACAAAGAAATCAAAAGACGCCAAAGAGGAATACTTCAAAGGAAACAATTTCTCTACACTGGGGAGATTGTTCGAATCAAGACACTTCTTCTCACAAGAAAGAAGAATGTCAAAAGACGTCAAAGCTACTATTACATCAGCAACTACATCGTTTATCACTCTATCATTCATTACTAACACTTAGGGGGAGATTGTTGGAATCACTCCTAAACCTTAATTCAAGTGTTAGTGATTCATATGTAATAGTTAGCTTAATATAGCCTTTATGTTAGTAATTAGCTTAGGCTTATGTAGAAGGCCCATAAGCCTAGGCCCAAGTCCATATCGAAAGGAATGGACTAGGAGTGTTGCCCTAGCTCCCTCTCCTATAAATACTTTGTAATAACCCTCACTTGAGGGTTGGTTGTTCAATTTATTCACTTTCACTCCTACGCCTAACTCTTCACCATTTATACGTGTGTGTGTGTGTGTGTATTTTTTCAACCGATCCTATCTCTTCTCTATTTCTACATATTGATGCTTGTGTTACATATATGGTGACCTAACATACCACTCGTTGGTGGATTTCTAATGTAAGCTAGGTGGTACTTCTTCCTAAACCCTAGGTTTACTATTTAAGTCTTTCATGATTAATCATGTCTAATCGAAACTCGCATAAATCATCACTTATAGATTATAATTTATCATTTATCCCACGAGGGCTTACATTAAACATTTATGCACTAACTTCATTACTATTAGCCTAATCGTCACAGCACTATTGATCTAGTTATAAAGCTAAGTAATACGTGATCTTCCCGAAATAATGTATATTATCCACAAACTTATGACTTATTGAATAAGCAAGAATAAGTCGAATGAATAATCACATGGACAATAAATATGAATGAAGTAATAAACATAATCAATATACAACGAATGAGTAAGCAATCCAAATAAATAAATCAAAACATCAAATAATCATAAACTTGGCTAATACCTATAGGTATTAGCCCATAATCTCAGTAATAATACAAGCTATCATGTTCAGAAAGATTCAAGTATAAATCAAAAGGAAAAATACATTAACCAAACGATTATAGTGTAGTAACACAAAATGGAATCTTCCTATGGAATTATGGCTCTAGCAGGACTTTCTTGGTCTTCTTTATGACTTTGGTCTCTAACTTGGTGGTTATGAGCTCTTTGAAAACCGGATTTTAGGTTTTCGTTTATACTTTCGAATATATCGATACGGCGTGACGGGTGTATCCAATACGACATATCGAGGTAACTTCGCATAGGGTCCAAGATTATTATATTCCATAATTTTCGTACACTGCCTTCCTAATACGACGTATCATAAAGATGAATACGACATATCATGTCTTCCTTATCTTGGATATTTAGTGAAGCCATTAAGGTGAATACGACATATTTGAGAATGTCATACGGCGTATCTGGACTAAAACAAGCTCGTTCTTCTTGTTGACCAAAGTTTCATATATACCGTATCCAGATTTTTATACGGCATATTTTTAAAGTCAGACAATGGTCTTGATAATCATCCAAGTCTTGGTATACGCGTATTTGCCTAGAATGATACGACGTATTCTTGTCTGTTTAGAGGGCTTTCTCGAACTTGATCTATTTTGTTTAAAACACGTCAATTATTGCTAACTTTTACCAATTACATGATAATAACCGAGATTGAAACATTTAAGAAATTAAGTATCAAATCTTAATTGCTAATGAGATTAAAACTTGATCTATTTTGGTTTCTAATTCGAGTTTAAATTGTCACGAAAGTCGGTATCTAGTTCATAGTCATCAAACCCCTAACTATTTTAAAAGACATGTTTAATGTTGATGATCCCACTTCCCGACATTCAAACCCTCGTTTGGTCCACGTAAGGTTTACCCGCGCTTCTTAAGTACCTAATCTAGTGTAGGCGATAATTTGGTCAACTTCTACACTCGGGTGATAATCACAGTTCTAGTAGCTTATTAGACTAGTGTTCAAATGGTCATCTTATAGCTAGCTAATAAACTTTACACTAGCTTCAATACTACCAAAATGTCGGGATCAATCGACAGGCTCAAAAGATATCCACATAAAATAATAAATAGACAAAAGAACTAAAATTAAAGCATTAACAATTTCATAACTAGGCTAACACATAAAGTGTTTAACCTATCATGTTGTAAAGAAAAGAAATCATAATGTTAAAAATCATGGATGGATTAAACATAAGATTCAATATAATTACTTGAGGATTAACTAATACAATTGAAGAACTGAAGTGAATTCTCTCTTGAAAAGTTGGTTTTGGTAGTTGGAAAGCGCCTAGGGTTGATCCTCCAATCATCCTATAAAAAGGGGTGGTAAAAGATATCAAATTAGCTGAATTAGGGCTTATATTTATGGCTCGAATAAGTTATGGCATAACCATAAGTGATGGGTTACGCCATAACTCTTTTTATAATTGAGAAATTCATTAGACATTGCAAAGTTACGCCTTAGGTAAAACGATCTTCTACGTAAATTTCCTCGTTAAAATATCATGCCATTTAAAACTTTCTATGACTTGCCTGTCTTTAGCCCCAAAAGTAGCGCATGGTTTCACCCAAGGTCCTTATGCATTATAAGTGTAAAACTTTGTATGAATAGTACGGTTTCATCCCCTCATCAAACTTTTCTACTATCACAAGGTTTGTTGATTTCTTAATTTCACTTGTTTATTATTCATCAGGCTTAACTGAATTTAGAGACTCAAATTACATAATTTAAACTAAATTAATTCAGCAGGAAGATATGTTTTTATTGATTATTTTAGTGAGAAACTAAATAGCGGGTAATTTGCATATTTTACTTTTTGATTTGCATACTTAATATACAAATACAGTAAATATTTATGTATACTTTACAACAGGAAAACAGGAAATGAAATGTTTCAATTAAATTTTAAAGTGTGCAAATAAATTTTTAAATAGGTTCTTTAACTGTGTCTTGGGTAATGTTAAGACACCAAAAATACATTGGACCCACAAAAAGTACACATAAATCCACAGATGCATGATGTACTTTTATGTGAGTCCTAATATACTTTCATTATATTTTATGTGCTTAACTTCATGCTTTTCCACAAGAAAAACCCTTCGAATAAAAGCATGTTTGGCACATGTAACGAGGCAAAAAATGTGATATAAAGAATGGGAGAATACCCGCCATTTAATATTACACTTCACACCCTTCCAGTTTCATTGTTTGCTGATTTTATACCCTGGTTAAATGGTTATTGCATTGAATAGTGGAGCATGTGGCTTTTGGACCAACAATAGTACAATTTAGGTCCAGGGTCGCTTACAACAACTAGATGCAAATTTCTTTCTTGATTAAAACTTGCACACTTAACTCCTTTAATGCTACAATCTCGTTAGTCGTAACCTATCTTTGTTAGTAGGTATGTTTGGGTGATTGCATTTAATTTTGACAGTAGGTAGCCAAATTAAATAAATGGTTGAAATAATATGGATAATCAATAACAAAAACACGTTGAAAAATAGGTTAACCGATATATACATTTTAACTAGTTGTAATACTCACAGGTTTATGGAATTTGACAAAAAAATTATTCTGATTAATATTAAATATTAATGCTTTTGTGCCGTAATTACATATAATTATAAAATTATAAGTTTGTAAGACGCATTAAGTTTACAATAAAATCAAATTTATTTTAACATTTTAGTTTAAGATATACACATATGCTAATTTTCCCATTTAGTAAAAATTGTGATATAAGTACAACTAATACTTATAAAAGTTTTTTATTATGCATTAATATCCATTAAAATTTGATAAAATATTTGTAAAAATTTATGTTAGATAATTCAAGATTTAATTTTATTTAGTTGACAAAGATGTTGATGTTGTTATTTAAATTTCACTATTGATATTATATTTTACACATGATGCAAGTTTAATAGCACATAATGAACGTTGATAAAGTTAAAGTATACTCCTTAAAGTTTTTAAAAAATATTTTTTAGATATCCTTATATAAATAAATAAGTATTATATGAGTCATTGTTATAAGTACAATCGCGTATATTTATTTTTATATTAAAGTAACCCGTGCTTACAATTTGATAATTATATTTCCGTTTTTAGTAATTTAGCCGTATCTAAAATGTAAACTCGTGTCCACATAGGGTAAACTTTTAAAATTATATAAATGAGTCATTATTTAACGATATAGTAAAAAATTGATACTTATAATCTTATGCAATTTTATATGTTGTTATTTTAAAACAACATATACATTGTATTTTTAAGATATAAAGTATAAAGGGTATAAAGTATAAGTGAATACTACGTATATGTTTATAATCCAAATTTATTAAAAATCATGAAGGCTTATAATATTACACTTAACTCTATATAATTTTTAAAAATTCAAAGTTTATTAATTACCTCATTTTTTTTTAAAATTTTTATTTTCACAAATTTGACACCTACATTTTTTTTTGTTTTTTTATCAACTAAATTTTCTCCACCAAATTTATTAAAGTTTGACCAAAATTAATTTAATTTTGACTTTTATTAGTCAATCACATCACACGATTTTTGCTTACGCGAAATGATCTCTCTTATCACCAATTATTTTTCAATAAGAATGAATTGACAAAATCACTCTGAAATGATGTAATTCCTTTATTATATAAAATATATGTATATTTTCACTTTTTTCCATATGAAAGATCAACAACAAATACACTATAAAATTTAGCATATTTCACAAAATGTGTAGATTAGTGGGAACATCTTAATTATATTTTTTGCACCACCCATTATACACCTCTATAAAAATAGCTCCTAATTTCCACCCGCAGGAGCACCACTGGAGTGAGAGAGACGAGCCGAGACTCGACTCCCGATCTCTTATTCCACAAAGTCTCTCCAGTGCGCTCATAAATTTTGCGAAAACGGATACCTATCTGAAGCAAATGCCAAAAAGTCGAAACCGGATCTATCGACTAAACACAAGAGCTCTACTCATTAGACTAATACTCTGATGGTTAAAATTTAGTATTTAGTTAGTCAATTTTCGACAACACCCGTCTCAAATTTATCATGTGAGAGTTAAGCTAGCAAACTCACCCAAATGCCAGCTCAGTTAAGCAAGTTCATCTTTATCAAAAGATCATTTAAGATTTGATATCACTTAATTGTTTCATTTGATGTATTTTATTTTATTTTATTTTATTTTAGGCCGTATGTACTATAATTCTGTTGTTAGAAAGAAGCTAAGAATATAAAAATGACATATCGTGAACTTGGCTGTTTGCAAGTCATTATGTGAAAGTAAACAACAAATTTATTGTTGAAGGGGGGATGACTTGTTTGTCTGCCACCACCGTCAATCACTCAAAGAGTTGATGGATTCTTGATCTTAAGAAATGAGGAATGTGGGCCCAAAGAAGAACAATATTTAGTTATTTAGTTGCTTTAATAAAGTTTTTTATTAATAGTAAAATTGTTTGGTAATGAAATCAAGCTGAAGTATAATCATGTAATTTGTGAGAGAAAAAGATGTGCTATTCTTTTCGTTAAAATGAAATATTAACTGGATAAAAGAGCGGGCAGCAATAACATGAAAAAAATTTTGTTTTGATTACGGGCAGAGGGGGTCAAAGTAGTCAATGTGACAATTGATCTTGAGAAAATAGTCAAAACTCAACAGACATTTGAGTTTATGAGAAGCAAGACAACCAATCCTCTAACGTACTCGGCAAAAACAATGTTGTGTTTCAACCCTATAAACATATCCATCGCAGACCAAACGTCAAAACTCAAGTTAAACATCTCAAAACTCAAATTAAGTTGCGTTTCATTAGTCAACATGGAATCAAAGAGGCTCATGTTGTGACTTGATTTTTAAATAGATTTGGATTATGATTTGTATCCGAGAAACGTTTAAAAGTAAATAATGAAAAAAAATGGATTATTATTTAAAATAAATATATATTATATAAATTGATTGAGTTGAAATATACTATTTTTGAATAAAAAAATAACGCGAACAATCAGATTCATTATGTAGCTAGAAATATTTTGAAAACTTAAGAAATATATTTGTATAGATATAGACAGACTTTAGAATTGAGATTCGGGGATGAAGACGTAGGCTCGTGAGTCCAATAAGAAAAGACACCCATTGATTTTCTTATTTTTCAAATTCCAAACAATACTTGAGCAAATTAAGGCCGATGTATGTCTGACGCTAATTCTTTTAATCACTTTGTAAAAGCATCGGTTACTTTGACAATAGCTGTGTCCTTAAAGAAAAAAAAAAGAAAAAAAATAAAATAAAAAATAATTTAGTGTCAAGGTGGTAGACTAACGATGGAGACATGCATTGTAATACGATAGTTATGGGTTCAAATTTTGCGTGCGCTTTCTTAATTGGAGTTTGGTTCCATAAAAATCAAAGAAAAACTAAAGATCAAATAAACTATTCTCAATCCTTCATTTTTTCATCAAAACAATAAAATAATTTTACACATTCATTTTTAAAAACTAAATATCTCACAAACCATTAATCGTTAGACGAAACTAATCATACTATCACGACAAGCATAAAATTACATTTAATTTGACATCCCACATCATATACTTTTGACAATTTTTTTTCTGACTTTTTTGTGGGTTTAAGGTTTACGGTTAGGGTTTAGGTATTTAGAGTTTAGGGGGTTGACTTTTTGGGTTGCTTTTTAGGGTTAAGGGTTTAGGTTTCTTAGGGTTTAGCGGATAGGGTTTAGGTTTCTTTTGTTTAGCGGTTAGGGTTTTAGGGTTTTTAAGGTTTAGGGTTTAGGGTTTAGGGGTTAATGTTTTTAGGGTTTAGGGGTTAGGGTTTTTAGGGTTTAGAGTTTGTAGTTTAGAGGTTGTGTTAACACAAAAGAGTATTTTTAAAATTTCCATTTATGGTGTAATATATCGAAACCCGCAAAAAACGATAAAAAAATAAGCTCACGAAGATAATAGTGGATCTCATAGAAAGATAATTTTATTATTGTCGCAATGGTATAATTAGTTTAATCTAACTATTAACGGTTTGTAAGATATTACTTTTTAAATATAAGGATGAAAGTGAATTTAATTAATTTAATTTAAAATGAATGGTTGAGATTCATCTATTTGATTTTTAGTTTTTATGTGATCTTTATTGATCTCACCCCTTCTTAATTGTGACTTAGCGTAATCACCACCTCCATATTAGTCATGACGACATTGGAGTGGCCGCTAGAGAGTCGAAAAGTATGTGAGACTTTCCAAAGGCTTACTCCCTCTGTTTAAAAATATAAATTCATTTTGGCTTTTAATATAATTTTGACTTTTAATATTTTTGTTTGTATTATATAATTTTTAATGAAAATTATATAAATAAAAGTATATTTAAAACGCAATTTATTTATTTATTTTTATCAAAAGTATTATATAAAAAATTGGGAAAAAAAATGTTGGGTTTAGAAAGTTAGAATGGATTTATATTTTAAGAAGAAAGGAGTAATAAATTTGAGTCTTTCATGCAAAAAGTCTTCTCGGCTAATCAAACTATTAAAATATTTGACGAAACCTTTTATTGAGAATACAAAAAGGATAATTCACGTTATTTTGTTTACTGAAAGGTCAATTCTACTGAGTAGTTTACTCTAGCAGTTGTAGTATTTGAAACTTACTTTTCCACATAAAAGAAAATTCAGTTATATCGTTTAAACCGAGTTTTTCTTAATGAGAGCTTATTTCAGTTTGAGGCTCTCGCAACTTTCTACAAGCTGCAAGTTAAATGGCGACACCAACTTACCAAAAAAACCTTCGATCAGGTTTAAGTATGTGTGATCGGAAAGTAAAACCTAGGACAATATAGTTCTCTCCTCACCCCACGTCAAAAAATATATCTTGTAAGTATAAAAACTAAAAAGTAACATAAATATATAATATGCTTGAGTTAGCGACAATGAGTGAACTATTTGGCAGCAATGTAAAAAACTAAAACGTTGACAATACAATCACATGAAACCACAAAGAGTTACATGCTTGATAAAAATTTGTGAACACCTTGTGCTCATTTTTTAACAGTACCCTTGAAATGTTTACCAACAAATAAGGATTCATTGACACTATACTATCATCAAAATGGTGACCAATGAATAGTAGATATATTTTAGGGGGTGTTTGTTATTGCGTTTGAACTTGGATTATTTGATTATTCACGATGTTAAAATGCACTTTTGAGAAATCTAGTGTTTGGATATAAAAAGAGAAAAATTGCTTTTCCACATTTTGAAGGCTAAAACCTGCATTTTCAAAAAGTAAGATGGGAGTAGCAGTTGCAAAACGTCATTTGACAAACTCACTTTGGTAGAAACGCAATTTTACCCAAACACCCCCTTAATCTGAATGTACTTTATGCTTGGCCATTATTTCAATTCGTCATTAGAAGTATTGATATATCATAACCGTGCGTTTTCATTTAATCATATTCAAAATATTTCTTGCTTGTAACTCCTTAAGGCTGGTAGCAGGGGCGCCTGGTCGACCCTCAGTATGCTCCCTACGACCCACTCGACCTAGTTAATTTAATTTTAAAAAAAAAAATTCAAATATTTTTAACAACAAAATTAAACTTCATTAATAATAAAAACATTACATAAATTATACAATAAACATACGAACTAAAATATTCTAGTCTGAATGCTCCCCGTATGCAAAATCATATGAAGGAGACCGATAACCAAGAAATTCCTCGATAAGCCAAACGCTCGGACTAGTAGAGGTTGCTCAACAAATCTAGCGCAGCGAACTTGGTGCACCTACACCATCGGTTTTGTTCTCCGATAGCTCCAATTAATTTTGGTGTGCCGACGTTGTTCAGTATTTGTTGAACACACCCCACAACATGTCAAGAATGTTGTCGTCTTTATGCTTCATCCATCAAAAATTTGTCGATCATGCTTTTCGCTCAGCGTGATGTCGTTTGCAAATCGTGTATTTTTCTCTCATACGTTGCTTCTCCCGCCCTTGTCGATCAAACAACTTAATAACGCCTATAATAGCGCGTTTTTCGAGCCTCATCATCTTCTTCGCATTGTTTTTTAACGTACATTTGCATATCTTCAACGGAATGGGGAGGCACAAGCCATAATAATTTTTTGTTGAGAGAATTGTGTATTTAAAAATATGTTTGAGGTTGGTATTTATAATGTGTTAAAAGTTGTAAAGTTTTTTTTAATCCAAACGGTCACTTTTTTGATTTAGAACTCTGGTCGGCTAAACAACCTATTGGCCCATATTATTATGGCAACCGATCGAGTGTAACCCAACACCCAACAAAACCCTTTGGGTCGATCTTACCACTGTGATGAGCCTAAAAATAATAGATTCTATCTAGTGCAACCAAGCTGCGCGACATCCTTTTGTGAGATTTTGAATGATACGTACATTAGCTAGATTTAAACACATGCGTTATCTAGAACAAGGGATCAAATATGCGATCACAATTCGCTATTGAATCACATCACGATTTAATCTTATAGGCAGGGGTCAAGATTAATTGTTGTGATTTCATTTAATAATTTTATTTATCAATGACAATGATTGCTAAATTATCATGTTATCTATATCTATATCTATACTATTTTATATTTAAAATAAAATTTAGGCTTAAAATTCTGACTTTTTTACTGCATATGAAAGAGTTTTTCTAACCAAAATTAAGATAAGGTTCTAATCGTGATGACATGTGTCACTCTTAACAAACCTTCCCTAACTTCTAACAAACTCCAAACCTAACTCCTAACCACTAAAATTAAGATAAAGAGCTCCAATTATAAAATGACATGTGTTATTTCTCAACTAAAAATTCATCTTTATTTTAAATTAAAATATCTTTTTATCTACTTATTTTTTTATAATCTAATTTCACCATATTTTTAAAATTTTACGCCTTTTAATTCAACATCCATTTTGATATATTTTTATATTTTTAAAGGATATATTTTATTTTAATTCAAATTTTTACAATTTTAACCTTTATTTCATTTATTTCAATCAATATAATATTGATTCACAAAATCATATACTTTTGGGTAGTGTTTGACACGTAGAGATTAGAGGGTATTTCTATATGCGGGAATAATGATGTCGCGGAAAGCTACGGGAAAGTTACGGGTAACCCAAACAAACACTTACAACTAACACATATACATTCAAAGTGTTGTGAAACGAATTCAATAACGCAGTTGAACACATATAACTATATTTATCGGCCGCCATGTACGGCATCTCTTGAAAGATCCTCATATGGGCATTAGGCGTGGTATCCGGCCATGTTCCAAACATTTGGATTTTAGGCCCACATGTGATCTATCCACTCAATCATATTCCAATGGAAATCGTAATGTAGCCCCTACCTATCAAACCAGCCGTGGTATCCTTACGTAAACTAACCTACTTAGACTCATAGAGTCGACACAGTCAAGAAACTCACAATAATGCCATTACCTCGATAATTGTTGAGATAAGTTTGGGTCCTATTGTCTATGATTTCAATGAAAAGGAAAGGGAAATTAAGGGAAGGACGAACAGAGTGTGAATCAATACTTTACCCCCCCCCACTACGTAATCAAACCCTTACCTCCCCAACCAAGATCAATTTATTTCCGATTGAGCTCTTTGAATCTTCTTTACCTATTCCCCAATCCCCCTTAACCCTCTGCAACTAAGCACGTTCTTAATAATATAGAAATAAAGTATGATTTCAATCCAAATTCAATATTACACATTTACATTTACACTACGCAAGTACGAAGTCGATCTTTAAAAAATGATGATTTAGTGGCACTTTTCACATTATTTTATTAAGGCCATGTACTCGCGCGTACATGTTAATGTGACACAAATTTGTATGAAAGGCTGAAATAAATGTAAGCTATGATCGATCAGTGCTGTCAATCTGTCATTCAAAGTTTGAAGTACTTAAGTCCATAACAAAGGTCGTTGGGGAACTTAAATTACCAATTACGATAGTTATAAAGTCTTTTGACCAAGTCTCATTACCGTTATACACACGACATTCTTGGAATACAAATTCAATGTCATAGATATTGACTCAAGTGTAAATAGTAATAAACTTTGACAAGGTCACTAAAACAATTTTCTAGGTTATTGGTCTGAGTCCTTAAAAAGAGAGACGAGTTTTTATTTTTCTGAATATAT
>OU343225.1:170211833-170354565 GCA_910596185.1 Chrysanthemum makinoi
ACTTCTAAGTAATTGAAGATATCCTGGGAAGACAAATGTTACTACCGCATAGAAACTCAAGGTTTGACTCATGGCGAGTAAACTTGATGAACTTAATTCTTCTAAGTGATTGAAGATATCCCGGGAAAACAAATGTCATGACCGCAGAGAAACTCAAGGTTTTACTCATCAAGGCGTTTAGTGTTCTTATTCCAACTATGTGGGAGAAGAGATGGAAGAGTTAGTTTCTGAAGATGAAAGAGGTACACAAGTGTGTGATGATTTTGATGTTTTCACAATCATCAGGGGAGAGAGATTGTGTACATTGGGGATCCTCAGCTGTTTCACTTAAGGGCTTAGTCAGTGATTCAGAGATATAATCACTTATTCCAGAGTTGACATCATGAGAGATAGTCCTCCGCAAAGATAATCAGTGATTCGGCCTACTTCTTCAATGTTATCGGTTATTCTCTCTTTGGGCATTCGGGTACTTCGGGTTCTTGAGCTTCATACACAATCATCAGGAAAGATAAATGTGCATTGGGTGGTTGTATCATTTACTCTTTGGAACTCTATTTGTGTATTCGGACTCTTGAGCTCTATTCTAAGAGATGGGCTGCATCTATTCAACTACTCAGGGGAAGTGGTCTCTTGACACCTTTTGGAATGGATTGCGTTAGACTTCAGTGGAATGAAATTTGAGAAGAGTTATTTATATGTGGGATGATACGTTCTTTGCAGTTATTTTGGATGATATAACCCCGAACGATGAATCCGCGATGATTATTCTTAAAAGGAGCGTAAGTTCGATGATAATGGTGTGCTTCATTGTGCACTGGCTAAGGAAGCTTGTAAGAAAGCTTTGAATCTGCTCGCTAAAGGATTTTCGGTTTGGGGAAGCTGCCAAAGTCTCACTTTCATTGGTTCAATTTATTTCTTCGATTCAAGAGCCACGGAAGCTTTGGTGGTGAATGTTTAAGAGTTGATGACTTTTATCTTCTACTGACGTCTTTGCTCGATATCCTTATCTCGATTTTCATTATCATCATCTTCTTTAACTATATCATCTTCTCTATCTTTGTACATATCTATCAAAAACCAAATACAAAAATATAAAACCAACAAAAGAAAATAGAAAAATATAAAACCTTCAAAAATCCATAAAAATCAAAAAATTTAAAAATACCAAAAATATGTTTTCTCAAGACATGTCTTCTGGTATCGATAACATCTGCGGTCTTAGAAATGTCATTCAATAATGGCATGGGACCATAGATGAAGTTCGAGCAGGAGGTGTAAATATTCTTTTTCAAAACATGTCAAAAAACCATGGCTTGCAGTTATTTCAGACTGTAACCCGTGCTTAATCTATGGTTTGCTATTATTTCAGATAGCAACCCGCTCTTCATAAGAAAGGAAAGTGTTGCGCTAAACCAATTTTCAAACATTTCGTGCACTTATCCTAAAACAATATAAGGAAAGTATGTCGGGGCTGTTCCTACTCAAATACTTTTCCTTCAAAAATTCTTCAGAAAAATATTTGTTTTAACAAAATGGTGGTAAATGAGTTGCTTGAAAATCTATCGAGTTTGAAATTTTCGTAAAAAATTAAAAACTCAATCAATGACTTCAGCGCTTTTAAACTTTTTAGAAAATGAGTCATTGATTGAGGGGGAGAATGTTTTCAAATCTATATCATCTAACAGACTTTCTTAATTATCCTAATATGCTTAATTAAAAATGATGTTAACCTATGTTGAAGGACTAGGTGCCTAGGATAAGATTGTTAGGATTAGATGATTAGAGTTTGAGGAACACATATTCCCATGCCTTTTATGATCTGATTGATATGTTGTATTGACTTTTATTAGTCGATTTTTGTTTGGGTGATGTCGACCACCATATATCTGTATGTGTGTTCACTAACGTATGCAGGTATATTGGTATATAAGAATGTTCCCGATCCGGATCCCACAATTGAAGATGATTGGATGCCGAAAGGAAAGGGTAACTATATCTTGGGTTGACAAATGAAGAAACGGAGCTTAATTGGACTTCATTGGAGAGTTGGCATGGAAAAATGCAACGTAAGAGGTCTCACTGCATCAGCAGATGGTTTTCTTCTAAGTGATTGAAGAAACGGAGCTTAATTTGACCTCAGTTGGCATTAAAATGCAACGTAAGAAGTCTCACTGCATCTGCAGACGGTTTTCTTCCTGCCCTACAGCATCAACAGAAGCTTCTCAACCACTAATGTATCTTTGTGCAGGATACCATTTTTAAACAATTTTTAAGAAAAATTTGAATAAATTGTTTTGAAAATGGAAAATATTGTTTTGAAAATTAATTGGTGATAACGTCTAAAATGAACATGTTTTTAGTAGCGTTATTGTCAGTTTTGTGCATGATATTCGGCTATATTTACTCATAACTGTTGCAAAAGTGCAAAGATGCGTATTGTGTATGTATATGTAGCCAGGTATCGCGAATAATGAAGAAATGAAGTTTTTATGCACATTTGGAAGATTCTAAAGGAAGGAAGTTGAGATTGGAAGCTTGTGGACTCAATGATATGGAAGCGTAGTGATTTCTAAGCATCTACAACAAGGAAAGATCAAGTTTGGCTTTGGAAATCATCAACGTAAGCAAAGAATGAAGCGTAAAGGAGAAAGTCAACGAAAAAGTCAAAATAGCAAAACCCAACCGATCGGTCGCAACCCGCAACCGGATCCGGTGGCGCTTGGTCAAAACATTAACCGATTCGGGCCAAGAAGCCGATCCGGTTTCGGCACTACTGATTACACAAATCGCATTTATTGTTGCCTTAACTTCCCATAATCATTGGAGTCCGATCATTTCTTGATATTAACTTGGAAGAACGTTTTTGGGCGGTTAAGCAAGAGCTTTGGCTATATAAAGGACCTAATACTTGTATACTAAGGGTGACACAACCAAAGAGTTTTAGTTTACACCAAAACTAATACTACCCTTATTATTTCAACCCCAAAGCTTAGTATTTCTTGGAAAACGCCGAGCAAGGAGGGAACCATTATTGTCCATTGTTTCGGTAATTTGAAGTTGTGCGGTGATCCTAGGTGATTGGGGCGTGGTTGCTACAATCCCCGATTTCTAATTCTTGTAATCACAAAAGTTTAGGTATTCTATGAACTTTGTTATGGAAATCTATTCTCTTGAATTGTTTGAATTACCTTGTTATGACTTGTGTTTAGATATGATTGTTTTCATGGAGTAGTTTGTGATATACTTGTGTGTTGGAATGTGATTAATCATAATAGTGTTCTCAAAATGTGATGCATGTATATATGATCTTGTTTAAATGAGTTTGTTGGAAAAATACTAGTCTTGGATTGATTTGTCAATAAAACATGTTTTAAGAAAAAGGGCCGAAAGGATTTCTCTTGTGTTTTATTCCAAAAAATGAAGTGACAAACTAGTATGGGGATATGGTGAGTGACAACCACCATGTTTTGCTTATTAAAACAAGACTAGGAACATTTTCATCACGAAGGGTCGAAAGATTCATAAGAACAAATTGAATGAGAACATGTTGCAAACAAATGGAACTTTTATAGGATAATCATTGGGATAAGGACCGAAAGGATTACCTAAATGTTTTTGTTCTTAGAATGATTTTTACAAACAAATACCATGGTTGGGGAATCATTTGCTTATGATTTGTGCATCATACTAAGAGTATACACCAAACCTTTAGGAACACTATCTATGGTTGATTATAAGACTACACACAAGTATATATTTATATTCTTGATTCATATTTTCACTAGAACACTTATTTGAGGAGGCCTTGACAAGCTTTCTTGTTAGAAACTTTTTAATCAAATCTATTTCAAACAAAAAATCCTTTGGGACGATCTCGACTTACCAAACTTTGCTATTATGGACGAGTATACTTGCTCGTATGTGTTAATAGGTTATTCGGTTAATTCGTGATTATAAATTTTTAAAACTTGCACCAACCGAGCACATCAAGTTTTTGGCGCCGGGGATTTTTCTTTAATTTTCTTTGAAATTAGTAGTATTGAAAAAAAAAAAATTTTGTTACAAACTAACCGATTCGGTTGGTTAGCCAACCGAATCCGGTTAGACATTCTGTGGAAATTTTTTGGTTCGAATATTAGTTGTCTATATTTTTTATTTATTGTGTTTTGATTTTTAGAGTAATTTTTGTGGTTTAATCATTTCCTAGATTTATTTTTATTTTCTTTATTTTATTTTTTTTACATTTGTCATTTATTAGTTAATCAAGTTTTAATTAATTTTAATATTAATAGTTAATGGTAATGGTTAGGTAGTAATTTTATTTTATTTTATTTTCAGTTATAGTTTAATTTAATGGTAGAATTTATTGGTAGTTTATTTAGTTTTAGTTTTGGTTTTAATGAGATTTAATATGTTATTTTAATTATTTAGTTTATGAAGAGTTTTATTTAATTAACTGGAGTTAGTACTCCTTAATGATACTTAATTTTCATTAATTTTTTTGTTAAAAAAAAAAAAAAAAAAATCGATCAAACCGATTGGTCGCAACCCGCAACCTGATCCGGTTCGTATTTACTCTAACATTTTCAACCAACCGATTCGGTTGGTGATCCAACCGAATCGGTTGGAGTTTCGAGTTGATTTTATCATTTTAGGTTTTGAGTTTTTATTTGATTTTTAATTTTGTTAGATGTCTTAGTTTGTTTTATTATATGTTTTTATAGTTTGTTCTTGTTTTACTAACTTTAACGCTAATCATTCGAGGATTGTTTTGTTTTGCTTTGTTAAGTTGTCTAGTACCATGGATAGTTTGAGCGGAATCTCGGAATACCTTCGTACTTTGGATGAAATGTTCAAGGATACCGGAAGTTCATTAGAAAAGATTGGAGGAATTTTGGAGGAAAGCAAGAAAGAATTGGGAATTGACACGGGTGATATGGAAGAAGTATGTGAAAACAAGGTTCAACTACCCAAAAATAAAAGAGTCGTAGTGTTCACACAAGCACCGTCAACGGTGTGTGATTCACCGCTAATGAGATTTGGAACGCCTTGTAGCGTGGAAGGAGTAAGTGCTTGGGATGCACAACTTAATATGGCTTATGGAGAGAATTATATCTTGGAAAAGGTTCTTGACGAAATCGGTCATGTTCGTATGGACTATGAAGCATATGGAAGAAAGATGGTCAAAAATCTAAAGGTCAATATTCATGGACATATTTTTGAAACTGATTTTGTTGTTTTAGAAGAAGGAAATGCGGATGAACCTAATGTGTGTTTTGGTCGAGATTTTCTTGTCACGACCAAATGTCAAGTAGATTTTGGTATGGGAGAAATGCGGATTAATATAACTGAGTTAGAAGAAGGAAAAGGAGTCAAAGAGATGCTAGTGGAAGTTTGTGCAAACATGGAAGAAAAAGAGGTGGAAGTGGTTAAAATGGGAAAAGCAAACCGAAAGAAACCATCATCAAATAAATTAACCCCAACAACAACCTCCACCACCAAAAATGATTACACACCATCGTCACCTACCACTACTATCAAACCCTTAACCGACAACCAAAAAGAAGCTATTTTAGAAAATCTAGAACAAAAATTTCTAGAGCTCAATGAAAAGAAGTCGGTTATAGAAGTTCTCCAAGATTATGTGCTTTACCGTAAGAAGTTGGATGCATTGATGCTAGCGAGGGCTAGGTTGGAAGATAAGAATCTCACGGATGAGGATCGAGATCGAATTTTGTTTAAAGGCATGCCAAGGAAAGAAAAGGATCCGGGTAATTTTGTGTTGCCGATCAAAGTAAATGGAACTATACCGTTTATGCTTTAGCCGATACGGTCGAGTGTTAATGTGATGCCGTATCCATTGTTCAAAACTTTGGGACTAAGTAATCCGCAACCTAATCATTCTAAGCTTACTATGGCGGATAACACTCAAGCAAAGGCAATGGGAGAAGTTAAGAATGTAAGAGTGCAAATTGGTCATCAACCGTATTTGGCGATTTCCTTGTCTGGATATTCGGTGGACAAGAGTTTACCGCTATTGTTGGGGAGGCCATTCTTACGAACTTGTGGAGCAATTATAGACATGGGAAGAGGCACCATGACTATTGACGATGGGATTTCGAGGCAAACATACTACCCAAAACCAAGAGGACCAATTTTAGAATGTATGGAAGATTTGGAATGGATAGATGCAAATGATGATTTAACTTGTTTTGAAGTGGGACGCGATGTCCACGGTAATCCAATGTACGGACCTTTAACTCCACCTTATTTCGATATAGAGGACGAAATGGAACGTGCATTTGCGATAGAAGCTTTCTATAACCCATTCAAAACATATTAGTTTACAAGAAGTTGACCGACTTTTTAGGATCTTTACCGTGCAACTTAAGAATTTGGAGTGGAGAACCGAAGGGTCGGGGACTTACAAGAGACAAACCGGAGATGGAGCATGGCATGTTAAGTTTGATATATTATGCCCGGACGGACGAAGATTTATGAGAAAATTCAAAACTTTTGAAACGTTCCGTGAGTTGACCGGAAAATTTCAAAGCGAGGATATTCTTAGGCAAGAGTATTTTGAGGAATTTTGAGGAGAAGGCAAAGACCATAATAACAAGCAATCATTTGCTTGAATTTCATAAACTATTTCTTTTGATTTGATGCATTAGGATTTTTGTTATTTTTTTTTTATTTTATGATTGAGGTAATTTGGTTTAATGCATTATGACTATGAGTTTTGAGTTGAAGTTTGGATTAGTTCATTAGCATGATGAGTTGAGTTTTTTTTTTTTTTTTGATTGGATGATTGTTCAAAATTTCATATGGTGAATGAATGTTGTGTGAATCTTTAGTAGGAATTTTTGAGTAAAAAAATGTTGCTTGGAGGGTAAATGCCTAAGTAACATGTTAAACGCATAAAAAGCAAATTTTGGCAAAAAGCATACCGAAATGGTTGTGTCCTTGACTGAACCGGTTGCACCAAAGTATAAAATTTTCATTTTTCCAAAAACACACACACACTAATTTTCCAGGTGGTTTTGCAAAAATTCATCCAAGAGAGCAGATTGAAGTTGTTTAAGTTGTAGGAAAACATCATGGCACCCAAACAAGTAAGCATTTACATTCAATTAACCCAATTAAGGTTTTATTAGAACATTTGATTCGAATTGAATATTAGGTCACCAATTTGGGGGTTTTTGTTATAATTCGAATTAAGTGGTAATATTTTAGGATTGAGTGGGTAATTGATATAGGAGTGCATTACAACAAGAGATTGATTGGTTGATTCAACATGGAATGGATTTTAGATTATAAGATTTTTGGAATTAGTTGGGTTGTGCTTATGAAACAAGAAAAGTTGCAATTGATGATTCATTTTGATGGATGATATGTTTTTAAGAGTGATGGATGCCACATTATTAGAACTAATGATTTGTAGGATGAGTTCTAAGATGCTAGATGTTTGATGAATTGAAAGCGAGACTAGAGTAATCTAGGATGTGGGAATCATTGAGGATGATAGAATGCGATCTAAGAGTGGTTTGAGCGTTAGGAATTCGAGATATTGAGGATTTGAAGGCGAATGCCTTATGCAGTCTGCACAACCGATTCGGTTGAGCATTGCAACCGAACGGTTGGTGTCTGACATATTGGAAACCGATTCGGTTGGTGATCCAACCGAATCCGGTTGAGGTTTCTGTGTGGACTTTTTGTGAAATTTTGAAATGTATCTTAGAGGGTTCTCTAACCTTCCTGTTTGTTCTAACACTCTCATATGGTCTTATTTTTGTGATTTATACAGAGAATTATTGTAGGGAGCTCGAGTGGGGAGGAAATTCCAATTAACCCGCTTATTACGAAGTTTCGTGAAAGGAACGAGAAGAAGAAGGTTAAGTATAGTGTGAAGACGGAAGCAAATGCTAATTTAAAATTCAAAAATCTCACCGACGGAGAGAAACATGCTTTTCGGGAAAGATTGTCGAAGTTACAACATAGAACATGTTTGGTTCCAAGGGTGATTGATTGGGATTTATTTGAGGAATGTGATTGTGCAAATGAGTTAAGAGAGATGATGCGAACGTCTTATGTATATCCAGGAGATGGAGATTCGTTCAATGATTTGTCATGGGAAAGAGCATTCAGTGTCAATGAAGAGGTTTATCGAGAATGGTGTATGGAATTCTTTTCAACCATGTATTTTGAAAGAAAGGTGGATGTTTGGAGTTTGATGACGGAGATTTGTATTTGGTTTAGGCTTTGTGGAAGGGATCATGCTTACACGTTGCGCTTTGGTGTAGCTCTTGGTTTGAATGAGCCACATGAGGTTAATCATCGATTATTTGAAACTCACTTTTCTAGACTTCGGAGGTTTGAAAAAGATTATCCTAGTATTCCCGCTTATTGGAATCAAGTGGGAGATCCTACTTGTGCTAGGAGGAATGCTTCAACCATCAGGAATCCATTGATGAGGATACTTCACAAGTTGATTGTGACCGGGCCATTTAATAGATTTGGAAGCAGAGACAAATGTCAAAAACCGGACTTATGGATTATGAAGTTGATGGAAGAAACTAAGGACGGTAATGCCATTTGGCGAGAATAGCGAATATTTGTCTAGGAGAGCCCCGGAATCAAGAGTAACAAGAACATTTGTGGAGGACATTTTGAGACAAGATTGGCGAAGAATCTTGGGTATTATGTTGATGAAGAATTGGCTAAGTGTGGAGAGCCAAAGTATAGTGAAACGTGGACTGCGAAAGGTTTTGGTAATGCTTTGAACAGAGACGGGAACCGTAGGGTTATGGATTGAACCAAGACCACAACAGCAACCACCACGACAGCAAGGTAATATACCAATGGAGAACGTGCAAATGGGTACGTCCAGTAGTTTTGATTCAGGATGGGGAGAGTGGAACCAACATCTAGATGAGATTCAATGTAGGGATGTGTGGAGAGATTCGATGATGTTAAGAAACAACTACATCAATGATTATTCGATGCCTATCTTTCAACACATGGCTCGAGAAGCCAATTATGAGTTGCCACCCTACAATCCACCAAATGTTCCACCATATCCTTTTCCTTACACTTCTTATCCTGGACCCTATCCATATCCATATCCCGGTACGCCGCTTCCTCGATCCAAGTACCCCATATGGTCGATTATCCGAAGTTGGAGGATCATCATCAAGAGTTGGAGGTAAGAAGAAAAAGAGGAGAGTTCGTTCAGAAATCATAGACGAAAACTACGTAACCGAAAGTGATGATGATGAGTATGATGATGAAGAAGGAGAAGACATGAGCGAGGATGACGAGTGATTATGGATCATTCGTGAATTATGGTTTTAAAAACAATGGTCATGATGTGTTTTTAAACAATTTCTATCTTTTGATTCATTTCTTTAGGATGTTTGGCGTACTTTGTTTGATTTTATCTAGTTTTAGTAGTTTTGTTTTGTTTTGTGCATTGCGTGTTGCGCTTTTTGTTTGCGGGATGGATGTGTGGAAAGCTTATTGATGGTCAAATGTTTCGAGTTGGATAACTCACATGCTTGCTAATGACCCAATGTGCATATTGCATATTCTATTCCGTGGTATCTTTTAACTATTTCTTTTTCCCATTTTCTTTACTTTGAAGTTCATTTTTATTACATTGAGGACAATGCAAAACTTAAGTATGGGGAGGGAAGAAAATAGGAAAAATGATACGATTTTTATTTATTTATTTTTTTTAGATAACTTTTTGGATGCAAGTGATTAGAAGAAATTCGCCCTTGATGGTTTAATGGTTTTCGCGCGTTATTGATAATTAAAATACATAATTTGAGATTTCAATGGTAAAATGAGGTTTTTGAAAATTTTTTGGATTTGAACCAAATTACGAAAGTAATTCATTTTGGATTCGATAGCATTTTCTAGCATGCATAATAGCCTTTTTTCCACATTTTTGTGAGGTTTCTTTTTGTATAAAACACATCTTTTGTTTTATATTTGCTATGAGTGTGCCGGTGATTGTGTCGATTCTAGAACTTGTACGAGTTATGCATTACGGTTAAAATCATTTTCGAGTGATCTAAATATTTTCAAGTGATAAGAGGCACCTTAGGTATAACCCAAATGGCCTTCCATTTTTACATCTAATGATATATTAGCTAACACATCGGGTTAGTTAACCACCCACATGGACCCATTTTGTTAGTGTTCATTTTTAGCACTAGATACCCCTAGTTACACCTTCTGAGCCATCCTTTTCGTTTTTGTTAAATCCAGAAAAATACAAAAATATTTTACACTTTTAACCTTAGCCTACCCCTTATCAAGTCTATTGGTTTGTTGCTAGTTGTTTGGAATGATTGGATTGTTTTTTCTTGATGATTATGAGTTAGCCGCACTTTGCCATTCGTGTGTGCCATTCCGACAAAGACGAAGGATGCATACTTCTTATTTGTATTTTTGTGGTGATGCTTATACGAAGTGTGGGGGAGTTGTGATGTTTGAAAAAAAAAAAAAATTAATTATTAGCCAGCGAGCTATATGATGGATATTGATTAGCCAATGAGCTAAATTGAGTTATACATATTTTGCGGAGAATCGATATGTGAAGAGGAGTAATAATCATTTTTCGGGATCGTGGTTTGTATGATGACTAGCAACATGGAGGTTTGGACTTGATTTTATTTTTATTTTAAAACCAATTTCATAAATTATCCCATGCCTTAACCATACCTATTATGAACCCTTAGCCTTTACGTTATAACCCGAATAAAAGACCTCTTTGATGAATTTATTTTCTTTGTTTTGATACTTGTACAAGCTTATGGTAAAAAGCATTGATCATGACTAGGCATTGAGTGATTTACATATACCCACCAATATATGAGTGTTGAGTGAAATCTTAAAGCCATTCGTGAGGTATCCTAGTTATGTTATCTAAAGTGTTTGGTTCATTTTTAGAAGATTTTCACATATTATAAGCAAAATAATAATTATCTTTATTGATAATTGTTACATCTTTCTGGAACCATGGTGTTATGGACCATTGAAATCAATCTTTGCAAATGTTAGACCTACTCGAGGGCGAGTAGAGCTTAAGTGTGGGGAATTTGATAACATCTAAAATGAACATGTTTTTAGTAGCGTTATTGTCAGTTTTGTGCATGATATTCGACTATATTTACTCATAACTGTTGCAAAAGTGCAAAGATGCGTATTGTGTATGTATATGTAGCCAGGTATCGCGAATAATGAAGAAATGAAGTTTTTATGCACATTTGGAAGATTCTAAAAGAAGGAAGTTGAGATTGGAAGCTTGTGGACTCAATGATATGGAAGCGTAGTGATTTCTAAGCATCTACAGCAAGGAAAGATCAAGTTTGGCTTTGGAAATCATCAACGTAAGCAAAGAATGAAGCGTAAAGGAGGAAGTCAACGAAAAAGTCAAAATAGCAAAACCCAACCGATCGGTCGCAACCCGCAACCGGATCCGGCTGGGCAGTTGGTCAAAACATTAACCGATTCGGTCGGCCAAGAAACCGATCCGGTTTCTGGCACTACAGTTACACAAATCGCATTTATTGTTGCCTTAACTCCCCATAATCATTGGAGTCCGATCATTTCTTGATATTAACTTGGAGAGAACGTTTTTGGGCGCTTAAGCAAGAGCTTTGGCTATATAAAGGACCTAATACTTGTATACTAAGGGTGACACAACCAAAGAGTTTTAGTTTACACCAAAACTAATACTACCCTTATTATTTCAACCCCAAAAGCTTAGTATTTACTCGGAAAACGCCGGAGCAAGGAGGGAACCATTATTGTCCATTGTTTCGGTAATTTGAAGTTGTGCGGTGATCCTAGGTGATTGGAGGCGCGTGGTTGCTACAATCCACGATTTCTAATTCTTGTAATCACAAAAGTTTAGGTATTCTATGAACTTTGTTATGGAAATCTATTCTCTTGAATTGTTTGAATTACCTTGTTATGACTTGTGTTTAGATATGATTGTTTTCATGGAGTAGTTTGTGATATACTTGTGTGTTGGAATGTGATTAATCTTAATAGTGTTCTCAAAATGTGATGCATGTATATATGATCTTGTTTAAATGAGTTTGTTGGAAAAATACTAGTCTTGGATTGATTTGTCAATAAAACATGTTTTAAGAAAAAGGGCCGAAAGGATTTCTCTTGTGTTTTATTCCAAAAAGTGAAGTGACAAACTAGTATGGGGATATGGTAAGTGACAACCACCATGTTTTGCTTATTAAAACAAGACTAGGAACATTTTCATCACGAAGGGTCGAAAGATTCGTAAGAACAAATTGAATGAGAACATGTTGCAAACAAATGGAACTTTTATAGGATAATCATTGGGATAAGGACCGAAAGGATTACCTAAATGTTTTTGTTCTTAGAATGATTTTTACAAACAAATACCATGGTTGGGGAATCATTTGCTTATGATTTGTGCATCATACTAAGCGTATACACCAAACCTTTAGGAACACTATCTATGGTTGATTATAAGACTACACACAAGTATATATTTATATTCTTGATTCATATTTTCACTAGAACACTTATTTGAGGAGGCCTTGACAAGCTTTCTTGTTAGAAACTTTTTAATCAAATCTATTTCAAACAAAAAATCTCTTGGGACGATCTCGACTTACCAAACTTTGCTATTGCGGACGAGTATACTTGCTCGTATGTGTTAATAGGTTATTCGGTTAATTCGTGATTATAAATTTTTAAAACTTGCACCAACCGAGCACATCAATTGGACTAAATTTTGAAAATCACCGGACTTCATTTTATCAAAACTTAAGTCACTCAATCATCGACTACGGTCATCGATTGAGGGGGAGAGTGATTTAAAATAAATTATTTTCAAACGATATTTCTTCATAAAAGTCTGGTTTGTACGTTAAAATGTGGTGATCTAAAGATTTAATGTTATGTCATGGTATGATTTTTCTTTTGAATCAAGGTCTTTCAAAATGAAATTTTTTCTGTTCTTGTTTGATTGTGAAATTGTTTTATTTTACTTAAAGATCTCTTAAAACTATCATACCTGACACTAACAATCTTTAATGTCTAAATCTGTTCCTTATTAATCATTTTTCAAAATTAAATTTTGCCACATCTTTCCCTAAAACTTTTCTAAATGATTTAAATCAGATGGGATCACAAATCTTAAATGGTTTGATATTTTTGATCAGGGGAGAGATCGTGATTTAAATCTCAAATTTGTTTTTATGGAATCGGTTTTAGTCCTTTATAGGCACTCCTGCCTCCATGTGCCAAACGATTTCAAATACACAATGCACATGTTGAGGAGGAGTGTTTATCCAAAAACAATATGAGTATTTAAACCATGCCACATATTCTCCCATGTTTTCTAAACCTTATTAAATCACTTGAGATCCAAAATCTCAAAGGGTTTGATATTTTTGATCGGGGGAGAATTTGTGATTTAATAATGAAATCTGATAAATGATGATCGATTTGATTCAAATGTGCATGCTGCTCTCTCATATGTGCTAAACGCTTTCGAATCTCGAAGCACATATTGAGGGGGAGCATTTTAAAAGAAAATAAACTATCGAGGTACAAAAGCTTTTATGTTTTAACATAAAGTACCTTGATTGAGTTTTCAAATGGTTTTCTTAATGGTTTTTGTGATCGTGGATGTGTTTCAAAAGAACTCTTTCCTCTATCTGATAAAATGATTTCAAATATCCTATGCACATATTGAGGAGGAGAAGTTACCAAAGAAAATCAAAAGGCTTTTTCTAAGGAAATTGCGATCAAGAAATTATTTCAAAGAACTCTTGCCTCCATGTGCTAAAAAATTTCAAATCATATGCACATGTTGAGGGGGAGCATTTCTAAATGATCAAAACTATTAAGGTACAAAATGCTTTGATCTCGTATCACAAGTACCTTGATTGTTTTTTCCAAATGATTTTTGAATTGGTTTCAAGATGGAATGAACTGTACCAAAAGACCTACCAATTTACTTTATGTATGGAGTTATAAGGATGGTGAGGTTAGGTATTAGTTCCCACGATCCGCCAGAACTGGAGGGATCTACCCAGGGACAATCCACTAGATAGTGTAGAGTCCTTAGGTATATTGAAAAAAGGAGAAAAATGAGAAAATGGGAAGAGTGCCGATCGAAGTCCGAGCTAGTACTGGAAATAAACCCAACAAGGTTCTAGTAATGAAGTCTCGGTAAGCACTGAAGGGGTTGAAGAATGAAAAAGAAATGAATGAGAAAAGGGTGTAAAGAAATAGCCCTCCAATAATTCAACCTTAGGGCAGAAACCGGGTTCAATACATATGCTACTGGTGCTTACTAAGGTAACACTGGTATTGAAGACAAGACGTCATGGAACCAGTGACGCACTGCACTAAACTTCCCAACCTACTCAAGTTCCTCTTAAAAGGGCTTGTTTCTGTTAGGATCCAATATTTATGTTGTTTAATGATTCGGGTGGTCTAGGATTGTGATTAAATAAGAAAGCCATTTTAGATAGATGAAGGGAGTTGAGAGGAGGTTCTTGAAAGAGAGTTGCTTAAACAAATGAAAGGTTAGATTCAAAGAAGCCACACCCCTTCCATGGAGGGAAGGGGTATTTATAGTTACAGAATACACGACCTCCTATCGGCCTGTGGATCAGGTATACAGTGGGTAAAGACCCGTCCTTCCTCCACGGTGTTACACTAAACTAAACTACGCTACAAACTAACTAATAAACTACTAAGTAACGTAAATAACGACCAGTCTACGAGCTAACTTATGCTAGATAATATTTGGGGTGACCGACTCTTCACTATGGAATTTTCTAATTCCTAACAATCTCCTCCTAAGGGAGGTCACCCCATGTTTTACATTTCGAATCCTAGCATTCTATTTTGTCTTCTGTCCTGAGCTCGTAGACTTCAATTCTTCAACATCTATATCATTGTGCTTTAGCAGTGATTCTTTAAAGTCCGATAACATTGTACTTTAAGTGGAGGTCTTTGAACTGATCCACATCTTTGATGATCTTCGAGCTTTCTTGAGATCATCAGCCATGGTAAATCTCTGGATCACCCTTTATAGTGTTGCCTTCATGTGATGTTGTGACTTTTGGACCGACATGCTCACACTTTTGAATCATGACATTTTTCCATCAGAGTAGCGGAAGCCTTACTGGTTCATGATATTTGCAGCAGCGAAGCAGAAGCATAGTATGAAATATCAGAGCCAATTTATGTAGATATGCACTAGTCATGATTTCTTCAATTAAGTGTGGATGCCGTGAGCATGCGCTTTGATTAACTCCTCAATTCTGATCAGCTGCAACCGTCCAAGTGTACCTGCAAACAACAGTTAGCAATAAAACACACGAAAGTGTCTTTGATCACTTTCGTTGAATTGAGGTACACGGCCCACGGTTCCCCGTTGATCAGTACAAGTACTGCCTGTGATCAGGTAGGATTCCTAAGAATCTCCTTGACAGGGTTTCGCAGCTGTTCTAGCCGTTCTCAAATCGGAACGTCTCAAAGAAGACAACACGGAGTGAGTAAACCAGCGAATTAAGATTCACTGATTGATGAAAAATTGATTTGAAAACAATCGCGTATTGCTTAGAAGAAAGAGTTTTGCAATACGACGAAGGTTTTATGAGAAAGATCAATTTTCAATCAAAATACTTTTTGTATCTGAAAAGAGTACACATTCGACGTGCTAGAGAAAAGAAGGTTTGCACATCGAACAGTTTTTCCAAAAGCATTTTTTCAATCAGAGATACTTTTTGTGTTTGAAAACATAAGTACACATTCGACGTGCTAGAGAAAAGAAGGTTTGCACATCGAATGGTTTTTCCAAAAGCATTCGTCAATTCCATTCCTGGACCAAGGTTGATTCAAGAGTGAATCGCCCCATTGTTTCAATCTAGTTGTCACAAGCTTGATTTTTAGAAAAGATCTCACATGCCACCTACCAAGAGCTTGTTAGATGTTGGCTCTAGAAGGCTTTCCATCTTCATCGTGAATATTTTTACATATCACTCGGATGTTTTGGCAATACCACAAGGATAATGCGTAGGACTCTAAAGATATATTCTCACTTTCCACATTGTGTGAAACAGTGAGTCTTCAAGAATATAGTGTCCTAATGAGATATTGTGGATGATCTCTTGGCTCTAGACTCAATTGTGCACATTTGGTTCCTATGCCGGAGACTAGGGAGAGGGTCTCCTTCTTCAATATCAACAATCTCTAAGAGAAAGTCGATAGATTATGTCGGTTCCCCGTGAGAATGAAACATGTCCTTTTAAGAGGAGCTTGAGTAGCTTGGGAAGTTGTAGTGCAGTGCGTCACTGGGTCCATGACGTCTTGTCTTCAATACCGAGGTTACCTTGGTAACCACCAAGAGCATATGAATTGAACCCGGCATCTGCCCTAAGGTTGAATTATTGGAGGGCTATTTCTTTTCACCCTTTTACATTCCAATTCTTTTTCATTCTTCAACCCCTTCAGTGCTTACCGAAACTTCATTACTAGAACCTTGTTGGGTTTATTCCAGTACTAGCTCTGTCTCAGTCCGCACTCTTCCCATTTCTCATTTTTTTCTCCTTTTTTCATCATACCTAAGGACTCTACACTATCTAGTGGATTATCCCTGGGTAGATCCCTCCGGTTCTGGCTGGATCGTGGGAATGAATACCTAACCTAATCATCCTTATAACACCATGCATAAAGTAAATTGGTCGGTCTTTGGTACAGTTCATTTCTTCTTAAAACCAATTGTAAAATCATTTGGAAAAACAATCAAGGTACTTGTGATACGAGATCAAAGCATTTTGTACCTTAATAGTTTTGATCATTTAGAAATGCTCCCCCTCAACATGTGCATATGATCTTGAAATTGTTTAGCACAAGGAGGCAAGAGGACTTTGAAATATTTTCTTTGATCACAATTTTCATACGAAAAAGCCATTTGATTTTCTTGGTAAAATTCTCCCCCTCAATATATGCATAGGATATTTGAACTCATTTTATCACATAGAGGCAAGAGTTCTTTTTAAGCACATCCACGATCACAAAATCCATTAAGAAAACCATTTGAAAACTCAATCAAGGTACTTTATAAATAACTTTTTAAAAAAGCTTTTGTACCTCTATAGTTATGCTCCCCCTCAATATGTGCTTCAAGATTCGAAAGAGTTTAGCACATATGAGAGAGCAACCTGCACAATTGAATCAAAACGATCACCTTTTATCAAATTTCATTATTAAATCACAAATTCTCCCCCGATCAAAAATATCAAACCCTTTGAGATTTTGGATCCCAAGTGATTTAATAAGGTTTAGAAAACATAGGACAAAATGTGGCCAGGTTTAAATACTCATCTTATTTTTTAGATAAATGCTCCCCCTCAATATGTGTATTATGTATTAGAAATCGTTTGGCACATGGAGGCAGGAGTGCCTTTGAAGGACTAAAACCAATTCCATTCAAACAAATTTGAGATTTAAATCACGATCTCTACCCCAATCAAAAATTTCAAACCTTTTGAGATTTGTGATCCCAATTGATTTAAATCATTTAGAAAAGTTTGGGGAAAGATGTGGCAAGATTTAATTTTGAAAAGTGACAGATTAGGATCATTTTAAGACATTAAAGATTGTTAGTGTCAGGTATGATTGTTTTAAGAGATCTTTAAGTAAAATAAAACAATTTCACAATCAAACAAGAACAGAAAAAATTTCATTTTGAAAGACCTTGATTCAAGAGAAAAAATCATACCATGACATAACATTAAATCTTTAGATCACCACTTATTATTGTACAAACGGACTTTTTATGAAGAAATATCGTTTGAAAATATTTTATTTTAAATCACTCTCCCCCTCAATCGATGACCGTAGTCGTTGATTGAGTGACTTAGGTTTTGATAAAAATAAAGTCCGGTGATTTTCAAAATTTAGTCCAATTTGTTTTCAAAACAATATTTTCTATTTTCAAAACAATTTAATCAAAAAAAAATTTCAAAAATTGTTTAAAAATGGTATCCTACACAAAGATACGTTAGGTGGTTGAGAAGCTTCCGTTGTTGCTGTAGGGCTTGGAAGAAAACCGTCTGCAGATGCAGTGAGACTTCTTCTTACGTTGCATTTTGAATGCCAACTGAGGTCAAATTAAGCTCGGTTTCTTCAATCACTTAGAAGAAAACCATCTGCTGATGCAGTGAGACCTCTTACGTTGCATTTATGCCAACTCTCCATTGAAGTCCAATTAAGCTCCGTTTCTTCATTTGTCAACCCAAGAAATAGTTACCCTTTCCTTTCGGCATCCAATCATCTTCATTTGTGGGATCCGGATCGGGAACATTTTTTTTAAACCAAAATACCTGCATACGTTAGTGAACACGAACAGATATATGGTGGTCGACATCACCCAAACAACAATCGAATAATAACAGTCAATTCAACATGTCAATCAGATCATATAAAGCATGGGATTTATGTGTTCATCAAACTCTAATCATCTAATCCTAACAATCATATCCTAGATTCCTAGTCCTTCAACATAGGTCAACATCTTTTTCAGTTAAGCACGTAGGATAATTAGATAAGTCTGTTAGATAATATAGATTTGAAAACATTCTCCCCCTCAATCAATGACTCATTTTATAAAAGATTAAAAAGCGCTGAAGTCATTGATTGAGTTTTCAAATTATACGAAAACTATGAATCTGATTGATTTTTCAAGAAACTCATTTTCCACCATTTTGAAATACAACAAATATTTTTCTGAAGAATTTTAGACGGAAAAACATTTGTGTAGGAATAGCAGTCTTTTTGACGACATGCTTTCCTTGTTAAGTTTTAGGATAAGTGCACGAAATATTTGAAAAATTGGTTTAGCGCAACACTTTCCTTTCTTGAAGAACGGGTTGCTATCGGAAATAATAGCAAGCCATGATTTTAAGCACGGGTTACAGTCTGAAATAACTGTAAGCCATCATTTGAAGCCCGGGTTACAGTCAGAAATAACTGTAAGCCATTTGTTGAAGCGCGGGTTACAGTCTGAAATAACTGTAAGCCATATTTTGAGAGATGTTTTGGAAAAGAATATTTACACCTTCTGCTCGAACTTCATCTATGGTCCCGTGCCATTATTGAATGACATTTCTAAGACCGCAGATGTTATCGATACCAGAAGACATGTCTTGAGAAAACATATTTTTGGTATTTTTGAAATTTTCTGATTTTTATGGATTTTTGAAGGTTTTATAATTTTCTATTTTGTTTTGTTGGTTTTCTAATTTTGTATTTTGTTTTTCAGATAAATATATACAAAGATAGAGAAGATGATATAGTAAAAGATGATGATGATACGAGTACCGAGATAAGGATATCAAGCAGCACGTCGTAGAAGATAGAATTCGTCATCTCTTAAACTTCCACCACCAAAGCTTCCTAGGCTCCAGAATAGAAGATTGAACATGAGCCTTTGAGAAAGAGAGACTTAGGCAGCTTCCCCCCAAACCGAAAATCCATATGTTGAGCAGATTCGAAGCTCTATTTCAAGCTTGCTTTAGCCAGGTGCACAAGGAAGCACACCATTATCATAAATCCCGCTGCTCCATTTAAGAACGATAATCGAGGATCTCCATTCGGGGTTATATCATCCAATAGAAGAACAATAACGTTTCATCCCACACTTAAATAATCTTCTCAAATTCCTTTTCCACTGAAGTCTGAGGCAATCCATTCCAAAAGGTGTCAAGAGAACAATTCCCCCAAGTAGTTGAATTGATGCAGTCCGCCTCTTTGTATAATGCTCAAGAACTCTCCCGAATACACATCATGAGGGAATGAAAACACCTCCCCATGTTCACATTTTTCTTCCCTGATGATCGTGTATGAAGCTCAAGAACCCGGAGTACACCAATACCCAAGAGCTCTCCCGAATACACATCATGAGGGGAATGAAAACACCTCCACAATGTTCACATTTTTCTTCCCTGATGATCGTGTATGATGCTCAAGAATCCGCACACATTCCTACCTCAAGAATAACTGATAACACCTCCCTCATGTCATACATTTATCTCCCCTGAATATGTCATACTTGTGTACCTCTTTTATCTTCAGAAACTTTCTCTTACATCTCTTCCCCCACATAGTTGGAATAAGAATACTAAACGCCTTGATGAGTAAAACCTTGAGTTTCTCTGAGGTCATGACATTTGTTTTCCCGGGATATCTTCAATTACTTAGAAGAATTAAGTTCATCAAGTTTACTCGCCATGAGTCAAACCTTGAGTTTCTCTGCTGTAATAACATTTGTCTTCCCGGGATATCTTCAATTACTTAGAAGTATTAAGTTCATCAAGTTTACTCGCGTTAGATGCTTGTCTCCTTCCCCTTGCCGGTTTTGACACTTCAGAGTCAACAAATCATTATAAGCCCGTATACTAGAAATTTGTTGAGAAGAACACTTGAACTCTTGTGAGAATCGACTTGTCAAGACTCTTTCTCGACTATTTTTATCAACCCATATGTAGACAATTTGAAGTAACCACTGAAGAAGAAAACCCGATATACCATACTTGAAACTGAAGTCAACTTCCCCACATTTGTATCTTAAGCTTGCACCTAATGATGGAAGAACGGTGTATAGAATTTATGCTTCAAGCAAATCTCTAAGTACTCACTACCCAAACAAAGTATGAGACATTAACACCTCTTGTGATTATCCACACCGTCATATGCGTGGGACACTGAGTAAAACAAAGTAACTCCTAATAGTGATAGTTAACCAGGTCTTCAACCATCCACCTCGACTGCGGGTAACTAGATAAACCAAGTCTTCAACTCAAATTCTTAAGCCCGAGCAAGTTATCAAATAAGAACACGCCTTTGTGAAAGTCAACTTCAATCTCAAATAAGTGATAAATGATTAACTCAGAAGTAATCAACTTGTGTCAAATGTCCAACACGTGAATAAATGTACAACCGATGTACATTGACCCATTTAATGAACCAGAACAAATGATTCCTCAACATCAATTCCATCTTCCTAAAGATATACATATAGAGACGATCCGAAGATTCACCAATATTGTCTTCAAGCGGATGAGGTAGTCATTTTCCTTAATGTTCATGTGGTTGATTTACAGAGTGCACAATAATCCGTGAAGATTTGGTAAAGGAATACCAAAGAGCGGATCATTTTTCATGAACAATAATCCGTGAAGATTTGGCAAATGAATACCAAAGAGCGGATTATTATTCAATAGTGCAACTGCAATATTACAATAGTCAATATCAACGTCTCGAGGAGTCACTGCTAAAGAATATGAGCAAGTCTAATTGGAGATTGAATCTGACTTATAACACTCTCCCAATTAGTGCTCTCCCCTAAACCGACAATCTGTTTGATAAATGCCCAGATTAAGAAGAAGTCTTTAGATCGTTAAATGCAACTCGTCTTTAGTCTTCTAACATGTAGCAGAAAATGTAGAATAGACTGTAGACTCGACCTTCTTCAAGATTGTGCAGTTGGGGAATAGATAGTTAACATCTTCAACTCACACCAAAAAACATCCCACCAAAAAGCATCCCAATTACTTACATCTTGCAAATCCCCTTAACTAAAATCCCTCCCAATCAAACAAGAACAGAAAGATGTTCATCAAGGAAATCAAAAATCAGGCCGCAACAAACACACAAGATGGTAACACCAAACTACCAATCACATCAAACAAGAACAGAGAGATTGTTCGGAATCATCATGTTGATGTATACGTGAAGCATTAACCGGAAGCACTTTGTCGATAAACTCATCAATCCGAGTGAAGACGTCAACCAACGACTCTTAGAAGAGAAAAACTCCATGTGAAGATGACCCGATAAGAAGAAGCTCGGTTCTTACATGAGTTTAGAGCCGTATGACCATTTATATTCTCAAATATCAATCAACAGTGCAAAAAATTCACACTTCTTCTCCCCTCAAGAATTGCATACGGAGATGCCATTCTTGACTAAATAAGTGAAATCATCCAAAAGTATTCTATTCACACTTCTCCCCGCAAAATTAGCACATGATGTCGCCATCGTCATTATAGTTGAGCAAGTGGAATAAGAAAACAATCAATGGTAGCCCGGTTCACTTGATGACTGAAGCGCATGGAAAAGTATGAAGCATGTTGATGAGAAGGGTCATTAGTGAGAAGATTTCTCTTCTTCAGAAGATAAAGCGCACTGAAGCGTATACTTTTCTTTTCTTTGAGGAACGAGGCATGAACTGTTGTGTTCATATGTCATAAATCTCTCTCTTTTCATCTACTCTTGGCAAACTTGTAATCAACCCCATTATCATTCAATAGGCTCTTTGTAGTGACAACTGATGGAGAAAACCCAATATGATGAATTTGACCCTGAAGTAAACTAACCCAACTCGTGACTTAAACTTGCACATATGTAACAAAGAGCGGTGCCGATTTCCATTAGCATCTCTAAGTACTCTCTATGTACTCTATACTCTTCAACCAACCAACCATCAAGTATAAGACGTACATTACCTCTTGAAAATCCACAATTGAATGTGACACTGAGCACTACAACGTAACTCCTTAAAGTGATAGTTATTTTGTGGTGGTATGAGCCCAATTCCCCCAAGTGGTAAAAGAAAAGGTAAAAGACACCCAACAATAACTAGATTTCCAAGTCTTCGTTTTTAATAATAAGCTCGAACAAGGATCATGAAGAATCTTCATCCAACCATCCCCAATACCTTCAGATGCTAAGTACACTCACCCGTGATAATTCACTTCAATCTCAAATAAATAATACTGAATTAACCCCGTTGTCACATTTTCTGAACTGCTCAAATCTAGCCTTCTTTGACATTTAAATGAACTTTGATAATGGTTTCATCCTGACCATGGTTAAATGCACATAACCCCGTAAAACCTTGTAATAACCAAACTGCCAGGACGAATATCCAAACACACATCCAATTCATGAAGTACACTCTTTTATCCCTTCTTCGAAACAGAAAACGTAGCACCAACATCAAATAAGAGATCTCGAAATACACTTTCCTTTCTCCAAGATGGTTCCATCAATACGGGATTTTACAACTCTATGGTTTAAACCGAGAAATAGTTTCTTCCGCGGGATTTTACAAAGCCAAGAATAAACCGTAAGATAGATCCGGAAATGCTCATTACTTTAACCAGGATGTTTTCATTGTCACGGGATTTTACAAGTCTATGATTTAAACCGAGAAATAGGTTCTTTCGCGGGATTTTACAAAATCAAGACAAAACCGTAAACAATGTCAGCTTGAATGAGTTATGACAACCTTGGTTTCGGTGAAAATCTGTATTAGGGGAACATGCAGCGGTTTATCAATGGTTCATTATCCAACATCATCAACATCATCAACCATCCAATAAATACTTTGGTAAACACGTCATTCACGCATTCTGTCGGCAATTGCAGTGAGAGCATGGTGAAGTAAGCCCGATATACTAAACTTGATCATGAAGTAGAATTCCCCAGATTAGTTACTTAAGCTTGTACTAATCCTCGTGAAAAAGAAACGGTGTACCCAATGTACAAAACCTCTTGACATTCTCATCTGTGTGAAACACCAAAATGATAGTTACGTTGTGCGTTAAGTGAGAGAGAATCACAACAGTAACTAAATAGCCAAGTCTTTATCACACTCAATAATCGCCCAAACAAGCCATCTTCGCGGAAGGGTAGAAAGAAAGAAGACGAAATAAGTAAACGTGCCTGGAAAAACTCACTTCAAATCCAAATAAGAAATACCGAATAATCAACCCCGAAGTCAGCCTAGTTCAACCATCACATCAAGCCGCAACATAAAATTCTCCGTGAAAGCGTATACACCAAAGTACCAACCCTCACAACAAATCTCATCATCAAATCAAATCTCATTAACATCCAAATCCAAATCTTGAGAAGCCCATCCGACCCAATCGTGTGAACGACCCAAACTTGGTAACTTGTAATAGTCAAGGCCCAGTTCATGAAGAGAAATCCAATCATCCAAGTCAAAGCCCAAGATAATCCAAATCCAAGCTTCCCACATTCAATTCAAAGTCCGGTCCAAACAACTATTCAACCCATAATATAACGTCACATTAGGCCAATAATATCCGTATCACATGACACATAATTACCTCGACTCCATCAAATGTGAGACTTGCGTGATATAACAAGGAATACCAAAATATCCTGATTATGAGTACTCAACCAATATTATAATGACATTCGTGATATGACCAATACCCGATCCATAATTGTTAATATCAACACATCCGTGATATATCGAATACTTAACAAATCAAGATAAACACATATTTAGCCCAAATAATATCTGAATATCACAGCAAGCAAATACATAAACAATACCAAATTACTTCCTTTAACAGGTCGGCCCATATCTTAGACAAAAAAAATACTAAAATGGTCGGCCCAATCATGAATAAGTATCACCCTAATATTTCGGGTATTTAAGACTTGTTTATCACACCTTAACTCTAAAAGTCCTCCACAACTTTACGCCCCCCTCATCATTTATTTCTCAAACCCTAAAATTATTTGTCCGACCCCATCTCTTGAATGAGATAACAACCTCTTCCAAATACAGATAAAAGATCAAAGGTCAAAAGGAATCACATCATCACCCCCTCTTTTAACAAACGAACTTCAACAATCAGTTATCTCACGACATAGACCATGAAACGGTTGTACATTAACAGTCATGACCATGCCACAGAGATGGCTAGAGGTCCATCTTCAGAGCCACAGGGATGGTGTAAGGTTTGGATCGGCTTCAAGGACAAGAACACGGGTAGGTTATCATTCCTTAATGTATTAATGTCATAAACGAATAAAGAAAGTGAAGTAACATGGTTGTTATACTCATTTCTTAGATTCGAATATTATCACAAAAGATTTGATCTATGATGATTAATTTCGTGTTAAGACCCTTAGAGGTCATGTGAATCTATGAATGACACGAATCGTTTCAGAGATTAAACCAAAATTTAATATTCGTTACTGTTTGTAGAGATTAATATTGAGAAGACACAAAATGATTTTGTTTGGTTTGAGTTAGAACCGAGGATGTATAATGAGATAGAGGTTCCTTTGAGCAGTGATGAATAACTTTTGTGGAAACAGTCCTTTTTGAGTCTTGATGTAATGAGTCTTGATTTTTGTAATTAGATGGATGATGTGGATTAGTGATTGTTGGCTGTTGTTTGAGTTGTCGTTGCTAGAGTCTAGGACTAATGATGTTGTATTAGCAGCAGAGGTCGTGAGTCTTGTTTATAATGTTGTGTGGTCATTTTGTCATTCAACTTCATCTCTTTCTGTCAACACGCATCGTACTTAAGTTTGACAACTCGCATTAGACAATAGTTACCAACTTGCATTATAAACATTAGTACTCAACTCGCATTAAAGAATGCGAGTCCACAACTCGCATATATTTAAAAAAAAAAATTAAGCAACACGCATTCATAGCCAACCTGCATAAGTAACAACTCGCTCAATAGCGAGTTGAGTGCAACTCGCATCCCAGTACAATGAATCTGGACAGGTTAAATAACTCGCTTATGGAACATAGTAACTCGCATAAATGAATTTCATAGCAGCAGCAGAACAGAACTCCATAAAAACAGACCCATTCAATGTGACCGTTTTGACCTTTTATGACCAAAAAATCTCAAAAGATATGAGTAAACATAAAAGTGTTTATATTGGACCAGACACAAATTTTTGAGAAACTAGATAATCAAATAGCTGCTTTACCACAAGTTTAAAAACCGGTAACTAACATTTTAAAACTGTTTGAAACTCAAAGTCTCCACAAGTGTAAACTGCTAATGACCATGTCAAACATTTAGACACATGAACACCATTGAATGACTGACACTTAAACAAACCAGGATACAAGCAACAAACTTTAACATAACCAACTCAAAACTCATTCAACCATCACAATAAACACCTCAACCCGCATACGAACTGTAAAAACCGCATACACCAATGAGTGCCAAAAACCATACGAAACATCAAAACAACAAAACCTTGGCTCTGGTACCAATTGTTAGGATCCAATATTTATGTTGTTTAATGATTCGGGTGGTCTAGGATTGTGATTAAATAAGAAAGCCATTTTAGATAGATGAAGAGAGTTGAGAGGAGGTTCTTGAAAGAGAGTTGCTTAAACAAATGAAAGGTTAGATTCAAAGAAGCCACAACCCTTCCATGGATGGAAGGGGTATTTATAGTTACAGAATACACGACCTCCTATCGGCCTATGGATCAGGTATACAGTGGGTAAAGACCCGTCCTTCCTCCACGGTGTTACACTAAACTAAACTACGCTACAAACTAACTAATAAACTACTAAGTAACGTAAATAACGACTAGTCTACGAGCTAACTTATGCTAGATAATATTTGGGGTGACCGACTCTTCACTATGGAATTTTCTAATTCCTAACAGTTTCATTCTCACGGGGAACTGACATAATCTATCGACTTTCTCTTAGAGATTGTTAATATTGAAGAAGGAGACCCTCTCCCTAGTCTCTGATATAGGAACCAAATATGCACTATTGAGTCTAGAGCCAAGAGATCATCCACAATATCTCATTAGGACACTAAATTCTTGAAGACTTGCTGTTTCACACAATGTGGAAAGTAAGAATATATTAAGAGTCCTACGCATTATCCTTGTGGTATTGCCAGAACATCCGACTGATATGTAAAAATATTCATAATGAAGATGGAAATCCTTCTAGAGCCAACATCAAACAAGCTCTTGGTGGGTGGCATTGGTGGGTGGCATGTGAGATATTTTCTAAAGATCAAGCTTGTGACAACTGGATAGAAACGATGGGGCGATTCACTCGTGAATCAACCTAGGTCCAGGAAATGGATTGACAGATGCTTTTGGAAAAACCGTTCGATGTGCAAATCTTTTCTTTTCTTTAGCGCATCGAATTTGTATTCATATTTCAAATTCAAAAAGTAACTCTGATTGAAAAAATACTTTTGGAAAAACCGTTCGATGTGCGAATCTCTTCTTTTCTCTAGCACGTCGAATGTATACTATTTTCAAATACAAAAAGTGTTTTGATTGAAAATCGATCTTTCTCATAAAACCTTCGTCGTATTGTAAAACTCTTTCTTCTAAGCAATACGCGATTGTTTTTCAAATCATTTTTCATCAATCAGTGAATCTCAATTCGCTGGTTCACTCACTCCGTGTTGTCTTCTTTGAGACGTTCCGGTTTGAGATCGGCTAGAACAAATGCGAAACCCCGTCAAGGAGATTCTTAGGAATCCTACCCGATCACAGTGCGATTTATACCGATCAACGGGGAACCGTGGGCCGTGTACCTCAATTCGACGAAAGTGATCAAAGACACTTTCGCGGTGTTTTATTGCTAACCGTTGTTTGCGTGTACATTTGACGGTTGCAGCTGATCGTAATCGAGGAGTCAATCCAAAGCCGCATGCTCACAAAGATTCACACTTAATTGAAGAAATCATGACTTGTGCATAGCTACGTAACCCGGCTCGATATTTTTATACTATGCTTCGCTACTGCCGCAAATATCTTGAACCAGTAAAAGCTTCCGCTACTCGATAAAAAGACGCCATGATCCGTAGTGCGAGCATGTCGGTCCAAAAGTCACAACATCACATGATGGCAACACAACAAAGGATGAACCAGAGATTTACTGTGGCTGATGATCTCCATGAAAGCTCGAAGATCATCAAAGATGTGGATCAGTTCAAAGACCTCCACTGAAAGTACAAAATAATCGGACTATGAAGAATCGCTACACAAGCACAAAGAATGCGGAATTTGAAGAATTGAAGTCTACGAGCTTGGAACTAAAGACAAAGATAGAATGCTAGGATGTAAAATGTATTTCATGGGGTGACCTCCCTTAGGGGGAGATTGTTAGGAATTGGAAATTCCATGTTAAAGTGTCGATCACCCCAAATATTATCTAGCATAGTTTAGCTCGTAGACTTATAGTTATTTACGTTATTATGTAGTTAATTAGTTAGTCTGTAGCGTAAAATAGTGTAGAGTAACACCGTGGAGGAAGGACTGGTCTTTACCCACTGTATGCCTGATCCACAGTCCGATAGGAGGACGTATTTTTTGTAAGTATAAATACCCCTTCCATCCATGGAAGGGGTGGTGCTTTCAATCTAACCTTTTACATTTTACAAAGCAAGTCTCTAGCTTGAACACCCATCTCTCTACTTTCTCTCTCTAAAATGGCAAACATGTATTTTGATCATCCAAGACCACCCGAATCATCAACACAACAATATTATTTCGATCATACATCTACCCTAATGCACTAACGGGCAGTGTACCCGGTCGTGTGTAGTGTAGTAAATGGTAAAGCCGGGGTCGTCCCAAGAGCTATGTGTGTCGGATAATTACTAAGTCTAATTGTCACAGAATATAAATGGTTTGAAAGGGTTTTAATTAATTAAACTACTAATGCAGAATATAAAAGCAATTAAATGGTAGAAAGGAAATCAATAGAGGAATAGTGGTGCTAACCTAGTTAATCCTCCTAACTAATTATGTCTACGTCTAACTACTTCCAATTACTTCAGGTGGGGTCAAATTCGAGAGGACAAGATTTGGTCAATTCGCCCTAACCTATCAGCAAAGATGCCACCACAGAGAAATCAGCGACCGCCATAAGTCCCATGTTGTTCCCTGGTCCCCTAAGCCGAGTCATTACGTACCGCTACATGCTAGATTCTAAATAGTGAGTGCCCGGCCGTTAGAAACTTAGACACACACCCCCTAATTCTTAAGTTCATCCAAACGATAGGTGATCAGTTGGTCAAATCGCACAAGTAGAAAGGGTCGTCAGGTTGGTCATATCTTACTCTTCCCGTCTCAGTCCGCTCACCTAGGGTCGGTTGGTCATATCTCCTAGGCAATTGGCCTCTACCGCCATTCAAAACTACCAACCAGTGACTACCAAAGAATTATGCATGCATACACTTAGAAATAATTGTACGGAAGTAAAGGTAAACGCAAACAAAACAATTAAGGAATCATAACTAGGCTAGCACCAAAGGGTGCTTAGCAGCTCATATTAATCATGCACATCAATTCAATATTCAAAGGTACAAAATACATGAATTGAAAGTAAAATAATAAACGCTTAAAGCTTATCGTAATGGTGTGATTTCTCCCTCGGAAACACCCAGTATGCTTCCCTAGACCTTCCTTGAGTATTTTCCCACGTTCTCAGAGTGTTGTATGTGGAATGGGATGAATAGAAATGCTGGAATTCGTGGGTATTTATAGGTCAGTCCGGGTTACTACAGTAACCAAAAGATGAGTTACGCCGTAACCTCCGTGAAATGCACTAGATCTGCTAGTTACGGTAACCTTATAAGTGGTTACGCTGTAGTCTTCAATAATCCTGGTTACGTCGTAAGTGATGAAGTAGTTACGGCGTAAGTATCAGCGGCGTGGAACCTCTTTTGACCTAATGGAGTTACTTCGTAATCTTAGGAAGGAGTTACGCCGTAACCTCTTGATGAGTTGGACTTCAGAGTCACGCAATAGTTACGGTATGCGAGAGACGAGTTACGCCGTAACCTCTTCGAATAAGCATACCGTGATAAATCTTTAGTAACGTTTCCATTTCCGCGTCTCTTTAGCTCCAATGCTCGCAATTTACCTGAAAGTGTAAAACAATGGAAAACAAGCGTAAATCCATATAAATGATATAAATAACAAGCATTAACGGGGAAAATTGACACTTAATATTCAGGACTATTTGATGCTACAAACAAGAGCATCTTTACAAACCAAGAAGACTAGCCATGAAAGCTATCCTCCGATTAACACCGCAGCGCGCTTCATTGACCCTCAACCTATAAACCCTCAAACTTTCTACATCTTCCTCTTGCACCACACTCAGCACAGCAAGGCTCCTAAAAGCTGGAACCGAAGCAGTTATTATCTTAAGCTCCCTCATTATCAATAACCTGTGATTCATATACTCCTGTATCTCAAAACACATCCGCAATGCATCACGAGCATCAGCAAGAGCCACTTTACGTTCTCTCAAAATGAACAAGCATTTGCCTCTCCATTTGTGTTGCATGTGCATCTTCAGCCAATCTTTGCATTAAAGCAAACTAATCAGCAATTAGCTGTATTATCTTTTACTTTTCTTTCTTTTTTGTATGTGTTTATAAAACTTGCAAACCAATGATACCAAAATGGGTTGTTAAACAGAAAAGAATTGATTATGAAGACTGACATAAGTAAAGAGATTAGCAGAAAAAAATCATTAAAGACCGTCTAAACATAAACCAGACCCATTAGATACTAATTTTGCTAAATATAAAGGACCATGTGTGTGATAAAAGATTAAAACCAATAATGGACCATTCGTATGCAAAAACATATACATAAAGTAAAAAACAATTTTCTTTATATAACATGGCGTGAGGAACTTTTTCAGAATTTTCCAAAGTTAGAATAAATAAATAATATCTCCACTACTCATTTAGAGAGGGAAAAGTTATAATAAATAAATGTCTCGACTACTCACTTAGAGAGGGAAAAGTTAGAATAAATAAACGATTTCTCGTACTCAGTTAGAGAGCGAATCTGGCAACCTATAAAGTAATATTGGTCCACGTGCTCCCTCAAAGTTACATCCGTTCCTTAGAGGCACTTTATTTTGCATACTCAAAAATCCTTACATACTAATGGATAAATCCCCACTTTTCATCTAGTTTGATCTAATGGTGGGGATTAACCTAAGATTTAATATGTCTAAACCTAAGTCCATGTTTTTTTTTTTTCTTTTTATCTTTCTTATTTATTTTCTCATTATTTGTATTTTTTAACCACTTTTTTTAATTTCGTTTTTTTTTCTCGCGGTTTCATACGTTTTTGTCCTTTTTTCCGCTTTTATACGTTTTTCTGTTTTCATACGTTTTCGTCCGTTTTATACGTTTTCGTCCATTTTCTTACGTTTTTGTCCGTTTTCGTCAGCTTTCATACGTTTTTGTCCGTTTTCTTCAGTTTCGTCTGTTTTCTTACGTTCTCATCCGTTTTCTTACGTTTTCGTCCGTTTTGTTACGTTTTCATTCGTTTTCGTCAGTCATGTTACGTTTTTGACTGTTTTCTTACGTTTTCGTCCGTTTTCTTACGTTTTTGTCCGTTTTCATACATTTTCGTCCGTTTACATACGTTTTCGTCCATTTTCATACGTGCTTTTCTTACGTTTCATTGTTTCATCTGTTTTCTTACATTTTCATCTGTTTTCATGCGTTTTTGTTTGTTTTCTTACGTTTTTGTTCCTTACGTTTTCGTCTCTTTCTTACCTTCTTCTGTTTTATTACGTTTTTGTCCGTCTCTTACGTTTCGTCCGCTTTTCATCGTTTTCGGCCGTTTTCTTACATTTTTGTCCGTTTTCATACGCTTTTGTCCATTTCTTACGTTTACGCTTTTCTTACATTTTTGTCCGTTTTCTTACGCTTTTGTCCGTTTTCATACCTTTTCATCCGTTTTCTTACGTTTTCGTCCGTTTTAATACGTTTTCTGCTTTTCTACGTTTTGTCCGTTTTCATTGGTTTTCATAGGTTTATATACGCTTTTGTTCGTTTTTTACGTTTTCGTCCCATTTTAGACGCTTTCGTCTTTTCGACGTTTTCGTCCATTTTCATCTGTTTTATAAGTTTTCGTCCGTTTTCGTGACGTATTTTTTCCGTTTTCATACGTTTTTATACGCCTTTTATTCGTTTTTGTATGTTTTCATCCGTTTTATACGTTTTCGTCTATTATATGTTTTCATGCTTATTATCAAATTTTATTATATTACATATCTAATATCAATTGTGATATTTTATTATAAAAAGGTTAATGTCTAATATCACTTGTGATATTTCATAAACAAACAAGTATGTTTTTTAACCTTTAATATCACCTGAGATATTTTATTGCTTCTATATATTTTATATTTTATCACCGATGTGTTTTCTAATATTTTTATAATTTTCAGTTACAAGATAGTTTTTGTGTCTTTTATCGCAATTGACAAGCGCATATTTTTTTAATGCAACCAATGTTATCTATCCCTTGTGATATTATACTCTTAGTAGAAATAAAAGGGTTAAAGTCCTTTTAGGTGAATTCTTATTTTGTTCAAAAATTGCAACACTTGTTTGATTTTGAGAATATGTTAAGTCTCTATTTTCATAGTTTGCTTTCTTTTTATTCATTTTGATATTTTTAAGTAACACTTATTTATCTCTTTTGATATTTTTAAGAAAGATGAAGAGTATTACACTCTTCATCATATATGTATTATCAGTTGTGATACTCAACTAAGAATATGAAATATTAAATTCATACCAAATATGATAAGAATTTAATATTTTACCAAGTATATATGAAAGAAATTATAATAAACATCGCTTATTATATTACTGTGATGATTATGTTCATTTTTCTTATTTGTGTTTTTGAAAATATTTAAGAAGATTTTTTGTTTTATGATAATATGAAATATTAGAAAGGTGTTTAACCGAAAACAAAATATGTTACGAAACTTTTGTTAGACTTGTGGTGGATTTTTCTATTTAATGGATACATTGTGCATATTTTGATAGGTTTTATAGCATAATTTAAAAATATCTATGGTTGAATCAGCAAACTAAAGAAGTTATGGTTGAAGAAAGCACATACCCTTATAAACAAACCGAAGAAGATCAAACATCCGCTATATCACACATGATATAACAGGTGATATCACATCACTTGTGATATCACATAACATCACAGGTGATATCACTGGTGATATCACAAGTGATATAAACTATGATATCACAAATGCTATCACCGATAATATCACACGTGATATAACAGGTGATATCAATGGTGTTATCACACATGATATCACGTGTGATATCATAAGTGAGGTGATATCACAAGTGTTTGAGCTTTCTTAGTTTGTTTATAAAGATGTGTGCTATCTTCAACCATAGCTTATTTAGTTTGTTGATTCAACCATAGATATTTTCAAATCCCGCTATAAAACCTATCGAAACATGCACAATGTAATACTTTTCATTATGAAGAATGTAATACTTTTCATCTTCCTTACAGTGTTATATCACAAGAGATAAATAAGTGTCATTTACAAATATCAAAATGAAAACATATGAAAACGGACAAAAACATATAAAATAGAATGCAAAACGTATAAAAACGTATGAAAATGGACAAAAATGTTTGAAAACGGACAAAAACGTAATAACAGGAAAAAAACGTATTAAAACGGATGAAAACATATGAAAACGAACGAAAACGTATAAACACGTCTGAAAACGTATGAAAAATGGACGCAAACAAAAGAAAACGGACGAAAACGTATGAAAACGAACGAAAACGTAAGAAAATGGACGAAAACGTATGAAAACAAACGAAAACGTAAGAAAACAGACGAAAACGTAAGAAAACAGACGAAAACGTATGAAAGCGGACATAAACGGGCGAAAACGTAAGAAAACAGACGAAAACGTATGAAAACAGACGAAAACGTATAAAACGGACGACAACGTCAAAACAGATCTAAAAAATCTAAAATGGACGGAAACGTAAAACGGACGAAACGTATGACAACGGACAAAAACGTCTGAAAACAAACGAAAACGTATATAAACGTATGAAAACGTAAAAAAACGTATGAAAACGTACGAAAATGTCGAAACGGACAAAAACGTCCGAAAACGGATGTGAACGTACGAAACGGATGAAAAGACGAAAACGTCTGAAATCAGAAAAAAAAACGTAAACAAAAAGGACGAAAACATATGAACACGGACGAAAACGTATAAAAACGAACGAAAACGTATGAATACAGATAAAAACGTATGAAAGCGAAAAAAACTTGAAAAAAAATGTGAATTTAAAATTAAAAGAAAATAATAAAAAAATTGAACTAAAAAAAAAGGCATGAATTTGTAATATAAACGTGAATTCAAAAAAAAAAAAAAAGCTTAGTTTCCATATTAAATTTGGTGGGGATTTGTCCGTTGTAATCACCAAAATAAGATAAGCATTTGAAAGTTCCTCTCCATTCTTAAGATAAACTCCCACCGCCCATCAATAACAATCATCTTAGTATAAACGATTGTTGTATATCCTCTGCTTCCACACACATCCACAGGTATCCACACACACACAAACACACACCGTCTCAAATAAAATCAAAAGCCTAATTACATCATCAATCAGAGCTTCAATAAGGTACGAGTACGTCGCCAAAAGAATACACGCGCGTTCAATGAATTCCAGAAGGTTTGTCTTAAGCTTCTGTATTTTGGTTATACAATCTCTCAGGATTCAGGTTATTTATTTTGCTTTTGCAGGCGATAATCGTGATTTTGGGTTTTCCGTCTATATAAATTCGGTGCGGGAAGCTTCCGTCTATATCAATTGGTACTATAATTTCTTTGTAAAGGTTCTATTTTAGATTTGATTATGCTATACCAAAGGGCGTATTTTCCAAAATTGGTATTGCATTTGGTCTGTATACATAAAAAAAAAGTAGCTATTTGTTCTGTATCCAAAAACATAAAAAAAAGGCACCAAGTTCTGTATACAAAATTCACTCTTTGATTTCTTTCAGGTTTAATTGGTATTGCATTTGTTTGCTTAATCAGTCCATAGATTGCGTCAATCACCTAATAACTACTTTATTTTAGGCGATAAGTAGGAGTTTTTCATGTTGGGGTATGGTTTTTTATACTCTAACATTTTCAAATATTTTGATTCTGTTTTGAATTGGATGCCATAATATTAATTCTTAAGCAGGTATTGTTTTTAATTATGTTTGCTTTTCGATTATTTAGGCTGTAGGTTTTTCTTTTATGATTTTTTTGTTATTATAGACACACCTTCTATGAATAAACTTTGACTGATGATCATAATAATATTGTTATCAGGACTAAAGGAGAATTCTATTAATAAAATTTGACCCTAATCAACCGTTGGAAGTTGAGTCTGACAATCACGGATGGTCGTGCATATGCTGTAATCAGGTTAGCAAACCTGCAGCTTCCACCATCAATAACCGGGTGGTATGCAATATGTCAGATGGAAAGCCTACCAACGAATTCCTGCATTCTCATGTAACTCACACATTAACAGGTGTCGGTGGCTTTACACTTAATAAGATATCCTACATTATCCTTTATAAACCAATTTATATAATGCACTTCACACATCTTATCTGTTTACAGGAAATGGTCTATTCATATTGGATTTCCAATCTGGGATGGTCCACGGGGATGCCGGTGCGTCTTTCCCTCCTGCAGGTGAACTGGTACCCATAGTCGGTTTCGGTAGAGTTTATGAAGTCAATTACAATATCTGGATAACGTTAGTGTCTGTCAATGCAGGTGCGGCTGTTGGTCCGGATTTGCAAAATGCACGGGCAAGTACAACGATCAACAAGCCCATGTATGCTAATCGCAAAAGGAGGTTTGCAGAAATCCGAAGAGGTAACGTCCAAGCATGGAAAAAGCGACTGCGTCATTACCTATTTCTGACAATGGCCACACTATTGACGCCTTATTGTTTGAATAATTGTAGGTTTCGTTGAGTTGGGAGTTGGCCCCTCTCGAACTTTCTCGGAGACAATCGCTCCACCACCATCATCAAGTAGGTGTAAGTGCTCACCTTATTTGGAGTAAACCTGCTGAATACAGCCTACTTGAATTCATGTACTAAATCAGCAGTTGAAATGATGGGAGCAGCAAAAATTGTTTTTGGAACACTGCACATATAATCTTTATTTGCCGTTACATGTCGCTCCATTGTTATTTGTTATTACGATTCAGATTTCACGTATACCAACGCCTTAAAATAATTGGTAGCACATGTACATCATGTGCGTTGCATGCATTGTTTTCAGAATATATGTTTAGAATTAGTGTCAAATGCAACCACGTTTTAGTGTGTAGCATTCTTTTTCCGAGTCCTATTTTAACAACCATTATCTCACTGTGCTTATAGGTTTATCGGGATCAGCGAGAGGTCCACCAACAGAAACCACTGTATCTAACCGACACCACATATGTGCCATCGTTACAAGCATGCCACGCCTAGACTTCTACGACGCCATCCGTGAGTAGAGGTATGACTAGCACACAAAGCATAATCAGCTTCATGCCATATGTGCCATAATCAGTTTCATGCCTTGAGCAGAGGTGTGACTAACACCACATATGTGCCATCATCGCAGGCATGCCACGCCCAGACTTCTACGACACCAGCCGTGGTAAGTTTTTCTATCACCTTATTCTCTTCAGTCTCAAAATCAGGTTTTATGGCTTTTGACATAAGCTTTTATCTTGATATTAAATCTACTTGACTAGACTATTAGATCAGGGATTTGAAATGTTTTTATTAGCAAAAAAGCTGATAACACTTGCATTTTTACAGTAACTATAATAATAATTAGAGGGTGTTTGGGTACGGTTATATCGAGTGCTTAGTAGGTTATTGTATCCACGAAAACCTACTAAGCACTTTGAGGGTGTTATGGTTTGCGAAGATGGTTGAAATGATTTTTTATCTTTTGAGATAATTACGATAACTTCTGATCTAAAACCACTTGCAATAACTGGATGGAATAAGGACTCAAGGATGCTGCAAACAGTTAAAAAAAAAGGTGTACTGGTGCTCATTTGCGAGAAGGATGGAAAACCAACAAATCAAAAAAGAAACATGGCCCACAAAAGAGGCCTTGAAAAGATTACCTTACATTTCCTTACGAGGCAAGTAATTATCGTATTATTTATATGCAGTTGGGTAGTTTCCACATGTCTCAGCACATACACTTAATGGGTTGATTTAGAGATGCATTATATCTCGAACACGTTAAATATTGTTTCTTTCGCTAAAAGAGGAGTGGCATAAACGGGTTGAAAGTCTTTAAGTCATTCTAAGGCAAACAACCTCATAAATGATCCTACTCAAAGATTCAGATCGATATTGTAACAAAGTTATTTAAATCGGGTCAAAGTGTTGTTTGTGACCATGAACATAGTTGTAGTTGGACGAAAGAATTTTTTCCCCTTGCAGCCAACATATGAGTTATAAGTTACTTTATACTAATACATCATAGGTATAAATGAAGGATCAGAAGGGAGTTGTAACATATCATGCATTAATGATAGATGGAAATGTTTCATGACTCTAGGCTATAAGTTTGATTACATTTATATATTGTTGATTCAATTACTTATGTCGTATTGACCTTTGTGTATGATTTACGAAGGTATAAATAAACATGCAGACCTTATGATGAATCATTGTAGTGCTGGAATTGCTCCTGACGTTACCCGTGCATCAAAAAAATGTTCCTGTTATTCATGATTCGAATAACATGCGGGAGGGTTCTATTATTGAAAGTAATTAACTTTCTTTACTTTTGTGGTTTAAAATTCATACATGTGTCGGCATACACTTTACGTCACGCTAACATTTATTACTTTATTATTTTGTCAGGTATAAATGTGCTATTGCAAATATACTGGCGCTGAAACTAATGCTGGAATTAGCTGCAGGCCGAATGTTATTAATCATTTGAGTAATATACCTGAGTGCTCTATTATTGTAAGTAAGTAACTTTCTTTATTTTTGTGCTCTGGGATTGCGATATATGTCACGTGGTGGATACTCGATGTCACACCAACCTTTGTAACTCTCTTAGTCTCTTATTTGGCCACATATATATATGAGGCATTGCATAATTCAAGTGATAACTTGCGTAGAAATAATCGTTACACACAATTGCTGGCCATAGGTACGGTAACGTGTACATTTGGCCATCATTCAATCCCTCTATCGTCAACTCCAAAGACTATTCTTTAGATGACATATGAGTTACATGACAACTTATACTAATACGTCGACGGCTGTTGTTATTATAGGTATACATGGAACGGAAGGGGGTTGTACCAGATCATGCAATAATGATATATAGGAGCATTTCATGCCTCGAGCCTGGTAATTTCATTACTTTCACATATAGCAGATTCAAACATCTATGTCATAATAAGTTTTCAGACTGTTTAATCTACCAACAGCCGTCGGCGTATAAATAAACATGTTGTCCCGATGTGGGGGGATCAGACGTCTCGGATACCTGCTTCTACTCCTGATAAGAATGCGCGTACATGTTGGTCGTCTGCTTTTTTCTTTATCTTGTAGTTATAATGTATCTTCCAACACGTGTATGTAACTCTTACAAATATATTACAGGATATAATTTGGTAATTTTACAACCTGCGAATAATAGCAACGGCATTCCTGTTTGTGTCACGAAATATGCTTTAAAGAATTTAGCGTTTATTGGTAGCGCTACAATGTTGAACGGTGGCCCCGTGAATGCAGGCTAGGCATTCAACGTCGTAGAAGGTAGCGTCTTTTTTTCCTTTTTTTCTGTGCATCTCCAAATTGTTGTCCATGTTTTGCAACAGGCAATTTCTATCGACCTAATATTTAGCATCTTTGGTTTTCAGCGAGCTCACAAAAACAAGGTCAGGAACTATATCAAATTCCATATGCTAATATCGATCGTCGAAAGCCGCCATTTACATGTAAGTAATATATTATGTTGGTTATCGTTGCAATGATATATGCCCGTCAGATAATGGCAACCACAGACTCCGAAAAAGGAAAGGCCACAAGGTCCCATGCCACTAAGCGCATTAATGGAAGTGAACCCCGAAGCTAATATGGTATATCTCACAATCATATACTTCAACATTTCAACCACACCATACTTACCATTTGCATCTACCTATATCAGGAACAAGTATTTACCATCGAGGTCGTGATTGTCAAGATAGACGGAGTCCAAAGGCTGGTATTTCAACCGGTTCCGCACCTGTCACACAAAACTGCCCATCGGAAACATAACTCCACCTCCTAACAGTGATGAACCTGCAGAAAAGAAAAGACAAAAAAACTAACCCATGTCTACAGCGAGCCGCAAGGAGCTATTTACAGGGACAGATGAAGACGAACCTGGACCTAATGCTACTCAGATCTACAACAGTTGTGGAAATCATGGACACACAAGTGCTATAATGCACACAAAAAAAAAGCTTATTCCTTTAATATGTAAACTAACTGTTAGAACACATGTAATGTAGTATGTATAATGCACCTACCGTACATCATCAGGCTAGGACTATATGTGTTTCACGCCACTAACCATGTACCTTTTGTAAACAACAACATTGTAACTATCTATTTTCATGGCATAATGTGATCGTCTAGTTCCGAACAATGATTAAAAAAACCTGCAAATGCCCCTGCCGCAACGCCGCGTGTTCCATTCACTCGTTAACAAACAGTGTAGAAACAAACAAGATTATGTCATACATAGTCCACCAAAAATGGCATGCAAAATACTTAGACAAATAAAAAAATGAAAGTAAAGTAAAAATCTTTCACATACGAAAATAGCACAAACCAAAACCCAAAAACCTCACCGCAACACGTGAGTGCCAAAACTAAAAAAATAGCTAATTTTTTGTAAAAGATTTAAACAGATGTATCCCATCCTTTTTTTTTTTTTTTTTTTTTAAATAAGCATATATTGATCATTTAAAAGTTAATTGGACACAAGCGGACACATATTTTTTCTAAATTAAAAACATTGCAACATTATAATTGTTTTTAAAGAAAAACTTATAAATATAATATATTTAATTATTTAATAAATGAAATGTTACGTTTGAGGAATTTATTTCGTTGTTTTGAGTTTTTTTTAATACGATTCGTATAACATGCGCCCGTTTAAGTCGTTTTTGTTTATGCCCTGTTTGAACCGTGACGCTGGCCCGCCTGACCCGCTTCTTTTGCAACCTCTAAATAAAATAAATCAATAAATAAATAAATAAAATAAAATAATAAAAAATAAAAAAACCGCCGCAATGCATGGCTACCTACCTCGTTTTCCATTATATTATATTATACTATATATTTAAAAGGTAGAATTGCTGTTTGCCGATGAACAGTTTGTCGGTTTGGTTTTGGACGGGCGAGATCTAGCGCATCTACGTTTTTAACGGACCATATTCGATATGAACACTGTTCATGCAACTGTAGACTTAACAGTAGCATCCTTTGTTAAACTCAAAACACATCTTCTGGAATATGATTGTTCTGGAATATCTTCTCCTCTTCATCAAAACCGCCCACGCACACACACAAACCAACCTAGACGCACATATGATCTTTATCACTAACCCATATTCCAATAATGAAAATACAAAACCACCAAAAAAAACGGCACCATATCCCAGATTCAATAGCCAAGCATGAATCCACCTACTTTCAAGAATCAACAATTTTTTTTAAGGTAGTAAAAAATCTTTTGTTTAATCCTTGCTTAATTTATGTTTGATTTTACTAAAGTTCATGATATGGGTTTGTTGTAAATTATGATTTGGGATGTGGGTTTTTGACTTTGTTAGTTTGTATGATGAATTAAGGTATTAGTTATATTGTTTAGTATATATGCATACCAGGTGTTTGTTTCTAAGAAAACCTGAAGTTCGAGAATTTGGGACGGAGGTTAGAGAATTTTTCAAGCCCCTCGAAGACATAGATGCATTTGGAAGTGTAATAGCAGGTAACATGTTATGTGATATGTGTCTAAATACACATATATTTTATACTGTTTAAACCCACAAAACAACCAAAAAACACACAAATGACTCACAAAATGTTATAAATATCATTTAAATGTGTTTTTATGTGATTGTACAAAGATTGAAAAACAAGTGAAAAATGATCAATTTCACAACAATTGTCGCTTTCAGTCCCTGGAGTTACACAAATTGGCAAAACTAGTCCCTAAAAGTTTTAAATGAATGAAAAGTCAACTTAAGTCCTTGGGAAATCAAAAATGTTCACAAAACATCCCGGATAAAAGTTTACACAAAATGGCAACTTTTACCCCTCAAGTTACAAAATTGGCAAAAATGGTCCTTGGGTATTCTAAACTTGGAATTTTACAAATAATACCCTTGTACTATGCATAATTGAAAATTTGGAACATTTTGATAAACTTTTGGGAAATTTCACTTTTAGTCCCTCAAATATCCAAAAAATTACAATTAAGGTCCTTTTAAGTTTAAAAATGGAAAATAACCAACCTTGGTCCTTGTTTTATCAATGATTGTCAAGTTTGGTCCTTGTGAGAAGTTTGAAAAAGTTGCAAGATCAGTCCTTAAAGTTTGGATGAACTACACTTTTGGTCCTTGTTGTTATAGTTAAACCAACCGGACCCTTATCAAACATATCAAACCCAATCCAAAGCCCAAACCCAATAGCTGGCCCAATCCCTTGACCCGGTCCCCTTTTTATATAAACCCGGTCAACACAACCAAGTCAAACAAATCACCCCTTGGCGCGTTTTTCTTCCCCCCTCCCAACTGCTCTCTGCAAACACCTCCACCTCAACCCCCCTCCATCACCTTATCCCTTCCATGTTCCCACCCTCCTCAACACAAAACAAAAGGCATTTAATGAATCCTCACCCCTTGCACTCAACCCCAACTGCCATATAACCATTTCCCGCCAAAAACCAATGAATGGCCAAGATTGCCTAAAGTGATCCAAGGGTATCAAAAAGAAGGTGGGATCAAATCAGAAACAAGTGGGGAGTCGATTGGAGTATAAAAAGAAGAAAGATGAGAAGGGAAGAGACACTCTTGGGATAGCCAATTGTCACTAGTGTAACTTAGATTTAAACTTGCTTTCGTAGAGTAAATATTTAATGTTTTCTTAGTGTAATTGTTATTTTAAAACTTTCAGTAGTGTAATGGAACCTTAATTTACAATTTTAATGCAAGTTTTTTTTAAATCTCATGTTTTTCATAACTGTCTTTTAATTTCATGTCATTTACATTTCCTTGTTGTTTGTAGTTGATTATATGGACTCTATAGGTCACTTAGGCTCCTGACAAAAGCTCTAAGGCTTTTAGAAACCTTAAAATCAGTTGCAACACATAAATCAAAAATACAAAAAGAAATATTGAAGAAATGGGTTTACTCAAAAGAACAAGGTGGAGTAGGGTGAAGTTTGGATTGCTTAAGGGATATTAGGAGCTTAATGGGAAGCTATTAGGTGTAACCTTGTCCTAAGAATGGTTCTTGTCACTTTGCATTCATCATGGACACTCTTGTAAGCTTTTTGCCTTAATCTTTCATTTTACTGTTTAAAGTATATTATATGCTATGATCTTTGTGTTTCTATGTTTATTTGTTATTGTTAAATGTTTTTAAAGTTTAAAATTGTCTGTTTATGTTTTAAATTTTAAAGTTGCTTGAAATTGCATTTTAACTGTGAAAATTGAAATCTAATGATTCTTGTATGTTGTTATTATTGTTGTTTAACTGTTTGATTATGTTAAATTGTTGATATTAAGCGTTATTAGAGTGTATTATTAGTGTTTGTTCATTAGAATCACTTGTGCTTAAAATTGAAAAACCACACAGTGTTGAATACTATTGTGACAAGTTTGTGTTTTATGCTTGTGTTCTTGATATTTATGCTCATTTGGTCTTATTATGTGATAATATTAAGTTTAGAATCAGGTTCATAGACAGATTCATTGAAAACCTTGAAATTCATGTGACAAGTGAAAGTTGAGGGACTGTTTGGATTTGCTATGATTTAAGACCATGAGGTTGTTTGAGTTGTTTATTTCTGTGTATGCATGATCCATTAGACCATTTGAGGGATTGACACCCCTTTAAGTTCAGTGGTACTGTATATATGGTCAAATTCACCTCGATTCCATCTCAGTGTTCACTGTGGTAATTTTAAGTTTTATAAAATGGTTTTGCTGTCTGATTTGTGATATAGGCTGTTAGAAATGTTGTTCTTGTTTGATGGTGCATATCTAATGATCTTATAACTCAGTCATATAGTCTTTACTTATGTTTTAGTCAATATTTCCTTCTAATCTGTCTAATTATGTGTCTGTTTAAAATTACAAGTCCAAATCTTTAATATGTGTTTAAATGTTGTGTATCTTTGATTATTTTAAGTTTTTATAGCTTATTATAACTTAATATGTCCATAGATTAGCTTGTAAATTCAGATTAGTCAACTCTTTTGGTTTTGATAAAAAGTCATATTTTCAATGGGTTGTTTTTGAATAAACTTTGGAATTTCATTGTGTGTTTAATAATAAGTTTTAGTTTAAAAGCTCTTAGGGTATTAAAGTCTAGTTGGTAAACAAAAATACAAAAATAATAGTTTATCTTTTCTTAGTTTTTTAAGTGCTTATTTTACTGCTTATTATGGATACCTGTTTGAAAAGGGTGCCCTGTGCACCAGTTTCATGGCTACTTTTATAAGCTCCCATAGAGCTTATTAGTTGACCAAATTTTGTGATTTTTGGTTCTTTAGGTAGCCAACCAAGCTATCTTGAGGTTCCAACTTTAGATTTCCATTTTTAAGCTTGTTTGCTTAGGTAGCACTTTTATTTTTCTGTCCACTACTCAGTTGATACTGAGTCAGTTTAAGCTAAGCTTTGATTTGGTCTCATCTTCATAAGCTCACCACAAGCTCTACAGTGGCCCCCACAGTGTGAGCTTGGGCTTTTTGGATACCCCACCTAGCCTACTTGTTTGATCAGTGCTTATTTTTGGTTTAGGAGCTTATTTGCTTAGCTTATTTTGCTCTTGTTTATCTGTGTAAATCTGTTTGGTTTGTCAGATTTATCAAAGTGCTTATTGGCTTATTAGAGCTTTTCAGTATGATTGTTTGTGTCTCTTAGCTTCAATTTAGTTGCTCTAGCTTATTTCCATTTTCCTTTTGCTTATTTAGTAGCTTAATAGCCATTTGGATAATAGCTTGTGCTTATTTTTCTTCTTTCTTGCCACTGTTAGAAACTTAAGCTCAAACTGAGCTTATTGGTCATTTTTGTAAAAAGTCACAGTTGAGAAAAGTGCTTGTTTTCTTGTATTTAATAAGTTGCAAAAAGAAAAATCGAAAAATAAAATGTTTTGCAAAAAGGGGGTAGGCAGGCTCGAACCTGAGACCTCCCCCTTTGGAAGAGTGATAGTGTGTGTACCAGAACCATTGGCCCTTGGGTCTTTCTCGGTTATGGTTTGCACAATCAATGTTTTATATACGTTTTGCCTTATATAGCTTATTTAGTTCATTTGGCTTATTTCGAGCTTATTTTAAGTAGCTTTTTCCAGTTTTCTAATTTTCATAAATCTGTATTAGTATAAAGTATTTTCTATAAAAGTTTCAGATTTTTCTCATTAGTTTTAGTATTTTTAAACATTTAATTTGTGTAAAATCTTATTTAATTCATAATAAAAAATATAAAAGTCAAAAAAATATAATTCTTTTTTCTAAAATTTTCTTTTGTCATATATTTTGTAAAAATATTATTTTTACACTTGTAGGCCCTTTATTTCATAAATTTTACGCTTTTGTCTTAGCCTCAAATAATTATTATACATATCGCTCGTTTTCATTTTAAGTTACGTTTTTAAATAATTTGAGTCTACGTTTTAGTTAATATAGTTTATTTGAGTCATTTTATTTTATAAATATCATAAACGTTCATCATTTTAAATATAGTGATAGCGTTTATTTAATATCTTTTATCTTTTTAATCTTCTTAATTTGTATTTAAGTCGCTTTTATGTATTATCTTTTTCAGTAGTGTAGTATCCATCAATACCCTTTTCTGATCACTATCATTGGTGATCATTCTATCGTCTGAATTGGTTTTGACACACCATTGAGTCTCCGTGGGACATAACGACCCGGGAATTCATTGTATTCTCCTGGACTTCATTGTATTTGTGTTTAAGCTGTTTTAAGTCTATTAGACTTGACTGGTTTAGCACAGATCATTATGTCATGGTATTTTAACTTAACAGATACATAACATAATACTTCATGGTAGTGAGCCGTTATTGAATCTTTACTTAATCATTTATTATATCACGTTTTTGGAAGTGATCAACGTTGAATTTTCAGCTTGCATTCACATGGTACAAAGCGTCAGAGTCTCACTTAGGGGTTGGCAAGAAGGTCTAGAATTGCAGCCTTGGTGTACGTATCCTCTTTCTTTGATTGCTTACCTATGCGCGGGGCAACTCACTAAGTTTGCAGCCATGGCGTACGTATCCTCTTTCTTCTATTTGGGTGGTTGTATTTTTATTACAAATATGTGTTGATTGTATAGTTGAGTTTTGAATGATAAACTAGGTTGTTGAGTTACTAGAATTGGTGGACATAAAAATACGAAACTTAGATAGTGTTGGTTATTGCATTACTATGTTTGTGATATATATGCGCTTTTTTTGTAGATTGGTCTGACTTCAGGGGGTTGGCAAGAAGGTCTAGAATTGCAACCTTGGTGTACATATCCTCTTTCTTTGATTGCTTACCTATGCGCGGGACAACTCACTGAGTTTGCAGCCATGGACTACGTATCCTCTTTCTTCTATTTGGGTCGTTGTATTTTTATTACAAGTATGTGTTGATTGTATAGATGAGCTTTGAATGATAAACTAGGTTGTTAAGTTACTAGAATTGGTAGACATAAAAATACGAAACTTAGATAGTGTTGGTTATTGCATTACTGTGTTTGTGATATATATGGGCTTTTTTTGCAGATTGGTCTGACTTCAGTTGATACCAATGCGGCAATAAGGTGACCCCATTCTGCCGATTCTTTATAGACCCATGATCTGGGGACAGAGCATGTAGAATCAAGCAATGGTGAACTTCAAGGTAATAAGATTTTTGATTTTTGTTTCTTGCCATATAATATTTATGCGACTACGTATTTTCAAAATTCGCTTTTGTATTTAACTTTGGGTTCTGTTTTTGGTTTTATGGAGAAACAAGCATTACGTCTAACAAATGACATGTAAGAAGGCGTGCTATAGATTGTGCCATGGCGTCATTTGAGAGGTGAGTAAGGTGCGGTTATAGTTGTGGAATGTGTTCGGAGACGGTCTTAAGGATTGCAATGCCATCATGAGGTATAAAATTTTTGATTTTTGTTGCAAAATTGATTGATTTGTGCGAAAATGTTAGCTTATGTGATTAGCCGTTTTGCCTAATTGTTAAAATCCAAGGCGTTGTTTGTTTAAGCTTATTGTTCGACTTATGAGCTTATTTGAGTTGAGCAAAATTTCATGGCTTCAATTTTTGTATCAGTATATCATTGGCAAGAGGACGTCCACTCCCCTGTCTCAAAAGCGCCGGCTAAGACTACACTACTTCCACATGAACAAGGACCTTACACTACAAGACCAGCAACGGCAATTGTGCCTGCTTTGGGTGCCAACATGATCTGATTCAATAGGTATGTAACATGCTCAACCACTTTTACTAAATAAATAGTTTGAATCAAATTTCCCATTTGCAGGGTGCAATTCCTTAAGCTGAGAAACCCAACGGTTACAAAATGTTTGATGAGGCTGTTAATGGTCTATTTACTTGATTGTTAGGATCGAGATTACGAAATGTTAATGGTCTATTCACTTTTCACATATTCCCGAATCTATTTGGTTAATATTCACTTTTCACATACATACTTTGAATATTTGCTGGATGTTGTTCTAGCATGATTTTAGAGGTGGTGATATCGTAGAGTTTTATAATGGTGGTGAATTTGTATATTTGAGCCTGTGGCGTTTCTACAAAAACTGTCATATGAGTTTTGGATGTTATGTATAAGAAACCTATTTTGAATGACACATGAATGGCGCATTATGAGAACACACGTGTAATGGAATTTTATGGCCATACCCATTAAGGCAATGATGATTATGACATTTCATTTAACTCTGTATTTTGGCATGGCAACCACACTAAAACTGTGGCTGCAGCCACGGAAAGAGTTTTATAATGATAGTGAGTCTGTATATCTGAGCCTGTGCGTTGCTGAAAAAAAAACAGGGAATACTTTTCAATAATATGTACAAGTTGGATCCTAAATTTGTGGTTCGGGATATTGAGGCGAAGGTACAAGTACTCCTAATGAATTGAAAATGCCTCTTGACATCTCAATATTGAGACTCATGAAGGCTTATATGTGTTCTTCTCTTCTTCGTAAAGCTGCTTTACGGTGGGTTTTTTTTAATTTATTTATTATTATTTTTTTTTTTAATTCTGGATTTAATTTTTATTTTAGGAACCAATTTGAGTTGAATCTATTTATTTTCACCTTCAACTTGCAGGCCTTATCCAAGACGATGACTGTAGATGAGGTCATTCAAGGCTTTAGGTAAAAGTTGTTTTTTTCTTTTTCTTTTGTTTTTAATATGAACCCTTCAATATCATTTCGGCTGTGTTGTTTATCATTCCAGGTGAGGTGTAGGTGTCTACAGCTTGGGAAACTCTGTACAAAGGTGCAACCTACACTGCCATACACGAGCGGAACAGCAGATCGACCTCCGAACAACATATTAAACATACGAAAAAGGTACTTATTATTAAACTTGCAGATTCATCTATCTACAAATAAATTTACGTGTGTCCAAACAACCCCTTAGATAGAATCTGTCCAAACAGCCCTTAACCATTAATTTTTATTTTCCTCTCTTTACTTTCAAATTTTGGAATTGCAAATGCTGTGTAGTTTAGATTGGAGAATACCTACCGTTATAGTATTAGGAGCATGTGAACTGAGGACGGTGGTCGAGTGTAGTTTAGATTGGAAAATAGGGTGTCGACTGATCGTGAACAGCCATAGGTAAGTAATCTACAATTTCACTAACCATTCACCTAATTCATGTAGGTCTATTGATGTATCTTAAAATATAAGCTCTTTTCAAGAATGGTATCAAAAGGGCAGGAAAACAAATGCAAGGATTAGTTATTGACATCCTTTATGTAACTCATACATGATTTTATGCAAGGATATAGAAATTTGAGACTAGCTCGCCATCATGTATTCGTGTTGAAAAAGATGACAGTTTGGCATAAGGGGATAGAAAGAAAGATAAAACTGTATTTGATGGAAAATAGTAGAAGTGATTTATCTTAACTTGCATGATTGGAGTGTTCTGAAATGATAAACGTGCAAGGCAATATACCAAATCGTTTTTAACATAATATTATTGAATAACTTGACTAAAAGCTGAAATCAGGTGGGTTTCGATGTTTAAACGGGGCCTTCAATCTGCGCGTTTGGGTGCTGAAACGTGTGGCCATATGTTTATCGACTTCAACTGGCCAATTGTAGACCTTTGTAAAGCTGATAAGCCTTTTTTTATATGTTTAGCAAGATGAGTTCAGCACCTAAACCACCATTTCAGCAAATCCTATAGGGTTTCTACAATTGCACTGTAAACGGGTTTGGAAGCTGATCTTTTTTTGTATTAGATGGTTCAAGGTACGTGTATCAAGTCAAATTCTGTTCTAATTGTAGTTTGTTGATTTTGAAATTGTTTTTATAATAATATATCTATTGTATTGCTTTCCAGGTTGAGGGTCTTGCACGTTTATCATTTCAGAACACAGTCTATAGTGATGTAGATATTGGGAGGTCCAGGGTAAACAAGCTACTATCTGCAAGTAAAGTTTATCTTATTTCGTTAATATTGTCTAACGGTTATACTTATTATATGATGTTACAGGTCACTAATGAAGGTTTTGCAACAAGGCTACTGTGTGGTGCTAAATGCACCGTAGAAACCCTATAGGATTTGAAAGCTGCAACAGGTGGCTTTGGGGGTTGAAATCGGGTGGTTTAGGTGCTGAAGTGGGTGCGTTTGTCTTACCATACGACAAAAGTTCGAAAGTACCTCGACAATGTGTCTAATGGATGTGAAAACTAGAATAAATTAGGAACAAATTTAGTTGACATGATTTGTATTGATTTTTGTATATGTGTATAATAGTAGGAACATCCTAATTGATTAACAAAATGGTGTCAATTCAAGTGTAATATAAATGTTTCAATGGATAGTAAATAACCAAATTTTTATTATTATTATTATTATTTTTATTTTTTTTGGTAACATGTTTCATTTTGTTTTAAGTGATTGTTATGAGAATTGGTAATTTGGTTTTCTTTGTTTTCTCTTTAGTGGCTGCTACTAAAATGTTGGCCGAAAAAAACAAATTCAGCGTAGCTACAACCGGTGAGCCAGGCCCCATGACATTGTGTTCCGACCTAGGAAAAACGCAGCAATAGAAGTGTTAACACAACAACCCCGCAGCAACGCGCGGGCTACCCCGCTCGTTAATCAACATAAGGTAGAAAGTAAGTTAAAAAAAACAATAGGTAGAAATACAAAAACGCAAAGCAACAAAACGTTATTAAAATTTAGACGGTCTAGAAAACACTCGACATAGTTCTTTTACTGCAAAAATCACAAAAATACCCTCACTGACTTAAACTACCAACCCCATCTCATTGTCATTTTGGACTTTGAAAAAACAGAATATTCAAGAAAACTAGTGATCAAATGTTAAGAGTTGTATTATAATAAAGATCAACATATCAAGATAGATTTCAGTATTCATTCTAATCAAATGGGTACGTCAAAAACTTTACTTATTCTTCTTTCTTTGATTATCCATGCTTCAAAAATAATCACACCTTTAAGTCTCCCAATCGATTTCTCGCTACTAAACGGTCAAAACAATGAGTTGTTATCAGAAGAAATGGTCTCGCAACTATTCCAAAAATGGAAAGATGTGCATGGGAAAACATACGAGCATGCACACGAGGAGGAAAAAAGGTTAGCTAATTTTCGCAAGAGTTTGAAATATGTGTTGGAGAAAAACTCGAAGCGAAAATCAGAGACAGAACACATGGTTGGATTAAACAAGTTTGGTGATTTGAGCAACGAGGAGTTTAAGGAAATGTATTTATCTAAATTCATTGGGTTAAATAAGAGTATATTAAAGACGAGGGGTGAAGAAGAAAAGAATAATACAACAACATCAAGTGTTGGTTCATGCGATGCTCCCGCTTCTTTGGATTGGAGGGATAAGGGCGTTGTCACTCCAATTAAAGACCAAGGACAGTGTGGTAATTTTAATACTTCTTCCGTCTCAAAATTTAAGTCCAGTTTAACTTTTGAATCCAATTTTGATTATAAATATTTTTGTTTTTATTATATAATACTTGATGAAAATTATATCATATGAAACTATATTTAAAACCCCATTCATTTATATATTTTGCATCAAGTATTATATAACACAAATAAAAATATTTAAAGTTAAAGTTAAATTCAAAAACTTAAACTAGACTTAAATTTTGAGACGGAATGACTAAGATACTAGAAATTCATTACAACCTTTTATTTTGGGGGAAGGATTTTCTGAAGTTGTTTTTACAACTTGAGTTAAGTTGGATGCGTGTGAGCCATTTGATTTGATCCAATAATTCAAATTAATTTTTTCTTTTTTCTTTTTTTTTGAACTATTGGATCAAATTCAATGGTTCACATTCTTTTAACTTGACTCAAGTTATAAAAATAACTTGAGAGGATTCTTCTCTTTTATTTTGTGTAACATTTTAGTATTTGATCATATATTAAATCGTTCAAACAAATCGGTCAACCATGGTCAACGACGGTTAACGATGGTCAAACTTTCCGAAAAAATAGATATCTTACCGGAAATACCTTAAACTCGTCGTAAATTAGTTATAATCACTGTTTATATCTATTACAAGATGTTTTCAAAGAAAATCTTGCCCAAAATACCAACACTTGGCGTAAATACCTAAAATTCGCCAAAAATGCCAATACAATTAATCACCGATTCGCTATTTTTGCAACCCTGAACAAATGTAATCACTTATAGTCACTGTTTATATCTATTATAAGATTTTTTTTAAAGAAATCTTTTCGGGAATACCCAATACTACCTAAAAATACCCAAAACTTGCCAAAAATGTCAATCTGATTAATCCGCTTACACCGATTACAAGCTACAGGAGAATCGACCGCCTCACTACCGATTCACGATTTTTGCAACCTCGATTATTAGTTTGTATTGAAGCAAAAAGCTGCCCTAAAATCAATATCTTAGAACAAAATCTATAGATGAAATGATAAAAGTTCTAGACCCTAAATTTTTTATATATCCGATGAATAAATCCAAGTCATTTATCTTTTTAGCAAAACAAAAAAAATCTATTTTCATCCTTTTTTAAACCGTTAATCGTTATGTGAAAAGAAGCATATCACTATAACGAGAATTAAATATCTTTTTATCGAGGGTGCTTTTATATATTTTCAACGAATTATTTTTAGACTTTTTTTTTCTGATGGTCGAAATTTTACTTCCGAAAAAATCACTTGCAATTTATAATTTCAAAATCACATTTATGAAATCACATGTGATTTGTGAAATTACACGTGATTCCTAGCATACAAATCACATGTGATTTGTAGAATTACACGTTATTCCTAACATACAAATCACATATGATTTTTTAAGATGTAAATTTTTACAGTAAACGAAACCCGAAAAAAATCGTCAAAAATATATTGAAGTGCCCGTCTACTTGAAAGATAAAAAAATTCTCGTCGCGATTGTGTATTTTTTGTCGCTTAACGATTTATAGTTTGTAAGATATTTTATTTAAAAAAAATGTGAAATGTGGTTTTTCTAATTTTGATGAAAAAATGGATTGCTAGGATTAGTTTATTAGGTCTAAATAAAGAATTTGAGATTTATATCTCAACTCTATGGACCATAGTTGTTAATATCCTGATCTTGATCTTAAGATTTTACGCTTTTACGATACTATATAGCAAAAACTATCTGGATCCTATATAGGATGTTACCAAGCTTAAGATCTTATAAGATCCCGATCTTTACCATAGGATCTTAAGATCTAATTTGATCCGATCTTACTTTTCTCGATCCACAAACTAAAAAACTACAAAGTTATGCATTATATTTTATAGAATTTAAAGAACAATATGTTACTCTTCTTAAATATTTCATATTCATAATATATGACAACATTATCATGAAAAAATTATATAATTTTGTATGTATGATATACAGTAATTTGTAGATTTGAATAATATTACAAAAACTATTAAGAAAATGACATTATAGTAGAATCTTAGAATCCCGATTCGATCTCGTTATTTTGATCTTGTAACAACGAAAACGATCTTGAAAACCTTGCTAGAGACATTGATATGTAAGAAAACTCAAAGAAAAGTAGAAAGCCTTTGCAACTTGGGCTCATAAAGGCTTCTTGATAAACCCATAAATTTAGTTTTGCTTAGCCCAACGGAACTGTAGAAGCTAAGTAAATAGAGTATCGTGATCCATAAGCATCAGTGCGAGTTGGGTATGTTCTTAATCGTTATGTATAATGTAGAAAGTACCCATGTTTTTTTGCCAATTTATTTGCTAATAAATTCGTTCAGGTTAAGTTTTTATCTCTGGCCATTAAATAGTTAGGTAATTAAATAATTTTGGGTAGAAGGATTATACCTCGGTAACAAAATGTGATAAAAGCAACACTACTTGAGTCCGACATACCGAGACTCATGCACTCTATACGACCATAAAAAATCCAGAAATATGAAAAGAAATTTCTAGCCGTGCGGCTGATTTTCCGACCTGTAAGGATTTAGTTTGAACCAAAAATTTGATCAAAAGAAAGTGTGTAGTCGGCTAAATTGTATTTTCAAGGATATAACCTCCTAAATCATGCAATTTACTCAGCAAAATGGACAAATCTGATTATACACTATTTGTAATCGTATTTAGCATCTTTAAGTGATTTGGACAACCTGAAAAGGCCCATTTCCACAGATACAAGAATGATAATTTAATTTATATGTTATCTAACATCCTAATATATGCCTATTTGGAAACATCAAGGCTTTGGTTTAGTATGACTTCGTTAGCTAAGGTATTCTGATCCAATTTTCATAACTGATTTGGTTTACAGGAAGTTGTTGGGCATTTTCAGTAGTTGGAGCCATTGAGAGTGCACATGCATTGGACACGGGTGAGCTCATTAGACTATCCGAGCAAGAACTCGTTGACTGTGACAATTTTGATTATGGCTGTGATGGAGGAAACATGGACAATGCCTTTCGATGGGTTACAAAAAATGGCGGAATTGATACAGAAGCTGATTACCCATATACCAGCACGAATGGTTATGCTGGTAAATGCATCATCTCAAAGGTACTAAATACTATTCTTCAAAGTTTTCACACACTAAGTTAAGCCGCGATTGAAACGCTTATATAGGATTATAACCCCAACTAATAATCATAGCTTAGTTTTTTCCAGTTGTTTAATCTTTTTAATATTTTTCAATAGGAAAAACACATAGCTGCATCAATTGATAGCTACACAGATGTGGAACCAAATGAGAATGCACTTCTTTGTGCTGTGGCTAAGCAGCCTGTTACAGTTGGAATAGATGGCTCAGCTTATGATTTCCAATTATACACTGGGGTAAGTCGATCTTCATTTACTAAAATTTAGATAAACGCAAATGCTTTATTAAATTCTGAGTCTTCTCACAGTTTTTGTATATACATTTGCAATGGTATTCCATAGGGCATATACAATGGTGAGTGCTCGAGCAGCCCTTACGACATAGACCATGCTGTGCTTATTGTTGGTTATGGCTCACAAAACGGTGAAGACTATTGGATTGTGAAGAACTCATGGGGTAGGTATTGGGGCATGGACGGTTGGATGTTTATTAAAAGAAATACGAATATTCAAAATGGGGTGTGTGGGATCAATTCACAGGCATCTTACCCACACTCTTCCGCCCTTCCACCACCTAGTCCACCTACGCCGCATCCTCCTACACCTAGCAAATGTGGAGACTTCTCGTATTGTGCTGCAGGCCAAACATGTTGTTGCGTCTTTGAGTTCTATAACTACTGTTTACTTTATGGTTGTTGTGGGTACTCCTATGCTATGTGTTGCAAAGGCTCTTCATATTGTTGTCCTAGTGATTATCCAGTATGCGACATATACAATGGCTATTGCTTTAAGGTATGAATGTATGATTAAGTATGCAAAAACATGAAATCTAGATAGTTGTCATATTGTTAATTACAATCGTACGATTTATCTCCTTCTTTTTTCATTAACTTTCACTATTGGCTATGCATATAATTAATACTAATTTCGTTCTATCTATCACTAGAAATCAGGAGACAGAGCCGGAGTAGCTGCAAAGAAGCGGGAAACTGCTAAACATCGAATGCCATGGGAGAAGATTGAAGAGACGACAATGGTTGAGGAGTATTTGCCTCTTCTTTGGAAGCGAAACAAGGTTTAAGCAATGATATACGGATCCAAAAGTTAATCATTTACCAAATGTTTTGTTGGTGATGGTTTATGTCTGCTGTATATATTCAGAAAAATAAAACTCGTCTCTTTTAAGGACTCGAACCAATAACCTAGAAAATTGTTTTAGTGACCTTGTCAAAGTTTATTACTATTTACACTTGAGTCAATATCTATGACATTGAATTTGTATTCCAAGAATGTCGTGTGTATAACGGTACGAGACTTGGTCAAAAGACTTTATAACTATCGTAATTGGTAATTTAAGTTCCCCAACGACCTTTGTTATGGACTTAAGTACTTCAAACTTTGAATGACAGATTGACAGCACTGATCGATCATAGCTTACATTTATTTCAGCCTTTCATACCAGAATTTGTGTCACATTAACATGTACGCGCGAGTACATGTTATGGCAAAATAATGTGAAAAGTGCCACTAAATCATCATTTTTTAAAGATCGACTTCGTACTTGCGTAGTGTAAATGTAAATGTGTAATATTGAATTTGGATTGAAATCATACTTTGTTTTCTATATTATTAAGGGCGTAAACTACATATCAAATAAATTGATTGGTGGGATGAAGGGTTTGATTAGTAGGTATTTGATTACCCACCTCACCACCTTTCCCTTTCCCTTTCCCTTTTCCTTTCCCCACTTTGAACCAAGCGGACCCAAACTTATCTCAACAATTATCGAGGTAATGGCATTATTGTGAGTTTCTTGACTGTGTCGACTCTATGAGTCTAAGTAGGTTAGTTTACGTAAGGATACCACGGCTGGTTTGATAGGTAGGGGCTACATTACGATTTCCATTGGAATATGATTGAGTGGATAGATCACATGTGGGCCTAAAATCCAAATGTTTGGAACATGGCCGGATACCACGCCTAATGCCCATATGAGGATACTAGCCGGGTACCCGCGCACAGCGGCGGCGATAAATATAGTTATATGTGTTTGCTTACCCGTTTATTGAATTCGTTTCACAACACTTCGAATGTATATGTGTTAGTTGTAAGTGTTTGATTGGGTTACCCGTAACTTTCCCGTAGCTTTCCCGCGACATCATTATTCCCGCATATAAATACCTCGCAATCTCTTACGTGTCAAACACTACCTCAAAAGTATATGATTTTGACGAATCAATATTATATTGATTGAAATAAATGAAATAAAGGTTAAAATTGTAAAAATTTGAATTAAAATAAAATATATCCTTTAAAAATATAAAAATATATCAAAATGGATGTTGAATTAAAGAAAGATTTTAAAATATGGTGAAATTAGATTATAAAAAATAAGTAGATAAAAGGATATTTTAATTTAAAAATAAAGATGAATTTTTAGTTGAGAAATGACACATGTCATTTTATAATTAGAGCTCTTTATCTTAATTTTTAGTGGTTAGGAGTTAGGTTTGGAGTTTGTTAGAAGTTAGGCTTGGAGTTTGTTAAGAAGTGACACATGTCATCTCATGATTAGAGCTCCTTATCTTAATTTTTGGTTAGAAAAACTCTTTCCATAATAAGCAAGTAAAAAAGTCAGAATTTTTAAGCCTTCTAATTTTAGAAGGCCTAAATGCATTATAAAATAGTATAGATATAGATATAGATAACATGATAATTTAGCAATCATTGTCATTGATAAATAAAATTATTAAATGAAATCACAACAATTAATCTTGACCCCTGCCTATAAGATTAAATCGTGATGTGATTCAATAGCGAATTGTGATCGCATATTTGATCCCTTGTTCTAGATAACGCATGTGTTTAAATCTAGCTAATGTACGTATCATTCAAAATCTCACAAAAGGATGTCGCGCAGCTTGGTTGCACTAGATAGAATCTATTATTTTTAGGCTCATCACAGTGGTAAGATCGACCCAAAGGGTTTTGTTGGGTGTTGGGTTACACTCGATCGGTTGCCATAATATGGACGAACTAGGTTGTTTGGCCGACCGAGTTCTAAATCAAAAAAGTGACCCGTTTGGATTAAAAAAAAAAACTTTACAACTTTTAACACATTATAAATACCAACCTCAAACATATTTTTAAATACACAATTCTCTCAACAAAAAATTATTATGGCTTGTCGTCTCCCCCATTCCGTTGAAGATATGCAAATGTACGTTAAAAAACAATGCGAAGAAAACGATGAGGCTCGAAAAAACGCTATTATAGACGTTATTAAGCTGTTTGATCAGACAAGGGCAGAGAAGCAACGTATGAGAGAAAAATACACGATTTGCAACGACATCACGCCTGAACGAAAAGCAGTGATCGACAAATTTTTTGATGGATGAAGCCCGCAAAGACGACAACATTGCTGACATGTTGTGGGGGTGTGTTCAACAAATACAGAACAACGTCAGCACCAAAATTAATTGGAGCTATCGGGAGAACAAAACCGATGGTGTAGGTGCACCAAGTTCGTCTGCTAGATTTGTTGAGCAACCTCTACTAGTCGACGAACGTTTGGCTTACATCGAGGAATTTGCTGGTTATCGGTCTCCTTCATATGATTTTGCATACGGGGAGCATTCAGACTAGAATATTTTAGTTCGTATGTTTATTGTATAATTTATGTAATGTTTTTATTATTAATGAAGTTTAATTTTGTTGTTAAAAATATTTGAATTTTTTTTTTTAAAATTAAATTAACTAGGTCGTCAGGTCGTAGGGGAGCATACAGGGTTGACCTAGGCCGCCACTGCTACCAGCCTTAAGGAGTTACAAGCAAGAAATATTTTGAATATGATTAAATGAAAACGCACGGTTATGATATATCAATACTTCTAATGACGAATTGAAATAATGGCCAAGCATAAAGTACATTCAGATTAAGGGGGTGTTTGGGTAAAATTGCGTTTCTACCAAAGTGAGTTTGTCAAATGACGTTTTGCAACTGCTACTCCCATCTTACTTTTTGAAAATGCAGGTTTTAGCCTTCAAAATGTGGAAAAGCAATTTTTCTCTTTTTATATCCAAACACTAGATTTCTCAAAAGTGCATTTTAACATCGTGAATAATCAAATAATCCAAGTTCAAACGCAATAACAAACACCCCCTAACATAAATCTACTATTCATTGGTCACCATTTTGATGATAGTATAGTGTCAATGAATCCTTATTTGTTGGTAAACATTTCAAGGGTACTGTTAAAAAATGAGCACAAGGTGTTCACAAATTTTTATCAAGCATGTAACTCTTTGTGGTTTCATGTGATTGTATTGTCAACGTTTTAGTTTTTTACATTGCTGCCAAATAGTTCACTCATTGTCGCTAACTCAAGCATATTATATATTTATGTTACTTTTTAGTTTTTATACTTACAAGATATATTTTTTGACGTGGGGTGAGGAGAGAACTATATTGTCCTAGGTTTTACTTTCCGATCACACATACTTAAACCTGATCGAAGGTTTTTTTTGGTAAGTTGGTGTCGCCATTTAACTTGCAGCTTGTAGAAAGTTGCGAGAGCCTCAAACTGAAATAAGCTCTCATTAAGAAAAACTCGGTTTAAACGATATAACTGAATTTTCTTTTATGTGGAAAAGTAAGTTTCAAATACTACAACTGCTAGAGTAAACTACTCAGTAGAATTGACCTTTCAGTAAACAAAATAACGTGAATTATCCTTTTTGTATTCTCAATAAAAGGTTTCGTCAAATATTTTAATAGTTTGATTAGCCGAGAAGACTTTTTGCATGAAAGACTCAAATTTATTACTCCTTTCTTCTTAAAATATAAATCCATTCTAACTTTCTAAACCCAACATTTTTTTTCCCAATTTTTTATTATATAATACTTTATAAAAAATAAATAAATAAATTGCGTTTTAAATATACTTTTATTTATATAATTTTCATTAAAAATTATATAATACAAACAAAAATATTAAAAGTCAAAATTATATTAAAAGCCAAAATGAATTTATATTTTTAAACAGAGGGAGTAAGCCTTTGGAAAGTCTCACATACTTTTCGACTCTCTAGCGGCCACTCCAATGTCGTCATGACTAATATGGAGGTGGTGATTACGCTAAGTCACAATTAAGAAGGGGTGAGATCAATAAAGATCACATAAAAACTAAAAATCAAATAGATGAATCTCAACCATTCATTTTAAATTAAATTAATTAAATTCACTTTCATCCTTATATTTAAAAAGTAATATCTTACAAACCGTTAATAGTTAGATTAAACTAATTATACCATTGCGACAATAATAAAATTATCTTTCTATAGAGATCCACTATTGTATACTTTCGACGAACTTATTTTTTATCGTTTTTTGCGGGTTTCGATATATTACACCATAAATGGAAATTTTAAAAATACTCTTTTGTGTTAACACAACCTCTAAACTACAAACTCTAAACCCTAAAAACCCTAACCCCTAAACCCTAAAAACATTAACCCCTAAACCCTAAACCCTAAACCTTAAAAACCCTAAAACCCTAACCGCTAAACAAAAGAAACCTAAACCCTATCCGCTAAACCCTAAGAAACCTAAACCCTTAACCCCTAAAAAGCTTAACCCAAAAAAGTCAACCCCCTAAACTCTAAATACCTAAACCCTAACCGTAAACCTTAAACCCACAAAAAAGTCAGAAAAAAAATTGTCAAAAGTATATGATGTGGGATGTCAAATTAAATGTAATTTTATGCTTGTCGTGATAGTATGATTAGTTTCGTCTAACGATTAATGGTTTGTGAGATATTTAGTTTTTAAAAATGAATGTGTAAAATTATTTTATTGTTTTGATGAAAAAATGAAGAATTGGGAATAGTTTATTTGATCTTTAGTTTTTCTTTGATTTTTATGAAACCAAACTCCAATTAAGAAAGCGCACGCAAAATTTGAACCCATAACTATCGTATTACAATGCATGTCTCCATCGTTAGTCTACCACCTTGACACTAAATTATTTTTTATTTTATTTTTTTTCTTTTTTTTTTCTTTAAGGACACAGCTATTGTCAAAGTAACCGATGCTTTTACAAAGTGATTAAAAGAATTAGCGTCAGACATACATCGGCCTTAATTTGCTCAAGTATTGTTTGGAATTTGAAAAATAAGAAAATCAATGGGTGTCTTTTCTTATTGGACTCACGAGCCTACGTCTTCATCCCCGAATCTCAATTCTAAAGTCTGTCTATATCTATACAAATATATTTCTTAAGTTTTCAAAATATTTCTAGCTACATAATGAATCTGATTGTTCGCGTTATTTTTTTATTCAAAAATAGTATATTTCAACTCAATCAATTTATATAATATATATTTATTTTAAATAATAATCCATTTTTTTTCATTATTTACTTTTAAACGTTTCTCGGATACAAATCATAATCCAAATCTATTTAAAAATCAAGTCACAACATGAGCCTCTTTGATTCCATGTTGACTAATGAAACGCAACTTAATTTGAGTTTTGAGATGTTTAACTTGAGTTTTGACGTTTGGTCTGCGATGGATATGTTTATAGGGTTGAAACACAACATTGTTTTTGCCGAGTACGTTAGAGGATTGGTTGTCTTGCTTCTCATAAACTCAAATGTCTGTTGAGTTTTGACTATTTTCTCAAGATCAATTGTCACATTGACTACTTTGACCCCCTCTGCCCGTAATCAAAACAAATTTTTTTTCATGTTATTGCTGCCCGCTCTTTTATCCAGTTAATATTTCATTTTAACGAAAAGAATAGCACATCTTTTTCTCTCACAAATTACATGATTATACTTCAGCTTGATTTCATTACCAAACAATTTTACTATTAATAACAAACTTTATTAAAGCAACTAAATAACTAAATATTGTTCTTCTTTGGGCCCACATTCCTCATTTCTTAAGATCAAGAATCCATCAACTCTTTGAGTGATTGACGGTGGTGGCAGACAAACAAGTCATCCCCCCTTCAACAATAAATTTGTTGTTTACTTTCACATAATGACTTGCAAACAGCCAAGTTCACGATATGTCATTTTTATATTCTTAGCTTCTTTCTAACAACAGAATTATAGTACATACGGCCTAAAAATAAAAATAAAAATAAAAATAAAATACATCAAATGAAACAATTAAGTGATATCAAATCTTAAATGATCTTTTGATAAAGATGAACTTGCTTAACTGAGCTGGCATTTGGGTGAGTTTGCTAGCTTAACTCTCACATGATAAATTTGAGACGGGTGTTGTCGAAAATTGACTAACTAAATACTAAATTTTAACCATCAGAGTATTAGTCTAATGAGTAGAGCTCTTGTGCTTTGTCGATAGATCCGGTTTCGACTTTTTGGCATTTGCTTCAGATAGGTATCCGTTTTCGCAAAATTTATGAGCGCACTGGAGAGACTTTGTGGAATAAGAGATCGGGAGTCGAGTCTCGGCTCGTCTCACTCCAGGTGGTGCTCCTCTGGGTCAGGAGAGTTGCCGGAGCTATTTTTTATGAGGTGTATAATGGCTGGTGCAAAAAATATAATTAAGATGTTCCCACTAATCTACACATTTTGTGAAATATGCTAAATTTTATAGTGTATTTGTTGTTGATCTTTCATATGGAAAAAAGTGAAAATATACATATATTTTATATAATAAAGGAATTACATCATTTCAGAGTGATTTTGTCAATTCATTCTTATTGAAAAAATAATTGGGCCAATAAGAGAGATCGATTTCGCCACGTAAGCAAAATCGTGTGATGTGATTGACTAATAAAAGTCAAAATTAAATTAATTTTGGTCAAACTTTAATAAATTTGGTGGAGAAAATTTAGTTGATAAAAAAACAAAAAAAAAATGTAGGTGTCAAATTTGTGAAAATAAAAACTTAAAAAAAAATGAGGTAATTAATAAACTTTGAATTTTTAAAAATTATATAGAGTTAAGTGTAATATTATAAGCCTTCATGATTTTTAATAAATTTGGATTATAAACATATACGTAGTATTCACTTATACTTTATACCCTTTATACTTTATATCTTAAAAAATACAATGGTATATGTTGTTTTAAAATAACAACATATAAAATTGCATAAGATTATAAGTATCAATTTTTTTTTACTATATACGTTAAATAATGACTCATTTATATAATTTTTAAAAGTTTAACCTATGTGGACACGAGTTTACATTTTAAATACGGCTAAATTACAGAAAACGAGAATATAATTATCAAATTGTAAGCACGGGTTACTTTAATATAAAAATAAATATACGCGATTGTACTTATAACAATGACTCATATAATACTTATTTATTTATATAAGGATATCTAAAAAATATTTTTTAAAAACTTTAAGGAGTATACTTTAACTTTATCAACGTTCATTATGTGCTATTAAACTTGCATCATGTGTAAAATATAATATCAATAGTGAAATTTAAATAACAACATCAACATCTTTGTCAACTAAATAAAATTAAATCTTGAATTATCTAACATAAATTTTTACAAATATTTTATCAAATTTTAATGGATATTAATGCATAATAAAAAACTCGATGTATAAGTATTAGATATATCACAATTTTCAAAAATTCTTATATATATAAAACTAAAATGTTAAAATAAATTTGATTTTAGTGTAAACTTCGTGCGTGCACGAAACTTATAATTTTATAATTATATGTAATTACCTTTAAAAGCACAATATTTAATATTAATACAGAATAATTTTTTTGTCAAAATTCCATAAATGCGCGGGTATTACAACTAGTTAAAATGTATATATCGGTTAACCTATTTTTCAACGTGTTTTTGTTATTGATTATCCATATTATTTCAACCATTTATTTAATTTGGCTACCTACTGTCAAAATTAAATGCAATCACCCAAACATACCTACTAACAAAGATAGGTTACGACTAACGAGATTGTAGCATTAAAGGAGTTAAGTGTGCAAGTTTTAATCAAGAAAGAAATTTGCATCTAGTTGTTGTAAGCGACCCTGGACCTAAATTAAAACCCGGTAAAACCGTACTTAGACCTTGTGACCGGGTGGTCCCGGTTGACCGGTTAGACCCGGCGGTCGAATCGGTTGAAGCCACATGTACTATTGTTGGTCCAAAAGCCACATGCTCCACTATTCAATGCAATAACCATTTAACCAGGGTATAAAATCAGCAAACAATGAAACTGGAAGGGTGTGAAGTGTAATATTAAATGGCGGGTATTCTCCCATTCTTTATATCACATTTTTTGCCTCGTTACATGTGCCAAACATGCTTTTATTCGAAAGGTTTTTCTAACTTGTGGAAAGGCACAAGTTAAGCACATAAAAAATATAATGAAAGTATATTAGGACTCACATAAAAGTACATCAGTCTGTACTTTTATGTGGATTTATGTGTACTTTTTGGTGGGTCTCAATGTATTTTTGGTGTGCTTAACTTGTGCCCTAAGACACAAGTTAAAAGAACCCTTATTTAAAAAATTTATTTGCACACTTTAAAATTTAATTGAAACATTTCATTTCCTGTTTTCCTGTTGTAAAGTATACATAAATATTTACTGTATTTGTATATTAAGTATGCAAATCAAAAAGTAAAATATGCAAATTACCCGCTATTTAGTTTCTCACTAAAATAATCAATAAAAACATATCTTCCTGCTGAATTAATTTAGTTTAAATTATGTAATTTGAGTCTCTAAATTCAGTTAAGCCTGATGAATAATAAACAAGTGAAATTAAGAAATCAACAAACCTTGTGATAGTAGAAAAGTTTGATGAGGGGATGAAACCGTACTATTCATACAAAGTTTTACACTTATAATGCATAAGGACCTTGGGTGAAACCATGCGCTACTTTTGGGGCTAAAGACAGGCAAGTCATAGAAAGTTTTAAATGGCATGATATTTTAACGAGGAAATTACGCCGTAACCGAATCGTTTTACCTAAGGCGTAACTTTGCAATGTCTAATGAATTTCTCAATTATAAAAAGAGTTATGGCGTAACCCATCACTTATGGTTATGCCATAACTTATTCGAGCCATAAATATAAGCCCTAATTCAGCTAATTTGATATCTTTTACCACCCCTTTTTATAGGATGATTGGAGGATCAACCCAAGGCGCTTTCCAACTACCAAAACCAACTTTTCAAGAGAGAATTCACTTCAGTTCTTTAATTGTATTAGTTAATCCTCAAGTAATTATATTGAATCTTATGTTTAATCCATCCATGATTTTTAACATTATGATTTCTTTTCTTTACAACATGATAGGTTAAACACTTTATGTGTTAGCCTAGTTATGAAATTGTTAATGCTTTAATTTTAGTTCTTTTGTCTATTTATTATTTTATGTGGATATCTTTTGAGCCTGTCGATTGATCCCGACATTTTGGTAGTATTGAAGCTAGTGTAAAGTTTATTAGCTAGCTATAAGATGACCATTTGAACACTAGTCTAATAAGCTACTAGAACTGTGATTATCACCCGAGTGTAGAAGTTGACCAAATTATCGCCTACACTAGATTAGGTACTTAAGAAGCACGGGTAAACCTTACGTGGACCAAACGAGGGTTTGAATGTCGGGAAGTGGGATCATCAACATTAAACATGTCTTTTAAAATAGTTAGGGGTTTGATGACTATGAACTAGATACCGACTTTCGTGACAATTTAAACTCGAATTAGAAACCAAAATAGATCAAGTTTTAATCTCATTAGCAATTAAGATTTGATACTTAATTTCTTAAATGTTTCAATCTCGGTTATTATCATGTAATTGGTAAAAGTTAGCAATAATTGACGTGTTTTAAACAAAATAGATCAAGTTCGAGAAAGCCCTCTAAACAGACAAGAATACGTCGTATCATTCTAGGCAAATACGCGTATACCAAGACTTGGATGATTATCAAGACCATTGTCTGACTTTAAAAATATGCCGTATAAAAATACTGGATACGCCGTATATGAAACTTTGGTCAACAAGAAGAACGAGCTTGTTTTAGTCCAGATACGCCGTATGACATTCTCAAATATGTCGTATTCACCTTAATGGCTTCACTAAATATCCAAGATAAGGAAGACATGATATGTCGTATTCATCTTTATGATACGTCGTATTAGGAAGGCAGTGTACGAAAATTATGGAATATAATAATCTTGGACCCTATGCGAAGTTACCTCGATATGTCGTATTGGATACACCCGATACGCCGTATCGACTATATTCGAAAAGTATAAACAGAAAACCTAAAATCTGGTTTTCAAAGAGCTCATAACCACCAAGTAAGAGACCAAAGTCATAAAGAAGACCAAGAAAGTCCTGCTAGAGCCATAATTCCATAGGAAGATTCCATTTTGTGTTACTACACTATAATCGTTTGGTTAATGTATTTTTCCTTTTCGATTTATACTTGAATCTTTCTGAACATGATAGCTTGTATTATTACTGAGATTATGGGCTAATACCTATAGGTATTAGCCAAGTTTATGATTATTTGATGTTTTGATTTATTTATTTGGATTGCTTACTCATTCGTTGTATATTGATTATGTTTATTACTTCATTCATATTTATTGTCCATGTGATTATTCATTCGACTTATTCTTGCTTATTCAATAAGTCATAAGTTTGTGGATAATATACATTATTTCGGGAAGATCACGTATTACTTAGCTTTATAACTAGATCAATAGTGCTGTGACGATTAGGCTAATAGTAATGAAGTTAGTGCATAAATGTTTAATGTAAGCCCTCGTGGGATAAATGATAAATTATAATCTATAAGTGATGATTTATGCGAGTTTCGATTAATTGTGACATGATTAATCTGTCGAAAGACTTAAATAGTAAACCTAGGGTTTAGGAAGAAGTACCACCTAGCTTACATTAGAAATCCACCAACGCAGTGAGTATGTTAGGTCACCATATATGTAACACAAGCATCAATATGTAGAAATAGAGAAGAGATAGGATCGGTTGAAAAAATACACACACACAACACACACACGTATAAATGGTGAAGAGTTAGGCGTAGGAGTGAAAGTGAATAAATTGAACAACCAACCCTCAAGTGAGGGTTATTACAAAGTATTTATAGGAGAGGGAGCTAGGGCAACACTCCTAGTCCATTCCTTTCTCATATGGACTTGGGCCTAGGCTTATGGGCCTTCTACATAAGCCTAAGCTAATTACTAACATAAAGGCTATATTAAGCTAACTATTACATATGAATCACTAACACTTGAATTACGGTTTAGGAGTGATTCCAACAATCTCCCCCTAAGTGTTAGTGATGAATGATAGAGTGATAAACGATGTAGTTGCTGATGTAATAGTAGCTTTGACGTCTTCTGACATTCTTCTTTCTTGTGAGAAGAAGTGTCTTGATTCGAACAATCTCCCCAGTGTAGAGAAATTGTTTCCTTTGAAGTATTCTGCTTTGACGTCTTTTGATTTCTTTGTTCTTTAGTTCTTTGTTCTTTGAAAGTGATAGTATGTTGTTGTTGTCGCATCGGTCGCTTCGTTGCTCCGGTGTCTCACGTCTTTCTTCAACATGCTCACACACTTTTGACGTTGGATTTCAGATCGATGAAGTTCGTTAGTCGTTAAACTTTGTAGATTCTTTGACTTTGACGAAGAATCATTCTGACTTTGTGTTGCCTTTTGAGAGAACATCCATTAGTGATGTTGTTGGTATGAGCATGTGAAGAATCTGACGATCAGTCCGGCTCGAGCTTCCATAAGAAGTAAACATAAGAAAGGTTAGTAATAAGCGGATTCCGGCACTTACACGTTTGAACTTCGAGAGTGTTAACAGCATAGTGTGAAAACACAATTCTAATTATCACAAAGGCCGTTCTCGAACAGAGTCCCACAAGTGAGATAACGCGATGTACAAGTACATCTACGGTTCAGATGAGTCGCGAGGTACAAAGCATCACCCCACAATTGTAGACCGTTTGAGACACACTAAGCGTAATCCACGGGGAGTTACCGAACTGACCCGCCGTGGCTGTTTGATGTTGACCCCGCGGGAGTTTCCATTCAATCCCGAGGATCACAGAGTGAACCTCTCATAAATGTTCTCGACTGATTGCTAGGATCCGTAGGACTCGATAACGTACCATTGTTGTTCTTATTGTTGAACAACAAGTGATGAAATGTCAAGTGTACCTATGAGATCTTTTGATGAATCTCGTGGCTCTAGACTCAATAGTGCGTTTTGGTTTTCTGGAGCGGAGACTAGGGAGAGGGTCTCCTTCTTCAATACCAGCAATCTCTAAGAAAAAACCGATAGTTTACGTAGGGTTCCCTGTGAGAATGAAACAAGCTTCTTTTGGGAGAAACTTGAGTGGCTAAAAAGGTTTAGTGCATGCGTCACTGGGTCCATGACGACTTTGATCTTCAATCTGGTGTCATCAAGTGACAACCAGTAGCATATGAATTGAACCGGTGTCTGCCCTAAGTTGAATAATTTGGAGGGCTATTTCTTTTCACCCTTTTCTTTGCATTTCTTTTTAATTCTTCAACTCCTTCTTTCTCCGATTCTCATTTTCTCCTTTTTATAATCATACTTAAGGACTTCTAATTCTAACTATTGGTAGTGTCCTTGGGTAGATCCCTCCAGCTCTGGCAGATCATAGGACGGTTATTCCTAACCTTAATCACCTTATAACTCCATTGCCATAAAACCATTTTCATGAAAATCTCTCGAAGTGTTTGTGAATGAAAAACATGTTTGAACACTTCAAGAGTTTTAGATTTTCAGAAATACTCCCCCTCCACATGTGCTTAAGTGTTTTGACAGAAATTTGCACAGTGAGAGAAGAGCGCGCACTTTTTGAATTGATCGACTCAAGATAGATAATTCCTTGCGAGACACGATTACGTTGCATAGTTAAAGAGATACATTGTCAGCTTTTAGGTGAAAACTAGCTCTAATAACTACCTTGAAGATGTGGACAACCCCAAAAGATTGTCAAACCCTTCAAAGTTCATGTCTATCAAGAGTTTCTCGAATAGGTACAATTTACTTGGATAAGTCTTGGAAGACAAATCTTTTCAATATATGACTGTTCAGATCCCGTCAATTCATGGGTTGAAGTCTTTTCACACGAAGATTCAAGAGCAAATCACAACATATTTCTTATCATATATTTTTCTCCCCCTCAAAAATGGCATATAAATGTTATTTTTGACAAAATTGTGATATCAAATATGTCCATTTTGAGTTTTATGGGAAGATTACACAAAGAACAATTTGTGAACAAAATTTTATAAGTTAAGTACTCCCCCTCAACAAGTGACATAAACGGTTGAGGTTTTGAAAATCATAAGGGGAAGTGCTTGTCCTTTTGAGCAAAACCTTGAAAAATGAAAGGTTTGATAGGTTTTACTCAAAAGTAAGAAGCTTTCACTCCTTTCATAAGGATTGTGGCACTAAAGCGTACCACAGGGTCCTTTATTTACAAGTACGGGTTGTACACTGTTATGTGTGCACAAGCCATTGTCAATTATGTAATCACACATCCAAATTAATATGAAATAGAAGAAGTTTAAGGGGTACCAGGAATTTCAGGTAGTTCCGCAATAACTTCAGGAATGCGAACTGGTCGTTGATAGCCTGTGAGATTAATGCGTTGGACGACCACCGACAAACTCTCCAACGCTTCGAATGGACCCTTCAAACAACCTTTCATCAATCATCTTGATGATTCTCTTTACATCCCGTCTTTCCTGAGAAGTCCATCTCTTTGGTAACCCAATGCCTTGTTGAATCGCCTTTAACCTATATGCTAGCCCATCTCTGACATGCTTCAATGTTGAATCTCCAAACTTATGAAGCTCATTACACGCCATCAAGCAGTTGCGGTGGAGTGCACTATGGTAGACTAGTCCAAAGGGTTTGCTGATGAGAGTGAATTGAGGGAGATGGTTGATGTTAGGAAGTTCTAGCTTAGGTCTGGTGAAGTTGACACGAGTCTGATCACGACTCAACAAAGAAGTTGCAAATCTTCTACACGCTCCTCGGATCACGATGCTTCTGACGAAGATGAGCAAGGACTTAATGTATTCGCTGAATTTCGTCGAGAATTGTCTCATTCTTCCCTGTACCTTGGCAAGATACAGATCTTCAATGTCATTGAGAGACAAATTACGAAAGTCCGCTTCACAGAATGCATAGTCCCTTTCGTCTTGTCGCTTGACGACAATATGCTTGAGAAAGGTGTAATCCCATTTAGACGAAAGAGCAACATGCTTAACAACAACGATCCCTTGATTACTGTACACTTCATGTTGAGATTTACGAACCCGGCAGCCAGTAGATTCGTCCGCCAATGGTGAATCCCGCATACAAGGCATTAAGGTCATACTCTTCCACTCTGTTGTTGAACATGTGGGAAGCCTTTTCCTCGATGGCTATGCAGTTGGAGTAAATGGCTGCCGGGAACGTAAGTGTAAGTGATGTAGCGTATTTCTTTGTCACATCGCTACCATGTAGAAGAAATTCCAGGTCGTTGTTGAAGAAGTATCGAAATGGAATCTTAGGTTGATCTCGTTGACCAATGGTAGGTAGAGGTTTGGTCTAATCTGTGTAGTATGGAGCGTTGTCTTTTCGGGTGTAGTCGATGTTTGCTTCAGGGTTGAGCCAATAATGTTGTTAGACATGGCTCGTGCTATGTTTTCAAGGTGATATTCAACCTCAATAGCACTGTTGGGTCCAATAAATTGACCCAATCACCCTGAACAAGATTTGAAAATAAAATAGCCTAACTCACTAAATAAATAGTGAGTGACTCACTGATAAAGAAATCAGTGAGTGTTGTTTGTTGCTCTTTACTTATCGATATGTCGTGAGTAAAATATACGAGCTACAAACAATACCGGACACTGAGATTTTGACAAATGTCTCGATTGATCCCAAGACGCTATCTCTACATACAGACTGAAATATATTAGTGGAACTTCCAAAAGGAGAAGTCAAACAAGTACAAGACTTTATCAAAAGAAGTGATAATATTGTATGACACATTCAAAAAGATGTTTGGTGCTTTTCCAAAAGAGGAAGATAAAGGTAGATCACATGAGGGACCACATGTCACCATCATCACATGTCTTTGTCCAATTTATTCCTTGTACTATAATTCCTATATATATGTGTGTATTGTAATAGAGATAGGTATGTATCCTAAACAAACACATAATACTTAGTATTAGTTGATAGGATCATCCTCTCATTGAAACACAAGCATAGCTTGGATCAATGAGAGTTTATTTGTCATTCAATGGGGATAATATACCGAAATTATCCCCGTAAAAAGTTGAGGATGTTATCATGTAGTCTAGTTGGTATTGAGAAATCTTGTATGTATTCTTATTCATTATTAATGAATTTGTTCTTCATTTTTATCAAGATTTTCTTAATTATTTTGGACTAACAAGTGGTATCAGAGCGGGTGGATTATTCTCATAATCCAGATCCGTTCATGACTCATGATAAAAATTTTCATTGTCAAAAAAATTCAGTTGTAAACTGTCAAAAAACTGCTACTGTCATAGCAATTTTTGAGGGGGAGAAGACACTGAATAGTTGATAAAATGGCAAAAAGCAACCCAAAAACCCACTGATTGAAATAATCAGTCAAAAAGTAACCCTTACCCACCACTCATATCTTATACAGACATCCCAACACACACCCATACACACAAAAACCCAGATCTGTATTTTATATCCGGATCTAAACTTTACCCACCGAATCCTCACCACAAATCTTATCCCTAACAACAACAAAAAAAAATCAAACTTTCACAAACAACAAAAACTCACACCCTCACAAAAACCCGGATCATCCGGATCCTAAAATTAAAACCGTTCACACACATAAATTACCTCCAATAAAATCTTATCATCGCAAAATTCAGTCAACTCACACCTGATTTACACTCATCACCAAACCCATCTAATCCACACATCAAAAAATAATTACCGAGTACCAAAACCAGTTTCATCTTCAAAACACAACACCAAATCTACAAAAATCATCATCTACTTCACAAAAATTCATACGGCTGTTACAAATCAAATCAAGATCTAAACCTCCCATGACTAATTCCGGCGAAAGCTCCTGTGAGTGCCAAAGAATGAACCAGATCCACGTTACCGTCACCATCGATTACACCTTCACCGGAAACTATATCCGGTGTTCTCCCGAAATCAGCAACCACAGCTTCAGGGAAAGAAAAGGTAGCCGAATCGGGTCAAAAGATGGATAATGGGTTTACATCTGAAGTTGTATTTCAGCGTGTTTTGTAAGTTTGGGAGATGGAGTTGAGATGAAAAATGGGGTTGAATGGTTTTGTAATTTAGGAGTTGATATGATTATTTGTTGTTGGGCTCATTCAGTTCTGCCTGAAACTGATTAATATTTTTCAGTGTCGTTGAAATGTCAGGCTCAAAGGAAAGAAACTGTTGGGTAGAGATGATAATGGGTCTGATAGATGTTGGACTGAGCCTGACAAGAAAAGGAGAAGCTGATGATAGTAAGGCGACTGATAACTTAGATTCATCAGGATGTGTGTTTTTGGTTGAAATAGAGTTGACAGATGGAATCTGGTGTCGTGGAATTAGTGAAATGATAGTGGTGTAAAAACTCAGCAGTGTCCCTGAAAAGAAATGAGCTTCAATGGAAGCAGCTGAGAGTGGACAATAGGACTGATACAAAATTGTATCAGGCGAAATGAGTCCATCAAGTTGAACCTGAATGTGTTTTCTATGTTGTGGTATTGGGGGTAAAATGTTGCGAACTAAGGCTAAACGAGTCGACTAATATTTTGCAACATCAGGGTGCTAAGGTGTATTTCGGGCTGAGCATGAAAGTTATTGGATTTTCGGGTCAGCTCTTGTTTATAAATCAGGGAGTGTATTTGAATTCAGACTTAGCCTGAACAAGAAACTTGAAGTGAACTCCCTGAGAAGTCGTTGAAAGAGTACTAACCCGAGACCCTGAACATTGGTCTCACTGAAAAAGAGATCCTGAACCGAGTGTACCTGAAAGAAATGGTGGGGAGTTTGGATAAGCTTCGTGGTCAACTTTATTCCTGAAGCTGAAATGCATCATGAAGTAAGATTACTCGAGCTCTCATTGTGTATATCAGTGAAACTGATGTAAAAGGGAACAAGAAGTCCCTGATGAGAAGTGTGTTTCATATCAGGGTATAATGATCAAAGTATGGACACTGATGTATCAAATTGAACCAGGTCCTTAATTGTATCAGTGAGTGTCAAAAACATGTATAACTGTGTAATGATCAAAGTCAAAAAGGGGAAGAGTAGACACTGAGGAATCATAATTGAACCAGGTCACTGAACCCTTACACACTAAACCCTTCAAACCCCCTGGTCACTGAACCCCAAGGTCACTGAACCCGATCACTGACCACTGAACCTGGTTATTGAACCTCCTGTCACTGAACCTAGTCACTGAGACTTAAAGGATCATACAACCTGAACCCTCAAACTGAACCCTCAGTCTTACACCTTTTACCAATCACCTTAAGCTATTTGTATATTCAAATAGGAGGAGACTGTTGGGTCCAATAAATTGACCCAATCACCCTGAACAAGATTTGAAAATAAAATAGCCTAACTCACTAAATAAATAGTGAGTGACTCACTGATAAAGAAATCAGTGAGTGTTGTTTGTTGCTCTTTACTTACTGATACTGGTGTCGTGAGTAAAATATATGAGCTACAAACAATACCAGTGACACTGAGATTTTGACAAATGTCTCAGTGATCCTGAAGACGCTATCTCTACATACAGACTGAAATATATTGGTGGAACTTCCAAGAGGAGAAGTCAAACAAGTACAAGACTTTATCAAAAGAAGTGAGAATATTGTATGACACATTCAAAAGGATGTTTGGTGCTTTTCCAAAAGAGGAAGATAAAGGTAGATCACATGAGGGACCACATGTCACCATCATCACATGTCTTTGTCCAATTTATTCCTTGTACTATAATTCCTATATATATGTGTGTATTGTAATAGAGATAGGTATGTATCCTAAACAAACACATAATACTTAGTATTAGTTGATAGGATCATCCTCTCATTGAAACACAAGCATAGCTTGGATCAATGAGAGTTTATTTGTCATTCAATGGGGATAATATACCGAAATTATCCCCGTAAAAAGTTGAGGATGTTATCATGTAGTCTAGTTGGTATTGAGAAATCTTGTATGTATTCTTATTCATTATTAATGAATTTGTTCTTCATTTTTATCAAGATTTTCTCAATTATTTTGGACCAACAAGCACTTTCCGAGCTGTCTTTGAGTATTTGGAATGCTTCATTCTTGATTCGTTTCAACTCTGATTTCGTCATCTTCTTCACTCAGAACTTTGCTTGCAGTAGCTTGGCATGCTCCAACGTACTACCTCCTACCATATATTGGTCATCAGTTATGGGTGTGGCGCAACAAGTGTGGAAAACCATTCGTGATTCTCAGGTCATCGTGGTCAGCCATGAAACGACATCACCTTTAGTCGCCTTCTTCTTCTTCTTCTTAGGCCTAGAGGAGGATGCTTTGGTTCCTTTGTTGTGCTGGGAGAGGTGGGTTGTTGTTGGGGATCAGGGATTTCCTCATCGTCACCACCCATATACTCAAAGTGATCACCGGTTTTCTGAGTCTAGGGTGGTAACTCGTAATCCGAGGTTTTTCAAGAGAAGAGCGAGGAGGAGATCGTGGTTGAGCCGAGTCCTTTGGGGTGGAGGTTGCATTGAAGATGTTTCGCCGCTTGACGTTTAGGCTCATCATTCTTATCCTTATCCTTATCTTCATCGCCTCTCGGACGCTTTAGGCCTTTGAGCTTCTTCCCTCGTAAGTGATTTGAGTTGGTATTCCAGCAGTTGCTTCAAACAATTTACCTTCGGAGGAGGTAAATGTTGCGATCGCTTAGACATTTGAGTTACGATCCTGTTAACCAATTCAGCATCTGAGAATATTATGGGATCAACTGGGTTGATGTTGACATGCATTGGTGTTGATCTCATAGTTTGGTTGGCCAAATGTAATAGATTCGGATAGAGTTGTTTTGTAAACATCTCCTTTGTAACTCCAGGAACGATGTCAAGAAGGTACTTGTGAGTGTAACCTTTGATCATCTCGTTCATTTCCCTTTGAAGATCACGTTGCATGAACTTCGGATGTATTCCTTTCAGCCTTGCATCTTGTCATTCTCATCATGAAGATCTCGTACTTGGTCACGAGAAAATTCTTCTTGTAAAGCACGTCTTTCTTTTCCGACCGCTTGACAGCTTTAACGATTCGTGTCTTAGCTTGAGAGATCCAAGATGCCGTTGGCTTCTTCATTGATTTGGATGTAGATCTGGTTGATCTTTTGGATGGTGGTGGTAAAGAATGAGATGATGAGCCTGATGATGAAAAGACATGAGGAGGCTCGGGGTCCTTAGGTGGTTCAGAAGTTTCCTCCTTAGAACGTGTGGGACTGTCTAGAAGAAATTGATCATAAGCGGTTTCTTCATCTCCAGACTTAGCCGTTTCATCGGTCTTTGTTTCATCGCCAGGAGTTTTCTCAGTCTTATCCTTTTCTGGTTCCTCAATATCAAACTCAATAGAATCCTCCTGTTGCTTTTGTTGTTGCTCATGAGTGGTGGCACCAGTTCCCTTATCGGGTTGATTAACCGCATCAGGAATTGGTGTAGATTAAACTCCACCACTTGACCCTCCGGGGCCACCCATTTGATCCTTTGAAAACTCTTTCGCAACGCGTCTTTGAGTCTAATGATTTTGAACTTCTTCCTGTAATCGTATCCGAGGCTCTTCATCGAGCTTTCTTCGTGCTCAATCACCGAGTCTTTCCTTTATCACCTTTGGGACTTGAAGGCTTTGTAGATGTTTGAGTGTCATCTTTGATTGCTTTGAGTAAGTTACCTCTTCTTCTGATTCAATTTCCTCAGAGCTTTCATCCATTAGCTTTTGTTGCGGTTCAGGCTTGGGAATAGGAATGGCTTCCTTAGAGGGAACTTTCCTTTTGAGTCCAGGTCTCCTTTTAGGAAAATTTCTTTGACTCTCGGTGCTTGCAAGACTTCCGCACTTCCTCTTCGGTTTTCCTTGTAGGTGTGCGGAAGATTTGTCATCGAAAACCAACTTTGCTTTTTCAACTGCTACCGATACCTTTTGTATGTGTAGAGCCTTTTGATTTCATCGCATGAAGGTGATCCGCAACAAAGACCTTGTTTCTTTGTTGTTGATTCTTTAAATCACTGTTAGAGTTGGTTCGCACAACATGTCGTGATTGTTGGGGTCATTGAGTCTCTTGGGGATATCGTGATTAAGCCCAAGTGCTCTTTGGATCAACAGCTTTGTATATCGATACATGGAATTTTTGAGCCAAGCTTTTTGAGGAATGACATCATGTCGTCCCATATCAGAGCTTCAATTTCGATGTGCTTCATGTTGATCAAAGCCCAAAAGATTTGCAGTTCCATGAGCTTGGGATGCTCATAGCCACCGTCACGACCAGAAACAGATTTGATGATGATGATGTAGAGAGTTCTCCAAGGTTGAGGAATATTCTTAAGATCCACATGTGAATGCTTAGTGATTACTCCTGTAGCATCGTCATAACCAATATCAATCGAACGTAGAACGTCTCTTCATTGGTGTGGCATTGAGTTTGGTTGGCTCGATGATTGGAATGAGAAGAACAGCCCTTAAGTCTGCAGGTGTGATGGTGACTTGTTTGTCATTTAGAGTCACCGTCATAGTGTTTTGTCCTTTGATCTTTTGCGTTGTAGTCCAGAACTGATGAATATAGATCTCAGGTACTGTAGCAGAATTGGAGAGCATGTTCTGATAAGGATGATTCTTCAGAATATCCACAACAATTAAACAAGAGGACTCGAGGTGAGGGTTTCAAAGTCAACACGAAGGTTATTCTTTCCAATCTTCATCGGATAGCCATTAGGGAAGATATCAGCAATGGTGAGAACATTTGGTGCATCCACATTCTGCATTTGAGCGTCCATGTCATGATCTGAAATATATTTAGCCAAAAGAACCGACATATCGAAAGACATTATGTTAGTCAATAGATGGTTTTATTGTCTAATTATTGAATGTGATATGTCAATGATTGTTACGAGTCCAATGTCACTTGTTTGTCCAATAGTCCAATGATGTCGTGATAAGTTTCGTGAGTTAATTAACTTTAAGTTTTAGAGTTCATGTTTTCACTTATTTTTCACAACTTATTAAACATTTAAGCTCATTAGTGACATTATTGGTTTCGTGGCGTTATGATTTATTTATTTACAAGGTTGCACGCGTAACAATTCATAATGAAGGTTAAACAAGGCTTAGGCGTAGAAATGGTAGCTTATGCGTAAACAGGAATGATATATGCGTAAACGCAAGCTTATGCGTAGGTTCTTAACTTACGCGTAGGAAAAGGGGACCTTATGCGTAGAGCTTACGCGTAAGCGTATATAAACCTTACGCGTAAGGCTTACTCGTAAGAGTCAACCTTATGCGTAGAGGTCACTGTTTATGCATATCCTTCACAGGATACGCGTAGTCCCTTATGTAGAACCTTACGCGTAACAGTTATGCGTAAGATTACTCTTACGCATAACCTTCTAAGCGTAAGGTGATCCTTATGCGTAGATTGCTAATAACCTTGATTCTGAATTTTCACTTGTAACAAACCTGAAATAAGTTCATCATAACATCAATATTAACGCACACATTCATTCTATAACAGAATTAATCACAAACACTCATTTAAACAGTTATGCGGAAAAAAAAACCCTTATGCGTAAAACTAAACCCTAAAGTTCATGAATTACGCCTAAGAATTTTAGCCATGGAAAATGCATCAAAGTTTTTCTGGTAGTTCTAAGAAGTCATGTGAGTGTTATGACCAAGTTTTAACATCAAATTCTCAGTGAATCAAAAGTACCCAAATATCAAGAACGTTAAACCCTAATTTCTAATTATCAATCAATTAGTGTTTCTGGGTTAATTCTAAACATGGATATGATCAATTCATCTTGTAAACAACAACACATAACAATCTTTTTAACCAAAAACGTTCTCATTTGAAAACACTCAATTTCACGCATAAACCCTAATTCCCAAAATCAATCAATTCGTGTATCTGGGTGTGTTTTAGTGATGAAAATGTAATCATTGATGTTAGGAAAACGTTTTGACACTATCATTTTACCCACAAACACACAAACTTGATTATGTGTTCATATGCATATGCGTAGAACACAAAATCAACCATATACATAAATCTAACCGTTGGATTTGTTTAAAATTCAAAACCAATGTTTGTAATCATGTTAGAAACATAAAACCACTTACAGTTTGATGATCAATAACACGGATTAGACGAATGATTATTAGGCGTAGGATTTGTTTGGTGAAAAATTAAATGTGAAGAGTTAATGAGGTTGGTGGGTAGTTTTGTTAAAATAAGTTTATGCTTTTGACAGTTTTAGCCCCTCCACCTTTACCATTTACATCCAATGCCTTTAACTTCCATTTTGGTTACCAAACGAATGATATCTTGAAAGAATTTTGATGACACTCCCCCTCGACTTAAAAATAATGAAAGTTTATAAATTTTAGTCCGAGGAGTGTCAGAAACCAGAAATGTGACCACCATTATTAAAGAAACAACCGGGATAAGGTAACATGCAAGTACAAGGTTTTATGAAACTGAAAAATAATTGTTTTCTCCCCCTCAACACGTGATCGAAAAAATATTGAATTTTGAAAGATTTGAGTGTTGACAGAAGAATTGTACTTGCAATGTTAAAAGAAATATAGATAGAAGAATATTTTTGTTGTTTTAACTGATTTTATAATTTTGTATTTTGTTTTTGAAAAATATTTACAAAAGAGGTTTTGGTGTTTGACTGGTTTTTTAAGAATGTTTTAAGAGTTCATCCTGTTCCTCTTGAGTCAAACACCGCATACCAATTCGGTGGACCAACTCATTAAACCTAGCAGGAGCTAAGGCTTTGGTGAGGAGATCTGCCAATTGGTATTCTGTTCCCACAAAGTACAATTCAACAGGCACTGCTCCACGTGGTCCTTGATGAAATGATAGCGAAGATCGATGTGCTTTGATTTCGAGTGTTGAACTGAGTTGCACGAGATCGCAATGGCACCGATTGTCGCAGATATCGGGATTCTGTCAAATTCGTAACCATAGTCTTTGAGTTGTGTTCTCATCCAAATGACTTGAGCACAACACGCGGACATGGCTACATATTCGCCGGTTGAGGACACGATGTACAATCCTCGCTTCTTCGATTGCCATGACACCGGTTTATCACCAAGAAATTGTAGTGCTCACGAAGTACTTTTCCGAGAGTCTAAGCATCCCGCTGTGGTCACGAAAAAGCTATTAGTTCAAAACCAGAATCCTTCGGATACCGGATCCCCAAATTAATGGTTCCCTTGATGTATCGGAGGATTCTTTTAGCCTCGAAGAGGTGGGTTTCAGTTGGTCTCGACGATAACGGAGCAAAGATATACGACAAAGACAATATCGCCGCTAGTGTTAGATACATAAGATACCCAATAATACTATGGTATTTTGTAGGGTCCACCAATTTCCCATGTAAATCGCCTAGCTTCTTGGTATGAGCCATTGGTGTGGCATAGGTGTCACAGCTTTGCATTCCAAATTTGTTTAACAATTCAAGGGCATATTTGGACTGACTCAAGAAAATACCACGAGGTGATTGATGAACTTGCATTCCAAGGAAGAATGTGAGTTCACCCATCATTGACATTTCAAAATGTTTTGTCATAAGTTTTGCAAAAGCATTTGAGTATTTTAAATGTGTTGACCCAAAATGATGTCATCCACATAGATTTGAACGATTAAGATGTGAGCCCGTGATATTGTATAAAGAGTGTAGGGTCGACCGAACCTTTGGTAAACTTATTGGCAATAAGGAAGGATTATAACTTATCGTACCACGCCCGAGGGGCTTGTTTGAGACCGTAGAGAGCTTTCTTCAGTTTGTAGACATGATTAGGGAACTCGATCAACAAATCCTTCAAGGCTTACATAGATCGTTTCTTTCAGGTTGTCCATTGAGAAAGCAGGTTTTACATCCATTTGAAAGACCGTGATGTTCATGTGAGCCGCAAATGCCGAGAAAAATTCGACCTCAAGACGAGCAACCGGAGCAAATGATTCTTTAAAGTCAATACCCTCTTCATGTCTATAACCCTTAGCCACCAGACGTGACTTGTTTCTAATTACGGTTCCTTCAAAGATCCAATTTGTTTTTCCAAATCCATTTTAGACCAATGACGAAGACCCCTGTTGATCTTTCAACCAGTTCCCATACTTCAAGATGTTTGAATTGGTTGAGTTCTTTACGCATGGATTCAATCCAGTTGTCCTTTGTCATTGTGTCTTTAATGTTTTAGGCTCGAGATTGGCAGACAGGTGAGTGCATAAATGCAGTGTTCACCATCTGTGTGAAGACGTTGTCTCGTTACGATTGGTTGATTCGGGTTACCAATAATATTCTCAAGAGGATGGTCTTTTTTCCAACGATGTGTAGAGGGTTGATGTTGGTATACATTGTGCAGATTTTGAGGATTCAAATGGCTTGTAGATGATTCCGCAACATCGGGTGCAACAGTTTCATTAGCAAACGGGTTGAAGAACGCATTTGGATCAAAATCGTGGTGGGGGTACTTCATTGAGAGCATCATCACCGGATCGTCGTTGGATGCAGTTTGTTCAACTGTTGTTGTAGAGTCAACTGGTGGTGCTTCTTCAACAAGAGTTGTTGTAGCCGGTGTATCGTGTATAGGAATATGATCAGGTTGTGCATCGGAAACATCGGATACACCTTGAGCACGGTCATCAATATCGTCAGAACAGCGAGCAAATAGCCTTTCCATTTGTTGACAAGTAAGTGAGGGCTTGATTCAACTGATGATGGGGTTTGAGGGAAGTTTAAACGGTTATGACCGGGTTCCAAGCTGTCATGCTTAGAAGCCATTTCTATAAGTTCATCAAAATTAGCATGAATCGTTTCCATAACCTGATTTGTACGACGATTCCAGATCCGAAAACCTTTTGAATTCTCACAATATCCAATAAATACTCCAATGTCATCTTTGGCTTTGAGCTTTCCAAAGTCTTCACGATCATTATTTGGGTAGCAAAGAGATCCAAAGACATGAAAGTGTTTGAGATTCGGTTTTCTGTTGTGGATAAGCTCGAAAGGTGTTTTGTTGTGGCGTTTTGTGATCAATGAACGGTTTTGAGTATAGCATGCAGTTGATACAGCTTCTGCCCACAAGTAATCTGGAAGTTTAGCATTAATTAACATTGTTCTTGCAGCTTCCACTAACATTCGGTTTCGTCTTTCAACAACTCCGTTTTGTTGTGGTGTCCGTGCAATAGATGTTTGATGCTCGATTCCCACTTTCTCATAAAATTCTCGAAGAGTTTGGTTCACAAATTCAGTTCCTTTGTCGTTCGATTTGGCGGACGGTGTTCCGAGTGAACTTGAATTTTCATGAGAAAGGTGATGATCATCTGTGGAGCTTGGTCTTTGCTTCAAAGAAAGTAGACCCAAGTCCATCTTGAGTAGTCATCAACAATTACCGGGATGTAGCGTTTGCCGTTAATCGCTTTGCACGCGCGATCGAGCCACACAAATCCATGTGAAGAAGATGAAGCACATGTCGAGAGCGTGTTCCACCTTTGAGGGAAAATGATCACGGGTGCTTTTTCCTTGTTCACAAGCTGAACATAGGTGATCTTTAGAATACCGGAATCTCGGGAGACCTTCAACAAGTTTGTGTCGAGCAAGGTTGGTGATGGTTTGAAAGTTTAGATGTGAGAGACGACGGTGCCATAGCCAAGATTTTGTAGATGTAGCCTTTGAGAGTAGACAGATGGGAGATGAAGCAACCATGTATTGCATTGAGATTGTGTATAGACTAGAATTGCGAGAGCCAGACATAAGATCGTTTCCTTGTAGATCACGAATGAAACAAGTTTTCTCCCTAAAAGCAACTTCCAAATCTCCATCACGAATTGACCGACCGAAAAAAGATTGTGACCGAGGCCTTCCACATAATAAACCCTGCTAATTTCGATATTTCTATTGATATAGTATCCGTAGCCCATGATAGCTGCGAAGTGATCATTCCCGAATCTGACAGTGCCAATGAACTTTGCAATAAAGTTTGATAACAGTTTAAGATTGCTTGTCATGTGTCGGGAACATCCGCTATCAACAATCCAAAGGATGATATGTATCACCTGCATTACACAATGCACGACACGGATGGAATAGAAATAGATGTGGAACCCGATGAGTTAGAGGGTTCCTCAGCAGTTATAGTAGAAATACACACATCAATGATTTTAGGCATCCATTTAAATCCTAGTGTATTATGTATCCATTTCTACCATCTCCAACTAGTCTTAGCTTTAGTCTTAGTGAATGCACTAGGTGGTACTACATTCCTTGGAGGTGATGCTGGAACTACAGGGACATCAATGCGTTTCTTAGAATCTAAGGAGGGCGGTCTACCAAGCACAGACTTAGAAGCATTAGTGGGCCTAGAGGTATTCCGATTCTTAGGATTCCGTAAACGAGACAAGATAGCTCTAGCAACACATTTGTCATGGCAATCAGAAAGCATACTTTTACGACAAATAACACAAGAAGCATCGGACTGAATATCAAAAGTACTTAAAGGTTTAGCATTCGTTACAACACTTTTTCCATTACATTTGTCGGACGCAATATCTAAAGTGGGTGCAACTGGAGTCTTATTCAAAGTCCTAGGGTGTTCTTCTACTTCAGATTCTTTATTGTTCTTTTCTTACGTCGCAACTTCCTATTCTTCCTTGTATTGCTTCTAGGTTGTGAAGTGCGGACGTTGGGAAAAGAGGCAACTATTCCTGTTTCAGGAGAGGGAAGCACATTAGTAACTTGTGTTTTGTCAGTAGGCAATCTGGGTTCACGTTTACTAAGTGTTACAGGTACAATTCTCTTAATGATGCTAGGCTGAACTTGTTCATACTTTCCTAACATTTCCTGTAACTTAATGATAGTGTGCACCAAATCTTGATTTTCAGAACGAAGATTTCCAAAAAAATTCATGACTTCTTTAGTGTGTGCAAGATAATGATCAAGTTCGTTTGATGCTTCATCACGAGTCTGTTTGAGTAAATCAAATATGACACCATATTCCTATTTAACTTTTGCAAGTTCATGTTCATATTTTGAGATTTGACACTTGAAAGACACGTTTTGATCGTCCAGTTGCTCAAGTTTTGGATTAAGATTTTTTTCATGCAACTTGGCGATTTTGTTTTGAAAATCAAGTTGTTGATCGTGAATATCTTTTTGACACCAATTAAGACGACGTTTTGCATATGAAAGTTCGTTTAATAATCGTTCATTTTCAACTTTTAAAGACTCGATTTGAAGCACATTATCAGTAATCACAACAGTTTCAACAGAATCAACAGTATCAGCAGAGATATAATCAGATGCATATGGCAAAGAATACAATAACACAGCATTATAGACATCAACACAGATAACATCTTCCAAGAGTCGATCAACATCTTTTCGTAACATTTTCTTTTTACGTTTGGTGTTAGAAATAGATGTTTATGTTTTCTCGAAAACGACTTTCATCAATCCAAGTTCCTTATGAAAATCCCGTTCCCAATACAATGCACAATTTTTCAAAATTTTAACATTAGGTAAAAGTATTTTCTGAAAAATGTCTCTTTGTTCTCGCGCCAGAGGCGATTGAAAATGTTCAACTTTAATTTCAGAATGAAATTCAATCTCATGTTCTAAAAGTTTGAGGTCAGCCATGAAAAGGTCAAAATATCTAAGAATTTGACGATTTTCAGGTTTTGAATTTACTTCACCGATGGAAAGTAAAGGACCATAAATTTGTGCATAATTTGGTTGGGGATTAACATTAGAAGACTCGACGCTTTTGTGAGAATCCTTGGTGTGTTAGAAGAACTTGGTGTGACGAAAGTGACAACTTTTGAATAGTTAAATGGTTTGTTGTAAACAACATTTTCTAATTTTGATCGACCATCGTCTTCTGCATCTAATTCCTCTTGACGATGATATTCAACAACACTCATAACAGAATCATCAATTTTATATTCAGATCTTTGGAAACTTCGATTTGGTTTGAATGATTTTGTTGAAAGCTTAGGTTTGTAATCAGCAAGATTCGGTCCATATCCATCTAGATTGGGTTTTAACGTAAACTTTTGAATAGTCAGTATCGACTCACCATGTTTGTCAACAACATTTCGAAACTCTTTAAGTTTGTTTTGCAAGCCGATAATTTCTTCAAGATGGCCATCTATTCGTTTCATTGAATGCTTTTTGTATGCAGAGAACTGTTTTTGACAATTTAACAACTCAGCCTTAGCTTTTTGATTTTCCAAGGTAAGATCGTTAATTTGATGTTTATGTTCATGTTTCAGCTTGTTCTATTTCGCACAACAAAGCATTCTTCGAGGCGGCTAGATCACGCATCTGTCGTTCTAAATATTGTTCGTTTTGATGAGATTTAGCAAAAGCGGCTTCAAAACCTTTTTCACGGTTTTCTTGAGTTTTGAAAAATTGAGTTGCAGTTTTAAACATTCAAGATCCTTGGTTAACAGTGCATTTTTACTTTTAATTACTGATTTAATTCACGACATTCTTCCATTAGGGTTTGTTGGTCTTTAAGTAACAGATCAACATCCGACTAGGCAAAAGTTCGGCGTGTTCAACGTGAGTCACAACATGATCATTATTCGGATCCTCAAGTATAACTACGGAGTCAATTTGATTATCAAAGGAAACCAGAAGGTCATCTTGATCGTCAAATGTAACTACGGGTCTAGTTGAGAATCGCCGAATGAGATGTGGATGACTCATTTTGAACATTCCGAGCCTTGCGGATTCGGATGTTGGCGGAGATATTATATCGAGATAAATATGGTTTGTTCGGTACCGAGACAAGCCATCAGTGCCATACACTGGGCCTGTGTCACTCATATGTAGCTCATGCATATTAGCCATCAACATAACTCTTGAATTGGTATGCAAATCCTCCATATCATCATCTGAGTCATCCGCCATAAAGCTCTGTTCTTTGTCTGTGAGAGTTCCACCAACTTCATCCCTAAGAGCCAAAAGTAAAGCCTCCTTGTGATAAGCACTGCCCCTTGTCCTCGGCTTTGGACATGCATTAGCCAGGTGTCCCTTCTCATTGCAGTTGTAGCATCGAAGACCATTCAACCCATTCTGAGCATTTCCCTGTTCAACCACTTGAGCTCTGTTGTTATTCCTACCCATAGCATTAAACCCTTGACCACCGCCCATCTGACGACCATAACCACGATTCTGAACTCCAACTCGTCCATTGTTCACAACAGCTTGATTCCTTGTGTTAGATGAGGAACGAATACGATTGTTGGATTTGTTTGTTTAACGGCCAAAAGCTTTAGCAATCATAACAAATCCTTGTTGCAATGCATCGAACGGATCGGAGTCCTCATTAGTTTCACTGACAAATGCTTGATCATTGTTGTTGTTGTATGGAACCAATTGAGTTTGTTGAGATTGTTGCTGTGAAGGATCATATGGTGTGATTGTGGCAGTTGGTTGAGTTGCTGGTTGAGGAGGATAACTAGTTTGAGCCCACAAAGCAAGTTGTTGATTATCCGGAAGTGAAGGTGAAACAGTTTGAGCACGGAGAATCCTTTCCTTATCAACTTCCTTTTGATGAGGCTTCAAGTAATCGTACAACAATCCGTATGTAGCATGATGCATATTCTTCGCTTGACGGAGAAAAATTACATACTTCTCCCATTCAGAACCAAGACTACTCAGGAACTTAGTATTAACTGCAATTCTTGGCATGATGATGTTGTGTTTATCCAAATCATTTATGATGTCTCAGAATCGATGATGATAAGACTCTAGTGTCTCTCCAGGTTCAATCATGAAGTGTTCATAAGCCAAGTAAATTTTGGATTCCATATCCTCCTGATTGAGTGCGTCCCTTCCATAAGTAGATGAATATGTTCCCACATCGCCTTTGCAGTCTTTTGAGCATCAACACTTCGAAGAATTGGGTTTGGTAATCCTAAAAGGATATATTGCATGGCAAGCTCATCGACTTCATAGTGTAGAAGTTCATCTCCGCACGGTTGTGCACAAGTAGCAATGTTTGATTGATCATCTCTTAGAGGAACAGCATTTGGATCTCCGGGTGTAACGATAGTAGGCATCCAAATGGACCTTCCAACATAACCTTCTTTAAGAAATTTCCATGTGGCTTCTTCAGATCACAAAACCTAAAGAACCTAATCACCCATTGATCGTAGTTTCCGGAAGTTAGCATTGGAGGTCTATCAAGTGATCCACCTCATGAATTGATTGTTGGTCGCTTAAAGCTTCACACATATATCTTTGCAAACCAAGTCGGTTCCTTCATAGTGTTCCTTGATGGATGTTGATTGAAATCGTTTGTGTAGGGTTGTACTTGAAGACTTGGTGGTGGTTGAACCATTTGAGGTTGTGGAATTGCTGCAAGTTGTGGAGTATGTTGTTGATTAAATTGTTGTTGATAAATTTGTTGTTGATGATTAAATTGTTGATGTTGTGGACTTAGTTGTTGTTGTCGTTGAGTATAAGTGTAAGGGAAATAGTTAGAGTATGGTGGTTGTGACATGTTGAAAACTTGTGTTGTTAAATGGATCTTTATAGTCGAATGAACCGTTGTTGATGAAGAGTCCTTAGGCGTAGAAATCACAGAAAAGCCAAGTACCACTTATGCGTAAAAACACCAACGATACGCGTAATGCAATAGTTGCAGCGTAGGATTAGCTTACGCGTAAGTAAGGAGAAAACACTAAAGTTAGGCGTAAACAAAAAGTTAGGCGTAGGATTAACTTATGCGTAAGACAAAGCTTAGGCGTAAGATGAATCTTATGCGTAAATAATTCTACGCGTAAGCTTATGCTTATGCGTAATTTTAGGGTTTTGCGCAAATGATCTTTTACACTATCACAGTGCAAAAGATATCCAATGTTGAAGTGTTTTCAGGCTTATCCAAGCAAGAAAAACACTGAGTAAGCCACGAAACTGAAGATCAAACCACGTAACAGTTACGTGTAAGATTAGGGTTTCTCTTACGCGTAGAAATTAGCCAAAAGTGATTTCTGCCAAATGATGTTTCCAAACCAGATTTTTGTGATGAAATAGCTTCAATATCACCAAAATAACACAAAAGTGTGAAACTTGATGATCCAAAGCTAAAAAAAAACAATTATGTGTAGAACTAGTACCACGTATAAAACCAAGCTCAAAAACAAAGATCTACGCGTAAAGTTTGAAACTTTTTGCCAAAAACAGATATTTTAACACCTTAAAACATTGAAAGTACAAGAATCTTGGATTGAAAAGTGTAAAAAATGAGTTTTTAAGCGAACCAAAGTTGGAACCGTTGTTACGCGTAAGACCGAAACTCACTTTTAACAACAAAAACGATTCACCCAACTATTTGGCGAATGATACCACTGTTAGGTCACCATATATGTAACACAAGCATCAATATGTAGAAATAGAGAAGAGATAGGATCGGTTGAACAAATACACACACACGTATAAATGGTGAAGAGTTAGGCGTAGGAGTGAAAGTGAATAAATTGAACAACCAACCCTCAAGTGAGGGTTATTACAAAGTATTTATAGGAGAGGGAGCTAGGGCAACACTCCTAGTCCCTTCCTTTCTCATATGGACTTGGGCCTAGGCTTATGGGCCTTCTACATAAGCCTAAGCTTAATTACTAACATAAAGGCCATATTAAGCTAACTATTACATATGAATTACTAACACTTGAATTAAGGTTTAGGAGTGATTCCAATAGAGTATCATCATTATAACAAGTAGAAAAATCATGCATTTTACTTGATTAACTTGGCTAATACGTTTTCCTTACTATCGTCTTGATCTCTATTTATTATCTGTGTTTCTGCTTGTGTGTGTTATCTATCTCAATTATATTTAACAATTTTATTAAATTTAAACCTCGTGCCAGTCTCTTAGGCTGAAAACCCTTTTGATGTGATAGAATTAGGTTTAATTCACGAAATTGGTATGATGGAGCAACCACTTGGGTGACAAATAGCAAAGGCTTGGTCGACATTGGCGACATCACCAAGCAGCTTGATAGACTTGGATGTGATATGAAGTTGGTTAAGGAGAACATTCATGCTATACAAGAGCCATTCATGCTATACAAGAGCATTCTCTCTAAGAAGAATATGAGCATGTCAGATATGTTGAGTCATTAGAGGAGGCCGTCAATAAATACTCTGACAATTTAAAAAGGATGCATGACTCGAATGACGAAATGATTAGGAAATTCAAGGAGGGCGCGGACTTGAATTTAAAGAAGCTTGACGCTAAGAGGAAAAGCTTGGAGGCTAAGCTTGAAGAATTAAACCAAAAGGTCCTGGAGAGTAAAAAGAATGCGGTTGGAACTATCAAAGCAACGGTGGGAAAGATGAAAGAAGTCAACAACGAGCCGACTTCTGGTGATTTACCTTATATCAGACCTTATGTCCCACCTATCCCTTTTCCAGGATGTTTGAAGGTTGTGAGAAATGAAGAAACAAGCAATGATCAATTGAAGAAGATGGAAGCATGGAGCTTACAGGATGATGAAGCAATGCCACAAGCTAATGTGGAATCAACTACAACGCAAAATGGTAACACTTCTAACTCTTCTTTTATTACTAACAATCTTGCTAGTTTTACTATACAGGTTGTTGAAAACATGGATGAAATTGCGCAACCCTTGACCTCACAAACCTCGCTTGTCGCATCACCCGATGATGGTTATGTAGCTCCGGCTACTGAACCAATTTTAGTTGATCTTGCAAAGGAATTAAAGGACAAGATCTTGGACACTTTAGTGATTAACGAGGAGACATACGAGCCAAATAATCAGCCACGTCACGAGGTGAACCAATCATTAATGCCATCAACTAAAACGGGTAAAGTATGAAGGGAAATGACATCTCCTTTTAGGTATGATCATAATTTATCATTTCCCCATCCCATAGCAAATTCACACCCTCATGGTGTTTATTGCTATTTTCACCCACACTTGATTTCAAGTGAGGGGATGAACACCCTTTTACGTAGTAAATAAGGGTGGAGTTAAGCTCGTGACTCGAACAAAAAAAAGCGCTTCATGGGAGGCACCCCATGCTTATCTTTTCTTTTTCATTTTATTAGTATAGTTGGGTTTGGTATGTTTGTATTTCTATTTTGCAGGAAATGGAGCAAGGAGGATGGCGTTTAAGCTCACCTAAAATTGGAACCAGTCTGGAATTTCCATTCTGTGCAGTTGTCACGACGTAATCATACACTAAGGTTACGCCGTAACCCTCCTCCAATAGCGAAGGTCTCCAGGTTTTAACTAATTACGGCGTAACTCACTTATGTGATTACGCCGTAACCTCTCCTGTAATCAAATTTTCATTTTAAACCACCATAACCTTGTATTAGTTTTAAATGAACTTTGTGGGTGTGTTCCCTGTAAACCCTCACGAGACTACACTCGTCCACTTGGGACACCAAGTGGTTTAAAAGGCTTGTTGCATATGCTAAATGCAACCGTGATTCCTACGAGAGTGAGTTAGGTTTCTCATTTTCTTTTAATACTTGCTGTTTTTCTAGTATGATGCGTTTGGTTGTCTTAAGTGAATTCAGGTTATTAAAGTTTGCTCATAAATCTCAAAGCGGGACATGTTTACTTGTGTGTCTTCGATCATTCCGAGCAAATCCAGGGGAGTTTTTTGTTCCAATTCTAACCCTTCTTATCTTTCATTTATATGCTTAAGTATGACCCAAGTGGGGGGAAGGGATTAGACATAGACACCCACTTGATTTTACTTGCCTTTATTTTTTTAGTTTTTTGATGAAAAGTGTTTCACTAGTAAAATTTTGACATGTTTTTCATTACTTAACTGAATTAATCTTTACTGAGCACACCTACCCCATATTCCCATTGTGTGAGGATAAGCTTTTCCGTTTTCCCTATATACATAACACCATAAAAATGAGTGTGCCGGTGGCTGTAGTAGACTTTAGAACTTGGCATTGTATATCTTTTCGAGACCATTATCATGAGCATTACACTGAGGTAACTTGGTGTGATCGGTGCAGCTAGGATATAAGGCAATTTTAGGATTAAACCCAAATTGCCCACATATGTATTGTGTATATTGACTTTTCACATCAATAAGTCAATCCACTTGTTAAACCCTTTTTGTTGCACTCACCAGTAGTGCTAGATACCCCTAGATACAACCTTCAGAGCCTTTCCTTTCATTTTGTTCACCCAATATATGTTGTTTCGTTACACCTATCGCCTAGCCTACCCTGTAGTTTCTTATGTCCATGGTCCGGGCGCTGTTGGTTAATTTTGGTTCCACTAGTGAAAGTCGCGGGTTTTGAATAAAGGGTTTTGGAAGAAGATCGGGTTTAAATGATAGTTGATCTCAAGTGGGGGGATACTTTTTATGTTCGTATCGTTTATATTCATGTATACTTTGTCTTGCATAAAAAAAAAGCATGCAAGCAAGTGTTTATTCATGATTAGTATTCTCGCCTTGTTCAACTAGGCGCAGTTGTTTCATATCCATTTTGTCTTACGGATAAAATTAGAAACCCGAACATTTCTATCTCGCCTTTCAAATTTTAATAAATATTCGTACAATGGGGACATTGTACATTTCAAGTGGGGGGATGGGAGATAGAAATGGTTGATGTTGTGCTAAAAGTACCCAAATTTTAAATTTTTTTATAGCACATACTTTTTTTTCATTGATAATGAAGGCCGAGTTAATGCACCTTATTTTCCTAGTTGATGGAGATTATGAGGCACTACGCTTTATGTTATATGCATTAACTCGTGTATTGGATTATTGAAGACACCTTGACTCTTGACCCTCGATTTTTGCTATGGGATTGAATGCGACTAGTGGTGGGGCGACTGTTGACTTAGGAATCTATTTGTTTCGTGTCTTTTTATTTACACCCATTAAATGTGTTCCCATGTCTTATCCTACCCTTAGTCATGAATCGTGCTTAGGTGAGGAAGCGAGCAATCATTGGTGTCTTGGCCATGGATTTGGTCATGTATCATTGGTTTTGTCCCCTTCGCCGTAGCTCGTTAGTAATGACAAAATAACCCCATAAGCCTTTATGTTGTGTCAACCCATTGCTTTTTAGAATAGCTGCATCAATAGACTCTAGTGGTGGAGATTAGTATCTTTGCCAAGCCTATGATAGAATACTCGCCATGACTGAGCAGTTGAGTGATCACCAAAAATAAACACGTGAATTATGAGAGAGAGTGTGATTTCAAGTCCCTTTTCGTGAGGTGCTCGGTTTGGAATTTTCTAGCTTAAGTGATTTTTAGACTCATATCTTCCAATTAATCTTGGGAGATATCTTTTTAAGAATTATTTAAAGGGTCTACTTGAGGACAAGTAGAATTCAAGTGGGGGGATATTCGATAACATCAAATTAGCCTGATATTTTATATATCAAATTCCCGTGTTTATGGCCTCATTTGTATTTATATGGTACTTAATTCGTTCATATTCGTCCATATTTGCATTTCAGGATAAATGAGGCGTTGAAGCGAAAAAGATGTGATATAAGGCCAAATATATGTTCTGAAGATAGATTTACGAGGGCCTATGAATTAGTTGAAGATTACGCGTAACTCGTTAATAATGTTACGGCGTACATATGATGCTTTGAAGGACACAGCGTAACCATTTCTTATGGTTACGTCGTAATTATTTTTGTGAAAGTTACGGCGTAACGTAGCAATTTAGTTACGTCGTAGAGATTAATACGGAGTGGATAAGTATAAGCGGATGAAGTATTACGGCGTAACTCGGATAATTAGTTATGCCGTAATTTATTACTTGGGCTCAAAGTTTCGAGGTCCAGGAATTATAAGTGACAAGTTGGTACTAAGCTTATTTATTATAAGGACTTGTTATAAAAGTAACAAGATCGATGAGGGGCTAAAAGCGTACACAAGAGTATTAAAGTTTCAACAAATTAGTATGACATAAAAAAGTACGAAGTTAACTATTTCATATTTAGTTACGGCGTAACTAAATATTTTAGTTACGACGTAATTTGTCGAAAGCTGAATTTATTTGCACCGACATTGGTTACGGCGTAATTTGCACTTATGGTTACGCCGTAACCATGTCGCGGCCTATAAATACAGCCCTAAATCTGCATTTTTAAGTATCTCTCTTCACCCCTCTTCTAGGGGTCGATTAGGGCACCACTTCAGGGCAATATCCAGCAGTCCGAAGCTATTTTTCAAGGAAGAATTCACCTGCAATCATCATCATTATTAGCTTTTCATCAAGTAATTTGTATCAAACATTCTGTTTAATTCTATTAATGTTTTATTCATTATTGTTGGATTAATTTACTATATGATTGGCTAAGCACCCCTAGTCTTTGGCCTATTTATGATTCCTTAATTGTTTTGTTTGCGTTTACATTGCTTCCGTATAATTATTTCTAAGTGTATACATGCATAGTTTATTGGTAGCTACCTTTGTTTCGATAGTTTTGAATGGCGGTAGAGGCTAGTTTCTTAGGAGATATGACCAACTGACCCTAAGTGAGTAGACTGAGACGGGAAGGGTAAAACATGACCAACTGACGACCTTTTCTACTTGTGTGATTTGACCAACTGATCACCTACCATTTGGATGAACTTAAGAATTAGGGGGTGAGTGTCTAAGATGCTAGCGCCCGGGCACTCACTATTATAAGTCTAGCATGTAGCGGAACTTAATGACTCAGCTTAGGGGACCAGGAACAACTGGACTTATGAGGGGACACCTGACTTCTCCAGTGGTGGCATCTTTGCTGATAGGTTATGGCGAACTGACCAAATGCTGTCCTCTCGACTTTGACCCCACCTGAAGTAATTGGAAGTAATTAGACGTAAACATTACTAGCTAGGATGAATAACTAGGTTAGCACCGCTCTCCTTCATTGATCACAACTCTTGCCTTTATCTGCTTTCTTTTATTTCCTTGTCTTATTAGTTAATTTATTATTTCAATCTTAAAAGCTATTAAAATCGTGACATAGACTTAAGTTAATTTCCGATCCACGTAGCTCTTGGGACGACCTCGGTTTTACCGAATACTACACTACACACGACCGGGTACACTGCCCGTTAGTGTATTAGGGTAGACCATAGGTATAACGAGACATTATAAATATTAAAACCTGGTCAGTAAAACCTGCATCAACTGGTGAAAGAAAGAACTGGAGCCGGTATTAGTCTATTACGAGTATAAAATAGTTAAATAGAAATGGGAAAATGTTAAAAAAAAGGGCTAAAAACGGCTCAACTAAAGACTTAATTACCAAACGACATAACTAAAACCATAAAACGACATCCTCTACCCCAAAATGACGTCGTTTCGTTTAATTGCCACCCAAAACAACGTCGTCTGCACGCCTAATGTATAATAGAGTAATAAATCAACGATCCGTAAATATAACCTCTCATAACAAATCAAACGTACAATACTTACGTGTCTTATAAAATTATTACATATTGCCCTTAGTATTAATTTTAGCAAAATTGTAAAATGAATACTAATAACTTCTTTAAATAACAGATTTTGAAATATGTTCCCTACAGAATAATATCTTAAGATATTTATATAAGACTGAGGACAATGCTAATGGCTACCATAAATATTGTGATCACCTCTTGTTGCAACATAGACAACGCATTCTCATAGAACATGCATCCTTGAAACATATACCATGCATTCTCATAAATATTCTTGAAACTTCCCTTTACTAAGTAATGCAGTAGACTCAATCACATTAGATACAAACAAAGCCCTTTGAGACTCTTCTTTTTGCAACCTAGAACATGCATTCTCAACACTAGGCAAAGGCATAATAATAAGGATTTAACTTGTAACACCCCAACCCGATAAGGGCAGAAGTGTCACATTCTGGTGTCATATCAGAACATACAAATAAAATCCTCACAAACGGAAACCTTAAAAAATGAAGTATCAAATCATATAAACAATTGACTGACCAGGAAAAATACAATATCCAAAATGAAGTGAAATATCAAAATAAAAATTCTTCAAAGTAAGTCCAAATAATAAGGTAACTAGGGTTGGTCCACTCAGATAATCCAACTCTCAGCCCATCAAAGCCCATCTTCAAATCTAAAACCTGCCGTAGGAAAAGAAATGCGGCTGAGCTTAAAAAGCCCGATGAGCGAGATATAACAAAATGAAAGCTAAATAAAATCAGAAATGCGAAATGGAATAATGAAACTGATAACAAAGTCGCAGCGAACTAAGAACAACGAGTCAATGAGGATCCTGCAGAACACAATTATATAGATATCCAAAAAGAACAGATAACACGGAGAACGAAGCACAGCAAAGCATCAATGACATATATGTAAGCACATACAAACCGGACATACAAGTCTTGAAACATAAGCAAGCATATCAGACGTCTTATCCATACAACATATATATGGCATACAATCAATTCAGAAATCGAAGACATACAAATCAAATAGAAATCTAATGGCAAGCGGAAGCAATTAATTAGCAAGTGAGCATGGCAATCACACAGGACCGAAACCCTTAGTTGAAAACATAACCAGCATCGTAACAGCGGAAGTACTAACAGCAGTCCACACATGGCAGTCACACGTAACAAGTAGTAATACAATATAACGATATAATTGAATGAATTAAGGACATAGCAGGACAACTAAACAAATTAACAAGCCGAGACGTCACAAGTTGAACCATTTACCCAATCAAACCGTAGCATAGACAGAAATGTAAACATGATAGGTCAACAATAGCAGGATAAGGATACAACGGAATAGTCATAGTCCACGAGATTAAGCGAACGAAGTACACATAATTATGAGAAAAACTATCGATTACACACTAGCATGGTCACCGAGACAATTGGAGGGTCACATAATAGTGAGATCACATATCATCGGATGGAAACAGGTAACTCAATTAACCGCATATTAATCACATCATAGCAGGATAATCAATGGTCACATAAAACATGAATAGCATAATCAAATTCAATAAGCATATAATAACCCGATACGTGAATGGAACGATAGTCTGAAGTAACGGAATGAGAGTGTGACAGATCAAAGCAATGGAATATATATATCTTGGTAGTAGAGTGAGTCATATAAAGTACTTGAGTAATGAACAATTTATACAGAATATGGTGCGTTGGGGAAAATAGAAAGTACAGTATAGGTCTATCAAAAGTGTAAGGGTTGTCAGAAATCTACCACGAGCCCATATCATATCATATCATAAGTAACCATTGTATTGAGAGGGTGACCTCGGAATACCATACATAATAGGAAGGGAGACCTCAGTAACAAATGGAGTAGCTAGCTCCCGGAATGTGAAGACGCGTATTGCACACGACATCATTCACCATATAAATCATATCATGTTAAATCCACTAAAACATATCATATCTAGGATGCATCCATACGCCCCCCGAAAACATAGTGGCCAAATCATATACATATAGTGAGCTCATAATCATATCATAATGGGGACGGTGTGCAACATCACTCGTGCACACTGGAGTCATGCCATTGGTGCATCAATGACACAGTCATGTTACCTTCATGACTAGGAACACATATTTGGCTCGGGTATCAAACTGACGGGTCAAAGCATAATCATATCATAAGGGTTCATATCAAAGGTTCAGAAGTCAAAGGTTCATATCGATTTCCATAACATAAGTTCATAATCGAGGTTCATAATCGGATGGTTCATAATCATAAGGTTCATAATCGAAGTTCGAATCATAACAAACGAATATCATAGCGAATAGAATCATATCAAAGGATTATGTCGGAATCATATCAAAGGATCATAGCATAAGGAAAATCATAGCAAAGGAATATCATAAGTGAAGCAAAGTCAAGGATTGAAAAGTCAGGAGAAATCCCTCTTGAAAAGGGATAGAATATCGTACCTTATTGAAGCAAGCAAAATAGGAAAGTAAGGTCACACGATGAATCAATCCGCCGTCCGAACCTATATGAATTTGATAACGCTTATTAAAGTCGGATTACCCATTTTAGACGGCTTTCCATTTTTAGTGGGTATATGTATCTAGCAAGTTTATTTATTAATTATATAATTAAGGTCAAATTTGGTTAAAGGTTTTTAACGAGATATCATTAATATGAATTCATGCATGTCATGTATATCATGGGTCAAAATAAAACAGGTTTTATACTAATTAGTTTCTTCCAATTCCATTCGACATATTAATGTTTTATATAATGATTTCATGCTGTTCTTGGTCATCATTTTATACGAGTATATGAGATTTAAAAGTGGCCCCAAACCCCACGACTTACTATCCAATAAAGGCGTGATTTTGGTCGAATCAAAGGAGGTCAAAAACAGATTCATTGTAGAAGCAAGAACATGGTCAAATAGTTATACTTTCATGCATACATGTATAGGTTGTTTTCAAGTGGTATACTTATGATTTTATGATAACAGAAAGGCTCATAACTCTTTTATTTATATCATTCAAGTGACATGATCATGCATGTATTTGGTGAGAAACCCCACGTCACAAATCAAAACAGCAAGAATGAAAATAATGAGACATAGGATGCAATGCCCTTGTGGTGCGCGAGACGAAACAAAGATGAATGAATCAAGACCCAAACCAAGCTTCCCGGCTTGTAGAACCCACGCAGGAGCGAAGTACCCACGACAACTTCCTTTTTTTTTCGAACCAAAACGACCTCGACACCCTCGAATTAACCACACGATCACCACACCTTTTTGCTTAGAATTTCGGATGAAATGGAGGAGGGATTAGAGATTGTCGTCACTTTGCTTATTTAGGATGGTGTGTGAATTTTGAAATGATTTGGTGAGTTACAATTTCGGAGATAATGTGAGATTAAATGGGAAATTTTATGGAGAGTTATGGGGGATTAATTTGTGGCGTGAGTTTAGGGAAAATTTATAGACCAAATCAGCATTTTATTTACAATGTAGAGGTTACAAGCATGAGACTTAAATGGATTTTATTTGATGGTTAAGGGCGTGGGTTTTGACCGAGTTTCAAGGAAATCACAAACAACATTTTACTTTCCAAAATTATTATATGGTGGGCTTAATAATATAATGTCCTGTTGTAACTTATTCAATATAATTTTTTTCCATTCAATTATATAACGTATAATATTCAATAGGTGTGTCACTTTTATTATTTAGTACAAGTTTGTTAATTATGAGTTCAGTTAACATTACGTTAAATGAGTTTGATGTATTATACGTATCCTACAATCATTACGTTTGAGGGGCAAATTAGTCATTTAACACGTTTACGATTTTTAGGGTTTTACATAACTCCTCTGATTACTATAGTGCTCATCCAATCCAAAACTGAAATAACCTCTGATCTTCCTTCTGCTTACTCAAAGCATCCAAGAACACAAACACTTCTTGTGAAATAACATAAATCACAGGAAACACATTAATACTATCAAGTTCTTCCCAAACATACTTCATCTTTGTGTAATATTCACTAACTGATCCACCAGACTAGGTTATTTCATAAGTGTCCTTATTCAACTTATATTTCCTAGAACCATCACTGAATGTAAACCTCTTCTCTAACTGATTCCAAATTTCACTAGAAATCCCTATGAACAGAATTGATCTTGCAATTGACTCATTCACAGAATCAATTAACCAACAGATAACCATATTGTTACAAGTATCCCGCAATTTTGCAAGATTAGGTTCAGTAGTGGATCTTGGAACAGTACCTTTGATAAAACCCAATTTTCTTTTGGTAGAGAGCCCAATCTCAATTGCTCTGTGCCAAGCCCTACAGTTTTGTGCTCCTTTAGGCTTTTCTTGCAGTTTGGACCATCATAAGGGTGTAAGACAGCGGATTTTGAAAAAGTGCAGGTTCAATTATGTTTTCAGTCATGGTGATTGATCAAGAACACAAGAATGAAGAAGAAATAAAGGGTTTTTTAGCGGAAAGGAGAAAACACACATATTTCACACACTAGACACACACTTGCACAATTGTGTGAAGATTTTGAGAGATTTTAACGGTTAGAACTCCATTGATAGATCTCTGATGCCATGAGAACAACAATGGAGGAAGAAACAAAATTGGAAGGAAAAACCGTTTAAGCGTTTTTCAGATTGAAATGAGAGAGATACAAAGATATTTGTAAAGCTGTTACAACTTTCCAGCTTGTACATTTCTAGTCCTTCTATTTACAATATTTACATTATGAGTCCTATGACTTTATGAGTTGGCACAATACCATATAAAAACTAATAAAAAATAGACACACAAAAGAGAATGAAACTTTTGGTTGGCTGACAAACCTAAACAATTGAAAGGTTAGGGTGACCGTTCACAAATTCAGTTGAGCTAGTGGGATAACGCGGTCACCAATTCGGTTGGGGGGTCAACCAACTGAGCCATTAGCATTGGCCTAAAGGTAGTGGTCATGCCACTTCATTTTACACATTAGCGTCACTTCCTCTCACTCTCCTCTTACCTTTTACCGTAGTCTCCTCATATTTCATTAAAATACTCACTTTATATAAATATATTTCACTAAATATCCAACACACATTCACAAACAAATAAAAATGTTAAAACACTAAAAGTGACCCGGTCACCTTTCATTGCATGAACCATAGGTGAGAGAGAGAGAGGGTGTTATGGTGTTGGCGCGTGAGGTGAGGGCTCACCTCTTCAACCTCACGCCCATTACAATCGGTCTAAGGCTTTAACACGTACATTTGATCGAGAAATTGGTTAAGGAAGTAGATGTTTAGTCACAATTTGCGGGCCGTAAGAACAAAGAATACACAACTTTTTTTATTTGTGTGTAAAAAGATGAATAGATTAAAAAATAGTAATTGATTAGTTAGTTTCACTTTTATGAAATGCTAATAAAAAACAAATAAAACACCGGTTCCGTGTTGTATGCTATCAATCTATTTTAGATAATAAATTACTACTATTTTTAAATAATATACCACCTTAACTTGTAATCTACTAAAACTTTGTTTCACTTCTTTGACATATCTAAAAAATAGCAACATTTCGGCATCAAAGAGAAAGTTAATGTGAGAACTTTTTTAAAGTTGTTAAAGTGAGAACTAGTTTAAACAACCACTAAAAATATTTATAAATAAATATTTTAACAAAATACACAAAAAAATATAATGTTAATATAAATTAACATTTTAGCAACTAATAACCTACTGATACATGAATTTAGATTATTGATACACAACTATAAATTTTATATTGATATATCAAATCTCAAAAAGTCGATATCTTATATATAAACTGATACAACTAATACATATCAACTACTAAATAAACTTATACACATACAAAAACCTAATACACATTACACGTCGAATCAAAGTGTACCACCTAGTTTTCGTCAGTTTAAAAAAGAAAACCATCAGAACTTTAACAATTTTTGTTGTAAATAATTAAATTTTTATTCTTGTTTTAAAGAGTGTCACTTGTCTTACAACTTTAATTTTGATCTTATTTGATCTAGATTCTCGGCACCAATATGTCAACTAAATGTTGAGATGTAACTACTATAACAAACAATACTTTTACCAAATCAAAACGGTTAGCGGCGCTCACTATTTCTTACGATGTGTTCTTGAGTTCAAAATTGGGAGGAAAAGAAAAGATCCGGGAAGAACTAATAATGATGTTGTGTTCTTGAGTTTTTAAGTGGGAGGAAAAAAAAGATCCGGGAAGAAGATGGGAGGAAGATCTAGTATTTTTTGAGGAAGAAATGTTCCGCCCAATTTTGAGAAGAAAAGGAAAGAAGAGAAGTGATTGTATCTTATTTTATTTTCTTTTATGAAAATACTGGAGAACACAGCGTTAATGCTATACGCCAAACATCTTAGACTACCTATAATAACAAACCTCAGCAGCCTTCATTTTTGCTGTTACATCAACTTTCTCTCTACTACGACCTACAGACGATCTTTTAAGCATAGTAAAGCGACCAACATTTTTTTCCTACTTTTTTTAACAATTAAATAAATTTCATTAATAATAAAAAACTATTGCATAATAACTCAAATATATTTAAAATATTACAAATAAAACTTCAAATAAAATGACTAAACTTGTGTTGATTTTCATGATGCCAGATATGTTTCACTAAATCGGCTTTTAGGCTTAAATAAATTGTTCTGTTGTGTATCTCCCGAACAACTTCTAACATTTCTTTATACGTTCTTATGGGACCATCATTACGATTTTGCTCCTAAAAAAAGTCTGGGAGATATCGCCTGCCCAGAATCATGTAATATCATATTATGTAATATGACGCATGTGTACATTATATATGTTATTTTACGTTCCGCCATCCCTCGAGCCGGCTATTTAAGTATGTTCCACATTTTCTTTAAGAGACCAAATGCTCGTTCCACATCTTCCCTTGCTGCTTCGTGCTTCGTCTTATACAATTTTCATTTGTAATCATTTATCCCTGAATTTTTAATGTACTTAATAAGAACATACCATTCCGGATATATCCCGCTAGTAAGATAATATCCACTTTTATAAGTCATGTCATTTGCCACAAATGAAACATCTAGTGCTTTCCCTGATTTGATATCATTAAAAATAAGGGATTTACGTAAAATGTTCACGCCGTTGTTCATCCTGGCGACACTAAAGAACGTATGCCAAATGCATAAGTCTTGGGAGGCAATCACTTCCAATAAAATGAATGGATCTAGCTGTGATCCCTCCTACAATATTTAGCTTTAAAAGAAACGGGGCAATTTTCCCACGACCAATATGTACAATTAATGCTTCTTATCATCCCAGGAAACTCATGCTTTTCCTAGTGATGAGCATAGAGTTTTTCAATGGCCGTATATGTCGGCTTTTGCAAAAACTATTCTCCATATAACTCCATGATTACGTCACAAAAATATGCGAGACACACACAGGATATTGCCGCACCCATTCGCATATATTCGTCGAGAGCATCAGGAACGGCTCCGTAAGCTATTTTCCGAATTACGAAAGTACACTTCATCAATAGGGAAATCCCAACTCTTCCCGAACAATTAGATATTTGTTGACAATAACGGGAATGATCGGTTACCTCTCGAACAATTTGTGTGAATAGTTTTCAGCTCATTCGCAACCGTGTACGAAATGATAATTCATCATACACTGGGTGTTCGGAGAAGTAAGCCGCCACTAAATGATCATGAGTATCGTAACGATCCCCATCTAGTTGGGTTCGTTGCATTTTTGGCTTTGACGCTTCAATAGCCGCACTACAGGCCGCAGTAAAAAACGCAAACTCGCTATTAACTTCATCTTCTACGTCTGAATATATATAAAAGAATAGATCAGAAGACATTTTGTAGATTAAATGGGTAAAAGATTATAGAGAGAATGTGTATAGAGAAAAGTAGTTTGAATTTATGTATAAAATGGTGAAATGAATAAGGTATTTACAAGGTAAAAGGGTTTAGATTTTAAAAAGTGTATATATATATATATATATATATATAAAATAAAAAGATAAATATCCGTAAAAAGAATAAAAAGATTTGTTTTTTTTTGAAAAATTCTCTAAAAATTCCAAAAAAATTCCACAAGATTGGGTATGTTGGTGCATAAAACTTTTGTGAAAACATTTTTTATAATTTTGGTGTTTTGATACGTTTTTTTAATGCATAAAAAACGAATTTTGATGCACAAAATTTTAATGCACAAAATTTTCAACTTGTTTTAGTTAGATGCGCAATGTTATTTTGATGAAAAAAGTCAAAAGAAGTTGGGTGCAAAAACCAATTTTTGATGCACAAAAAAACGATTTAATGCGCAAACGTATTTTTTCATATTTTTTTCCGGAAAAATATTCACTTTTAGAAAAAAAAAATTCACAACTTTTTCATGCACCATCATATCCGATCTTGTGGAATTTTTGAGGAATTTTTCAAGAACTTTTTTGGGAAAAAAAATCTTTTTATCTTTCGGATATTTGTCTTTTTATTTGATCTTTATCATATATATATATATATATATATATATATATATATATATATATATATATATATATATATATATATATATATATATATATATATATACACACACACATTCACAAACAAATAAAAATGTTAAAACACTAAAAGTGACCCGGTCACCTTTCATTGCATGAACCATAGGTGAGAGAGAGGGTGTTATTGTGTTGGCGCGTGAGGTGAGGGCTCACCTCTTCAACCTCACGCCCATTACAATCGGTCTAAGGCTTTAACACGTACCTTTGATCGAGAAATTGGTTAAGGAAGTAGATGTTTAGTCACAATTTGCGGGCCGTAAGAACAAAGAATACACAAATTTGTTTATTTGTGTCATTGTGTGTAAAGAGATGAATAGATACAAAAATAGTAATTGATTAGTTAGTTTCACTTTTATGGAATGCTAATAAAAAACAAATAAAACACCGGTTCCGTGTTTTATGCTATCAATCTATTTTAGATAATAAATTACTACTATTTTTAAATAATATACCACCTTAACTTGTAATCTACTAAAACATTGTTTCACTTCTTTGACATATCTAAAAAATAGCAACATTTCGGCATCAAAGAGAAAGTTAATGTGAGAACTTTTTTAAAGTTGTTAAAATGAGAACTAGTTTAAACAACCACTAAAATATTTATAAATAAATATTTTAACAAAATACACAAAAAAATATAATATTAATATAAATTAACATTTTAGCAACTAATAACCTACTGATACATGAATTTAGATTATTGATACACAACTATAAATTTTATATTGATATATCAAATCTCAAAAATTCGATATCTTATATATAAACTGATACAACTAATACATATCAACTACTAAATAAACTTATACACATACAAAAACCTAATACACATTACACGTCGAATCAAAGTGTATCACCTAGTTTTCGTCAGTTTAAAAAAGAAAACCATCAGAACTTTAACAATTTTTGTTGTAAATAATTAAATTTTTATTCTTGTTTTAAAGAGTGTCACTTGTCTTACAACTTTAATTTTGATCTTATTTGATCTAGATTCTCGGCACCAATATGTCAACTAAATGTTGAGATGTAACTACTATAACAAACAATACTTTTACCAAATCAAAACGGTTAGCCGCGCTCACTATTTCTTACGATGTGTTCTTGAATTCAAAATTGGGAGGAAAAGAAAAGATCCGGGAAGAACTAATAATGATGTTGTGTTCTTGAGTTTTTAAGTGGGAGGAAAAAAAAGATCCGTGAAAAAGATGGGAGGAAGATCTAGTATTTTTTGAGGAAGAAATGTTCCGCCCGATTTTGAGAAGAAAAGGAAAGAAGAGAAGTGATTGTATCTTCTTTTATTTTCTTTTATGAAAATACTGGAGAACACAGCGTTAATGCTATACGCCAAACATCTTAGACTACCTATAATAACAAACCTCAGCAGCCTTCATTTTTGCTGTTACATCAACTGTCTCACTACTACGACCTACAGACGATCTTTTAAGCATAGTAAAGCGACCAACATTTTTTTCCTACTTTTTTTAACAACAAAATAAATTTCATTAATTATAAAAAACTAATGCATAATAATTCAAATATATTTAAAATATTACAAATAAAACTTCAAATAAAATGACTAAACTTGTGTTGATTTTCATGATGCCAGATATGTTTCACTAAATCGGCTTTTAGGCTTAAATAAATTGTTCTGTTGTGTATCTCCCGAACAACTTCTAACATTTCTTCATACGTTCTTATGGGACCATCGTTACGATTTTGCTCCTAAAAAAAGTCTGGGAGATATCGCCTGCCCAGAATCATGTAATATCATATTATGTAATATGATGCATGTGTACTTTATATATGTTATTTTACGTTCCGCCATCCCTCGAGCCGGCTATTTAAGTATGTTCCACATTTTCTTTAAGAGACCAAATGCTCGTTCCACATCTTCCCTTGCTGCTTCGTGCTTCGTCTTATACAATTTTCATTTGTAATCATTTGTCCCTGAATTTTTAATGTACTTAATAAGAACATACCATTCCGGATATATCACGCTAGTAAGATAATATCCCCTTTTATAAGTCATGTCATTTGCCACAAATGAAACATCTAGTGCTTTCCCTGATTTGATATCATTAAAAATTAGGGATTTACGTAAAATTTTCACGCGGTTGTTCATCCTGGAGACACTAAAGAACGTATGCCAAATGCATAAGTCTTGGGAGGCAATCACTTCCAATAAAATGAATGGATCTGGCTGTGATCCCTCCTACAATATTTAGCTTTAAAAGAAACGGGACAATTTTTCCACGACCAATATGTACAATCAATGCTTCTTATCATCCTAGGAAACTAATGCTTTTCCTCGTGATGAGCATAGAGTTTTTCAATGGCCGTATATGTCGGCTTTTGCAAAAACTGTTCTCCATATAACTCCATGATTACGTCACAAAAATATGCGAGACACACACGGGATATTGCCGCACCCATTCGCATATATTCGTCGAGAGCATCAGGAACGGCTCCGTAAGCTATTTTCCGAATTACGAAAGTACACTTCATCAATAGGGAAATCCCAACTCTTCCCGAACGATTAGATATTTGTTGACAATAACGGGAATGATCGGTTACCTCTCGAACAATTTGTGTGAATAGTTTTCAGCTCATTCGCAACCGTGTACGAAATGATAATTCATCATACACTGGGTTTTCGGAGAAGTAAGCCGCCACTAAATGATCATGATTATCGTAACGATCCCCATTTAGTTGGGTTCGTTGCATTTTTGGCTTTGACGCTTCAATAGCCGCACTACAGGCCGCAGTAAAAAACGCAAACTCGCTATTAACTTCATCTTCATCGTCTGAATATATATAAAAGAATAGTTCAGAAGACATTTTGTAGATTAAATGGGTAAAAGATTATAGAGAGAATGTGTATAGAGAAAAGTAGTTTGAATTTATGTATAAAGTGGTGAAATGAATGAGGTATTTACATGGTAAAAGGGTTTAGATTTTAAAAAGTGTGTATATATATATATATATATATATATATATATATATATATATAAAAGTTAAAATGAAAAGATAAATATCCGTAAAAAGAATAAAAAGATTTGTTTTTTAGAAAAATTCTCTAAAAATTCCAAAAAACTTCCACAAGATCGGGTATGTTGGTGCATAAAGCTTTTGTGAAAACATTTTTTATAATTTTGGAGTTTTGATACGTTTTTTTTAATGCACAAAAAGCAATTTTTATTTTATAAAAAAATTTTGATGTACAAAATTTTCAACTTGTTTTAGTTAGATGCGCAATGTTATTTTGATGAAAAAAATCAAAAGAAGTTGAGTGCAAAAACCAATTTTTGATGCACAAAAAAACGATTTAATGCGCAAACGTATTTTTTCATATTTTTTTTCAGGAAAAATATCCACTTTTAGAAAAAAGTTTTTCACAACTTTTTCATGCCCCATCATACCCGATCTTGTGGAATTTTTGAGGAATTTTTGAGAACTTTTTTGAAAAAAATGTTTTTTATCTTTTTACGGATATTTGACTTTTTATTTGATCTTTATCCTATATATATATATATATATATATATATATATATATATATATATATATATATATATATATATATATATATATATATATATATATATATATATATAGACAAGCGTTCAAATGAGAAGTCTATTTTTGTAAGAACGGAGAAGAGATCTGGACCGTAGGATCAAGTAAATCTGATTTTGGGCGGAATGGCATTATTGTAAATATTGGACGAAATTTTTAGGGGTCTAATTGAATTATCTTCATTTGCTTTCACACCCCTAAAGTTTATCCCTGTTTTCTCTCTCTCTCTCCTTCTATCATACGTAAACACACACAAAAAAACACACTCAAACTTAACTAGCAAACCAGATCTTGCTATTAACTCCATATCTGTCATCTTCTTCATCTCCATCGTCTCCGTCACCGCATCTTCATCATCTCCGTCACCGCATCTCCGACACCGCCGTCATCTCCGTCATCTCGTTCTTTCTATATCCGGCGTTTATTGCGGTATTGGATCTCTAATTTATATTTTTCTGTTTAAATCTGATTTAGTTTTAACTGTTTAACAACTTTTTCTCCGGCGTTGACTCCAGCGTTGACTATCTCATGAATATGTTAATTGATTTATTTGCTTTATTAGACATCTATTTTTTGCACATGTGAAGATTTTTATTCGTTTATTAGGTTCCGTTTGTTTACAATTACTATCTAATGATGCGTTTGTGAAATAATAGTTTCTGGATTAGGTGTTTGATGTTTAGAGATGAATTAAATTGCATAAATCATAGTTTTTAGGTTTAATTTAGGTGCATTTGAATAATGTTGAGATTAGCGATTATTTAAGTTTTTAAAATTTATCTTCACGAGTGAAGAATATCAGTAAGCAATGTAATTTTGAGGTTGTTATCGGATTTAAGTTTAGTTAGAGTATCTTCGCATGTGAATTTAAGTTTTTAAAATTTATTTTCACGAGTGAAGAATATCAGTAAGCAATGGAATTTTGAGGTTATTATCGGATGTAAGTTTAGTTTAGAGTATCTTTTGCATGTGAATAATCTTGAGATTAGCGATTATTTAAGTTTTTAAAATTTATCTTCACGAGTGAAGAATATCAGTAAGCAATGTAATTTTTGAGGTTATTATCGGATTTAAGTTTAGTTGGAGTATCTTCGCATGTGAATTTAAGATTTTAAAATTTATTTTTACGAGTGAAGAATATCAGTAAGCAATGGAATTTTGAGGTTATTATCGGATTTAAGTTTAGTTTAGAGTATCTTTTCATGTGATTAATGTTGAGATTAGCGATTATTTAAGTTTTTAAAATTTATCTTCACAAGTGAAGAATATAAGTAAGCAATGTAATTTTTGAGGTTATTATCGGATTTAAGTTTAGATAGAGTATCTTCGCATGTGAATTTAAGTTTTTAAATTTTATTTTCACGAGTGAAGAATATCAGTAAGCTATAGTGAAGAATATCAGTAAGCAATGTAATTTTTGAGGTTATTATCGGATTTAAGTTTAGATAGAGTATCTTCGCATGTGAATTTAAGTTTTTAAATTTTATTTTCACGAGTGAAGAATATCAGTAAGCAATGGAATTTTGAGGTTATTATCGAATTTAAGTTTAGTTTAGAGTATCTTTTGCAATTTTCACGAGTGAAGAATATCAGTAAGCAATGGAATTTTGAGGTTATTATCGAATTTAAGTTTAGTTTAGAGTATCTTTTGCATGTGATTAATGTTGAGATTAGCGATTATTTAAGTTTTTAAAATTTATCTTCACGACTGAAGAATATCAGTAAGCAATGTAATTTTGAGGTTGTTATCGGATTTAAGTTTAGTTATAGTATCTTCTCATGTGAATAATGTTGAGATTAGCGATTATTTAAGTTTTCAATGTTGTTAGGTCAATGAGGTTTGTGAGTTGTTGAAATGTATGAACATCAATTTAGCCAAGATGGCATAGTCCCATTGAGTCTGTTGTTATATCAATTTATCTGTGATGTTATTTGTTTTGTGAATGATGGTGAAGCCTCGTTTTGTTTCACTTTGTCTGTTTTGTGATGTCATTGTTTTTACAGGCTGAGTTGGTGTATCAGTCTGATTGGTTTAATGGTTTAGTAGAATCAGTATGTTCAACTGATTCAGATGTCTTATCAGTGGGATTTGGTCTTGAATTATGAGCTAAGTAATTTTTGTTAGTATCAGTTGAGGCATTCATTCTGCAACTTTTCTAAACTAAAAAAGTAATAATAGCATTTTTTTGGAGTATAAGTAAACCTAACTTTTTAACTGATTTCTTATGTGATCATTTTAAAGCTAATAGCTTATCTAGCTTTGTTAATTTTTTGAGTTAGTGCTGTTTTTTTGAGATGGTTATAATAAAATAGTAAGCTTCACTGATATGGTTACTTTAAAGTGGTATTATTGTTCCTACAAGTAGGTACATTACTAGAAATCCTTTGTCAATGATCATTGAATTTCCACATTCTCGTTCAAGTTTTAGGCAATAACGTTTTTGAAAGTCAATAACTACTATACTAGAAGGAACTATATATGGCAGTGGCAATAACGTTTTTGAAAGTCAATAACTAATGCTAATGGCAGGCGTCACCTACGATTATATAGCTAATGCTAATAACTTTGTGATAGTCAATAACGTTTTTTAAAGTTTATATAGCTAATGCTAATGGCAGCCGTCACCTACGATTATAAGATAGGGCAGTGAATTTGCACTTCTTCCTTTCACTGGTTAGGCAACCTGTTGCAAATAGAGAAACTATCTTTTTTGCAATCGTTGAACTATTGTTAATTATATTCCTTGATGCATTGATTTGGATTGTGATGCAGGCCATAGTTTCAAGGTTACAGTGGTTAATGCAAATCTGCAATTGAAAACTTGGTTGTTCTAGGACACTACATCCTGGTGATCGTGAAGAACCAGTTATGGGCGTTCCTTATCTCTTCAAAACATAATCTCAACTGGTATTCTAAATAAATCATATGGCTAATGATGGAAAAATGAAGTGTTCAAGTTGTGGAGAATATGATAATCATGATTCAAGAAATTGTCCATTAAAAAAGTAAGTATTTTTTGAACTCTAGCATTTAGCATTAAAAAGATAAGTTTGTCAGTTGCTTTTGTACCATAAAGTAAATCCCTGTCTAGTTAAATCACATTTAAATGAATTTAATAATATGTTGACATAGTATATTTTGTCTATTTATACACATGCGCTAATGCCTGTTTATTCACATTCAGTAATAAACTTGATCCAATGAATTTTAAATCGGCAAGAAGAGTATGAACATGTCTTAAATAGCTATTTGCTTTTTGATGCAATCATAAATGAATTTGGGGATGAACCCATTGTTGAATATGGATCGTATAGACAAGTGGACAAGTGGATGAAGAACAAGATTCTTAATTGGTTGCGGACAAAAGACTTTTACTGGGATGAGATTAATGGAGTGATGAGGAGATGAAGTAGATGGCGAAGAAGAGGAAGATGATCAGGTTGAAGAGGTGGAGAATCAATTGAATCAAGATGCTGAGCAGGAGGATCATGTTGAAGAGATAGGGGATGAGCAACTTGATGAGGAGGAGCGTCAAGCTGAAAAGGAGAACCAGTGGAAATAACTTCTGACTTAGCAAATGCTTATGCGTTGGAAAACGGAATTAGTCAACTTGAAGATATGTTTCAACAAATCAAGGTGAACCGGAAAATGCATAAGGGAGAGAGCAGTGGTTGTAGGAAGCAAGAGTGAAATGGTGTTAATAAGTTTATGATGTTTGTCTATCTATGATTGTTTTAAGTTTGTTTTTCAAAGTATGTATGGTTATGTTTGTTTTTTCATAAGTGAAAAGTAATTTTTATATGTTCCAGATTCATGCACCATTATTCATATTTTTCTAAACAAAAAGCAAAGCCCAAATGTTACTCATACATCTATAGAAGTAACATTTTTAGCTTGGAAATAATCATCCATCCGACCCTATGGCTCGAACAAGTTATATTTAGCTTGGAAAATGGGAATTTTACCAGCTAAGCTATACAACAGATCCAAACAACATCCATGACTAACAAACAACAATGACAAAGACAAAAAGCATCATCAAATCAGCAATTGTTTCACACATCATCATCGTAACCCTAACACTAATGTGGAGATCAATTCTTAGTCCGTACAACACATCAACATCCATACACCCCAACTGTCTTACAACAACCAACATAAAGATTGTACCAACACATAACAAAGTCTTGAAAATTAAATACTACTAAGGAACAGGACCTAGGATAACATTGCATAAAGATTGTGGCAAAATTATCAAATAACATCTTTTCTTAACTTTGCATATTTTTCTATCATTTCTTTTCTTGAACGCATAATTAGAAGACACGAAAAATGTTGCATTTCATTAAGAACTAATTTATGGTTTATGAATTAAACTTAAATTAACTTGTATGAACAAATAGAAAATAATATTTACCTGATCTGGAAATATAGTTCGTAATGCAACAAACTCTTTTTTTCTCGGTCTTCCTCTCTTTTTTTTCTGTACTTCGCTTGTTTCAAAGACATTACTTTTTTGTTACGTATCATCAAACACCAAAGAGACGATTCATTCAAAGAGAGGATATACTAGTATTTATCCAAAAAACATTATCTTTAATAAACGTTTATATAATTGAATATAGAATGAATATACGAAGCGAGAATCTTTAGCATTATGATCTCTAGATCTTTTCTTCCCCCTAGCATTCTTTACCCTATCTACTTTTTGTCCTTGACATTGTTACCGAGAATTCACCATTTTATCTAAACCACTATCATTGTTTGCTCCAACCAGTGTTTCACTCAAAGCATTCTTATCTATATGCACCGTTTCATCAACATCAGTGTTTTCGTCATCAGCATCACTTGACGATTCAGGTTTATTATATAGTGCTATGCCTTTTTCTTTTCTAATTGATGATCGGCTCATTTTTTCTTTTCTTGGTGAAACAACTTCAGGAGTTGGAATATCATTTTGAAACTTGTCAACATTTTCTTCATGAATAGCATCCCCATCATTAGAATCAGGACCTTCATTAGGACCAGCAGCAATATCTTCATTCAAACCAGGAGGAAATTTTGCAGGAATAACATCTGACACCTCAGCAGAGGGAATTTCTGTGTCAGCAGCAACAGGAGCTTTGGCTAAGTTGATCAAAACATCCAAATCAACAATTTTGTCACAACCAACTTCTCGATCAGATTTATATGTAAAAAAAGGATGTCCTATGCCTATTTTTTGCACATGAAAAAACAGCACATACGCTTGGCATCCTAAAAAATGGAATAACATCTGACACCAAGTTCAGATCCACGTAGGAGCATTCTAGTGTGTAGTTTGTGTTCAAGAGATTTTCCATGTTTTGAGAAGTGGATTTTCCATGTTTGTGTGAAGGGGACGGTTTGCATAACCTATGGATTAGTCATGATTCATGTTGGCAATACTAAAGAAGGAGACTGATGCATATGAGTCAAAGTGTATCAGCTGATCTACTCGTTGTGTAAGTTTAGAGTTCAATGAACGAAATGAAAATATACTTAATTATTAATATATTTGAAGTAACATAATTTTTACCTGTATTGGTTGCAACAACATTGTTATTTTCAGCATCTTCACGTGTTTCATTAAATCTTATAGGTTAGCAACTACTTAATTAAGAATATACCAGAAGTAGTAGCATCTTTACCTGTATTGTTTCTCGTAGGATCTTCAACAAACTCATCATTTTCATTGTTTTCCCCTGTTTCATTACCTGTATTGTTTCTCGTAGGATCTTCAACAAACTCATCATTTTCATTGTTTTCCCCTATTTCATTAAATCATGAGAATATTTTCAACTTTTAATAAAGAAATACACTCGAGTTTTATAAATATTGAAAATCTTATATATTACTAACGTTTATCATTCATATCATTAAAAAAGATATCTAATCATTTAAATTTTTTACATGTGCAAGTATAGATTTTTTCACATGTGCAAGTATAGATTTTTTTTCAAAAAAGGATGTCCCATGCCTATCTTAATTATGATGTTTCTACTTAATTATGTATAAACTTGAAGTAGTAGCATCTTTACCTGTATCAGTTGCAACAACATTGTTATTTACAGCATCTTCAAAAAATTCATCATTTGGATTCTCTTCCCCGAAATGATCAACATTATTTCGATATCTTCACTTTTGATTAAATCATGAGAACATTTACAACTTTTAATAGAGAAATACACTCTAGTTTTATAAATATTGAAAACTGTATATATTACTAACAATTATCATTTATATCATTAGAAAAGATACCATCAAATTTTCTTTTCAAATCATTTATCTTTTGATTCTCTGGAAATTTTCTCATTGATTCATTTAACAACTCATTTAACTTTTCCTTCTCATCAATCAAGCATCAAAAGATCGATTCAATTTTTCTTCACAAGGCTGTTTAAGAAAAACAAGTAAATTAAAATTTATGGTAGCATATAATATTTAATGATTTTTCACTTGTGAAAAATTATACAAAATTTTAGAGAAATAAGTACCTTCGATTCTAAGTCACTCCCAATAATATCCTCTTGTTTTGGTAATAAACCAAAACCTCCTTCCTCAAGTTCTATTTTTTTCGAACTTCATGGCCGACTTCCACTCTGTTATAGCTGGCCTATTTCTAGAAATTGGAAAACGGTCACATCTTGTTGAGTCAAGATATAACTACATGTTATTTTTATGTTAATATTAAATTCATACAAATTATATAAGCAATATATGTATTTATATATAATGAATGATTACTTACACTCATAAAAGTGATCGGACCAACAAAGTAGTTTGAAACTTTGAAATTCCATTTTTTTATGCTTGGTTCTAAACAATCAATTATGAACTTGCTCCAATTTCTGATTTACGCTTTCTCGGGATAGCATCATTTATTTTTGTCAAAACAGATAAGCTACATGCTCCTAAAGATTCACACATCCCCATCGTGTTCGCAAAGAGCATTAGAAAGTTCATTTTAAATAGGTTCCCAGAATCATTTGTTGTAATTATAACATCCATTATATCATTTGGTGGGATGTTATTTCCAGATTTTGATTGAAACTGTTGGAACCACTTTCTTTGATGAAATCATCGCATTTCTTTCTTCCAAACACTATTGAAATTCCTCCAACAGGTATACCCAAAATTTGATGAACTTTATCTTCAATAACATCAATAGAACCATTACTTAACGGTATTTTTTCAATGTCAAACTTTGAAATAACATAATACCCTAAAGCACCTGGAATTTCATGTATCTTCATACCAATCAAACTTCCAAACCCCATTTTAATCAAACATTTTCTTTTCTCGGCATTTAAAACATTCATATTGGAAAAAAGCCGTTCTTTGCGTCTTTGTTCTAATAGTAACTTTCTTTTTGCATTTTTTTTTGGGGTCATTTTTCCCTTGTTTGTTTTAACTTCTTAGAAGAAGTAGAAGCTTCAGTACTTTCCTTTGTCTTTCTTCCTTTTTTTAAACTTGTTCCTTCATCATCTTTTACTTTTTGGCTTCTTGTTGTTCTTTTTTCGGTAAGTTTCTTCTCAACAATTTGGCTTCTTGTTATTCTTTTTGGCTTCTTCATATTTAATTTACATTTAAGATTTACAAAAAATTACATATGTAACTATTAGTTTCATTTCGGCATTTAAAAGGTTTAACAAACAACTAAATCTTTTTACATGTGAAAACTTTAAACTTTTCTACTAAATTGGTGGGGTATTTTATCAAATAGCTTGTGTCCTATTCCTAATATTCCAGTCAATTACATTAGCACTAGTAATAAACAAAATAAGCAAGCTTACCGAAGTTTCTAATATTCCAATCAATCACCACCATGTTTTTTATACATCTAAGCAATTAAATTAGATTTTGAATTGGGTTTAACAATGAGCTTAAACTTCATCAAACTTTATATACTAAATTAGTGGCGTATTTTATCAAATAGCTCGTGCCCTAGTCCTAATATTCCAATCAATCACATTTTCACTATTAATAAACAAAATAAGCAAGCTTACCTAACTTCCTAATATTCCAATTAATCACATATTCCAATCAATCAGCATATTTTCATAGATATAAGCAATTAAATAAGATTTTGAATTCTACCTTTCTTCAATCTGGCGATTATAATATGCTTGCTATTTTGATTGATTATCTCAAAATCAAGCCATGATTATTTTTCTCTCTTTTACCGAGTTAGATAGGGTGTGTGGGTGAGTTTATCGTGTTGTCTTTAAGCGAGTTAGATAGGAGTGTGTGGTTGAGTTTTATGGGTGTTAGGTGTGTATATTAATGACTATATTTTAATCATTTTTGATGCATTTTTTATATTTGGATTAAGTTTGGGCCTAAAAAGGCTTTCAACCAATACAAATGCCCACAATCCAAGTCCACTAAACATCCTTTGTAACGTTTATAACCAATTATTTTTTTAATATTAGAAAAGTTTAAGTTTATATAGTGTACATTTTCTTTAGTTGTTAACCCATTAAAGAAATTACCTATTAAATGATATAAACAAAAGAGTTAAGGAAGAATAACTAAAAGTGTTTTTTCAACTATTAAAAGTGTTTTTTCAAGGTATACATTTTTCATTTCCGAGAGTTTCTTTTATACTAGAAGAATCCCTAAATGTCATTTACTAGAAAACGTTTAGAGGAGATATGCATTATCACTTCCTAATATAATTCATGCATATACATTTCTCTAACAAATTTCTAAAATAAGCGTGTTTGACTATTACTATAACAATATAAATACTATACCATAAGAACTTTAAATTTTACTAGCGGGAACCTCATCAGGACAATGTACTATTACAATTTTAATAATTTCTAACAAGCCTCCCCTAAACTTTAATTTTACAAGGTTAATTTCAAGTTTTAGATAAATCTCGGATTTCCAAAACTTGTGGATTGATACATGATCTTTAGCGGCAAAAACATACTTTAGCAGCAACAATGATAAGACACCAGCATCAACTTACATATGTTCTTTTTCCTGTCACCAATCAATTTAACATTACATAAATAACCAATACATAGTTTTCCATTGGCCGCAACACAGTAATTTTGTATTAGTAAAGTATGTACAGAAAATCACTTCCAAATGCAACAATCAGAAGTTTCGCTTGTCAAATTATAACTATGTTGACAAAAATATAAAGACTCAGGTTACCTATCTATAATCTTAAGAGTGAGTAATGTCAAATTATAACTAGGGTAAGAGGTAATCAATATTTTTTGTCCTCTTAATTAATGTCAATATTTTTGTTTTTTTGTAGATAAAACATCAAACGAATAAAAATGCATACATTATACAGAGTAAATTGCAAGAAATGATTTTGCACATACAAAACAGGTTTTTGTGATCATTTTTTTACTCATTTCGTCTCTTAAAAAAATACTTAGAAAGGTAACTATATATTACTACCTCCACCCCATAATAACTACTCAAATTGTCATTTTTAGATATGTCAAAATAAATGTTAATTTTTCATTTTAATTAATTAGGAAGGTTTTAATGGAAAAATATGATTTGATAGGTGTATATTATAGTCGAACATTTATTATAAGAGGCGAATGGAATAACAGGACAATGGCATCCAACCCGCTAATCAAGTTGATTAAGAAAGAGCGCCCACGGATACAATTTAAGTTGCATACATTTAAAAAAGGACATGAGTGAATCTAAATGCTATAAACCGAGAGCTAAAACATTCAAAGATGCATTTTCTCATAATCATCATTATAAAGCAAAAATTAAAAGCGACCACATGCGGGATTAAGTGAATCAACATGACCATTCAAGTTATCAGCATCATCCACACATTAAGTTTGATCATATCATATCTTTCAATAACTGAATGAAAGGCAAATAGCAAACCACACATGTTGAATCATAGTAAATTATAACCGATAAAAGATATCTTAATGACAATTAAAAAGAAGCGACAACATGTTTCATCATACCATAATAGTTATTTACACTTATATACCTCAATTATCCGATGCATTTTGATTTTCTTCACAAGTGAAGAAAACTTAATAAAAGTTTAGATCACCTAATTGAAGATATTACAACTACACTTATTTAGCACTATATACCTCAATTATCCAATGCATTCTGATTTTCTTCACAAGTGAATAAAACTTAATAAAACCTTAGATCACCTAATTGAAAATATTACAACTACTTATTATTTGCACTTACCCTCAATTATCAATCTACGATTTTCTTCACATGTGAAGGAAACTTAATAAAACCTTAAATCGCCTAATTGAAGATACTACACATGTGAATATAATTTCACTAAAATAATTATCACTTCCTAATATATCTACAAAATCCCTAAGCATTTACTAGAAAACTTGTAGAGAAGATATGCATTATCACTTACTAATATATTTCATGCATATCCCTTTCTCTAACAAACTTCTAAACATAAACTGATTTAACTATTACTATAACCATATAAGTACTATACCAAGAACCGTCACATTCACATAGATGTCGGCTTGCTTGTTTATTTATATATGATCTTTAGAAGCAACAATAATAAGACAAGCGACAATAGACTTTAAAACGCGATGAACCAAACAACATAAGTAGTAACCAACGGCGAGGAGTAGATTTGATGAGCCTTTACCAAGTAGTTACTCTCTTTGGGCTAGCTAGTCCTTTGGTGGAATTATGCCATCACCCTGGTGAACTAATAACCGGTCAACTCTTGAGGCGTGAATCATTGGTGAGTTGGAAAACCCTAATTATTTTGGGCAAATCATCACAACCATCAACGGATTTGACATGTCTTTACACAGAGTTTACTCGGGACTAGCCATGGTTTTCCACTGCCTTTATCACAAGCCATGAACTTGTGGGCTAGCCAACTCTTCATCTACAGTATATGGTGAGTTGAGCACCATACAATTTTGGCAAATTGTTAGCCATTAACGGTTTGAGGTCTCTTTACCGAGCCGCTTTGCTCATGGAGTAGCCAATGTTTTGGTTTATCAGACCATGGTACATTGAGAACCATCTTATTTTGAGTAAGTCGAAGCTACGTCCAATGGATTTATAATCACAACATTTGTTTGTTTGAAAACATAGCACTCCAAAAAAAATTTATTATATGCAAGTTAGTTTAAAAATAAATTTTATTTTTATTTTTATTTATTTATTTATTTATTTATTTATTTATTTTTTTTATTTATTTTAATTTTACCATGAACTCAGCATCAACAAGTTGATTTTTAATGAGCGTGACCAATTTCTCAATGATGGTTAAGTCATTACCAACAACTATTTTTCCAATCTCTAACTTGTGCTTAAGCATCCTTTCCATAATCTTGGTAGTCAACGGATATGGCACATCCACAAACATATATAGCACTTCTCGGTCATAGTCTCCAATATGTGAACATTCATTAGAGGGTATAACCTCCAACTCCTCACTTGCCAGAACTGTTGGTTGGACCAAACTGAGTAAGCATCTCCACCTTCAAGGGAGTCCATCAATACCTTTAAATCATTCCAAAGCTTGAGACCAACCCATGTAGCAGTGTTAGTTACATAATGATTATCCACCATTCCATAGAGATAGATTAAGTCTTGCCTATTCACCATATGCAAAATTTCCTTAAGAAAGGTAAAGTACTTAGTGACACCATTATCCCATATTATTGAATTTATTTCTCCCAGGGAGTGCAAACCACGATTTCCCATGCAAAGCATATCATTCAAGAAGAAGAGGGGATCGTCATCGAGGTTCACTCTTAATCAAACTTAAGAAAAACTCGATCATCCAAGTCCTCAATTGGCTTAGGAGTAGGCTTCTTAGCAAAAGACTTCCTTCGCTTCCTGGAAGAGGTATGTGAATAGATATTTGGAGTAGAAACAAAAGGTATAGGAGCTTTAGGTGTCTCCACGGAAGAACAGCAGGGAATGCGAGGGTTTGTCACCAGAAGAAGCAAAAGGCGTGGTAACCAACTCCTCGAGAAGAAAGGTAGCATCGCAGTAGGTGACTAGACCCATTATGTTGAGAAAGAACAGCTGACAACCCGGCAAAAGAGTGACAAATATTAGAAGTCTTAAGCCTTTTTGGAAAAGGTTCATCTAACATAGGTTTAGAGTCGCTCAAACTATTTCTACACTTTAAGATCCCGAGCATTCTCAAGGGCGGGCTTGAAGTCTCATATTCTCGTAGCTTTGAATCGGTTAGCGCTTGATTTGATTCATGGTCCATCCATAGCCATAGATAAAGCAACTCTGATTTTTCACAAAATTTTGCATATACTCTCTTTTCGAGCTTGAGTCGGCTCGTCAGTTTCTCCTTAGCCCGTTCGACAGCAAGCACTGGCGCTTTTTATAAGGCAACCATCCTAGTAGGATAGTCATGCTCGTCACATGATTCCTAATAGTTCCTTTTTGAGAGAAGAGTTTGTTGCAACATTAGCCAAAATATCACCACTTTCGTTGTCACTATACATCATAGATTGAGCATCCAATTCTTTTTCTCTCGGGTGGTTAGGGTGCTAGCCGGTTGTGCCTCTTTCTCAAGCGGTATCTTCCTTGAAAAATTTTCATGTTCCTCAAAGATGGTTTTTCTTGCAAATTCTTCATCATTTTGATTACTAGTATCAATCGAAGGGCATCACCCTCTAAGTTTTTCATTTTCAATGAGGTCGAAGAATCACTTGTGTCTGCTGAGAACGATGGGTACCTTTACCCGATAAGAGAACAATGTAAACAACACCGGCATAAGTCTTGTCGGAGATAATAGGATTATGCTAGCAGAACAAAGTGCCATCCATAGTAGTATCGGTTGAAGGAACTACATCATTCTCGCATTTTTTCTTTTCTAAATTTTTGAACAACTTTTCTTGATAAAAAGAACTGTAATCATCCATCATATTTGTTTTCCCTTTAATGAGGCGAGGAAGAATCATTTGCGGACCGGGGAAGTATGTATATTTTCATTAGTCACGATCCATTATGGCAATACTAATTAATTATTAATATATTTGAAGTAGGATAATCTTTACCTGTATCAGTTGCAACAACATTGTTTTTTTCAGCATCTTCTCCTGTTTCATTAAATCTTAGGGATTAGCAACTACTTAATTATGAATATAAACAAGATATAGTCATTTTAAAATTTTCACATGTGCAAGTATAGATTTTTTTCACATGTGCAAGTATAGATTGTTTTCAAAAAAAGCATGTCCCATCCCTATTTTTTGCACATATAAAATAACAAATTTGCACAGAATCAATAATATGAGAATCGTATCTTTCAAAGTGAGACAAGTGATCCACTATTTTGTTAAACTTATACAGGAGAAGATGTATTTGTTTGAAGTAGGAGCATCTTTACCTATATCAGTTGCATCGACATTGTTATTTACAACATGTTCAACAAACTCATCATTTGCATTCTCTCCGTCGAAATGATCATCATTATTTCCAGCATCTTCACCTGTTTTCATTAAATCATGAGAACATTTACAACTTTTAATAGAGAAATATACTATAGTTTTATAAATATTGAAAACTGTATATATTACTAAATTTTATCATTCATATTATTAAAATAGATATCTAATCATTTTTAAAATTTTCACATGTGCAAGTATAGATTTTTTTCACATGTGCAAGTATAGATTTTTTTTAAAAAGCATGTCCCATCCCTATTTTTTGCACATGCAAAATAACAAATTTTCACAGAATCAATAATATGAGAATCATATCAGTCAAAGTGATACAAGTGATCCACTCTTTTGTTAAACTTACAGAGTTCAATGGACCTAATAATAATATATGACATTTATACTTAATTATGTATTTATTTGAAGTAGTAGCATCTTTACCTATATCAGTCGCACCAACATTGATATTTACAGCATCTTCAACAAACTCATCATTTGCATTTCTACCCTGAAATGATCATCATTATTTCTAGCATCTTCACCTGTTTTCATTAAATCGTGAGAACATTTAGAACTTTTAATAGAGAAATATACTATAGTTTTATAAATATTGAAAACTGTATATTATCATTCATATCATTAAAATAGATATCTAATCAGTTTTAAAATTTTCACATGTGCAAGTATAGATTTTTTTTAAAAAAGCATGTCCCATCCCTATTTTTTGCACATGTAAAATAACAAATTTTCATAGAATCAATAATATGAGAATCATATCGGTCAAAGTGAGACAAGTGATCCACTCGTTGGTTAAACTTACAGAGTTCAATGAACCTGATAAAAATATATGAGGTTTCTACTTAATTATGTATCTATTTGAAGTAGTAGCATCTTTACCTATATCATGCACCAACATTGATATTTATAGCGTCTTCAACAAACTCATCATTTGCATTTTCTACCCCGAAATGATCATTATTATTTCTAGCATCTTCACCTGTTTTCATTAAATCGTGAGAACATTTAGAACTTTTAATAGAGAAATATACTATAGTTTTATAAATATTGAAAACTGTATATATTACTAAACTTTATCATTCATATCATTAAAAAAGATATCTAACCATTTTTAAAATTTTCACATGTGCAAGTATAGATTTTTTCACATGTGAAAGTATAGTATCAAATGAAGAAAATGGATCACCATGAACAACAGATGAACTACCAGCAACAAGATAAGCCTGTGGAGGATCGGCACAGGCTGACAGATGAGGAGGTTTGAGCAACAAAAAGTTGAGAACTTATCCTCTCAAAAGTTGAGACATTTGGTAACCTCTTTAGACGTCTCAAAGCTCTGCGTCTGCTATAGCGCATGTAAGATATGTGGCTGGAATCTCATCATTAACATCGGCTTCTGTAAATTAGAATTAAACTCCTCTGTTTGTTCAGTGGCATCCTCTGTATTGGCATCGCTAGTGAGACGCCAACTTCGTGGAGAGCATCCATGTCAATATTATCCTTTGGTGATTTGTTTTCATCCTCAGAGTCGAGAAAAGCACGACATATCTCTTACTCCTCTTAAGTTGTCCCTCCAAATGATTGACTCTAGCAATCAAACTAATAACTGCACGACCAAGATTTTTGTTGGTGTCCCTGAGTTTTGACTCCAAAGTATCAATCTTACGCATGCAAGTAAAGGAAAGACGGCGTGAGTATCATAATCCTCAACTCCACCCGGTATGTTTACCCGTTGAGTGTGGAGCGTCATTGGACCTTGAAGGAGAAGCATTATAATTATCACTTGAAAATGTATCATTTTCAAAAGGCTAGTTGGACTACTAGGAGTTGGTTGCCTTGTAGAGGTGCACGGTCAAACATGCGTGCTATGACCGGGAGAGATGGTGGATTAACAGTACCATCTCGTCGCATTAGGATTAGCGACTCAAGCGAAGAGGTGGTATGTTACGGATTGCAATTGCGCACCAGCCATCTACCAAGTGTGGGAAGTGGTAGATTACCACCAAGGCAACAACGGTACACCGGCACCATCATTATCGGGTGGGAGGTGGTATATTACCACGGCATCAGCAGTTTCATCAAGACCATCATTTCGGGGTGGAAATGGTATGTTATCACCAGCAGCAACAGTTGCACCATCACCATCATTGCCACTAGGAAACGTAGCTGGAAATAGGGGTTTATGGACCCCATCTAACTTAGTCTTTATGTTGGCAAATAATTTGGAAGTAAGCCTAACCATGGCCATGGGTGTAGTATCAGTAGTCTGAATACATAATATCATTTGGAGAAACCTAGGGTACATGAGAAATTTAGTTTTAGTATTAGCCCCTATGTTCCCAACCATCTCCCCTAAAAATACCAGAAAAGTTGTAGGTCCTCCCATCGGATAGGCAAAATAATACGGAGGCAAGAGAGCTTGAAAATTGATTCCAACCTCCTGACTTGGGACTAAGGCACTGAAGTAGGGTGTGAACAAGAAATCTCCATTGTGGAGAAAATCGGTTCTTAAAGGGTAAATGTCCGTCAGTTGGATAACCAAGGGTTGCCATACCCTCAAATATCGCATCTGCGTAAAATCAAACAATCCTCGCCATCATTCAAACGAAGATGAGTCCGAATAGATGACTCAGAAATCACATATTCAATACCATCAATGGTTGCTACAATCTCTTGGGGCCTACCCTCAAGAGTTCTTGTAGAAATGTGGCCCGAAATTGCACGACTAACGAATCATAGAAATGGGAGGGCAATGTGTCAAAGCATACAGTGAAAGCGGTTTAAAAGTCAATTATTTGATGATAATCCTCACTTCCTTTTGATTTATCGGATAAGCCACCTTGTTATGGTCTCTGATGAGTGTCCAAATACTCATCATTTTGTACAATCGCAAAATCATCCGAAAACACTCAAAAATGCATCAAAATGATGAAAATATCACAAATCAGTGTTTTATGTGTTTTAAATGCAAAAATATCAAATCAGATGAAAAATGATTCAAGTTTGCAAATTTGGCGTTTTAGTCCCCGTTTCAAAAGTTGTCAAAAACAGTCCCCGGTATTTTGAAAATCAAGAATTTTATCATTCAAGGTCCCTGAAATATTCTAAGTTGTTAAAAATTGTCCTTGAATGATTCTTTGATCAAATGGCAGAAAAGGTCCATCATCTTTGAAAAATGTCAAATTTAGTCCTTGGATATTTTAAAATGGAAAATGATCAAATTTTATCCTTGTACTATCAAAGTTTGTCAAGTTTGGTCCTTTTGATATCTTTGAAAAAATGGGCAAGTTCGGTCAAGTTTGGTGGAATTACATTTTTGGTCCTTGTACTGCTAAACCAAACGGACCCCTTTGTATTTTGAGCGAGCAAAACAAATAGAACCCACGCCAATATCCCTTGACCTGTCGCAATTGTGAACCCTCCCACCTATTAAAACCGCGGTCAAATAAGTCAAATCTTGGCCATCCTCTCCTCCCCAGCGCCCGAACCGTAAGAGAGCAGGCGTTTCCATGATTTGCTCCATCCCCTCCTTACCTTGTCCCTCCACCTTCACTAACACCCAATCTTTAATCAAACCACCCCATTAATATCTCAAACCTTCTAAAAGACTTTTGGCCAAATCTACACTTGGGCCGGATATGATGATATTCGAAGATTCAATGGCTCAGATGAGGTGGGATACAATCAGAGTTGTCAACAAGAATGGAAAAGTCTATAAAGAGAAGAAGCAATGTATCAATCTATCTAGTGTAAAAAAATTAGTTTTCTTATGTCGTTTTAAGTAATTTTTAATTCTCAGGTATTTATTTTAAGCTTTCAAGCATTTTGTTTAAGTGTTTCGATGTATTGTGAATCTTTCTTAATAAGCAATTTCAAGTTTTTAAGTCCAATTCAATTTATGCAATTTTCCTTTCAAAAATCTCATACGATTCAAATGTTGTTGTTAGAATTATTATGGTGATATAGCTCATGTAAGCTCTAGATAGCTTTTAAAAGCTATTAGATATAATAAAATTAGGTTTAGCATTAAAAGGGAAAAATCACCAAAAATACCAAATAAATAGTTGGAAATTCAAAAATCTCATGGAAATGGTGTTCCTGATAGGCAGGGTGAATTTTGGATGGCCTTGGGGATTGTTAGTGGTAAGCTATAGGAGTGATCTTGGCCTTTGGTTCTCGGTTCAGTTGGATAGCCATTTGTAAGCACTTTGATCCATTTTGGCATTTTCTTGCATACAAGTGTTCATTAGCTTGAAATTACGGTTCTTGTTCATTAGTTATAGTTAAGTGTATTTAAAATTAAAATCGTTGGTTGTTCTTTTAAATTTGTAGTTTATAAAAATTTCATTTTGACAGTTAAATTAGCTTAAGTCTAGATTCTTGATTTTATGTTGCTATTGTTGTTGTTTTATGTTTGTTTAGTCCTAATATATGATAATATAAGTTTGTGAATCAAGTTCATGGTCTAAATCTTTGTTAAGTTTTGAAAATCATCAGCAGTCCTAAGGTGTTTGGATTAGCTTGTTTATTACGTGCTAAGAATGTTTATGTTATTGTTTTTGCTGGTTGCATGTCTCATTGGGTCTAATTAGTTCATCTAAACAAGAAAAACAGGTGCTCTTTGGTTAAAAGTCAAAATACCTTTTGATCTATCTTGTGTGTTCCCGTTGGATTTTAAGGATTCATGATCATGATTTTGTGTTTATAAGTTGATAAGATTGCTCAAATCAGCCTTAACACACCTTAATACAACTTATTCACTCCACAGGATCAAATCAAAGTTCACTTAAGTCAAACTTAGTGAATTTTTATAAAAGTCAAATTTTCATTTTGGTCGTTTTTGAATTAAATAGATATTTTTAGTGTGAGTTTAATATTGAGTTTTAGCTTAAAATCTTTTGGGGTACTTAAGTTCAGTTGCTAAACTTAATTAGAAAAATACTAGTTTACTTTTAATCAACTTAATAAGTGCTTTTTGTCCAACCTCTTTGAGTACGTTTTGAAAGTACTTACATGCTGTCAGAGTAGGTCCAATTTGATAAGCTCACATATAGCTTATTAGTTGGCCTCATCCTGCGATTATTGGTTCTTTGGAAAGCCAACCAAGCTATCTTGAGGTCCCAAGCTTCATTTTCCATTTTCTAGCTTTTGGTTAGGGTACATGATAAGCCTTTACTTTGTCCCATTTACGTCTTTTGACTACTAGATCATAAGTGCTTATCTCTTATTTCCATCTTATCGATGTGCTTATTGGTGTATTTTAACTTCATATTAGTAGCTTATAGTTTGTTGCATCTTATTCTACACTTGATTCAGGTTTGAGAGCTTATTTGAGCTTAATTCATCAAAAAATAAGCTTACTTGTTGAGCTTTTAATCTCTCAAACAGCTTATTATTAAGTTGAAAAATTTTTGTGTTTATTAAAGTTTCATATTTTAAGTAGTTAAGTAGTTTTGAAAAAGAAAAACCAGAAAAACATCAATTTAAATATAGTGATAGCGTTTATTTAATATTTTTTAGCTTTTTGATTTTTCTTTTGAGCTTATTAATAATCAAATCTAGTTTTTATATTTTTTTTAGTTTTCTGTCACCTTAAGTTATTTTTAGAAAAAGTTTCATAATTTTCCTAATCCGTTTAGTATTTATTATAATTTTTAATAGTTAAAAGTATTAAATAATTAGTAATAAATAATTAAAAAGCATAAAAAATATCTTTTCAGTTTTAAAATTAGTTTTATCATATTTTAGATTTTTCCTAGTTAAAATTTAATTTTTCCAGGTTTATTTTATATTTTCTAGTATTTAAGTGTATTTTAAATAGTAATTAATTAGTAATAAATAGATAAAAAGTGTAAAAAAATATATTTTTAGTTTTAAAATAAGTTTTATAATATTTTAGATTTTTCTCAATCATAATTTTATTTTTATAGCCTTATTTCATATTTTCTTTTATTTTAGGTTATTAATAAATAGTTTAAAATAGTTTTAATTAATAATAATTAATTAAATAGTTGTAAAAATAATTTTATTTTTCTAATAAATTTCTTTTATTTTTAGGATTTCAAAAATATCATTTTCATATTTTTAGGTCTTTTATTTCTTAGATTTCACTTTTTATTTGAACGTTTACGTACTTTTTAACGTCATCGTATTTACAAGCATTGTGGTGATTGTTGTGCTTTCAAATTACGTGTCCAAATATCTTTCCATTCAATAAGTAGTGTAATTTCCAATCCAAATCCTTATTGATCACTATCCTTAGTGATCATTCTATCATCTGAATAAGTTTTGATACACCATTGAGTCTCAGGTGGACTTAACGACGGGGAATTCATTATATTCTCTCGATCTTAATTGCATTAGTGTTTGACTGCTTTTAAGTTTCTACGGTTAGCCATTCACAGGTGGCTAGCTTGTGTGAGATAACTTGACGGTTTAGCACCAATCAAATTTTGGCGCCGGGAGGCTTTAGCGTGTGTAAACCTTTTTCGGACCATTCTTGCACATATACCACCATTTGTAAAAGTTTTTTAAAGATATAAAATCTCAAAAGTTCATTAGCACTTTCCTAAAGTGTTAACAAACCAAAAAAATATAAAAAACAAAACAATGAACGTTTTCTATATTGTATTTTCTTTGAGTGATTCTTGAAATACGATTTGGTTAAACGAGCGATCCAAAAATATTGTCCAAAAGTTTTAAACCCATCAAGACAAATCTATACCTACTCTCTTTTGATTGGTACTTAATATATACATAAAAATCAACCACGCGAATCAAGGCGTTACACCTACTAACGTGGCGACCATAATAAGTTCGAACAACGATTTAAAACTTGCCTTTGGTCTCTTGTGATTTGGTGTACCATTTTCAAAGAAGCCATTTCATTTGTGATTATTGGTTAAGTTCACTTGTCGTTTGCCTCGCATTTGTTTTGAAATTTTTATACTTAGATAACAATTCTTCAGTTCTACAAGTCCACTTTCCAACTTGGCAATATTCCTCGTAAGGCAGGGCGTTACGCTCCTTCCGTGGCGGAAACGTCTACCACCACCACATAAGTAATGGCGGAAGATAAGCCGATGAATGAGCTTCTCCAAGCACCCATCGAGGGTTACGGAGATGTTATTGTTCCCGACCATCGTGGCGATACCTTTGAGCTCAAACCGGGTTGCTTAATCTAGTAAAAGCCAATTCTATGGTTTTGAGCGGGATGATCCTCATGCACACATTCGATGGTTCAACAAAATTGCATCAACCATCAAATACAAAAATGTCCCACATGAAGCCATTAAGCTTCTTCTATTCCCATTCTCTCTAGGGACAAGCCGGAATTGGCGAAAACAACCTCGTTCCATTGAGACATGGGAGGATCTAGTCACCAAGTTTGTTACGCAATTCTATCCTCCATCCCGAACTACAAGTCTTAAGAATGAGATAATTTTCTCGAGATTTGATGAATCATTCGGGGAGGCATGGGATGGTTACAAAGAGTTGCCATGAAGTGTCGCATCATGGTTTTAACGAGTTAATGCAAATGGATACTTTCTATAATGGTCTCAACCAGACTAATCAAGACTCTTTGAATGCCTCCGCGGGAGGTAATTTCTTGAGCAAGACTACCAAAGAAGCCTTGCAAATCATTGAGAACAAATCTCGTGTCCGCCACTTTCCGAACAAAGACATATGGTCTCTCTTTGGACCTTCTTCTTCTTCATCTCCGGTACATCTAGCACCGATGCTTCGATTGACAAACTCACGGATATTGAACTTTGGTTCTTGCTAACCAAAAGAAAGTGACCTTCACTCGGACACAACACATGGTGGTGAAAAAGAGAGTTGTGTTACTTGTGGTGGTCCTCATGCATACTACAATTGTCGCGCCACCGATGGTAGTCCATTTGAAGCCATGCTCCTTGATGCACATCGGGGGTAATCAATACCGTCCTCGGAATGAACCACACTACCGTGCTAACACTAATCGTGCACCACGGTTTTAACAGAATCATCATGCAAAAAACCGAGATCGAACCAACCTAGAATGAACCAAGGTTATCAAAACCAAGGTAATTTCTATTCGGGACCAAATCAAGGTTTCCAACATCAAGGAAACCTTAATCAAAACAATTTCAATAGGGAATCAATTCCATGGGAATATGAATCCTAATCAAGGAAATTTCAAAAATCAAGGCCTAATCCTATTAGGGCGAATTTTCCTAATCCACCTCCCGCATTGTTCCAACCGGACCATCATCTGATGAGTTATTGAAACAATTCATGAAATCCCAAGATGAAATGAAGAGTTGTTGATGATCGGCCGATCTTAAGAAGTCTTTAAATGATCAACCCTCGGGCTCGGAAACTTCCGAGCAACATACAGCTAACGAGATGCTAAAGGCGTCACAAACAGAAGTGGTGTTTCATATGATGGACCTGCTATTCCTACTACCTCTTCTTCTTCTATCCCAAAGGTAGTGGAAAGTGAACCTAAGACACACAATGGACCTGACTCCAATGCCTCTCACTAGGAGAAGAGTGATTCACCAAGGATACAACGGACAAGGTGCAAACCCGCAGTACGCGCACATCCCACGAGTCCATCAAGTTGTCAGAGGAAACTCAAATCGGAGTTGTTTTGAAACCTCCGAGCTCCCGTTGAGCCGAAATCCAAATCTTCTATTCCTTACCCTCACGTTTGAATGAGCAAACTCTGGCTTGATCATCAAATGGACAAATTTTTCCAAATTTTCCAAGAGTTACATTTTGACATAAGCTTTGCGGATGCTATGATCTTTGCCCAAGTTTGCATCAACTCTCAAACACATGTTAAGCAATAAGGAAAAGCCGTTTGAAATAACCCTCTCCTTGCGAAGCGCTCCGTTATCACGAAGCTTCTAAAAGCTTGGAGATCCCGAAAATTTCTCTTACCTTGTGTATTTGAAGGAATGGTTGAATGCTTTGTAGGTCTTGGTGCAAGCATCTCGATGCCAGTATGGAAGAAACTTTCTTCCGAACTTACTCTACATAATGACTCTCGAGCTTCGGGATCGTTCCATATCCAGTCCTCTTGGCATTGCCGAGGACGTATTTGTGAAAGTAGGAAAGTTCCATTTCCCGGTGACCGTGGTTGTTGATTTTGATGCCGATCATCGGGTTCCTCTCATTGTTGGTCGAGGATTCGAGCGGGGCGTATCTCATTGATGTATTTGAAAAATGTTACGTAAATGAACTGTCACCTTTAACCTTGATCAAACTGAGGTACTTCGCCGAACTATGATTACGAGTCGGTTAACGAATAGATATCATTGATGTTGTTTCGAAGAGTACTCTCAAAGTTCTTGGTTATTCTCATAATTACAGCGGTGGGGATCCCACCACATCCTCTATCATAGCCAATTCTACTCTTCTATCACTCCTTTTGAGGGAAGAGACTTCATCCTGGAAAGATGAAGCTGAATTACGTTGCCATGGGAAATTGATCACGCTCAATTGACATTGGGGGACATACTTCTTATTGAGATTGCTTAATGATGATCCATCATCAACCTCACACTAATGATTCGATTCTGATGAGATTAATCAAAATGAGATTAATCCCGGAGATATTCTTTTGAGAAATTGTTAAATCATGACCTTCTCCTCCTCTCCCGTCAGCTTCATAACAAGGAAGTCAAATCAGTTGAGAAAATCGAAATTTCCGAGGTTGAGCTTAAGGTCTTACCACCTCATCTCGAGTATGCATTTCTTGAGGGTGATGATAAATTACACGTCATTATTGCTCGAGATTTGAGTAAAGATGAAGCTGCTCATAAAGGTCTTAAAGTCACACAAGCAAGCAATTGCTTGAAACTGAAACAGGGTATCAACCACGAAGTTTGTACTCACAAAATCTTGATGGAGGATGACTTCAAGCCAAAGCTTCAACATCAGAGAAGAGTAAATCCAAAAATCCATGATGTTATCAAACAGGTTATCAAACTTGATCAGGATTAAATTACCCGATCCGGATAGTCCTTGGTTAGCCCAATTCTTTGTTCCTAAAAGGGTGGCATCTTCAAATACAAATGAAGAAAACGAGTTAATTCCAATTCGTGCCGGGATTGGCGTGTTTGCATGTGACTATCGTAAAGTTGAATGCGCCACTCCAGAACCATTTTCCTCTACCCTTTATGGACCAAATGCTTGAGAGATTAGGGAGCAGGTACTATTGTTTCCTGATGGTTTCTCGGGATATTTTCAGATCCCCATTGATCCACGAGGATCAAGAAAAACAACATTCACTGCCCATCTGAACTTTTGCCTAGCGTACCTTTTTGGCTTATGTAATGCTCCCGTTCGCGATATGTATGATGGCCATTTTCCACGACATGATCGGGAAAACAATGGAGGTGTTTATGGATGACTTCTCGGTCATTGGGGATTCATTTCAAACATGTCTCTCCCATTTAGATAAAATGCTCAAACGGTGTGAAGACACAATCTTTTAAACTAAGGAGAAGTCACTATATGGTCAAAGAAGGAATAGTCCTTGGCCATAAGATTTCAAAAATGGGATTGAGGTAGATAGAGCAAAAGTCGATGTTATTGCTAAATCCACCTCATCTACCAATCAATATTAGGATTTTTAGGTCATGCCGGTTTCTATCAAGATTCATACAAGATTTTTCTAAGCCTATGACCCATCTTCTTGAAAAGGATGCTCCTTTTATCTTCTCACCTGAGTGCATTGAAGCTTTTGAAACATTGAAGAAAAAAACTGCAGCATTCACCGTTGCTCCGGGACTTGCCTTTTGAGCTCATGTGCGCGATGCAAGTATTTTCATATGGTTAAGTCTTAGGGGAACTTAGCGGCGAGCTAAGCATTTTCGACCTATCCACTATGCAAGTAAGACTATGAAGCTCAAACTCATTACACCCCAGAGAAGAATAGCAGCGGGTGTATGCATTTGAGAAGTTTGACCGCCATCTAATCTTGACCAAATGCGTGGCTGATCACGGATCACTCGGCTCTCATATCTCTTTGCAAAACAAGATGCAAAGCCGAGATTGCTCGTTGGATTCTCCTCCTCTGCAATTTGATAATCATATCGTGATAAAAAGAATCTAGCTGATCATCTATCTACGTTAGAAAACCCTCAAGCAAGATGTTTGAGAGAAGAAACATTTCCTCTCGAGACACTCAATGCGGTTTCTTTTCGTGGAACCTCTTCTACCCCATGGTTTCCGACCGCAAATTACCATGCGGGTACTTCATAGTGAAAGGGATGTCGACCCAGCGGAAGAACAAATTCTTCAAGATGTTAAACATTACTCTAGGGTGACCCCTTCATTCAAAATCGTGCGGATCAAGTCATCCGACGGTGTGTTTATGGACAAGAAGCTCTTGACATTCTCAAATCTTGCCATGCTGGACCTACCGGGGCCATCATAGTCCAAACTACAGCCAAAAGGTGTTTGATTCGGTTTTATTGGCCCACAATCTATAAGGATGCCCGATTTTGTCAAAACACGGCGACGCGTAAGCGTCATGGAAATATCTCTCAAAGAAATGAAATGCCGCAAAATTCCATTCAAGTGTGTGAGATATTTGACATCTAGGGTATTGACTTTATGGGGCCATTTCCATCTTCTAGAGGAAACAAGTACATACTCGTGGCTGTTGACTATTTGTCAAAATGGGTTGAAGCAAAAGCTTTACCTACCAATGATGCCCGAGTTGTTGTGAAATTTTGAAATCTCTTTTGCGATTTGGAACTCAGAAGCGTAATCGGTGATCGTGGTACACATTTCAGAATGACCAATTTGAAAGAGTCATGCAAAAGTATGGTGTTGTTACCGATCTCTGCATACCACCCCAAACAAATTGGGGGTGGAAGTTTCTAACCGTGGTATTTAAAGAATTCTTAGGCGTGCCTCAAAGTGGGATAAAATTTGGATGAACAGCGCTCACGGGCCTTTCGTACACTTACAAAACACCCATCGGTGTACTCCATACAAGCTAATACGGAAAGGCATGTCATTTGCCGATTGAGCTAGAGCACAAGGCATCCGGGCCTTAAAGCATGCAAACTTCGATATTCAGGACAGCGGTGATCACGAAAAGTTCAAATGAATGAATTAAATGAAGAAGTGATCAAGCATCGAAACTTTTGATCTACAAGCAAAAGAAAATTCATGACTCAAAATCAAGAACGTTTTCAACGTTGGAGATCGAGTCCTTCTTTTCAATTCAAGATTGAAGATTTTCTCGGGAAAGCTCAAGTCCCGTTGGTGGTTCAATTACTATCGCTAAGGTTTATCCTTATGGTACCATTGAGTTATCTCAACACGATGGTCCTAATTTTAAAGTGAATGGTCATCGAGTGAAGCATTACTTTGGAGGACATTCCATCTATGGTTGTCGGATCTACAAACTTTCCCCATGAACCAATGAATGGGATCGAAACTAATGACTTCGGTAATCAAAACAATGTACACACACCATATGGGTTTTCACCCATATTTGTCTTCTTTCTCTGTTTCTACCACCTAGTGTGGGGATTGCCCCACTATTGTATATAAAATCTTTTCAAAAAAAAATCCTTCAAATAATGGCCGTAGTATTTCCATTTTACGTTCTTTGTTTCGGCATAACCGCCGGTACTTTGAATATTGAGGGCAATATTCATTTCTAAGTGGGGAAATTCTCACGAATTTTAGCATATGTATTATCCGCCCAATTCCCGTTTTGGCCAAAATTTTTTGAGGAGTAAGTGTTTTACACTACGGCATATTAATAGTCCGCCATGTCTAATAAAAACTAAAGGATTGGCTAATCCAGGAGCAAACGGCTCTTGGTAAAGATTTCTCAAATCCGTTTATGGCTTGAAATTTGCCCAAAATTGTATGGGTAACTCACCATATCAAAAAGTGAAGAGATGGCTAGCAAGTTTATGGCTTGTGGTAAAGAAGTGGAAAAACCATAATTGGTGTCACTCAAAGATAATTACGATATCTAAGAGTTGGCTAGTCCGACAAACGGCTTACGGTAAAGACAAATCAAATCCGTTCTGACTTATGATTTGCTCAAAATCATTTGGTTATCATTGTACCAAGGTTCTTACTTGAATCAAAAAAGGCTAATTCGAAATGATGATGGCTTTTGGTAAAGAGTTTTTAAAATCCATTAAAAGATCTAAATCATTGCTAGGGACTAGCAATATCTTAGTGTGGGGGATTGATGAGTGTCTAAATACTCAACATTTTTGTACAATCTAAAGCGCAAAATCATCCGAAAACACTCAAAAATGCATCAAAATGATGAAAATATCACAAATTAGTGTTTTATGTGTTTTAAATGCAAAAATATCAAAATCGGATGAAAAATGATTCAAGTTTGCAAAATTGGCGGTTTAGTCCCCAAGTTTCAAAAGTTGTCAAAACAGTCCCTGGTATTTCAAAATCAAGAATTTTATCATTCAAGGTCCTTGAAATATTCTAAGTTGTTAAAAATGGTCCTTGAATGATTCTTTGATCAAATGGCAGAAAAAGGTCCATCATCTTTGAAAAATGTCAAATTTAGTCCTTGGATATTTTAAAATGGAAAATGATCAAATTTTATCCTTGTACTATCAAAGTTTGTCAAGTTTGGTCCTTTTGATATCTTTGGAAAAATGGGCAAGTTCAGTCCTCAAGTTTGGTGGAATTACATTTTTGGTCCTCGTATACTTGCTAAAACCAAACGGACTTTTATTTTGAGCGACCAAAACAAATAGAACCCTGCCAATATCCCTTGACCCTGTCATAGCCAATTGTGAACCCTCCCTATTACCAGCGGTCAAAAGCCAAGTCAACTCGGCCACTTTGTTCATCCTCCTCAAGCGCCAAACCGAAACAGAACGTTTCTTCCATGATTTGCTCCATCCCCCCTCCTTACCTTGTACCCCTCCACCTTCACTAACACCCAAAGATCTTTAATTGATTCAAACCACCCCATTAATATCTCAAACCTGCTAAAAGACTTTTGGCGCAAATCTACACTTGGGCGGATATGATGATATTTGAAGATTCAATGGCTCAGATGAGGTGGGATACAATCAGAGTTGTCAACAAGAGTGGAAAAGTCTATAAAAGAGGGAAGAGAAGCAATGTATCAATCTATCTAGTGTAAAAATTAGTTTTTGTGGTTTTAGTAATTCGATTAAATTTTCAAGCATTTTGTTTAAGTGTTTTTGGTATTGTTGTGATCTTTCTTAATAAGCAATTTCAAGTTTTAAGTCCAATTGGTTATGCAATTTTCCTTTCAAAAATCTCATACGATTCAAATGTTGTTGTTAGATGTTATTATGGTATAGCTCATGTAAGCTCTAGATAGCTTTTAAAAGCTATTAGATATAATAAAATTCAGTTTAGCATTAAAAAGGAAAAATCACCAAAAATACCAAATAAATAGTTGGAAATTCAAAAATCTCATGGAAATGGTGTTCCTGGAGCGGGGTGAATTTTGGATGGCCTTGGTTAGTGGCTTAGTGGTAAGCTATAGGAGTGATCTTGGCCTTTGGTTCTCGGTTTTCGGTTGGATAGCCATTTGTAAGCACTTTGATCCATTTTGGCATTTTCTTGTACAAGTGTTCATTAGCTTGAAATTCTGGTTCTTTATGTTCATTAGTTATAGTTAAGTGTATTTAAGAATTAAAATCAGTTGGTTGTTCTTTTAAAATTGTAGTTTATAAAAATTTCATTTTGACAGTTAAATTAGCTTAAGTCTAGATTCTTGATTTTATGTTGCTATTGTTGTTGTTTTATGTTTGTTTAGTCCTAATATATGATAATATAAGTTTGTGAATCAAGTTCATGGTCTAAATCTTTGTTAAGTTTTGAAAATCATCAAAACAATCCTTTGAAAAAGTGTTTGGATTAGCTTGTTATTCTGCTAAAATGTTTTGTGTTATTTTTTCTTTGGTTGCATGTCTCATTAGGTCTAATTAGTTCATCTAAACAAGAAAAACCAGTGCTCTTTTGGTTAAAAGTCAAAATACCTTTTGATCCTATCTTGTGTGTTCCTTGTTGGATTTTAAGGATTCATGGTCATGATTTTGTGTTTATAAGTTGATAAGATTGCTCAAATCAGCCTTAACACACCTTAATACAACTTATTCACTCCACAGGATCAAATCAAAGTTCACTTAAGTCAAACTTAGTGAATTTTTATAAAAGTCAAATTTTCATTTTGGTCGTTTTTGAATTAAATAGATATTTTTAGTGTGAGTTTAATATTGAGTTTTAGCTTAAAATCTTTTGGGGTACTTAAGTTCAGTTGCTAAACTTAATTAGAAAAATACTAGTTTACTTTTAATCAGCTTAATAAGTGCTTTTTGTCCAACCTCTTTGAGTACGTTTGAAAGTCTTTACATATGCCTGCAGATGAGTAGGTCCAATTTAATAAGCTCACAGATAGCTTATTAGTTGGCCTCATCCTGCGATTATTGGTTCTTTGGAAAGCCAACCAAGCTATCTTGAGGTCCCAAGCTTCATTTTCCATTTTCTAGCTTGTTTGGTAGGCCGCAATAAGCCTTTACTTTGTCCCATTTACGCTCTTTTGACTACTAGATCATAAGTGCTTATCTGCTTATTTCCATCTTATCAGTGTGCTTATTTGTGTATTTTAACTTCATATTAGTAGCTTATAGTTTGTTGCATCTTATTCTGATTCAGGTTTGTGAGCTTATTTGAGCTTAATTCATCAAAATAAGCTCTTAAGCCCACTGTTGAGCTTTTAATCTCTCAAACAGCTTATTATTAAGTTGTAAAATTTTTGTGTTTATTAAAGTTTCATATTTTAAGTAGTTAAGTAGTTTTCAAAAAGAGAAAAACATCAATTTAAATATAGTGATAGCGTTTATTTAATATTTTTTAGCTTTTTGATTTTTTCTTTTGAGCTTATTAATAATCAAATCTAGTTTTTATATTTTTCTTAGTTTTCTGTCACCTTAAGTTATTTTTAGAAAAGGTTTCATAATTTTCCTAATCTGTTTAGTATTTATTATAATTTTTAATAGTTAAAAGTATTAAATAATTAGTAATAAATAATTAAAAAGCATAAAAAATATCTTTTCAGTTTTAAAATTAGTTTTATCATATTTTAGATTTTTCCTAGTTAAAATTTAATTTTTCCAGGTTTATTTTATATTTTCTAGTATTTAAGTGTATTTTAAATAGTAATTAATTAATAATAAATAGATAAAAAGTGTAAAAAATATATTTTTTGTTTTAAAATAAGTTTTATAATATTTTAGATTTTTCTCAATCATAATTTTATTTTTATAGCCTTATTTCATATTTTCTTTTATTTTAGGTTATTAATAAATAGTTTAAAATAGTTTTTAATTAATAATAATTAATTAAATAGTTGTAAAATTAATTTTCTTTTTTCTAATAAATTTCTTTTATTTTTAGGATTTTAAAAATGTCATTTTCATATTTTTAGGTCTTTTATTTCTTAGATTTCACTTTTTATTTGGTGCGTTTCGTAGTTTTAAACGTCGTATTTACAAATGTTGTGGTGATTGTTGTGCTTTCAAATTCATGTCCAAATATCCATTCCAATCAAGGTAGTGTAATTTCAATCCAAATCCTTACTGATCACTATCCTTAGTGATCATTCTATCATCTGAATAAGTTTTGATACACCATTGAGTCTCAGTGGGACTTAACAGGAATTCATTATATTCTCCTGATCTTAATTGCATTAGTGTTTGAACTATTTTAAGTTTCTTACGGTTAGCCATTCACAAGTGGTAGCTTGGCGTAGATAACTTGACGGTTTAAAGACACGTCATCTCCTTTGAATTTTAAGTAAGCCATGAGTATAATTACCAGGCCCGATTCGCTTAGAAGAGGAGGGATATGTTAATTGACTCGTCAAATAGGAAATTGGGAACGTTATTTGAAATTATTTTGCTTGTTAGTCTAAATTCCATAGTTGTCATTTATATTCAAAACGTTATTCAAAACTACATCCCAACACATGTAGTTTGACTAAAATTTTTAATTGTCTTTTTTTAGATTTTCTAAAAATTATAAAATTAGTAGAGTTGCATTATTTGCACAAGAAAACGCAATATGTAATTGTTTTATTAAAAATTAACTCCGACAACCATAGTTGTTAATTAGTCAAAATGACGGAAAATTAATTAACCTGAAATAACTTTATAAACAAATAAAATGGTAAAACATAAAATAAAATCCAAAAAGAAATACATCAAATTTATATTACTGTCTTTGGTACTTTGCTACCAATTTTTAGTTTCACGCCTACTAAGGTTTTTTATAATCATAGTATATAAACTTGATTTTTTTGTCTTTTTATATTATTTAAATTTTTAGCCCAATATTAACATCTTTGTGTCCAATAATAAAGACCAACATAAAAGGGTTACCGTTATACATTAGTAAAGTCCAACAATAAAGCCCAATAATAAAGCCCAATATTAACATCTCTATCAAATTTTCTTTCAGTTGTGAAAAAAAAAATCACGTGCAACAAAGTTAAAAAAATCAACATATTCTCAAACAAATGTCAACAAAAATACTAGTAAAATTGAAATTCCAAAAACATAAAAACTAAAAAATATTATTATAAATGTTAACAAATTAAAAACAAAAATAAAAAAGTAAAAAATTAAAAATCTATAAAAACTTCACATGTGAAAAAATTGATAGGATCTTTTAGTTTGTGTTTTGAATCTGTTTTTTAGCTTATTTTTCTGTTACAAACTTTTTTAGTATCTTAATTTTCCCTTCAAAGAATTACCCTTTCAACATTAGAATGTGTCAAAAAGTAAAACACCACTGACCCACTTGCACAAGCTATTTAACAAGCTCATATAAGCTCTCAATTTTCCCAAATTTGTTTTATATGAGGTGGAGAGCAGACATAGATTATTAACTGTTACATATTTCTATAGCCCAACTGTAATTACCTTACAAAAAGATTAGTACCTTGTCATGGAAACATAACATACGTTCATCGACTTTACACAAAAGATTAGGAATGTTTCAGCACATATTTCTATAGTTATAGCAAAAATATGTTGCAAAACATATCGATTTTTAACAATGCCAATTCAAACATTTACATTGTTAAGTCAACATTTAGTTTCCTTTCTTCTTTTGTGTGTTTTCGGTCCTCCTTTTTTCTGAGTTATGCTCCATTGCCACGCATAAACTTAATAATAAAATAACAACATTTGAAACAAAACATGTGTAAAGTTCTTTGTAACAAAAAATTACCATGTGATGATTAGGTAGAAACTTTTTGAAGTAAATGCAATTTGTTGAAAACTGTTTGAAGTAAATGGTTAGGTAGAAGCTGTTTTCAATGTGTCTTCATAAATAGTAACTCTTGTGAGTATGTGTAAGTGGAAAAAGCAAATCTAGTGGCAATTTGTGCCTGGCTTTTAAAGTGGCTGCACAAATAGTAAATTAATTGGCTATTTTATGTTTTTTGATATTGAATGACAGTAAATGATCCATGCATTATTTTAAAAGCCTGAATGATAAGGAAAAAAGTTCTAAATGTGGAATGCAACACTAATAATAATATGTGATTTCGACAAATAGTGGAGTCTGCATGCATCATGTGAAAGATTCAATTATGAGAACAGGGGATCACTTATGTTAAAAGAATGTTGCCTTTACTAAGAAAACACAAATTCACATGTTAATTTTTTGACAAACCAACTGCTTAGTTGTGTAAAATAACTAAGAAAACACAATGGTTAGTTCTCCTAACTTTTCTAAGCTAAGAAACCATGTTAGCTTTCTATTGTCATCAAGATTCAAGAAATAAATGTTAACATTAAGAAATAAATGTTAACATTCTGCTGGTTATATTAACACTAAGTTTCCTGCTGTTAGTTTTGTTTCAAACTGGTTATAGCCATAGACAAACCTGTTGTTAAAACTTAATTGGCATCATTAGTGAAATTATGTAAGATATTGTAATGAATAAAAATAAAAATTAATATTTTAAATTAAATATGAATAAATTTAAGTGAAAACAAATTACAAAACAGTTATGTATCTATGCTTCTTTTGTTTTTATCTGCCACTTGTCTATTTAAGGTTTATGCCGCTTTATTGTAGAAATATATTTTTAATTTTTCATAAAAAGCAAAGAAGCATGTCTAGACATCCTAAATGTGACGACCAAGAGGCCAATTCTAACAATTGGTCTTAATCTGGAGCTATATTGTTACCAATCTTCGGTAAAGATATCAAGATGGCACAGAGATGACCAGCAATTGCCGGAAAATTACTTGAAATTACTCGTGCAAGGATGAGTTTCATTGAAGAAGGAGAGTGTTGGGAACACGTATGCTCGAGAAAAGCAAGAGTATCTAAGGGTTATCCAAGCTAGAGATGACCAAAGGTCTTGCAGATCGCGCATCGGCGCTGAATTGAGCTCAATGCTCGTTGACAATGACATTTTGTTCAAAAACTTAGGGTTTGATGGATTTCGGTGTGTGGTTTCGCTTGTTTGTTGTGTTTGCAATATGCATGTCGCGTAGTTCTATCATGCTGTTATTTCTATTATTTGTGTGAGCCATCAAACATGATTGTAAGATATTTCATTCAATAAAACGGCTTGTTAGTGTAAGACTAACCTTTCGCTTTTCTTGCATCTTCATGATCATCTTTGGAACAAATTCCCTCTTGCAACAAACACATATCTTTTGTTTGAGTGCACGTCATTGTGATATGTATCGGTGGTGTTTCTAGTTATCCACAAACAAAGAGTAAGTATTCAAACTTGCAAATGCTATCTTTTTTAAAGTAATAAGAGCATATAAAAATATTAATGCAATAAAACATAAAGCGACTTACCTACAAACAAAACACAGAACTAAAATAAATAAATAAATAAATAAAATAATCAAACCGTAACACTCTTAAAGCCATAGGTGAATTGAAACTCATCTACTCGGCTGTCTTTATATTTCTAGTTATGGTGATGCGACTCTGATGCCTAGAGTTCCATTTGCTGCTATTATATGAGGCAAACGAGGGAACTAGAAATAAGCTGATATGGATGCTATAGAAGCCGCAAATAACCTGCATAAGTAAAAGTCAAATCAATTGAAAAGAACATTTATACAACCAAACTAAATAAAGATAAGATTCTTATTCTTTGCAGCCAATGTAAAGATAAGAAAAAAGGTAAGATTATTTGTGACAGAATTTAAAGATAAGATTCTTGTTACTGATTATATAATTTACTTTTTACAATATTCTCACAAAAGTACAACAAAGTGTAAAAAATACTTTATTTTATGTACTCTATACTCCATATTGTACTACATAAATCTGCTCTCTTATTATCACACACACTCACTTTCTTCTCTCTTATTTTCACTCAAGAACAATGGCAACACCAAATGGAAACTTTCAAAATGATGAAGAAGAGTATGAGTTTGTCTTAAACAGTTATTTGCTTTTTGATACTGATGTTAGATGCTTTTGGGGAAGAACCGATTTTAATATGGTTCGTGATAGGCAAGTGAGTGTGTGGATGAGGACAAATATCCTTACTTGGCTGCATCGCCAAGACTTCTACTGGAATGAGATTTATGGAATTAATGGGGAAGAGGAGGAAGAAGATGAAGATGAGGAAGATCTAGAGAATGAGGAGGAGGTGGAAGGTGAGGTGGTGCAGCAAGGTGAAATTGTGCAGCAAGGTCACATAGTGCAGCTCAGGGGTGGAGGAAGAGTTTCAAAGTGAGGTGATGCAACAAAGCGAGGTGGTGCAACAAACTGAGGAAGATGATAAAAATGAAGTGGAGCAACAAGTGAACAATGCTACAAGATTTGAAAATATTTATAATTTGGAAAATAGGATTAGTAGTCTTGAAAATATGTTTCAACGACTCAAAGCAAATAAGAAAAGAAGCTCTGGAACTAAAAAGTAGTTTATGATGATAGTCTTTTTATGTTTTTAGTATCTTATTAGTTTTTAGTTGTTAAAAAATGTTTTAATGTTTTGTTTATGTGCTATCTATGCAACATCAATATTTCATATGTTTTTTCAAATCTATATAGCAGGCGTGGTAAGATCAAAACATCAATCTTGTTGAAAATCTTAACACGCGAAGATATTCTTACAAATCAAATAATCGTGTATAAAAAATCAATTAATTACGTACACCATCATATAACATATTCACATGTGACAAGTTTTAACAATTACAGTACATAAAAATGAGGTAGGTTCAACCGCCATAAGTTTCTCTTTATTTATAATTAATATACAAAACCTTGAATCTCAGGAGGTTTTATTACATGAAGTAAGCTAATAATGGACGCCAACTAAAAACATCAACTTATCTTCACATGTTAAGATAACTAGAGTTCAACTTTCTAATTACTAAACATATCTAATTACTAAACATATAGGAGAAAAAAAATATTTTATCTATAATCATGAATCAAAATCTTAATCCACTTACTGATGATGATGATGATGATCATAATCAATGGAGGATGGTCCTGATTAATGATGATTGTGGTGGTGGAAAATGGCAAACATATTGGCATTTGTGGTGTTGATGACAATTTTATTTTAAAAATGATTTAATGTGTTTTGGAAGAAAGAGGAAAACCACTTAAAAACCCTAGCTTGAGAATGAGATTTTTGTTTGTGATTACATTTGTAGTTAAAGTCGAGTTAGAATATATTTCTTTTATGGACTTCAATCTTTTGGGCCTCTTTATGTTTTTGAATCCGGTTAGTTGTACTCTTTTTATTCTTGTTGGATCAAACTAATTTTGATTTTTAAAGTTTTTATCTTCACATGTGAAAAATATTATTAGTTGTACCGACGGACGGACCGGCGAGAAGACCCGGCCGTCCGGTCTCGCTCTTTTACCTTATTTTCGGTCTCGGTCCGGTCTGGTTCCGTCCGGTCCGACAAAAACCGAAAATATATACGATTGGTCTCCGGTTTTACCTTCAATCGGTCTTCGGATTGCGGTCGGTCTCGGTCGGTCGATGCGATGCTCACCCTTATATAAAACTACAACATCTATACAAAAATATATACATTTTTATAGAATCTTACGATCATGATCTAATTCTCTGATTACAATCTTGTAAATGATAGGTTTTGTAAATGAAAATATTTGAAAATGAAAGGTTTAAACCGTATTTTTTACATGCAAGTTGATATTTATGTATATCTATCTTCCACAATCAACATTACAATTTCACTCTATTCAATACCCCTCTTTTCACATTAAGAGTCTGTAAAATCTAACTACCAAAAATTTAGAAGATTGAAAGGTTAGTTCAAGTCCGGATTTTTTTTTATTTTATTTATTTATTTTTATGATCCTTCATCCATTAATTTACTTATCAAATGTTAATGTTTAGTATAAGAAATGAAGTAATGTGTTACAACTTTGACTAAAGAATAATGATAAATAAGAAATAGTTTATATAATCTGTCCTATTTGTAGATGAAGTAATGTGTTACAACTTTGACTAAAGAATAATGATAAATAAGAAATAGTTTATATAATCTGTCCTATTTGTAGATGAAGTAATGTGTGTTTCAATATGATCTTTTATATTGTAGATGAAGTAATGTGTGTTTGAATATGATCTTTTATATTGTAGATGAAGTAATGTGTGTTTTGAATATGATCTTTTAAAATGTGAGTTTATATAATAGTTTAACACAACTTTTACTAAAGTTGGCCTATAATTTGGTTGATTTGTGTTTGAATATGATCTTTTGTAAGTTGATGTTTTAAGGGTAATCAAAATATAGTTTCTGAAATAAAGGGTATTTTACGGTAAAGCGAGACAAGTGATCAAGTATTTATAGCTGGGAACTCGCTTCGATTAGTAAAACTCTAGCTCGAAACTTGTCTCAAACACCTTAAAGCTTTATTTTCAAGCGTACAAACTCAACTCGAGCTCAATTATAGCTACTTTTTAAGTTGGCCTATAATTTGGTATATCATAAAAAGTGGTTAATAATTATAATCGAACAATTTTTCATGTTATTGACCTTTATAGAGTTAATTGTATCAAAACTTCATTCTTAAACTAGTTAGTATAGATTGTTAGTAATATCCTCAATAGGTATTTAATGTTAATTCTTGATAATGGAACATCTAAAATATTTTATGTTTTATAAACATATGATGTTTTGTTGTTTTATTGGTTAGTATATAAAGGTAATGTTAGTCAATATTTAGTTAGTATTGATTGTTACTAAGATCCTCAATAGGTTTTAGTGGTTTGTTTTTTTAATGTTAAAGTATTATGTTTTAAAAAACATTTAGTTGATTGATCATCAACATTTGAATGGCAAAAAAGCGACTAAGTGTAATGCGGGATGGCTCGGCAATTTGTTTTCAAGTATGTACACAACACTTTCAAACAACAACAGGTAAAAATTTTAAAATGCATTTATTTATATTTAACATTATAACATGATGTTAGCATTGTGTACCAAATTAAATCTTGTATTTTTGTATATGTTTTTGACAGGAACTACCACAAGTGTTTGATGATCACTTCTACCTTTGGAAACAACATGCTTTATCTTCAGGAATGATATGGATAGGTATAAGGTTGAGCTTGAAAGGATTGATGGAAGATGGGTATGGTGACCAGATTGGATTGATTTTGTTCACTCAAATGTGCCAGCAAATGCCATAGATATATACTTTATAAGGCAAGGAGTAGATTCTTATTATGTTACTGTTTATGCGGAAGATGGATCGGAATGCTATGGATATGAAAGGAATATCATAGGTCATAGACTTACTTGATGCTTGGTTCAGTACACTCACGCAAAATCGTAAACGACCAAATAACCTTTATGTAACTTAAAAAATTTATTAATTTTTATAAAACTATGAATTGTTGATATTATAATTATATCTCTTTACATGTAATCCATGATAGATTCTACCGGAGAGTTCCAAACATATTGGTGAACAGATTTGAATTAGGCTGTGAAAATTTGTTCTTCAATGTTGACCACATGAGGGTTTGGTTGGATTTGAATTCAACAAAAAGGGACAATTGTTTTTTTTCGGACCCGAATGGGAAGCTTTGGGGAATCACGAGTTGGTTTAGAATCACGGACAAAGAATTGTGTTTACAAATAAATAACAACTTGTCATTGTTATAATTAGAGGTGACGGGTTTGGGACTTTCAAGAGAATATTACCAACTATGATAGGAGAGGATCCGTCCAATACAGTTCGTGACATCAAAGGTATGGTTATTGAACAAATACAATTTTAAGTATAAAATATTTTTGGTCGATGACCATCATATATGTATTTTATAATGCATATAAGAAGTACGGCTTCAATCGCCGTTGGCCTTTACATGCTGATCATGATGATGAAGAGAATGTTTTTTATACACCTCTATGTGCATACGTCAGTGACTCATTCAAACTAGTAAGAATTAAAATCTATTTCTTGCAAATGTTTTATTTTAAATGATGATCATGATGATGAAGAGAATGCCTTGTTGTTTGTTTTATTCTGAAATGTTTAGATAAAAATTGAAGTGAGTTTTTTTAAATTGACAGACAATACCGGCTAACTTCTGTGGACCACCACGCTTCATGCATACGTACACAAGGCATATATGTTGTCCACAGCGCGTGGGTTACCGATGGTCATAGAGATGTGATGCGACGAGTTTACAACCGAGAAAAAATCATGTTGTAATGAAAGGCGCGGAGGGGTTTTGGCTTTAATGGGTTGTTCGACCAAAAATGATCGTTTTAAGATGGTTCAATCATTCCTGAGCGTGTTGGAGAAGGCAAATTCGGGTTCCCATATTCCATGTTTAACTGAAGCATGATATGAATGAATAA
>OU343225.1:170354665-170412160 GCA_910596185.1 Chrysanthemum makinoi
TGTTAGGGTTTTAAAAACAAACACACCCTTAGACTTTCTTACTCTTTGTCTAGTAAGATTATTGAAAAGATTAAAAAAAATTGTATTTGTTAGATAAAAAAATTGTATTTGTTGGTATATATTTGTTTCTTTTTTCCGGGTTTAATATTTGTGGTGTAGTATATTTTTATAATTTATATTTTTGTCTTGGGTTGTCTGAAAAATTGTAATTTAACATCAAAAAATTAACTTTCATGATGATGATCTTTTTTTGATAATGATTTTTGCTTTGGATTGTATGTATATTCTTGTAATTTAGATTTTAAGAGTCTTTTTGTCAAATATAAGTTACTTACATTTTTATTTTAACTTTTTATCTTCTTCTATACTCCTTTATAAAGGATTTAGGACACTTTAAATAGTAGTCTTAAAATTTTTAAGACCAAAAATAAAAGTTAATTAGCTAACCATTATAATTAAGCATACATATGTGTGTGTTTTGGTGGTTGGAGCGTTGAGTAGGATGAAAACATAACATATTTTATTGTATTTTGTTTTGTTTTTTTTGTTGTTGGATATGAAAATTAAGTCCGATGATGAGGATTTATTTTAGTATAGGTAAGCATTGTTGTTTGATTAGCATTTACGGTTGGATTTTTGGTTCCAACAGGGATTTGTTTATATCCATTAATAATTTACCATGTTTTGTTAAAACAGTAAGTTACCGTCCTTATGAGATCATGCTAGAGAAAAAATTTGTACTTCAAAAACGACTCTTAACACTCTTCAAAATATAATAACTTCGCTTAAGCGCAATTTTGGCAAAAGCGAGACGGTAGCGAGGAACTAGCGAGGTATCCGACTATATTGTTTGAATCATAAAAATGTGGTGCGTCATGATTAAAATTAAGTTTTAAGTTTTAAGGTTCATGATGTCTCTTTGATCGTAAAAAGATTACCATGATAATCGATTATACATTACTTTTCAGTTTTAAGTGTAAAGCTGAATAGTTAGTATCAGATGATGATGTCGAAGCATACTTACCATCATTCAAAATAATCAATTAAGTTTAATCATTGAGAATACTACATCGACTACACTAGAAACCAAATGATATACTTATTAGTCTCATGTTCAAACTTTTTCATTACCTCTTTTACAAATAATTTATAAAAATAAAATTGTGCAAGTGGTCATTTATCAAGGTTAAGTTTCATTAAAATGTTTTTATATATTATTTGATACATTTTAAATTTTTATTAGTTGAATTATAAAATATTACAACCTTTTGCAATTACGTTATGATATTTTCACGTCACACGAAACACTTACCACAATATCGCATATTGTTAATTGTATGTTGCTAGAAACTTCCGTTGTGAAGCACGGGTACTCGCCTAGTATTAAAATTCGTATATATTGATACCCTTCTAGTAAATTCTAATTTATTGATTATTGACTTTAAAATGCACGGACATCATAAGTAGTTTTTTTTTCGTGCTATGTTGTTGTTTGTGTTTTTTTAAAATTCTGGCTTTTTTTGTATTTTTTAAAACTATATGGATTTTTTTGGGACTTTCATATTAATGTGTTGACTAATAGTATTTGGTCCATTCGTTTTTAACCTACCTAATTTTTTATTACTGCTCTCTCAATTGTCGATCATCTAACCATGGCAGGGAAGCCAAACATTCAAGAACTCTTGGCGGCTTGTGGTTCCCTTGACCTTGCCACCTTGCTTTTGGTTCCTCTTACGTGAGAATTGCATTTAGAAGATCGGAGTTCTTTTAAATCGTTTGGAAGAGGAGCATGACCAGTTGGAAAGCAGGTTCACAAAAAGGAGAGAACCATTATGGAAACCCACGGGTATGGGCCTTTCATTGGGGAAGTTGTAGATGGTTTAAGGGGTTTGGTGGAATTGCAACGTGTTGATAGGGAGACATTGGTTGCTCTGGTGGCCATACGGATGTGGTGCGTGATGGGATAGCATTGAAGGAGAGAGCAAGTTGGGCTAATGGAGCGGAATGAGGGGATGTCGATTAGTTTAGTAGTGCATTGGCTTTTTGTTGGTGGTTTTGGTTCGCTTGGTTGATGGGTTGTTTGCGACTTTTATTAGTTGGATTAGGCATGGTTGGTTAGTATTATTAGTAATGCTTTTATAAAGTTATCGCGTGTCTTGATGGATGTACCCTTTAGTAGGGTACCATTTTGTTTTGTGTAGGATAATCCATCTGATGTAAGGAAACTATTGTAAGTTTGTCTATGGTAATGGAAAATCAGTATCTTTAGCCTATATATGTTTTATTCTTTTATCTATTTTTTGTGTGGTAAGGTGTTTTGTAGTGGTTTAGACGTGTTGTGAGGTTTAGGTTTTCTATTCAATTGTGCGACTACGTAGTCTAAACTTTTCTATGATGCTTTTTTGGATAGGACTTTGTAGTAAACTATCTTTTGTTGGTAGTGGTGCAGTGGATTGTCCCTTTTCTTTTTGTATAAATGTTACTTGTGCCTTGTGTTTAGTTGTGTTTGCTCTTGTTGAATGATATAGTGATTGTGGTGCTTTATGTGGCGTCACGGTTGTCTTGAACTTGGTTTTGCGTGCGATAGTGATGCACTCGAGTCGGATGTGCCTTTTGAAAGGAGATTATTAACGCTTCGTGAATGGGAGACATAGTGCGTGCGTTGCTTTGAATTCTTTGCCGCATTATGGTACACTGGATGACTTGATCAATGAGGTTCTTCAGGAACGGCATGATCCGGTTGTGGCGAATTCGGTTACATTTCTCGAGGGGAGTCGGGCACATGAGCATTTTAAACGGAGTTCGTTTGGTGAATGCTTTGTGAGGCTCATAAATGCCGAGCTTCTGGCCGGGCTACATCATAAGTATTAGGTGCTGCTGTATCAGTTTTATTGTCTTTGTCAAGTGTTTGTTTGTGTGAGATCAAGGATCGTGAGTTTCAAGCATAATGTGAAGTTAAAGTGTAGCTACTTTTATCGCCTGTTTAGTTAGTGATAGTTTAGCTGCTTTGTGGTGCTTGGTTAGTTTACGGTGTGTGATAGTTTGTTTTCGCGATATCGTGTTAAAGTTTTATTCAATTGAAGTTATGTTCTTTGTGTTTCCCTTGGATCCTTTTCCTTGTATTTGTGTATAGAATTCATGGCATTATGTAGATATGTGATAGTGTAATATCTACTACTTGTGTTTACATTGATTGAAAATGGCATGGCTTAGCTGCCTTTTTCTGCCTTGTGATTTACCTAGTTGGTCTGAACATTGTTCGATACCTTAGAGATTCCGATGCTGCAGTGATTCTTGTACATACCACACCTAAAGTCTTTTACATTAGCCTATTTAGTTTAACTATCTTATATTAAGGAGAAACAAACCGGTGAATGTTTATGCCATCATTCTTTTTAGCCTTTTAGCTTAAGTTGGATGTGCCACCTTGTTCCTCTGGGAAAAGTTGTTTTCGGATCTGTTAGGAATTAGAAATTCCATGTGAAGTCTTGGAGTCCCTGACTATGACTAGCATAAGTTGGCTTCGTAGACATATCATTATTTACTTGTTATTTATTTAGTTATTTAGTTTAGAGTAACACCGTGGAGGACGGACGGGTCTTTACCCACTGTATGCCGATCCACATCCGAGAAGGAGGGCGTTTAGTTTGTAACTATAAATACCCTCTACCTCCCCAGGTAGAGGGTTGGACCTTTCACTCAATCTAACCTTTCTTTCTTTGTTTTACTTTCTCTCTCTAGAAGGCTCACTTCTACTTTCTCTCTCTAAACTCTTAAACCATACGTCTAATATTATTATGTTATGATGTGTTTGTGAAATCCAATATGTTACAATTGGTATCAAGAGCCATGGTTTTGATCATCTCTCTTACATATCCTTGGATTTCTAGTGGTTTTAGATGGTTTTGAGTTTGAAAAAAGTTAGTGGTTTTGCATCATTTGGATCATTTCTTGTGTTAAAGTTTGAATTTTGGGTGTACTTTTGTGTTTAGAACCATTGTAAGTGCTTGGGTTTGGATTTGGTAAGCTTGAATCACTGTGGTTGAGCTTGTTTTGGATTGAAAGTGTGTTTTGAATTTTTCTTCTAGTGACTTGGTTCTCGTAGTGTTTTTCATAAATGCGACTTTGCTTCATAAAAGGTAGCGGTTGTAGTGAGTGATTGTGTTAGCGATTTGGTTCTAGCGACTTGTCTATTGAGACAAGCCGACAAACAGTACAACTTAGTGGATTCTCTCTGACTAGCGACTTGGTGAAATTAGCGACTTGCTTTCAATTTTGTTAGCGACTTGTACTTAGTATTCTTAGGGACTTGTGGTTAGTGACTTGGTTCATAGCGACTTGTGCTTAGCGACTTGAGGATTTAGCGAGTTGTTACGTAGCAACTTGGTGACTCTAGCGACTTGTCTTACTAGCGACTTGTTGACTTTTCCCAACAAAACTTCAAACGGCCATAACTTTTGAACCGTAACTTCGTTTTCAGCGTTCTACCCATCAAAACGACCGTGAGAACGAGAAGAATGGCACGCCGATTTTAGTCAACCTTTGAGGCCTAAATCCTCTCCGAATAGAAGTTATTGAGGTTTTGTGTTTTGACCTAAATTTCGTAAGCGGGCTTAGACCAATCCAAATCTCAACCAAACAATATCTCTGCTATTCCTACTAACAATCATAAGACCTAACACACAATTGTCTATCACGTATGCGATCCATCGATTATCTTAACACGTTCCATTGGTCACTATATCACGGTTTCTTCTTGATTTTAGTAAAATCGCGAAGATTCTATATCTCGGTTTAAATCATAAACTTGTAAAATCCCGTGCATACTACCACATCATGTCTATTCTCTTGACCCATGATTTGAAGTGCTTAAATGTATGATCTTTGTAGGCAACAATGATAATGTTTGCTTCTATTTGCGATTAAAGATGATTGAATCAATCAATGAGGATGTGATATCTCGGGTTCGGATCGAAGAAAGATTTGCTTTGTTCAGGCTCTGAATGCCTTGCAAAGGCAATGACGTTGAACCTTTTCAGACTTCACTCACCTCATGTTACTTCTACACATAACAAAGGAACGAAACATATATTGCCCTCTTCCGTCGGGACTTATCCACATTACAGAACTTTCTTTGTAAACCTCGAGCAATTGGGCTACAACTTGACAAAGAAGGTTCAAAAGGATAGTTCTAGTTGCACTTCAAGTGATCTACAAACATTTTATCTCATTCATTAGAGATTCACATTAGACTATGATCAAGACATGGTGAAATGTCTTTCAAAAACACACTTGGAATGGAAATTAGCGTGTTCATAGAACACTTATCCTCATGGATGTGGAGAAGTATATTGAGGAGTTACACCAGAAGATGAAAAAGTGGATGAGTGTGCGAGAGTCTTTGATTGAGAATAGTTGTGATAAGTTGGGTAATGTATATCTGTTGAAGAATGGTGTTGCTAAATCTGGGAATGTCGGAAATAATGATGAGTCGGGTAAAACACGGATGATGGATCATTGACCTTGAATCGAGGCGAGATAGATAAGCTTAACATAGCCGGTCCGGTGACTCTTGTTACACATGATGTGGATGCGAATATCAGACCGAGAAATTGAGCAGGTGTCATCGATGAGGTACCCTTTAGCTGATCAACATAGTGCATCTGCTAAGTACCTAAACATTCGATCTTAATGCTAAACATGATTATGAAATGTTCCTTGGTTGGTAGTCTAATAATTTCAAAGCGAATGATATGGTTGATAAAAGGTTTTGATGAACTTTCATACAAATTCTCAAAACTTGAAAACGTGCATTTCACTTGAAATTGCGTCTGAGTAAGAGGAAAGTTTTCAAACTAAGAAACCATGTAAAATCCGGAATTTCACGAATTCGTGAATTTTGAAATAAAGATTTTAAAAGCTCACTTCAAGCCAACAACTCGACTATCAACAACTTGAAGAAACATATTTATGATATGCATGTGAAAAGTAATTTGGTTACAAGTAATTCTGATGTTAATACTATTGATGATATTCAAATAGAAATGATAATTAGCGGTTTTGTGGCCAAATTACTAAAGGAAAATGAGTCTTTGAGAAAGCATTACATAGAACTAAGTGACTCTGTCAAAGAAGCTAGAACTAAGTCAATGGAACAAACAAACTCTTTGATAGCAAAATTGATGAACTCAAAGCTCAACTGAGGGAAAAGAGTTTGCTATTGTTGCCTTAAAAAATGAGCTTAGGAAAACTGTAGGGAAAAGTGTGAACACTAAGTTTACAAAACCATCAACTTTGGGGAAAGGTTTCTCATCCCATTAGAAACCGGTCCATTGTTAGGCAGCCCTCTGGATTTATATCGAAAGACCAAAATTTTCAAAAACGCTGTTTTGCCTCCCAAGTTGATGAAACAAGTTTTGTCAAAGCCAGTCACTTCACGGAGTTACCTAAGAATAAGGCTTCTAGCTCCGTTAACTCTCAACGTGTACTTCTACTCCCGGCACCTCTAGGATTAGTTGAAGGTGTCAAAACCAAGCATTAAAACCGGAGAATTCATATGATATGATGACGTGGAAGAACTATCTAGAAAAAGTTAGGAAAAGGCCTGAGATTCGAAAGGCCGGAATTTTGGTGCAAGCCACAGGGTGAGGAATTCTCTGAGATTTCAAGAGCCTTTGCTAGTATTTGTAAACCACTACTTAGGAACAATCTAAAGACTAGATCTATTTCGAATCCAACAAAATTTGTTTGCTCAAAGTTATGCAAAATGTATTTTTAATGCTAATCATGATAAATTTTCACAAAATCCCGAAGAAATAAATGCTCATGCAATGGTACAACTGTTAAGTCTAGTTCATACTAAGTCATCACAATGCATATGAAGCAAATGAAACAAAAAGCCTGCATAGATGGTTACCAACTGCTAAATCTTTAGAAACTAGGAATAAGGATAAGTCTTCTACTATGCATAAGAAGCCTAACAATCCTAGACCTTGCCATAAGTGGATACCATCACGGTAGAAGGATGATGGACTTAGGTGGATACCTATAGGAAAGATGTTTACCAATGCAATCTCAAGGTTGACCGTGAAACCCAAAGGGTTTGGATACTTGTGTTACTAACCAAAATATATGCAATCAAGTTTGTAATATTAGTGTAGGTAGTCCTTACTAAGTTCAGAGATGCCGATCCTTCAATATGGGTGGCAAAGTATGGATAACAAGGTTGATATCTCATAACTCACGGGTTCAAGTTACTCAACATTGATATTCAATGCATTTCTGGCGTCTGTTATAAGTTGGTACCGTACTTCATCATTATGAGTCGGATAACACTTCAGGCCGTTCCTCATAGAAAAGAAAGGTTATGCGCTTGATGCGCTTTATCTTGATAAGAAGAGAAATCTTCATGTTTATGACCATTCTCATCGACATTCTTCATCAACAAGCTTCATGTTTCTCCCATGCTCATTCGGTCATCAAGTGGATCTACATTCATTGGTGTATATTCTTATTCACTTGGTTAAATCAAAAATGCAACCGGATGCAATTTTTGAGGAAAATGAATTTACTATGGATGTTTGAATAATGGTCATACGACTCTCCTCCAACGCCTAATGTTTCACTTACTAAGGTTAAATGGGAGTTATTGTTTAGGATTCATTGTTTCGGAATATATTTGATGAGTATTTCCAACGCTAGCGAATGTTGATCATCTATGAAGTACAACGGACTACTCCAGCCCGATCTCTAGTTATTCCTCAAGGTGTTGATAGCGACTATCATAATATTGCGATTTGCACTCATGATTAATGATCCGCTCTTTGGTATTCCTTTACCAAATCTTCACGGATTATTGTTCATGAATAATGATCGCTCTTTTGGTATTCCCTTGCCAAATCTTCACGGATTATTGTACCTTCTAATGTGCACTCTGTAAATCAACCAAATGAACATTGAATAAAATGACAACCTCATCCTCTTGAAGACATTATTGGTGAATCTTCCAGATCAGTCTGTACATGTATACCTTAGGAAGAATGCATTGATGTTGAGGAATCATTTGTCCCGGTTTATTCAGTGGGTCAATGTACATCCAGTTGTATATTTATTCACATGTTGGACATTTGACACAAGTTGATTACTTTGGAGTTAATCATTTATGACTTATTTGAGATTAAAGTTGACTTTCACAAAGGCGTGTTCTTATTTGATAACTTGCCCGGGCTTAAGAATTTGAGTTGAAGACTTGTTTTATCTAGTTACCAGCAGTCGGGGTAGATGGTTGAAGACCTGGTTAACTATCACTTTAAGGAGTTACGTTGTTTTACTCAGTGACAGCAAATAATGGGTTGTGGATATTCACAAGAGGTGTTAATGTCTCATACTTTGTTTGAGTATTGAGTACTTAGAGATTTTCTTGGAGCATAAATTCTCGACACCGTTCTTCCATCATTAAGTGCAAGCTTAGGATACAAATGTGGGAATTCGACTTAGGTTTCAAGTTTGGTATCGAGGTTTTCTTAATGTTGGTCACTTCAAATTGTCACATATGGGTTGATAAAGATAGTCAGAGAGAGTTTACGTAGCGGTTGATTCTCACGAGTTCATTTGAGCTAATTTTTGTTCTTCTATTTCAAGAATATTTGGTATGTATAATGTGTTCTTGCGGTCGGTATCAAAACCAACAAGGGGAAGGAGACACATTTAAATACACAGCAGTACATGTGATGAACTTAATAATACTTCTCTATTGAAGTAATCCCGAGAAAGACAAATGTCATAACCCGGAGAAACTTCGTGTCTAAGCGTAACCTTTGATGTGTCATTCCAACTATTTGGGGGAACGATGCATTACTCCAACCATTTGGGGGGAAGTGGTCTCTGGAGACTTTTGGTTTGTGGTACTTCAGCGTTCAGTTGGAAGAAATGTGAGAAGAATATGTGGTATGTGAGATGATATTGCTTATCGACATCTTCTATATGGTTTATGATAAAGTGCTTCCGGTTAGTGCTTCATGTACATAATGTAATGATGATTCCAATGAGATCGCAACCATCAGGGGAGAGATATGTGTACATCAAGGTGCGCAACATACTCATGATCGAGCTTAATCGGTTATTCGGAGTTGACATCGCGGAGGAGATCGTGATTCAACGATTCTTGTGATGCCGTTGTCTCTACTCTAGTTGAATGCGTGTGTACATTATGGGCTGATTGGTTATATGGGAGATCTGGAATACACTTAAAATAAAGATGTTGATGTATTGCTCCTGAATAGACAGCGAACCAATCTCGAAGAGTAATGTGTACATCGGGGGCGCAACATGTTCATGTATCGGACTTCATCAGTTATTCAGTTTGATAACCAACTGCGGCGATCAATGTTTCAACTTGTTTCTTTGGGAGTGTTCCGTGTTCTTAGGGTGGCGAGCTTCATTCATAAGAGACCATTTTTCATTCAACTTCTTGGGGAAATGGTCTTTATTCTTAATTTGTCGGTTTGGGGGGAAGCTACCAAAGTCTCACTTCGAGAAGGCTCAAGTTCTCTGATTGAAGAGCCTCGAAAGATTTGGTGGTGAAAGTTTAAGAGATGATGACTTCTATCTTCTTCAAGTCTTGAACGATTTCTTTATCTATTTTCGTAATCATCATCTTCTTAAACTATTTCTCTATCTTTGTATATAATTTTCAAAAAAGCAAAAATACAAAATAGAAAACCAACAAAAACAAAATAGAAAAATATAAAATCAACAAAAGCCCATAAAAATGAGAAAATTGAAAAATACCAAAAATATGTTTTCTCAAGACATGTCTTCCGGTATCGATAACATCTACGGTCTTAGAAATGTCATTCAATAATGGCACGGGACTTTAGATGAAGTTGACGAGGAGGTGTAAATATTTCTTTCTAAACATGTCTCAAAAAATGGCTACGATTATTCCGATTTATGTCGTTGCTTAAACCATGGCTTGCTATTATTTGAGATAGCAACCCGTTTCTTGAAAGGAAAGTGCTACGCTTAAACGATTTTCAAAATTAGTGCACTTATCCTAATACTATTTGAGGAAAGTATGTCGAAGGACTGCTGTTCCTACACAAATGTTTTTCTTCTAAAATTCTTGAGAAAAATATTTGGTGTTTTCAAATTGGTGGTAAATGAGTTGCTTGAAAATCAATCGAATCAAAGTTTTATAATAATTGAAAACTCAATCAATGACTTCGGCTTTTAAACTTTTCGATAAAATAAGTCATTGATTGAGGGGGAGAATGTTTTTCAAATCTATATCATCTAACGAGATTATCTAATTATCCTATATGCTTAATTGAAAATGATGTTAACCTACGTTGAAGGACTAGGTGCCTAGGATATGATTGTTAGGATTAGATGATTAGAGTTTGATGAACACATTATTCCCATGCATTATATGATCTGATTAATATGTTGAATTGACTTTTATTAGTCGATTGCTATTTGGGTGATGTCGACCACCATATATTTGTATGTGTGTTCACTAACATATGCAGTTATATTGGTATATAAGAATGTTCCCGATCCGGATCCCACAAATGAAGATGATTGGATGCGGAAAGGAAAGGGTAACTATATCTTAGGTTGACAAATGAAGAAGCAGAGCTTAATGGACTTCTATGGAGAGTTGGCATGGAAAAATGCAACGTAAGAGGTCTCCTGCATCGGCATATGGTTTTCTTCATCGACAAAATGAAGAAAGCGGAATTTGACCTCGGTTGGCATTAAAATGCAACATATGAAGTCTCAACATCGTGAGACGGTTTTCTTCCAAACTCACGACAACAACAGAAGCTTCTTAACCACCTAACGTATCTTTGTGCAGGATAATTGTGATGATACCATTTTCTTAAAACAATTTTTAAAATAATATTGTTTTAAAAAATGGAAAAATATTGTTTTGAAAATAAACTAGACTAAATTTTGAAAATCACCGGACTTCAATTTATCAAAACTTAAGTCACTCAATCATCGACTACGGTCATCGATTGAGGGGGAGTGTGATTTAAAATAAAATATTTTCAAACGATTTTTCATCTATCAAGTCCGTTTGTACGAAATAAAGTGGTGATCTAAAGATTTAATGTTATGTCATGGTATGATTTTTCTTTTGAATCAAGGTCTTTCAAAATGAAATTTTTTCTGTTCTTGTTTGATTGTGAAATTGTTTTATTTTACTTAAAGATCTCTTAAAACTATCATACCGGACACTAACAATCTTTAATGTCTTAAAATGGTCCTTATCTGTCATTTTTCAAAAATTGAATCTTGCCACGTCTTTCCCTAAAACTTTCTAAATGATTTAAATCAATCGGGATCAAAATCTCAATTGGTTTGAATCATTTTTGATCGGGGGAGAGATCGTGATTTAAATATTAAATCTGTTTTAATGGAATCGGTTTTAGTCATTTATAGGCACTCCTGCCTCCATGTGCCAAACGATTTCAAATACACAATGCACATGTTGAGGAGGAGGATTTATCCAAAAACAAGATGAGTATTTAAACCTGGCCGCATATTCTCCCATGTTTTCTAAACCTAATTAAATCACTTGGGATCCAAAATCTCAAAGGGTTTGATATTTTTGATCGGGGGAGAATTTGTGATTTAATTATGAAATTTGATAAAAGATGAACGTTTTGATTCAAAGTGCAAGTTCTCTCTAATATGTGTCAAACTCTTTCGTATATCGATGCACATATTGAGGGGGAGTGAATGGTTTATATTGGCAATCGTGAAAAGTACTTCAAATAACTCTTTCCTTTATGTGATAAAATGATTTCAAATATTCTATGCACATATTGAGGGGGAGAATTTACCAAAGAAATTCAAATGGCTTTTTCTAAGGAAATTGTGATCAAGAAATTATTTCAAAGAACTCTTGTCTCCATGTGCTAAACAATTTATAAAATCATATGCACATGTTGAGGGGGAGCATTTCAAAATGATCAAAACTATTAAGGTACAAAATGCTTTGATTTTATATCACAAGTACCTTGATTGTTTTTCCAAATGATTTCTCAAATGGTTTTAAGGAAGAATGAACTGTACCAAAAGACCGACCATTTTACTTTATGCATGGAGTTATAAGGATGGTGAGGTTAGGTATTAGTTCCCACGATCCGCCAGAACCGGAGGGATCTACCCAGGGACAATCCACTAGATAGTGTAGAGTCCTTAGATATATTGAAAAAAGGAGCAAAGTGAGATACGGGAAGAGTGCGGACTGAGACAGAGCTAGTACTGGAATAAACCCAACAAGGTTCTAGTTATGAAGTCTCGATAAGCAAAGAAGGGGTTGAAGAATGAAAAAAATTGAATGTAAAAAGGGTGAAAAGAAATAGCCCTCCAATAATTCAACCTTAGGGCAGAAACCGGGTTCAATACATATGCTACTGGTGGTTACTAAGGTAACACTGGTATTGAAGACAAGACGTCATGGACCCAGTGACGCACTGCACTAAACTTCCCAAGCTACTCAAGTTCCTCTTAAAAGGACTTGTTTCATTCTCACAGGGAACCGACATAATCTATCAACTTTCTCTTAGAGATTGTTGATATTGAAGAAGGAGACCCTCTCCATAGTCTCCGATATAGGAAACCAAATGTACACTATTGAGTCTAGAGCCAAGAGATCATCCACAATATCTCATTAGGACACTAAATTCTTGAAGACTTGCTATTTCACACAATGTGGAAAGTAAGAATATATTAAGAGTCCTACGCATTATCCTTGTGGTATTGCCAGAACATCCGAGTGATATGTAAAAATATTCACAATGAAGATGGAAATCCTTCTAGAGCCAACATCAAACAAGCTCTTGGTGGGTGACATGTGAGATCTTCTCGTAAGATCAAGCTTGTGACAACTGGATAGAAACAATGGGGCGATTCAATCTTGAATCAACCTTGGTCTAGGAATGGAATTGACGAATACTTTTGGAAAAACCATTCGATGTGCAAATCTTCTTTTCTCTAGCACGTCGAATGTGTATTCATTTTCAAATTCAAAAAGTATCTCTGATTGAAAAAATACTTTTAGAAAAACCGTTCGATGTGCGAATCTCTTCTTTTCTCTAGCACATCGAATGTGTACTCTTTTCAAATATAAAAAGTATTTTTGATTGAAAAGTGATCTTTCTCATAAAAGCTTTGTCGTATTGCAAAACTCTTTCTTCTAAGCAATACGCGATTGTTTTCAAATCAATTTTTCATCAATCGTGAATCTCAATTACGCTGGTTCACTCACTCCATGTTGTCTTCTTTGAGACGTTCCGGTTTGAGAACAGCTAGAGCATCTGCGAAACCCTGTCAAGGAGATTCTTAGGAATCCTACGATCACAGAGTACTTGTACTTGATCAAGCGGGAATCGTGGGCGTGTACCTCAATTCAACGAAAGTGATCAAAGACACTTTCGTGTGTTTTATTGCTAACTGTTATTTGCAGGTACATTTGGACGGTTGCAGCTGATCAGAATTGAGGAGTCAATCCAAAGCCGCATGCTCAGACTAGCACAATTTAGCTCGTAGATATATCGTTATTTACTTGTTATTTAGTTAGTTATTTAGTTTAGAGTAACACCATGGAGGACGGACGGGTCTTTACCCACTGTATGCCTGATCCACAGTCCGAAGGAGGACGTTTAGTTTGTAACTATAAATACCCTCTACCTCCCAAGGTAGAGGGTTGGACCTTTCACTCAATCTAACCTTTCTTTCTTTTTTTACTTTCTCTCTCTAGAAAGGCTCCCACCTTCTACTTTCTCTCTCTAAACTCTTAAACCATACGCCTAATATTATTATGTTATGATGTGTTTGTGAAATCCAATATGTTTCAGGATCTCTGTGGACGCTTAGGGTATAGATGGATATAGTTTGCATCTGTGCATTTGGGTACTTTATTGAGACCTAATAATGCAAACATTATTTTTTGTTTTTTCACATGTGAAAGTAAAATTCAAATGTGCAGAATTTTAATTCTAACAAATTGAAAATATTTTTGATGAATCCTAACAAATTGCATCTATCAGTATTACAAAGTAATTACACACATAAACTTCCGTTAACATAATTAAACATACATTACCCAAAATACCATTAAGTATTATAGTTATTTTGTCCTAACCATCGACATTACATAATTAAACATAAACAGATTCACCTAAAAGATACTACATAGCATACCTTATGATCTACCAAAAGTCATAGAATCCTAAAACATCCACATTACATAATTACACACATAAACTTCCGTTAACATAATACGAAATTTCAAAAGAGAATATTCATTCATATCATGCTTCAGCAAACATGGAATATGGGAACCTGAATTTGCCTTCCTCCAACACGTTCAGGAATGATTTGAACCATCTTAAAACGCATCATTTTTGGCTGAACAAACCCACAAAGTTCGCTAAAACCCCTCCAGTTTCCTTTCATTACAACATGATTGGTTTTTTCTGGTTGTAACCTGTGTCGCACCATCTCTATGACCATCGGTAACCTAATGCGGCGGTGGACAACATATGCCTTTTTGTATGTATGCATGAAGCGTGGTGGTCCACAGAAGTTAGCCGGTATTGTCTGTCAATTTAAAAAAACCCACTTCAATTTTTATCTAAACATTTCAGAATAAAACAAAAAACAAGGCATTCTCTTCATCATCATGATCATCATTTAAAATAAAACATTTGTAAGAAATAGATTTTAATTCTTACTAGTTTGAATGAGTCACTGACGTATGCACATAGAGGTGTATAAAAAACATTCTCTTCATCATCATGATCAGCATGTAAAGGCCAACGGCAGATTGAAGCCAGCCTCTTATCTGCATTATAAAATACATATATGATGGTCATCGACCAAAAAATATTTTATACTTAAAATTGTATTTGTTCAATAACAATACCTTTGATGTCACGAAACTATATAGGACGTGGATCCCTCCTTATCATAGTTGGTAATATTTCCTCTCTTGAAAGTCCCAAACCGTCACCTCCAATAATAACAATAGACAAGTTGTTATTTCCCCTATTTCTAAACACAATTCTTTGTCCAGATTCTAAACCAACTGCATTCCCCAAAGCTTCCCAGCCTGGTCCGAAAAAACAATTGTCCCTTTTTGTTGAATTCAAATTCAACTGAACCCTCATGTGGTCAACATTGAAGAACAAATTTTCATAGCTAATTCGAAACCTGTTCACCAATATGTTTTGCAAGAACTCTCCTGGTAGAATCTATCATGGATTACATGTAAAGAGATATAATTATAATATCAACAATTCATAGTTTATAAAAATTAATAATTTTTTTAAGTTACATAAAGGTTATTTCAGTCATTTACCTGATTTGCAGGAGTGTACTCAACCAAGCATCGAGTAAGTCTATGACCTATGATGTTCCTGTCATATCCATAGCATTCCGATCCATCTTCCGCATAAAAACTAACATAATAAGAATCTACTCCTTGCCTTATAAAGTGTATATCTATGGCATTTGCTGGCACATTTGAGTGAACAAAATCAATCCAATCTTGGTCCCACAATACCCATCTTCCATCAATCCTTTCAAGCTCAACCTTATACCTATCCATATCATTCCCAGTAAGATAAAGCATGTTGTTTCCAGTGTAGAAGTGATCATCAAACACTTGTGGTAGTTCCTGTAAAAAACATATACAAAAATACAAGATTTAATTTGGTAGACAATGCTAACATCATGTTATAATGTTAAATATAAATAAATGCATTTTAAAATTTTTAGCTGTTGTTGTTTGAAAGTGTTGTGTACATACTTGAAAACAAATTGCTGAGCCATCCTGCATTACACTTAGTTCAGTTTTTTTCAGCCATTCAAATGTTGATGATCAATCAACTAAATGTTTTTTAAAACATAATACTTTAACATTAAAAAAACAAACCACTAAAACCTATTGAGGATGTTAGTAATAATGAATACTAACTAATTATTGACTAAACATTACCTTTATATACTAACCAATAAAACAACAAAACATCATATTTTTATAAAACATAAAATATTTTAGATGTTCCATTATCAAGAATTAACATTAAATACCTATTGAGGATATGGGGATATTACTAACAATCTATACTAACTAGTTTAAGAATGAAGTTTTGATACAATTAACTCTATAAAGGTCAATAACATGAAAAATTGTTCCATTATATTTATTAACCACTTTTTATGATATACCAAATTATAGGCCAACTTAAAAAGTAGCTATAATTGAGCTCGAGTTGAGTTTCGAGCTCGCTTGAAAAATAAAGCTTTAAGGAGTTTGAGACAAGTTTCAAGCTAGAGTTTTACTAATCAAGTCGAGTTCCCGCTTGGCAATACTCGACTCGACTTGTCTCGTTTACACTGTAAATACCCTTTATTCCAAAAACTATATTTTGATTACCCTTAAAACATCAACTTACAAAAGATCATATTCAAACACAAATCAACCAAATTATAGGCCAACTTTAGTAAAAGTTGTGTTAAACTATTATATAAACTCACATTTTAAAAGATCATATTCAAAACACACATTACTTCATCTACAATATAAAAGATCATATTCAAACACACATTACTTCATCTACAATATAAAAGATCATATTCAAACACACATTACTTCATCTACAAATAGGACAGATTATATAAACTATTTCTTATTTATCATTATTCTTTAGTCAAAGTTGTAACACATTACTTCATCTACAAATAGGACAGATTATATAAACTATTTCTTATTTATCATTATTCTTTAGTCAAAGTTGTAACACATTACTTCATTTCTTATACTAAACATTAACATTTGATAAGTAAATTAATGGATGAAGGATCATAAAAATAAATAAATAAAATAAAAAAAAATCCGGACTTGAACTAACCTTTCAATCTTCTAAATTTTTGGTAGTTAGATTTCTAGACTCTTAATGTGAAAAGAGGGGTATTGAATAGAGTGAAATTGTAATGTTGATTGTGGAAGATAGATATACATAAATATCAACTTGCATGTAAAAAATACGGTTTAAACCTTTCATTTTCAAAAAATTTCATTTACAAAACCTATCATTTACAAGATCGTAATAGTAGAATTGGATCATGATCGTAAGATTCTATAAAAATATATATATTTTTGTATAGATGTTGTAATTTTATATAAGGGTGAGCATCGATCAGGGACCGGACCAGACCGGACCGAGACCGACAAGACCGAAGACCGATTGAAGGTAAAAACCAGGACCGAGACCGAGACTGAATGTATATATTTTCGGTTTTTTGGTCGGACCGGACCGGACTAGACCGGACCGAGACCGAAATAAGGTAAAAATCGGGACCGAGACCGGACAGCCGGTCCTTTTGTCCGGTCGGGTTCGGTCCGGTCCGGTCAGTACAACTAATAATATTTTTCACATTTGAAGATAAAAACTTTAAAAATCAAAATTAGTTTGATCCAACAAGAATAAAAAGAGTACAACTAACTGGATTCAAAAAACATAAAGAGGCCCAAAAGATTGAAGTCCATAAAAGAAATATATTCTAAATGGACTTTAACTACAGCAGAATCACAAACAAAAATCTCATTCTCAAGCTAGGGTTTTTAAGTGGTTTTCCTCTTTCTTAAAATAAAATTGTCATCAACACCAACAACTGCCAATATGTTTGCCATTGTCCACCACCACAATCATCATTAATCAGGACCATCCTCCATTGATTATCATCATCATCATCAGTAAGTGGATTAAGATTTTGATTCATGATTATAGATAAAATATTTTTTTCTCCTATATGTTTAGTAATTAGATATGTTTAGTAATTAGAAAGTTGAACTCTAGTTATCTTAACATGTGAAGATAAGTTGATGTTTTTAGTTGGCGTCCATTATTAGCTTACTTCATGTAATAAAACCTCCTGAGATTCAAGGTTTTGTATATTAATTATAAATAAAGAGAAACTTATGGCGGTTGAACCTACCTCATTTTTATGTACTGTAATTGTTAAAACTTGTCACATGTGAATATGTTATATGATGGTCTACGTAATTAATTGATTTTTTATACACGATTATTTGATTTGTAAGAATATCTTCGCGTGTTAAGATTTTCAACAAGATTGATGTTTTGATCTTACTCACGTTCTATTTATACTAGATTTGAAAAAACATATGAAATATTGATGTTGCATAGATAGCACATAAACAAACATTAAAACATTTTTCGACAACTAAAAAACTAATAAGATACTAAAAACATAAAAAGACTATCATCATAAACTACTTTTTAGTTCCAGAGCTCTCTCCCTTGCTTTTCTTATTTGCTTTGAGTCGTTGAAACATATTTTCAAGACTACTAATCCTATTTTCCAAATTATAAATATTTTCAAATCTTGTAGCATTGTTCACTTGTTGCTCCACTTCGTTTTTATCATCTTCCTCAGTTTGTTGCACCACCTCGCTTTGCTGCATCACCTCACTTTGAAACTCTTCCTCCACCTGATTTTGCTGCACTATGTGACCTTGCTGCACAATTTCACCTTGCTGCACCACCTCACTTCCAGCCTCCTCCTCATTCTCTAGATCTTCCTCATCTTCATCTTCTTCCTCCTCTTCCCCATTAATTCCATAAATCTCATTCCAGTAGAAGTCTTGGCGACGCAGCCAAGTAAGGATATTTGTCCTCATCCACACACTCACTTGCCTATACGAACCATATTCTGAAATCGGTTCTTCCCCAAAAGCATCTAACACTGTATCAAAAAGCAAATAACTGTTTAAGACAAACTCATACTCTTCTTCATCATTTTGAAAGTTTCCATTTGGTGCTGCCATTGTTCTTGAGTGAAAATAAGAGAGAAGAAAGTGAGTGTGTGTGATAATAAGAGAGCAGATTTATGTAGTACAATATGGAGTATAGAGTACATAAAATAAAGTATTTTTTACACTTTGCTGTACTTTAGTGAGAATACTGTAAAAAAGTAAATTATATAATCAGTAACAAGAATCTTATCTTTAAATTATGTCACAAATAATCTTATCTTTTTTCTTATCTTTACATTGTGCTGCAGTAACAAGAATCTTATCTTTATTTTAGTTTGGTTGTTTAAATGTTCTTTTCAATTGATTTGACTTTTACTTGTACAGGTTATTTGCGGCTTCTATAGCATCCATATCAGTTTCTATTTCTAGTTCTCGGCGTTTTGCCTCTGATATAATAGCAAATGGAACTCTAGGCATCAGAGTCAGACGCCGATAACTAGAAATATAAAGACAGACTGAGTAGATGAGTTTCAATTCACCTATGGCTTTAAGAGTGTTACGGTTTGATTATTTTATTTATTTATTTATTTATTTTAGTTCTCGGTGTTTTTGTTTGTAGGTAAGCTGTTTTATGTTTATTGCATTAATATTTTTATATGCTCTTATTACTTTAAAAAAGATAGCATTTGCAAGTTTGAATACTTACTCTTTGTTTGTGGATAACTAGAAACACCACCGATACATATCACAATGACAGACCAAACAAAAAGATATGTGTTTGTTGCAAAGAAGGAATTTGTTCCAAAGATGATCATGAAGATGCAAGAAAACAGAAAGGTTAGTCTTACAGACTAACAAGCCAGTTTTATTGAATGAAATATCTTACAATCATGTTTGATGGCTTTCACACAAATAATAGAAATAACACTGATGATAGAACTACGCACATGCATAATTGCAAACACAACAAACAACAGAAACCACACACTCAGAAATCCATCAAACCCCTAAGTTTTTGAACAAAAATGTCATTGTCACGAGCATTGAGCTCCAATTCAGGTGCCAGGATGCGCATCTGCAAGACCTTTTGGTCATCTCTAGCTTGGATAACCCTTAGATACTCTATTGTTTTCCAAGCATACGTGTTCCCAACACTCTCCAACTCTTCAATGAAACTCATCCTTGCACGAGTAATTTCAAGTAATTTTCCAGCAATTGCAGTCATCTCCTGTGCCATCTTGATATCTTTACCTGAAGATTGGTAACAATATAGCTCCAGTATTGCAGACCAATTGTTAGAATTGGCCTCTAAGCTGGTCACATTTAGGATGTCTAGACATCTGCTTCTCTTGCTTTTTTATGAAAAATTAAAAAATATATTTCTACAATAACAAGCAGCATAAACTGCCTTAAATAGACAAGTGGCAGATAAAAACAAAAGAAGCATAGATACATAACTGTTTTGTAATTTGTTTTCACTTAAATTTATTCATATTTAATTTAAAATATTAATTTTTATTTTTATTCATTACAATATCTTACATTATTTCACTAATGATGCCAATTAAATTTTAACAATAGGTTTGTCTATGGCTATAACCAGTTTGAAACAAAACTAACAGAAGGAAACTTAGTGTTAATATAACCAGCAGAATGTTAAGATTTATTTCTTAATGTTAACATTTATTTCTTGAATCTTGATGACAATAGAAAGCTAACATAGTTTCTTAGCTTAGCAAAGTTAGGAGAACTAGCCATTGTGTTTTCTTAGTTATTTTACACAACTAAGCAGTTGGTTTGTCAAAAAATTAACATGCGAATTTGTGTTTTCTTAGTAAAGGCAACCTTCTTTTTAACATAAGTGATCCCTGTTCTCATAATTGAATCTTTCACATGATGCACAGACCCTCCACTATTTGTCTGAAATCACATGGTATTATTAGTGGTTGCATTCCACATTTAGAATTTTTGTCCTTATCATTCAGGCTTTTAAAATAATGCATGGATCATTTACTGTCATTCAATATCAAAAAACAGAAAATAGCCAATTAATTTACTATTTGTGCAGCCACTTTAAAAGCCAGGCACAAATTGCCACTAGATTTGCTTTTTCCACTTACACATACTCACAAGAGTTACTATTTATGGAGACACATTGAAAACAGTTTCTACCTAACCATTTACTTCAAACAGTTTTCAACAAATTGCATTTACTTCAAAAAGTTTCTACCTAATCATCACATGGTAATTTTTTTTGTTACGCAAACTTTACACATGTTTTGTTTCAAATGTTGTTACTTTTATTAAGTTTATGCAGTGGCAATGGAGCATGCAACTGCAGAAAAAAGGAGGACCGAAAACACATAAAAGAAGAAAGGAAACTAAATGTTAACTTAACAATGTAAATGTTTGAATTGGCATTGTTAAAAACTGATATGTTTTGCAACATATTTTTGCTGTAACTATAGAAATATGTGCTGAAACATTCCTAATATTTTGTGTAAAAGTCAGACTGAACGTATGTTATGTTTCCATGACAAGGTACTAATCTTTTTGTAAGGTAATTACAGTTGGGCTATAGAAATATGTAACAGTTAATAATCTATGTCTGCTCTCCACCTCATATAAAACAAATTTGGGACAATTGAGAGCTTATATGAGCTTGTTAAATAGCTGCAAAAGTGGGCTGCAGGGTGTTTTACTTTTTGTGACACATTCTAATGTTGAAAGGGTAATTCTTTGAAGGGAAAATTAAGATACTAAAAAAGTTTGTAACAGAAAAATAAGCTAAAAAACAGATTCAAAACACAAACTAAAAGATCCTATCAATTTTTTCACATGTGAAGTTTTTATAGATTTTTAATTTTTTACTTTTTTATTTTTGTTTTTAATTTTTTAACATTTATAATAATATTTTTTAGTTTTTATGTTTTTTGAATTTCAATTTTACTAGTATTTTTGTTGACATTTGTTTGAGAATATGTTGATTTTTTTAACTTTGTTGCACGTGATTTTTTTTTCACAACTGAAAAAAAATTTGATAGAGATGTTAATATTGGGCTTTATTATTGGGCTTTATTGTTGGACTTTACTAATGTATAACGGTAACCCTTTTATGTTGGTCTTTATTATTGGACACAAAGATGTTAATATTGGGCTAAAAATTTAAATAATACAAAAAACAAAAAAAATCAAGTTTATATACTATGATTATAAAAAACCTTAGTAGGCAGGAAACTAAAAAAATTGGTAGCAACAAATTTGAAAGAATATAAATTTGATGTATTTCGTTTTGGATTTTATTTTATGTTTTACCATTTTATTTGTTTATAAAGTTATTTCAAGTTAATTAAATTTCCGTCATTTTGACTAATTAACAACTATGGTTGTCGGAGTTAATTTTTAATAAAACAATTACATATTGCGTTTTCTTGTGCAAATAATGCAACTCTACTAATTTTATAATTTTTAGAAAATCTAAAAAAAGACAATTAAAAATTTTAGTCAAACTACATGTGTTGGGATGTAGTTTTGAATAACGTTTTGAATATAAATGACAACTATGGAATTTAGACTAACAAGAAAAATAATTTCAAATAACGTTTTGAATAGTGTTGATCCTTGTAGTACATTTTTAATGATCAAGGGAAAAGGGTAATTTTTAATCATCAAAGGAAAGGGTAATTTTTGAGTAATTTTTAAATTACAAGGGAAAAGGGTAATTTTTGGGATTAAATCATTTAAATTGGTCAAAACCCCCAATTTCCTATTTGACGAGTCAATTAACATATCCCTCTCTTTCTTCTATCAGCAATCTGCTGGTAATTATACTCAATGGCGACTTTAAAATTCAAGGGAGATGATTGGTGCTAAACCGTCAAGTTATCTCACACAAGCTAGCCACTTGTGAATGGCTAACCGTAAGAAACTTAAAACAGTTCAAACACTAATGCAATTAAGATCAGGAGAATATAATGAATTCCCGGGTCGTTAAGTCCCACGGAGACTCAATGGTGTATCAAAACTTATTCAGATGATAGAATGATCACTAAGGATAGTGATCAGTAAGGATTTGGATTGGAAATTACACTACTGATTGATTGGAATGATATTTGGACACAGAATTGGAAAGCACAACAATCAGACACAACAGTTGTAAATACGTACGTTTAAAAACTACGTAAACGCATACAAATAAAAAAGTGAAATCTAAGAAATAAAAGACCTAAAAATATGAAAATGACATTTTTGAAATCCTAAAAATAAAATAAATTTATTAGAAAAAGAAAATTATTTTTACAACTATTTAATTAATTATTATTAATTAAAAACTATTTTTAACTATTTATTAATAACCTAAAATAAAAGAAAATATGAAATAAGGCTATAAAAATAAAATTATGATTGAGAAAAATCTAAAATATTATAAAACTTATTTTAAAACTAAAAATATATTTTTTTACACTTTTTATCTATTTATTATTAATTAATTACTATTTAAAATACACTTAAATACTAGAAAATATAAAATAAACCTGGAAAAATTAAATTTTAACTAGGAAAAATCTAAAATATGATAAAACTAATTTTAAAACTGAAAAGATATTTTTTATGCTTTTTAATTATTTATTACTAATTATTTAATACTTTTAACTATTAAAAATTATAATAAATACTAAACAGATTAGGAAAATTATGAAACTTTTTCTAAAAATAACTTAAGGTGACAGAAAACTAAGAAAAATATAAAAACTAGATTTGATTATTAATAAGCTCAAAAGAAAAATCAAAAAGCTAAAAAATATTAAATAAACGCTATCACTATATTTAAATTGATGTTTTTCTGGTTTTTCTTTTTGAAAACTACTTAACTACTTAAAATATGAAACTTTAATAAACACAAAAATTTTACAACTTAATAATAAGCTGTTTGAGAGATTAAAAGCTCAACAGTGGGCTTAAGAGCTTATTTTGATGAATTAAGCTCAAATAAGCTCACAAACTGGAATCAAGTGTAGAATAAGATGCAACAAACTATAAGCTACTAATATGAAGTTAAAATACACAAATAAGCACACAGATAAGATAAAATAACCAGATAAGCACTTATGATCTAGTAGTCAAAAGACAGAAATGGGACAAAGTAAAGGCTTATTGCAGCCCTACCAAACAAGCTAGAAAATGGAAAATGAAGCTTGGGACCTCAAGATAGCTTGGTTGGCTTTCCAAAGAACCAATAATCACAGGATGAGGCCAACTAATAAGCTATCTGTGAGCTTATCAAATTGGACCTACTCACTGTGCACAGGGCAGTACTTTCAAACAGGTACTCAAAGAGGTTGGACAAAAAGCACTTATTAAGCTGATTAAAAGTAAACTAGTATTTTTCTAATTAAGTTTAGCAACTGAACTTAAGTACCCCAAAAGATTTTAAGCTAAAACTCAATATTAAACTCACACTAAAAATATCTATTTAATTCAAAAACGACCAAAATGAAAATTTGACTTTTATAAAAATTCACTAAGTTTGACTTAAGTGAACTTTGATTTGATCCTGTGGACTGAATAAGTTGTATTAAGGTGTGTTAAGGCTGATTTGAGCAATCTTATCAACTTATAAACACAAAATCATGACCATGAATCCTTAAAATCCAACAGTGAACACACAAGATAGGATCAAAAGGTATTTTGACTTTTAACCAAAAGAGCACTGGTTTTTCTTGTTTAGATGAACTAATTAGACCCAATGAGACATGCAACCAGCAAAAACAATAACACAAACATTCTTTAGCACAGAATAACAAGCTAATCCAAACACCTTTTCTAAAACTGTTTTGATGATTTTCAAAACTTAACAAAGATTTAGACCATGAACTTGATTCACAAACTTATATTATCATATATTAGGACTAAACAAACATAAAACAACAACAATAGCAACATAAAATCAAGAATCTAGACTTAAGCTAATTTAACTGTCAAAATGAAATTTTTATAAACTACAATTTTAAAAGAACAACCAACTGATTTTAATTCTTAAATACACTTAACTATAACTAATGAACATAAAGAACCAGAATTTCAAGCTAATGAACACTTGTACAGTAAAATGCCAAAATGGATCAAAGTGCTTACAAATGGCTATCCAACTGAAAACTGAGAACCAAAGGCCAAGATCACTCCTATAGGCTTACCACTAAGCCACTAACCCAAGGCCATCCAAAATTCACCCTGCTCCAGCTGTGAACACCATTTCCATGAGATTTTTGAATTTCCAACTATTTATTTGGTATTTTTGGTGATTTTTCCTTTTTAATGCTAAACTGAATTTTATTATATCTAATAGCTTTTAAAAGCTATCTAGGAGCTTACATGAGCTATATCAGTCCATAATAACATCTAACAACAACATTTGAATCGTATGAGATTTTGAAAGAAAATTGCATAAACTGAATTAGACTTAAAAACTTGAAATTGCTTATTAAGAAAGATTCACAATACACTGAAACACTTAAACAAAATGCTTGAAAGCTTTAAAATACACTGAATTAAAAATTACTTAAAACGACATAAGAAAACTAATTTTTACACTAGATAGATTGATACATTGCTTCTCTTCCCTCTTTTATAGACTTTTCCACTCTTGTTGACAACTCGATTGTATCCCACTCATCCTGCCATTGAATCTTCAAATATCATCATATCCGCCCATGTAGATTTCGCCAAAAGTCTTTAGCAGGTTTGAGATATTAATGGGGTGGTTTGAATCAATTAAAGATCTTTGGGTGTTAGTGAAGGTGGAGGGGACAAGGTAAGGAGGGGGGATGGAGCAAATCATGGAAACAGACTCGGTTTTGGGTTTGGCGCTTGTGAGGAGGATGAATAGTGGCCAGTATTTGACTTATTTGACCGTTGGTTTTAATAGGTGGGAGGGTTCACAATTGGCTATGACAGGGTCAAGGGATATTGGCAGGGGTTCTATTTGTTTTGGCTGGGCTCAAAATACAAAGGGGGTCCGTTTGGTTTAGCAAGTATACAAGGACCAAAAATGTAATTCCACCAAACTTGAGGACTGAACTTGCCCATTTTTCCAAAGATATCAAAAGGACCAAACTTGACAAACTTTGATAGTACAAGGATAAAATTTGATCATTTTCCATTTTAAAATATCCAAGGACTAAATTTGACATTTTTCAAAGATGATGGACCTTTTCTGCCATTTGATCAAAGAATCATTCAAGGACCATTTTTAACAACTTAGAATATTTCAGGGACCTTGAATGATAAAATTCTTGATTTTGAAATACAAGGGACTTGTTTTTGACAACTTTTATAACTTGGGGGACTAAAACTGCCAATTTTGCAAACTTGAATCATTTTTCATCTGATTTTGATATTTTTGCATTTAAAACACATAAAACACTGATTTGTGATATTTTCATCATTTTGATGCATTTTTGAGTGTTTTCAGATGATTTTGCAGTTTAGATTGTACAAAAATGATGAGTATTTAGACACTCATCAATCCCCCACACTAAGATATTGCTAGTCCCTAGCAATGATTTAGATCTTTAATGGATTTTAAAAACTCTTTACCAAAAGCCATCACTTCGGAGTAGCCAATTGTTTCAATTCAAGTAAGAACCTTGGTACAATGATAACCAAATGATTTTGAGCAAATCATAAGTTGTGAACGGATTTGATTTGTCTTTACCAGAAGCCGTTTACTCTGGACTAGCCAACTCTTAGATAAATTATCAGAATTATCTTTGGTGAGCTGATTACCAATTATGGTTTTTCCACTGCCTTTACCACAAGCCATAAACTTGCGGGCTAGCCAACTCTTCACTTTTTAGGATATGGTGAGTTGAATACCATACAATTTTAGGCAAATTGCAAGCCATAAACGGATTTGAGAAATCTTTACCAAGAGCCGTTTGCTCCTGGATTAGCCAATCCTTTTGTTTTTTAGACATGGCGGACTGATTACCATATGCTGAGTAAGTGTAAAACACTTACTCCTAAAAAAATTTTGGCCAAAAACGGGGGAATTGGGCGGATAATACATATGCTAAAATTCGTGAGAATTCCCCCCCACACTTAGAAATGAATATTGCCCTCAATATTCAAAGTACCGGCGGTTATGCCGAAACAAAGAACGTAAAAGGGAAATATTACGGCCATTATTTGAAAGATTTTTTTTTTTTTTAGAAAAGATTTTATATACAACAGTGTGGGGCAATTCCCCCACACTAGGGTGGTAGAACAGAGAAAGAAGACAGAAATATGGGTGAAAACCCATATGGTGTGTCTAATTGTTTTTGATTCCCGTGTCATTAGCTTGACTCGATCCCCGCATTCATTGGTTCATGGGGAAAGTTTGTAGATCCGGGACAACCATAGCTGGAATGTCCTCTCCAAAGTAATGCTTCACTCGATGACCATTCACTTTAAAATTAGGACCATCAGGTTGAGATAACTCAATGGTACCATAAGGATAAACCTTAGCGATAGTAAATGGACCAGACCAACGGGACTTGAGCTTTCCGGAGAAAATCTTCAATCTTGAATTGAAAAGAAGGACTCGATCACCAACGTTGAAAACGCGGTTCTTGATTTTTGAGTCATGAATCTTCTTTGTCTTTTGCTTGTAGATCAAAGAGTTCTCGTATGCTTGATCACGAAGTTCATTTAATTCATTCATTTGAACTTTTCTGTGATCACCTGCTGTCTGAATATCGAAGTTTGCATGCTTTAAGGCCCAGTATGCCTTGTGCTCTAGCTCAATCGGCAAATGACATGCCTTTCCGTACACTAGCTTGTATGGAGTACACCCGATGGGTGTTTTGTAAGCTGTACGAAAGGCCCAGAGTGCGTCATCCAGTTTATCCGACCAGGAGGCACGATTTTTGCCTACTGTCCTTTCAAGAATTCTTTTAATACCACGGTTAGAAACTTCCACCTGCCCACTTGTTTGGGGGTGGTATGCAGTAGAGAGACGGTGGGTAACACCATACTTTTGCATGACTCTTTCAAATTGGTCATTGCAGAAATGTGTACCACGATCACTGATTATCGCTCTCGGAGTTCCAAATCTGGCAAAAAGAGATTTCAAAAATTTCACAACAACTCGGGCATCATTGGTAGGTAAAGCTTTTGCTTCAACCCATTTTGACAAATAGTCAACAGCCACGAGTATGTACTTGTTTCCTCGAGAAGATGGAAATGGCCCCATAAAGTCAATACCCCAGATGTCAAATATCTCACACACTTGAATGGCATTTTGCGGCATTTCATTTCTTTGAGAGATATTTCCATGACGTTGACAAGCGTCACGTGTTTTGACAAAATTGTGGGCATCCTTATAGATTGTGGGCCAATAAAACCCGGAATCAAACACCTTTTTGGCGGTGTAGTTTGGACTATGATGGCCCCCGGTTGGGTCCAAGGCATGGCAAGCTTTGAGAATTTCAAGAGCTTCCTGTCCATAAACACACCGTCGGATGACTTGATCCGCACAGATTTTGAATAAGAAGGGGTCGTCCCAGAAGTAATGTTTAACATCCTTGAAGAATTTGTTCTTCTGTGGGGTCGACATCCCTTTCACTATGAAGTTACCCGCATGGTAATTTGCGATCACAAACCATGGGGTAGAAGAGTCTCCACGAAAAGAAACCGCATTGAGTGTCTCGAGAGGAATTGTTTCATTTATTTCCTTTTTCTCGAAAACATCTTGGTGAGGGTTTTCTAATCTGGATAGATGATCGCAGCTAGATTCTGCTCCTTTTTATCACGTATAATGATATCAAATTCTTGCAGGAGGAGAATCCAACGGAGCAATCTCGGCTTTGCATCTTGTTTTGCAAAGAGATATTTGAGATCCGAGTGATCCGTATACACCACGCATTTGGTCAAGATTAAGTATGGTCAAAACTTCTCAAATGCATACACCACGGCTAATAGCTCTTTTTCTGTGGTGGTGTAATGAGTTTGAGCTTCAGTCATAGTCTTACTTGCATAGTGGATAGGCTGAAAATGCTTAGCTCTACGTTGCCCTAAGACTGCACCGATAGCAAAATCACTTGCATCGCACATGAGCTCAAAGGCAAGTCGGTGGGAGCAACGAGAATAGGTGCTTCAGTAAGCTTTTTCTTCAATGTTTCAAAAGCTTCAATGCACTCGGGTGAGAAGATAAAAGGAGCATCCTTTTCAAGAAGATGGGTCATAGGCCGGGCGATTTTAGAAAAATCTTGTATGAATCTGCGATAGAAACCGGCATGACCTAAAAAACTCCTAATACCTTTGACGGTAGTAGGATGAGGTAATTTAGCAATAACATCGACTTTTGCTCTATCTACCTCAATCCCATTTTTTGAAATTTTATGGCCAAGGACTATGCCTTCTTTGACCATAAAGTGACTCTTCTCCCAGTTTAGACAAAGATTGGTGTCTTCACACCGTTTGAGCATTTTATCTAAATGGGAGAGACATGTTTGAAATGAATCCCCAATGACCGAGAAGTCATCCATAAACACCTCCATTGTTTCCCCGATCATGTCGTGGAAAATGGCCATCATACATCGTTGGAACGTGCCAGGAGCATTACATAAGCCAAAAGGCATACGTTTGTAGGCAAAAGTTCCGTATGGGCAGGTGAATGTTGTTTTCTCTTGATCCTGTGGATCAATGGGGATCTGAAAATATCCCGAGAAACCATCAAGGAAACAATAGTACTCGTTCCCTGCTAATCTCTCAAGCATTTGGTCCATAAAGGGTAGAGGAAAATGGTCTTTACGAGTGGCGTCATTCAACTTACGATAGTCAATGCAAACACGCCACTCCGTTACCAATCGAGTTGGAATTAACTCGTTTTCTTCATTTGTGACAACAGTTATGCCACCCTTTTTAGGAACACAATGAATTGGGCTAACCCAAGGACTATCCGAGATCGGGTAAATTAATCCTGCATCAAGAAGTTTGATAACCTCCTGTTTGATAACATCATGGATTTTTGGATTTACTCTTCTCTGATGTTGAACTGCTGGCTTGAAGTCATCCTCCATCAAGATTTTGTGAGTACAAAACTCAGGGTTGATACCCTTAATGTCGGAGAGTTTCCAAGCAATTGCTTGCTTGTGTGACTTTAAGACCTTTATGAGAGCAGCTTTTTCATCTTTACTCAAATCTCGAGCAATAATGACGGGTAATTTATCATCACCCTCAAGAAATGCATACTCGAGATGAGGTGGTAAGTCCTTAAGCTCAACCTCAGGAAATTCTTCAGTTTTCTCAACTGATTTGACTTCCTTGTTATGAAGCTCGACGGGAGGGAGAGGAGGAGAAGTGTCATGATTTAACAATTTCTCAAAAAGAATATCTCCCTCCAGATTAATCTCATTTTGATTAATCTCATCAGGAATCGAATCACTAGTGTGAGGGGTTGATGATGGATCATCATTAAGCAACTTCTCAATAAGAAGTATGTCCCCCTCAATGTCAATTGGAGCGTGATCAATTTCCCATGGAACAGAATCACTAGCCAAGTATGCTTTAATCTCTTCCAGGATGAAGTCTCTTCCCTCAAAAGGAGTGATAGAAGGAGTAGAATTGGCTATGATAGGTTGAGAGGATGTGGTGGGATCCCCACTCACAGAATTATGAGAATAACCAAGAACTTCTTGAGAGTACTCTTCAGAAACAACATCAATGATATCTATTCGGTTAACCGACTCAGAATCATAGTTTGCGGAGTACCGCGAAGTTTGATCAAGGTTAAAGGTGACAGCTTCATTACCAACACGTAATGTGATTTCTTGCTCAAATACATCAATGAGAGCACGGCCCGTTCTCGAAATCCTCGACCAACAAGGAGAGGAACCCGATGATCGGCATCAAAATCAACAACCACGAAGTCAGCTGGGAAATGGAACTTTCCTACTTTCACAAATACGTCCTCGGCAATGCCAAGTGGACGGGATATGGAACGATCTGCAAGCTCGAGAGTCATGCATGTAGGAGTAAGTTCGGAAGAGAAACTTCCATACTGAATAAGGCAACAGATTGATGCTTGCACCAAGATCTGCTAAGGCAAAGCATTCAACCATTCCGGGAAATACACAAGGTAAGAGAAATTTTCCAGGATCTCCAAGCTTTTCAGGAAGCTTCTTGATAACTGCTGAGCGCAGTTCTCGTTAAGAGGAGTTTTGCCATTTCAAAGCACTTTTCCTTATTGCTTAACATGTGTTTGAGATTTGATGCAAACTTGGGCATCAGCATGATAGCATCCGCAAAGCTTATGTCAAAATGTAACTCTTGGAAAATTTGGAAAAATTTGTCCATTTGATGACTGGCTTTCGCGGAGCTTTTTGCTCATTCAAACGTGATGGGTAAGGAATAGAAGATTTGGATTTGGGGTTTTCAACGGAGCTACTGGAGGTTCAAAAACAACTCCTGGATTGGATTTTGGTTTTTGGACAACTTGAGGTTGGACTAGAAGGTGGGGACGTGTGCGTACTTGTTGTGGGCTTGAAAAATGCACCTTGTCCGTTGTATCCTTGGTAACTTGACTCATTTCTCCTAGTGGAGGAGGCATTGGAGTCGTAGGTCCATTGTGTGTCTTAGGTTCACTTTCCACTACCTTTGGGATAGAAGAAGAAGAAGAGGTAGTAGGAATAGCAGGTCCATCATAGGAAACACCACTTCTGGTTGTGATCGCCTTAGCATCGCCCCTCGGGTTAGCGATCGTGTTGCTCGGAAGTTTTCCTGAGCCCGAGGGTTGATCATTTAAAGACTTCTTAAGATCGATCGGACTGACCAACAACCTGTTCATTTCATCTTGGGATTTCATGAATTGCTTCAACAACTCATCAGATGATGGTCCAGTTGGAACAATGGCGGGAGGTGGATTAGGAAAATTCTGGCCTCTAATGTTAGGATTAGGGCCTTGATTTTGAAAATTTCCTTGATTAGGATTCATATTCCCATGGAATTGATTCCCTCGATTGAAATTGTTTTGATTAAGGTTTCCTTGATGTTGGAAACCTTGATTTGGTCCGGAATAGAAATTACCTTGGTTTTGATAACCTTGGTTCATTCTAGGTTGGTTCTGATTCCGGTTTTGCATGTTATGATTCTGGTTAAAACCGGGTGGTGCCTGATTAGTGTTAGCACGGTAGTGTGGTTCATTCTGAGGACGGTATTGATTACCTCCCTGATGTGCAGTACCGGCTAGAGCATTGGCTTCAAATGGACTACCATCGGTGGCAGTACAATTGTAGTATGCATGAGGACCACCACAAGTAACACAACTCTCGACTTTCTTCACTTCACCATGTGTTGGTGTCTGAGTGAAGGTCACTTTCTTTTGGTTAGCAAGAACCAAAGCCTGAACAATATCTGTGAGTTTTTCAATCTTAGCATCGGTGCTAGATGTACTCACAGGAGATGAAGAAGAAGAAGGTCCAGCATGAGACTGATATGTCTTTGCTCGGAAAGGGCGGACCTGAGATTTGTTCTCAATGATTTGCAAGGCCTCTTTGGTAGTCTTGCTCAGGAAATTACCTCCACGGAGGCATTCAAAGAGTCTTGATTAGTCTGGTTGAGACCATTATAGAAAGTATCCATTTGCATTAACTCGGTAAAACCATGATGCGGACACTTGCGAAGCAACTCTTTGTAACGATCCCATGCCTCCCCGAATGATTCATCAAATCTCTGAGAAAATTTCATTATCTCATTCTTAAGACTTGTAGTTCGGGATGGAGGATAGAATTCGTTAACAAACTTGGTGACTAGATCCTCCCATGTCTCAATGGAACGAGGGGGTTGTTTCTCAAGCCAATTCCGGGCTTGTCCCTCTAGAGAGAATGGGAACAGAAGAAGATTAATGGCTTCATGTGGGACATTTTTGTATTTGATGGTTGATGCAATCTTGTTGAACCATCGAATGTGTGCATGAGGATCATCCCGCTCAAAACCATAGAATTGGCTTTGGGTTACTAGATTAAGCAACCCGGTTTTGAGCTCAAAGGTATCAGCCACGATGGCTGGGACAACAATAGCATCTCCGTAACCCTCGATGGGTGCTTGGAGAAGCTCATTCATGGGCTTATCTTCTGCCATTACGACAGGTGGTGGTGGTGGTAGACGTTCCTCAGTCACGGCTGAAGGAGCAGAACGTCCTTTACGCCTACGAGGAATATTGCCAAGTTCAGAAAGTGGACTTGTAGAACTGGAAGAACGAGTGCGCATGCACTAAGTATAAAAATTAGTTTTCAAAACAAATGCGAGGCAAAACGACAAGTGAACTTAACCAATAATCACAAATGAAATGGCTTCTTTGAAAAAGGTACACCAAATCACAAGGACACAAAGGCAAGTTTTAAATCTGTTGTTCGGGAACTTATTATGGTCACACCCCCAGTTAGTAGGTGTACTGCCTTGATTTGCGGTGGTTGATTTTTATGTATATATTAAGTACCACTGAAAAGACGTAGGTATAGATTTGTGCTGATGGTTTAAAAACTTTTGGACAATATTTTTGGATCGTCTCGTTTAACCAAATCGTATTTCTTTAAGAATCACCTCAAAGAAAATACAAGATAGAAAACGTTCCGATTGTTTTGTTGTTTTATATTTTTTTTGGTTTGTTAACACTTTAGGAAAAGTGCTAATGAACTTTTTTGAGATTTTATATCTTTAAAAAAAAAACTTTTTACAAATGGTGGTATATGTGCAAGAATGGGTCTGAAAAAGGTTTAACACACGCTAAAGCCTCCCCGGCAGCGGCGCCAAAATTTGATTGGTGCTAAACCGTCAAGTTATCTCACACAAGCTAGCCACTTGTGAATGGCTAACCGTAAGAAACTTAAAACAGTTCAAACACTAATGCAATTAAGATCAGGAGAATATAATGAATTCCCGGGTCGTTAAGTCCCACGGAGACTCAATGGTGTATCAAAACTTATTCAGATGATAGAATGATCACTAAGGATAGTGATCAGTAAGGATTTGGATTGGAAATTACACTACTGATTGAATGGAAAGATATTTGGACACAGAATTTGAAAGCACAACAATCAGTCACAACAGTTGTAAATACGTACGTTTAAAAATTACGTAAACGTACCAAATAAAAAGTGAAATCTAGGAAATAAAAGACCTAAAAATATGAAAATGACATTTTTGAAATCCTAAAAATAAAAGAAATTTATTAGAAAAAGAAAATTATTTTTACAACTATTTAATTAATTATTATTAATTAAAAACTATTTTAAACTATTTATTAATAACCTAAAATAAAAGAAAATATGAAATAAGGCTATAAAAATAAAATTATGATTGAGAAAAATCTAAAATATTATAAAACTTATTTTAAAACTAAAAATATATTTTTTTACACTTTTTATCTATTTATTATTAATTAATTACTATTTAAAATACACTTAAATACTAGAAAATATAAAATAAACCTGGAAAAATTAAATTTTAACTAGGAAAAATCTAAAATATGTTAAAACTAATTTTAAAACTGAAAATATATTTTTTATGCTTTTTAATTATTTATTACTAATTATTTAATACTTTTAAATATTAAAAATTATAATAAATACTAAACAGATTAGGAAAATTATGAAACTTTTTCTAAAAATAACTTAAGGTGACAGAAAACTAAGAAAAATATAAAAACTAGATTTGATTATTAATAAGCTCAAAAGAAAAATCAAAAAGCCAAAAAATATTAAATAAACGCTATCACTATATTTAAATTGATGTTTTTCTGGTTTTTCTTTTTGAAAACTACTTAACTACTTAAAATATGAAACTTTAATAAACACAAAAATTTTTCAACTTAATAATAAGCTGTTTGAGAGATTAAAAGCTCAACAGTGGGCTTAAGAGCTTATTTTGATGAATTAAGCTCAAATAAGCTCACAAACTGGAATCAAGTGTAGAATAAGATGCAAAAAACTATAAGCTACTAATATGAAGTTAAAATACACAAATAAGCACACTGATAAGGCGGAAATAAGCAGATAAGCACTTATGATCTAGTAGTCAAAAGACAGAAATGGGACAAAGTAAAGGCTTATTGCAGCCCTACCAAACAAGCTAGAAAATGGAAAATGAAGCTTGGGACCTCAAGATAGCTTGGTTGGCTTTCCAAAGAACCAATAATCGTAGGATGAGGCCAACTAATAAGCTATCTGTGAGCTTATCAAATTGGACCTACTCACGTGCAGGCAGTGCAGACTTTCAAACAGGTACTCAAAGAGGTTGGACAAAAAGCACTTATTAAGCTGATTAAAAGTAAACTAGTATTTTTCTAATTAAGTTTAGCAACTGAACTTAAGTACCCCATAAGATTTTAAGCTAAAACTCAATATTAAACTCACACTAAAATTATTTATTTTATTCAAAACCGACCAAAATGAAAATTTTGACTTTTATAAAAATTCACTAAGTTTGACTTAAGTGAACTTTGATTTGATCCTGTGGACTGAATAAGTTGTATTAAGGTGTGTTAAGACTGATTTGAGCAATCTTATCAACTTATAAACACAAAATCATGACCATGAATCCTTAAAATCCAACAGTGAACACACAAGATAGGATCAAAAGGTATTTTGACTTTTAACCAAAAGAGCACTGGTTTTCTTAGTTAGATGAACTAATTAGACCCAATGAGACATGCAACCAGCAAAAACAATAACACAAACATTCTTTAACACAAAATAACAAGCTAATCCAAACACCTTTTCAAAGGACTGTTTTGATGATTTTCAAAACTTAACAAAGATTTAGACCATGAACTTGATTCACAAACTTATATTATCATATATTAGGACTAAACAAGCATAAAACAACAACAATAGCAACATAAAATCAAGAATCTAGACTTAAGCTAATTTAACTGTCAAAATGAAATTTTTATAAACTACAATTTCAAAAGAACAACCAACTGATTTTAATTCTTAAATACACTTAACTATAACTAATGAACATAAAGAACCAGAATTTCAAGCTAATGAACACTTGTACAGTAAAATGCCAAAATGGATCAAAGTGCTTACAAATGGCTATCCAACTGAAAACTGAGAACCAAAGGCCAAGATCACTCCTATAGGCTTACCACTAAGCCACTAACCCAAGGCCATCCAAAATTCACCCTGCTCCAGCTGTGAACACCATTTCCATGAGATTTTTGAATTTCCAACTATTTATTTGGTATTTTTGGTGATTTTTCCTTTTTAATGCTAAACTGAATTTTATTATATCTAATAGCTTTTAAAAGCTATCTAGGAGCTTACATGAGCTATATCAGTCCATAATAACATCTAACAACAACATTTGAATCGTATGAGATTTTTGAAAGGAAAATTGCATAAACTGAATTGGACTTAAAAACTTGAAATTGCTTATTAAGAAAGATTCACAATACACTGAAACACTTAAACAAAATGCTTGAAAGCTTTAAAATACACTGAGAATTAAAAATTACTTAAAACGACATAAGAAAACTAATTTTTACACTAGATAGATTGATACATTGCTTCTCTTCCCTCTTTTATAGACTTTTCCACTCTTGTTGACAACTCTGATTGTATCCCACCTCATCTGAGCCATTGAATCTTCAAATATCATCATATCCGTCCAAGTGTAGATTTGGCGCCAAAGTCTTTTAGCGGGTTTGAGATATTAATGGGGTGGTTTGAATCAATTAAAGATCTTTGGGTGTTAGTGAAGGTGGAGGGGACAAGGTAAGGAGGGGGGATGGAGCAAATCATGGAAACGCTCTGGTTTCGGTTTGGGCGCGCTGTGAGGAGGATGAACAGTGCCAAGATGTTGACTTATTTGACCGTTGGTTTTAATAGGTGGGAGGGTTCACAATTGGCTATGACAGGGTCAAGGGATATTGGCAGGGGTTCTATTTGTTTTGGCTGGGCTCAAAATACAAAGGGGTCCGTTTGGTTTAGCAAGTATACAAGGACCAAAAATGTAATTCCACCAAACTTGAGGACTGAACTTGCCCATTTTCCAAAGATATCAAAAGGACCAAACTTGACAAACTTTGATAGTACAAGGATAAAATTTGATCATTTTCCATTTTAAAATATCCAAGGACTAAATTTGACATTTTTCAAAGATGATGGACCTTTTCTGCCATTTGACCAAAGAATCATTCAAGGACCATTTTTAACAACTTAGAATATTTCAGGGACCTTGAATGATAAAATTCTTGATTTTGAAATACCAGGGACTGTTTTTGACAACTTTTGAAACTTGGGGGACTAAAACTGCCAATTTTGCAAACTTGAATCATTTTTCATCTGATTTTGATATTTTTGCATTTAAAACACATAAAACACTGATTTGTGATATTTTCATCATTTTGATGCATTTTTGAGTGTTTTCAGATGATTTTGCAGTTTAGATTGTACAAAAATTATGAGTATTTAGACACTCATCAGGAGACCATAACAAGGTGGCTTATCTGGATAAATCAAAAGGAAGTGAGGATTATCATCAAATAATTGACTTTTTAAACCGCTCTTCACTCAGGTATGCTTTGAAACATTGCCCTCCCATTATCTATGACTCGTTAGTCAGGCAATTATGGGCCACAGCCTCTACAAGAACTCTTGAGGGTAGGCCCCAAGAGATTGTAGCAACCATTGATGGTATTGAATAAGTGATTTCTGAGTCATCTATTCGGACTCATCTTCGTTTGAATGATGGCGAGGGATTGTTTGATTTTACGCAGACAGACATTCTTGAGGGTATGGCAACCCTTGGTTATCCAACTGACGGCACATTTACCTTTTACAAGAACCGATTTTCTCCACAATGGAGATTTCTTGTTCACACCCTACTTCAGTGCCTTAGTCCCAAGTCAGGAGGTTGGAATCAATTTTCAAGCTCTCTTGCCTCTGGTATTATTTGCCTATCTGATGGGAGGACCTACAACTTTTCTCGGTATATTTTTAGGGAGATGGTTGGGAACATAGGGGCTAATACTAAAACTAAATTTCTCATGTACCCTAGGTTTCTCCAAATGATATTATGTATTCAGACTACTGATACTACACCCATGGCCATGGTTAGGCTTACTTCCAAATTATTTGCCAACATAAAGTGTTAGCCTTAATAGTTTTTATTAGAAGTGATGGTCATTCACGATTAGGAACTTTGTAACGTGTGTTAGATATCGTGATAGAATAGTCAACGGGCTCGTGGATTGGGCTAAGCTAGTTGGGCACAAGTTATGTTAAGCTAGCCTTGTCTAGTTCGTGAAACCCAAGCCCAATCCAAGTCCATCTCAAGGCCCATGGCCAAGCCTTAGGGCATCTTCTACTTGTACTATAAATACCCCTCAAGTATGTCATTTGAGGGGTGTGCTTGAAAGTGTGTGTGTGTGTGTTTTTCCTTGAAGCAATATACAACCTTATTGTTTCATCTTTCTTCTCTCTACCTCTCTAAAAATACATACACGAATATACATCAAGTCACCATATCTTATCTTAATCTTTCTCTTTATTTACGCATAACAGTTTGGGTTTAACGTGGTATTCTTGTGTTCATAACGTGGGTATTTGATAAGGTTGGTATATCTTTGGTCCTAACAATTGGTATCAATCGCCTAACAATGGTTTAGGAGTGTTTGTGTTTGTTTTGAAGGGTTACGCGTATAAGCTCACGTTAGTCAATATTGTGACGCTTAAAGCTTTAATTTTTGCACTCAAAAATTCAAGATTCTTGTGGTTTAAGGTTTATTTGGTGCTAAAGTTTCAGTTTTTTGCAAAAAGTTCCAAGCTTTACGTGTTTTTCTTCATTTTTAAGCTCGTATTTGGTTCTTTGGTCATTTCTACTCGTAACTTTTATAAGCACTTTGGGTGAAAAAGGTCAACATTTTTGGGTTATTCGAGTGTTTTTAAGGATATCTGTGCAAGAGAAATCGTTTGAATCATTGGAAATTTCTTACGGTAGAAGTCAAAAGTCAAAACCCTAATTTTCTACTCGTAACTTTTCTAAGCACTTTGGGTGAAAAAGGTCAACATTTTTGGGTTATTCGAGTGTTTTTAAGGATATCTCAGGCAAGAGAAATCATTTGAATCGTTGGAAATTTTTTACGAGTAGGTCAAAACCCTAGTTCTACTCGTAAGAAAGTCAACTACGCATAAGGTCCTACTCATAACTTTTTGGTGCAGATTCTTCGAGCTTAAACGGTGACTCTGCTTTTTCCTCACTTGGATAAGTTTGTGGAACACTTCGACTTTTGGATATCTCTTAATGCCTGGATAGTGTAAAGGATTTTTTGGCAAAACCCTAATCTTACGCATAAGTTTCGACTTACGCGTAGAATACTTTACGCATAAGCATTTTTCTTACGCCTAAGTTTTCCTTACGCATAAGCTAAATCTTACGCATAACTTTTTCTACTCGTAACTTTAAACTTACGCATAAGATCCTACGCCTAGGAATCTAAGATCCTACGCCTAAGATCCTACGCCTAAGGAATCCTACGCATAAGCTTCCTACGCATAAGATCCTACTCGTAACCATATCCTACTCGTAACTTCTTTGGTCTACGCCTAAGCTCTTTCTACGCCTAAGGTTTATTAAAAAAAAAAAAAAAAATTTAAATTTTTGAGGATACTAAACGTTCAATTTTTACGCGAGATTCAAATTTTGGTTTAACAGTGAAAATTTTGGTCAAAAATTCAAATTTTTGGGCCTAAATTCAAATTTTTCGGGTCAAATTTGGTGTCAAAATTGTCATAACTCAAATTTTTCATACGACCTTAGAATTGATTTTTATAGTGAAATTCAAATTTTGGGCGAAATTTTTTTGAACCAAGGTTACGAGTACGACTTTCAGAAACACCTCAACCGGGCTTAATCTTCATCAACCACAACTCCTTTATCGTTGAATCGATCCTACATCAACTTTATCAGATCATACCTTCATCAATGGCAACTCAACAAGACATTCATGCAGCCGGTGCCGAAAACCGTCCTCCTATGTTGGCAAAAGGTGGTTATCTTCAATGGACAAGTCGAATGCTCCGCTACATCAAGACCAAACCTAATGGAAAACTCATGATTAAATCCATTCAGGATGGACCCTTCAAGCCTCGACAAGTTCATGTCCCTGGAAATGCTGATGCAACACCTCCCATCCCACCATCCTCTCATCTTCAAATGAATCAGAATACGAAGAGGATGAAACAAGTCGATGCAATGACATGGCAATTCATATTGTCCAACTGGGTTTACCAATAGACATCTTTGATGCGGTAGACAGTTGTGAAATTGCTTTCGATATGTGGGAACGTGTTAGACGACTATGTTATGGAACAGAAATTGGTAAACAAGACATGGAGAACAAGGCGCTAACTGAATGGGAAAAGCTTACATCTACACCAGGAGAATCCATTGAATCATACTATGGAAGGTTTTGCACTTTGATGAATGAGCTTATCAAAAACAAGTTGGCACCCAGAACAATCGTTCAAAACATCAAGTTCCTGAATAATCTTCCAGAAGAATGGGGACGATATGTCACTATTGTCAACCAAACAAAGACTTACATCAGGTGAACTTTGATCAACTCAATGATTTTCTGAAACAAAACCAAGCTGAAGCGCTTAATGAAGTCAGCAAGAAAGATTAGCAAAGAATCATGATTCATTGGCACTCATTGCAAAGACTCAAACTTCAGTAAATACACAACAACAAGCTTCATCATCTTCCAACAACAACAACTTGCAGAAATACATTCCACAACCCGAGCACAATTCTATCCAGATCAACAATACCGAACTAGGAATCACTGATCCTGAACGACCCACCGAAGCGACCTTGCAACAGATATTTTCTTTATTGTATAAAGCTTTTAACATCGCATCGGTAATCAGTGTTCCGTATCAGGGGTAATCAGTCGGGTCAGCATGTTGGAAATCAGATGGGACAGAATGTTGGGAATAGAGCAATGGGTAATCAGAATGGAAATGTTGCAGCTCCAGTCGTTGGGAATTATGGAAATGTGAATCAGGGGAATCAGATGCAATATGCAGAGCAGTTTGATGGACATCAAGGGGTCGATGTGAATCAGAATATAGGATATCAAAATGGGAATAACTGTTTTATGACTTCGGTTCAGAATGCTACCTCCGAACCTCAAAGAAAAGATTCAGGATCTAGTGTCAACCGACTTACGAAGCTTGAAAAGATCCAGTACATGTTGATGTTAGCAGAAAAAGAAGAGTTGGGAATTGAGTTGACTGCTGAGGAAATCAAATTCAGATACCCAAAATGGGAAGATAAAGCAAACGATAATGCAACCTCCAGTCATACAATCAATCAACAGGACACACATCAAGCAAGTACTTATGACACAACGCCTGTCTACGACACATATTCACTCAATGAGGTACCAAATTCGTTTACTCATGAGAAGCCACATTCTTGCTTCTCCCGAACCTTATTATGACACATATGTGGGAGAGCAAGTTAATAACAATGTTAACTCTGAAACTCCATATATGGATCCTAATGGAGGTCAAGTGATACAGAATGGTGCTAATGATGAGGAAACACGTGCTTATTTTGAATCATTAATTAATCAATGTGGCATTGAAGTTGAGAAAGTAAGAACGGTCAATCGCGAAGTTAAGGCCGCGAATAAAAATTAACGCTGAGCTTGAGAGTTACAAGAGCACGCCAAAGCCTATGATTTTCATACAAACAAAATGTCGAATTAGAAATTGGTTATCGAGATTGTTTTAAGAGAAAAAATTTGCAACTCAAGTATGACACACTTGATGTGAATCTGAATTTGAAAATCAAATCTTTAAACAAGGAAATTTGAACTAAATGACCAACTTTCAAAACAAAAACACTGTTTTTTCGATCTTGAAAAAGAGAAGAACAGTTAATTGCTTGATTTTGCAAAACGAGAAGATTCTCTTCTTGATGAAATTCTTGATAAAACGGAAAAAATCAAACTTTGGACAATTTGCTTCTTACAACGGGTCATTCAGCTAAATCAAACAAGATGCTTTCTAACCAAGTAAATCCACGTTTTCATACTTCACATAAGATGGCACTTGGTAACGACCCTTCTTCGTTCCTCAAGAAAGCTCAGAAATCTCAGAATGTGTTGAACAATGGACAACCTTTGCATGAACCCATAATTGTTCGTGATTCTCTTGAAACGTTGGAACTATCTCAGGAGAGTAGATCAAAAATGAAACAAAAACATCCGAAAATCAAACCTATTGATTATAATAAATGGAACCAAATTAATGGTATTTCGCTTGTTTCTCAATCAACGTTTTCCACCAAACCAAGTGTTTCAAACAAAGTGTCAACACCGGTTTCAAAATCAGTTTCAAAACCAGTTGTTGTCTCCAAATCTCTTTCGAACATTGAACAAATGTCTTCAAACAATCTTTTTAACACAAGTGATGCGAGAAGTATTTTGGAAAATGTGAAAACGAGAATTGCAAATCTTCAAGAGACCGTTAAAACTAAAACCAATATTAGAACAAACATCCGTTTAATAGTTTTGATAATGAACAAAAATTTTTGAAACTCAAATTGCCCCTCAGTTGAATAACATCAACTCAAGGGTAATTCATTTTGAACAAGCCTTTTTGAAAGAAACAGCTGACTTTGTCAAGGACCATAAATCCCTGTTAAAGCAAGCTAATGAAAGTGTTGAACACATCAAAGTTTTGGAAAATTTAAATGATTCTCTCTCCGAAGATGTTATGACTACTGATATCATGTCCATCATTTTGCAAACATATTCTGTTGAAGATCATGAAAGACTCCAGTCTGAGACCTCCGAAATTGTTTCAAAATATGAAAAAGCTCTTGAAAAACTTGAAAAAGAAAACGTGTCCTATTTTAAACAGCTTGATCGAAAATATGAGGAATGCAAGTATGACAAACTGTCGTATGAGCGTGCCTACAAGGACATGAAAAAGCAAAATGATCTTTTGAGAGCTCAGTTGGAAAGTCAAAAAGGAAAGGCTGTGGATACTAAGTTTGCAAAACCATTGACCGAGGGAGAAAACAAAGGTTTTTAAACCAAAAATGTCAATTTCTCAGCCTCCTCCGAAAGTCAATGAGAAAAATGATTTGTCAAAAAACCAGTCCACTCCAGTCCCTGCCTATTAAAAGAGAATTATCAAAAGTTTTGAAAAGGAAAAGCGATTCTGAAACACCAAAAGTGATTACACTGGCATCTCTAAGAATAGTACACGGAATGTGACCAAAAATCCAGTTAAAGAATCTGTTGGTTCTAACAATATGGTCAACAATCACTATCTAGAAGAAGCTAGGAAAAAGGCACAGACTCGAAAAGACTGAATTCTAGGTGCAACATCTAGGGTGATGAATTCTACAAGATTTCAAGGCACGGCTAGTAGTAGTAAACCATTACCTAGGAACACTCTACAAAACACTAGGGATTGGCTTGCATCTAAGAGTATTTGCGCAAAAGAAAATGCTATGCCCTTAGAAAACAACACTAGGAATTCTAAGTCTTTTTGAACAAGAATCAACTTCCAAAAGACTGTAGTGACAAAGTTAAAGCTGCTGTTTTAAACAAGAATATAGAATTTGTCTGTATTACATGTAAAAAATGTATCTTTTCAGCTAATCATGATGCATGTGCCTTACAATATCTCAAGAAAGATAATTCGTCACAGGCACAATCCACTAAGACACCAAATAGAAACAAACCCAGTGACAAGATGAACATCAAAAGGAAACCTAATAGGTGGATCTCTTCAGGACGTAGTTTTTAAAAAGAGTCTTCCATTTGCATCTCGATAAGAAAACAACTCCTAGATCTTACCTTAGGTGGAAACCCACGGAAAAGTTTTCAAAGACAATAGGTCTTAGATGGATTCCCACAGGAAAGATTTTGATACTTGCACCAACACAGATAATAGTGAAACTCATCATGTTAAGGAAGTCGAATCCACTACAACCGTTGATAGTGATCACCCTCGCCGTGAGGAATCATCTACTTCTAACACTGTTATTTGTGCAAATTCTTCTTACGTGGATGCTGAGGGTACTTGTAAAAGTGTTAAAGGTTCATACACCCCATGTGGTAAAGAAGAACTTTATGCCAATTTCGCATATGGAAATCCTTTTCTAGTTCCACTCTTAACTCCACTTTTACTTGTCCCAACTTAATTTCTCTTTCTTCAAATCTTCTTTGTAAATATTTTTGAAAAACAAAATACAAAATTTGAAAACCAACAAAGAAAAATATAAAATATAAAACTTTCAAAAATACAAAAACAAGATAAAATCAAAAATCCAAAATATTCTTCTCAATTATGTCTCTCGTATAATCGATATTCTGTAGGTATCTAGAAATGTCATTCAACAATGATACGGGCATGTACAGATGCTTGAGCGAGAGTTCTTTAAATGTTTTCTAAAACATGTCGTTTCTCAAATTTCTTCAAATAATGGCTTTTCAGATACTTCAGACGAAACCGGACTTCAAAATAATGGCTTCGGACACATCGGTCAGACCACGCTTCAAAGAAAGGAAAGTGCTTAACCAAATCAAAGGTTTTAAATATTTTTTCAAGCACTATTCCTTAAAACATAATGGCTTGTAAGTATTTCAACTTGCAACCCGATCTTTAAAGAAAGGAAAGTGCTACGCAAAATCGATTTTCATAAATATCGAGCACTTATCCTAAAATAAATGAAGATAATTTTTCTCAAATATCTTCAAAAGATTTTCAAAATCTTCATCTTCATACCATTGATTCGAATTTTTTAAAAACATTTTTCAAAATCTCTCACATTTGGTACCAAGATAACTCCCTCTAAACCCTTAATTGATTCCAAATTTTCTGTAAGAAAAATATGCTTTCTTTAAGGGGGAGTATTAAAACAAAATTGTTCCAAAATTCATGCTAAATCGGCTTTCTCCAAATGATTTTTGAAAAACATATCTTTTAATCATTTTGTTTCAAAAACATCATGGATATGCTATTTTGAGGGGGAGAAACGTGATTAAAATGTGATAAAAAAAAAAAAGCTTAATGTTCGTTGTTTGAATCTCAAAAGAGCTCGACTCAGTTGAACCCAATGAATTGACGAGGAATCATGTACCATCTCGAGAAACTTTCTATGGACTTGACCGGACGGTAATAATTTCAAGATAATTCTCTAGTGATGTAAACGTGTCTCGAATCGGTCTAGTTCATTTAAAGTCGATCAATTCAAAAGTGCGAACTCTACCCTCTGTGCAGATTTAGTCAAAACTTATAAGCACATGTGAAGGGGAGTGTTTTCGAAAATATAAAACTCTCGAAGTGTTCCAAACATGTTTTTCTATCAAAAACACTCTGAGAGATTTTCAAGAAAAATGGTTTTATGGCAACAATAGGACATCCATGGAGTTATAAGGTGTCTAAGGATAGGAAATCCGTCCTATGATCTGCCAGAGCCGGAGGGATCTACACAAGGACATCACCAATAGTCTAGAACTAGAAGTCCTTAGGTATGATTGAAAAAGAGTAATAATGAGAAAGGAGAAAGAAGGGGTTGAAGAATTAAAAGAAATGTAATGAAAGGGTGAAAAGAAATAGCCCTCCATATTCAACCTTAGGCGTAAAACCGTTCAATTCATATGCTACTGGTTGTCACTAAGATGGCGCCGGTATTGAAGACAAAGACGTCATGGACCCAAAGGACGCACGCAATAAACCTTCTAGCCACTCAATTCCTCTCAAAAGGGATTTGTTTCATTCTCACCGGGAACCCTACATAATCTATCGACCTTCTCTTAGAGATCATTGATATTGAAGAAGGAGACCCTCTCCCTAGTCTCCACTCAGGAAAACCAAAATGCACTATTGAGTCTAGAGCCACGAGATTCATCAAAAGATCTCATAGGAACACATGACATGACATCGCTTGTTGTTCATCATTAAGGACACAAGTGATATATTATGAGTCTACGCAGATCTTAGCAATTGCTAGAACATTTATGAGAAGTTTACAAATCGTAATCTTCAATGATTGAATGGAAATTCTGCAGGTCAACATCAAGCGTACCGACACAGTCACGGTAATTCCTTGATTACGCTTAGTGTGTCTCAAACGGTCTACGTCATAGATGCTTGTACCTCAGCGACTCATCCGAATCGTAGGTGTATTTCGGCATATCGCTATCTCACTTGTGGGACTCAGTTCAGAACGGCCTTCTGAAGAATTAGAGACGTGCTTTCACACTATGTTGTTAACACCCTCGAAATTCAAACTTGTAAGTGCCGTAATCCGCTTATTACTAACCTTGTTTTTATGTTCTTCTTATGGAAGCTCCCGACGGATGGATCGTGCGTATCAGCCACATTCATACCAAAACACATGAAAGTTCCCATCATAATCAAAGGCTACACAAAGTTAAAGATGATTCTTCGTCAATGAATCTAAAGACTCGAGAACTACATCATTGGTAACCAAAAGTCAAATAGAAGTGTGAGCATGGTGGAGAATGACGTGGAGACACCTAACCAACGAAGTTGACAATGGCGAACAACACATTAAGCGATCACAAAGCATGAAAGAACAAAGAATCAAGACTATTCTATATCTACACGAAAAGTTCAAGCTCAAGGAAAGTAAAGATCTTATCAAGTGGAGCATCATTTGAATGACCACCCCTTAGGGGGAGATTGTTAGCCTTAATAGTTTTTATTAGAAGTGATGGTCATTCACGATTAGGAACTTTGTAACGTGTGTTAGATATCGTGATAGAATAGTCAACGGGCTCGTGGATTGGGCTAAGCTAGTTGGGCACAAGTTATGTTAAGCTAGCCTTGTCAAGTTCGTGAAACCCAAGCCCAATCCAAGTCCATCTCAAGGCCCATGGCCAAGCCTTAGGGCATCTTCTACTTGTACTATAAATACCCCTCGAGTATGTCATTTGAGGGGTGTGCTTGAAAGTGTGTGTGTGTGTGTATTTTCTCTCAAGGAATATACAACTTATTGTTTGCATATCTTATCATCACATACACGATTTTTATATCATTCAAGTCACCATCTTCCTTTCTTTATTTCATCTTCTTATTCATATAAGTGTTTGGTTTAACGTGTTTATAAGCATAACGTGGGTATTGGTTTGTGATAAGGTTGATATATCTTAGGTCCTACATAAAGACTAAGTTTGATGGGGTCCATAAACCCCTATTGCCAGCTACGTTGCCTAGTGGCAATGATGGTGATGGTGCAGCTGTTGCTGCTGGTGATAACATACCATTTCCCACACCTGGCAATGATGGTCTTGATGAAATCCCTGATGCCGTGGTAATATACCACCTCCCACATCGATAATGATGGTGCCGGTACCGCTGTTGCCGGGTGGTAATCTACCACTTCCCAACACTTGGCATAGATGGTGCTGGTGCGGCAATTGCAACCGCCGTAACATACCACCTTCTTCGTTTGAACTGCTAATCCTAATGCGTATGGTATGGTATTAATCCACCATCTCCTTCAAATAGCGCGATGTTTGATTCGTGCACCTCTACAAGGCAACCAACTCCTAGTCCAACTAGGCGTTCTTTGAAAATGATACATTTTCAAGTGATAATTATAATGCTTCTCCTTCGGTCCAATGACGCCCACACTCAATGGGTAAACACACTGTGGAGTTGAGGATTATGATACTCTCACGTCTATGTCGTCTTTACTGGACAGTGCATGCGTAAGATTGATACTTTGGAGTCAAAACTCGGGGACACCAACAAAATCTTGGTCGCATTATTAGTTTGATTGCCGAGTCAATCATTTGGAGGGACAACTTAAGAGGCGAAGAGATATGCCGTGCTTTCGACTCGAGGATGAAAACAAATCACCAAAGGATAATATTATAGATGCTCTCACGAGTTGGCAAGTGTCTCACTAGCGTGATGCCACAGAGGATGCACTCAACAAACAGAGGAGTTTAATTCTAATTTACAGAAGGCGATGTTAATGATGAGATTCCGCCGCATATATCTTACATGCTATAGCAGACGCAGAGCTTTGAGACGTCTAAAGAGGTTACCAGATGTCTCAACTTTTGAGAGGATAAGTTCTCAACTTTTTGTTGCTCAGACCTCCGTTGCTGCTGCCCAGGCTGATCCTCCACAGGCTTATCTTGTTGCTGGTAGTTAATCTGTTGTTCATGGTGATCCATTTTCTTCATTTGATACTATACTTTCACATGTGAAAAAATCTATACTTGCACATGTGAAAATTTTAAAAATGGTTAGATATCTTTTTTAATGATATGAATGATAAAGTTTAGTAATATATACAGTTTTCAATATTTATAAAACTATAGTATATTTCTCTATTAAAAGTTCTAAATGTTCTCACGATTTAATGAAAACAGGTGAAGATGCTGGAAATAATGATGATCATTTCGGGGTAGAAAATGCAAATGATGAGTTTGTTGAAGATGCTGTAAATATCAATGTTGGTGCGACTGATATAGGTAAAGATGCTACTACTTCAAATAGATACATAATTAAGTAGAAACCTCATATATTTTTATCAGGTTCATTGAACTCTGTAAGTTTAACCAACGAGTGGATCACTTGTCTCACTTTGACCGATATGATTCTCATATTATTGATTCTATGAAAATTTGTTATTTTACATGTGCAAAAAATAGGGATGGGACATGCTTTTTTAAAAAAAATCTATACTTGCACATGTGAAAATTTTAAAACTGATTAGATATCTATTTTAATTATATGAATGATAAAGTTTAGTAATATATACAGTTTTCAATATTTATAAAACTATAGTATATTTCTCTATTAAAAGTTCTAAATGTTCTCACGATTTAATGAAAACAGGTGAAGATGCTGGAAATAATGATGATCATTTCGGGGTAGAAAATGCAAATGATGAGTTTGTTGAAGATGCTGTAAATATCAATGTTGGTGCGACTGATATAGGTAAAGATGCTACTACTTCAAATAAATACATAATTAAGTAGAAATGTCATATATTATTATTAGGTCCATTGAACTCTGTAAGTTTAACAAAAGAGTGGATCACTTGTCTCACTTTGACTGATATGATTCTCATATTATTGATTCTGTGAAAATTTGTTATTTTACATGTGCAAAAAATAGGGATGGGACATGCTTTTTAAAAAAAATCTATACTTGCACATGTGAAAAAAATCTATACTTGCACATGTGAAAATTTTAAAAATGATTAGATATCTATTTTAATAATATGAATGATAAAATTTAGTAATATATACAGTTTTCAATATTTATAAAACTATAGTATATTTCTCTATTAAAAGTTGTAAATGTTCTCATGATTTAATGAAAACAGGTGAAGATGTTGGAAATAATGATGATTTCGACTTTGAGAGAATGCAAATGATGAGTTTGTTGAACATGTTGTAAATAACAATGTCGATGCAACTGATATAGGTAAAGATGCTCCTACTTCAAATAAATACATCTTCTCCTGTATAAGTTTAACAAAATAGTGGATCACTTGTCTCACTTTGAAAGATATGATTCTCATTGATTCTGTGAAAATTTGTTATTTTATATGTGCAAAAAATAGGGATGGGACATGCTTTTTTTGAAAACAATCTATACTTGCACATGTGAAAAAAATCTATACTTGCACATGTGAAAATTTTAAAATGACTATATCTTGTTTATATTCATAATTAAGTCGTTGCTAATCCCTAAGATTTAATGAAACAGGAGAAGATGCTGAAAAAAACAATGTTGTTGCAACTGATACAGGTAAAGATTATCCTACTTCAAATATATTAATAATTAATTATAATTAATTAGTATTGCCATAATGGATCGTGACTAATGAAAATATACATACTCTTCCTGGTCCAGACACAAATGATTCTTCTGGCCTCATTAACAAAGGGAAAACAAATATGATGGATGATTACAGTTCTTTTTATCAAGAAAAGTTGTTCAAAAATTTAGAAAAAGAAAAAAATGCAGAGAATGATGTAGTTCCTTCAACTGATACTACTATGGATGGCACTTTTGTTCCTGCTGGCAATAATCCTATTATCTCGACAGATTCATACGTGTGTTGCTGTCGCTTTTCTTTGGTGTAAAGGTATACCTATCGTCTCGCAGCTGAACACAAGTGATTCTTCTGACCTCATTGAAAATGAAAAACTTGGAGAGGGTGATGCAGTTCCTTCAGTTGATACTAGTACTGAAAATGATGAAGAATTTGCAAGAAAAATCCATGCTGAGGAACATGAAAATTTTTCAAGGAGGATACCAGTTGAGAAAGAGGCACAACTGGCTAGCACCCTAACCACCCAGAGAAAAAAAGAATTGGATGCTCAATCTATGATGTATATGACATGAAAGTGGGTCGATATTTTGGCTAATGTTGCAACAAACTCTTCTCTCAAAAGGAACTATTAGGGAATCATGCGATGACGATGACTATCCTACTAGGATGGTTGCCTTAATAAAAAGCAGCGCAGCTATTCGAACGTAAGGCTAAGGAGAAACGGGACAAAGCCAATGACTCAAGCTCAGAAAAGAGAGTATATGCAAAATTTTGTGAAAAATCAGAGTTGCTTTATCTATGGCTATGGATGGACCATGAATCAAATCAAGCGCTAACCTGATTCAAAGCTAATGGCAGAATATGAGAGACTTCAACGGGCCCTTGAGAATGCTCAGATCTTAAAGTGTAGAAATAGTTTGAGCAGCTCTAAACCTATGTTAGATGAACCTTTTCCAAAAAGGCTTAAGACTTCTAATATTTGTCACTCTTTTGCTGAGGTCGCTGCTGGTTCTTCTCAACATAATGGGTCTAGTCACCCACGCTGATGCTACCTTTTCTTCCGAGGAGTTGGTTACTACTTTTGCTTCTTCGGTGACAACCCCTGATTCCCATTTCCTTTCGTGGAGACACCTAAAGCTCCTATACCTTTTGTTTCTACTCCAAATATCTATTCACATACCTCTTCAGGAAGCTGGAAGTCTTTGCTAAGAAGCCTACTCGTAAGCCAATTGAGGACTTGGATGATCAGGTTTTTCTTAAGTTTGATTCTAGAGTGAACACGATGGCGATCCTCTCTTCTTTGAAATGATATTGCTGCATGGGAAATCGTGTTTGCACCTCTGGGAGAAATAAATTCAATAATATGGGATAATGGTGTCACCAAGTACTTTACATTTCTTAAGGAAATTTTGCATATGGTGAATAGGCAAGACTTAATCTATCTCTATGGAATGGTGGATAATCATTATGTAACTAACACTGCTACATGGGTTGGTCTCAAGCTTTGGAATGATTTAAAGGTATTGATGGACTCCCTTGAAGGTGGAGATGCTTATCGGTTGGTCCAACCAACGCTTACGCAAGTGAGGAGTTGAGGTTATACCCTTCTAATGTTCACATATTGGAAACTATGACTGGAGAAGTGCTATATATGTTTGTGGATGTGCCATATCCGTTGAAGGCCAAGATTATGGAAAGGATGCAGCACAAGTTAGATTGAAAAATGGTTGTTGGTAATGACTTAACTATCATTGAGAAATTGGTTACGCTCATTAAAAATCAACTTGTCGATGCTCAAGTTCATGGTAAAATTAAAAATAAATAAATAAAAAATAAATAAATAAATAAATAAATAAGTAAAAATAAAAATAAAAATTATTTTTAAACTAACTTGCATATAATAAATTTTTTTTGGAGTGCTATGTTTTCAAACAAACAAATGTTGTGATTATAAATCCATTGACAGCTATTTACTTACTCAAAATAAGATGGTTCTCAATGTACCATGGTCTGATAAACCAAAACATAGGCTACTCCATGAGCAAACGGCCTCGTAAAGAGACCTCAAATATAATGGCTAACAATTTGCCAAAAAATGTATGGTGCTCAACTCACCATATCTGTGTAGATGAAGAGTTGGCTAGCCCACAAGTTCATGGCTTGTGGTAAAGGTGCGGAAAACCATGGCTAGTCCCAGTAAAGCTACTCAGTAAAGACATGTCAAACTGTTGATGGTCGTGATGATTTGCCCAAAATCATTAGGGTTTTCCAACTCACCAATGATTCACGCCCAAGAGTTGGATTGGTTATTAGTTCACCGTGGTGATGGCATAATTCCACCAAAGGACTAGCTAGCCCAAGAGTGAGTAGCTACTTGGTAAAGGCTCATCAAATCTACTCCTACTGTTGGTTACTACTTATGTTGTTGTTGGTGTCTTATCGTTGCTGCTGCTAAAGTCTATTGCTGTTGTCTTATTGTTGCTTCTAAAGATCATATATAAATAAACAAGCTTTGGAAGCCGACATCTATGTGAATGCTGACCGGTTCTGGCGGTATAGTACTTATATGGTTATAGTAATAGTTAAATCGGCTTATGTTTAGAAGTTTGTTAAGGGATATGCATGAAATATATTAGTAAGTGATAATGCATATCTTCTACAAAGTTTTCTAGTAAATGTCGCTAGGGATTCTGTAGTATATATTAGGAAGTGATAATTATTTTAGTGAAATTATATTCACATGTGTAGTATCTTCAATTAGATTTGGTTGTTTTATTAAGTTTTCTTCACATGTGAAGAAAATCAATAGATTGGATAATTGAGGTATATAGTGCTAAAAATAAGTGTAGTTGTAATATTTTCAATTAGGTGATCTAAGGTTTTATTAAGTTTTATTCACTTGTGAAGAAAATCGTAATGCATTGGATAATTGAGGTATATAAGTGCTTAAATAAGTGTAGTTGTAATATCTTCAATTAGGTGATCTAAACTTTTATTAAGTTTTCTTCACTTGTGAAGAAAATCAAAATGCATTGGATAATTGAGGTATATAAGTGTAAATAACTATTATGGTATGATGAAACATGTTGTCGCTTCTTTTAATTGTCATTAAGATATCTTTTACCGTGTTATAATTTACTATGATTCAACATGTGTGGTTTGCTATTTGCATGCTTTCACCATTCGCTATTGAAAGATATGATATGACCGAAACTTAATGTGTGGATGATGTTGATAACTTGAATGGTCATGTTGATTCACTTAATCCCCGCATGTGGTCGCTTTTAATTTTTGCTTTATATTGATGGGTTATGAGAAAATGCATCTTTGAATGTCTTTAGCTCTCAGTTTCATAGCATTTAGACTCACTCATGTCCTTTTTTTAAATGTATGCAACTTAAATTGTATTCCAGGGGCCGTTCTTTCTTAATCAACTTGATTAGCGGGTTGTATGCCATTGTCTGTTATTCCATTCGTCTTATAATAAATGTTTACTGATTATAATATACACCTATCAAATCATATTTTTCCATTAAAACCTTCCTAATTAATTAAAATGAAAAATTAACATATATTTTGACATATCTAAAAATGACAATTTGAGTAGTTATTATGGGGTGGAGGTAGTAATATATTGTTACCTTTCTAAGTATTTTTTTAAGAGACGAAATGAGTAAAAAAATGATCACAAAAACCTGTTTTGTATGTGCAAAATCATTTCTTGCAATTTACTCTGTATAATGTATGCATTTTTATTCGTTTGATGTTTTAGCTACAAAAAAACAAAAATATTGACATTAATTAAGAGGACAAAAAATATTGATTACCTCTTACCCTAGTTATAATTTGACATTACTCACTCTTAAGATTATAGATAGGTAACCTGAGTCTTTATATTTTTGTCAACATAGTTATAATTTGATGTTGAAACTTGATTGTTGCATTTGAAGTGATTTTTCAGACATACTTTACTAATACAAAATTACCGTATTGCCAATGGAAAACTATGTATTGGTTATTTATGTAATGTTAAATTGATTGGTGACAGGAAAGAACATATAAGTTGATGCCGGTGTCTTATCATTGTTGCTAAAGTATGTTTTGCGCTAAAGATCATGTATCAATCCACAAGTTTTGGAAATCCGAGATTTATCTAAAACTTGAAATTAACCTTGTAAAATTAAAGTTTAGGGGAGGCTTGTTTAGAAATTATTAAAATTGTAATAGTACATTGTCACGGGCGATGAGGTTCTAAAGAAAATTTAAAGTTCTTCCGTATAGTATTTATATTGTTATAGTAATAGTCAAACACGCTTATTTTAGAAATTTGTTAGAGAAATGTATATGCATGAATTATATTAGGAAGTGATAATGCATATCTCCTCTAAACGTTTTCTAGTAAATGACGCTTAGGATTCTTCTAGTATAAAAGAAACTCTTAAATGAAAAATGTATACCTTGAAAAAACACTTTTAATAGTTGAAAAAACACTTTTAGTTATTCTTCCTAACTCTTTTGTTTATATCATTTAATAGGTAATTTCTTGAATTTAATGGGTTAACAACTAAATAAAATGTACACTATATAAACTTAAACTTTTCTAATATTAAAAAAAAAATGGTTATAAACGTTACAAAGGATGTTTAGTGGACTTGTATTGTGGGCATTTATATTGGTTGAAAGCCTTTTTAGGCCCAAACTTAATCCAAATATAAAATGCGATCAAAAATGATTAAAATATAGTCATTAATATACACACCTAACACCCATAAAACTCAACCACACACTCCTATCTAACTCAGTTAAAGACAACACAGATAAACTCACCCACACACTCCTATCTAACTCAGTTAAAAGAGATAAAAATAATCATCGGCTTGGATTTTTGAGATAATCAATCAAAAACAGCAAGCATATTATAATCAGCAGATTGAAGAAAGGTAGAATTCAAAATCTTATTTAATTGCTTATATCTATGAAAATATGGTGATTGATTGGAATATTAGGAAGTTCGGTAAGCTTGCTTATTTTGTTTATTAATAGTGAAAATGTGATTGATTGGAATATTAGACTAGGCACTAGCTATTTGATAAAATACTACCACTAATTTAGTATATAAAGTTTAAAGTTTTCGCATGTGAAAAGTTTAAGCCGATGTTAACCCAATTCAAAATCTAATTTAATTGCTTAGATGTATAAAAACATGGTGATTGATTGGAATATGTGATTGATTGGAATATTAGAAACTTCGGTAAGCTTGCTTATTTTGTTTATTACTAGTGCTAATGTAATTGACCCGGAATATTAGGAATAGGACACAAGCTATTTGATAAAATACCCCACCAATTTAGTAGAAAAGTTTAAAGTTTTCACATGTAAAAAGATTTAGTTGTTTGTTAAACCTTTAAATGCCAGAAATGAAACTAATAGTTACATATGTAATTGTTTGTAAATCTTAACAGAAATTAAATATGAAGAAGCCAAAAAGAATAACAAGAAGCCAAATTGTTGAGAAGAAACTTACGTAAAAAAGAACAACAAGAAGCCAAAAGTAAAAGATGATGAAGGAACAAGTTTAAAAAAGGAAGAAAGACAAAGAAAGTAATTAAGCTTCTACTTCTTCTAAGAAGTTAAAACAAACAGGGAAAATGACCCCCAAAAAATGCTAAAAAGAAAGTTACTATTAGAACAAAGATTGCAAAGAACGGCTTTTTTCCACTATGAATGTTTTAAATGCCGAGAAAAGAAAATGTTTGATTAAAATGGGGTTTGGAAGTTTGATTGGTATGAAGATACATGAAATTCCGGGTGCTTTAGGGTATTATGTTATTTCAAAGTTTGACATTGAAAAAATGAGTTTACCGTTAAGTAATGGTTCTATTGATGTTACTGAAGATAAAGTTCATCAAATTTTGGGTATACCAGTTGGAGGAATTTCAATAGAGTGTTTGGAAGAAAGAAATGCAGATGATCCGTTCATCAAAGAGTGGTTCCAATAGCTCAATCGTAACTGAAAAATAACATCCGACCAAATGATATAATGGATGTTATAATTACAACAAATGATTTTGGGAACCTATTTAAAATGAACTTTCTAATGCTCTTTGCGAACACGATGGGGATGTGTGAATCTTTAGGAGCATGTAGCTTATCTCCTTTTGACAAAAATAAATGATGCTATCCCGAGAAAGCGGCGTAAATTGGAGCAAGTTCATAATTGATTGTTTAGAACCAAGCATAAGAAAATGGAATTACAAAGTTTCAAACTACTTTGTTGGTCCGATCACTTTTATGAGTGTAAGTAATCATTCATTATATATAAATACATATATTGCTTATATAATTTGTATGAATTTAATATTAACATAAAAATTTAACATGTAGTTTATATCTTGACTCAACAAGATGTGACCGCTTCCAATTTCTAGAAATAGGCCTATAACAGAGTGGAAGTCGGCCATGAAGTTCGAGAAAAAATAGAACTTTAGGAAGGAGGTTTTGGTTTATTACCAAAACAAGAGGATATTATTGGGAGTGACTTAGAATCAAAGGTACTTTTTTCTCTAAAATTTTGTATAATTTTTCACAAGTGAAAAATCATTAAATATTATATGCTACCATAAATTTTAATTTACTTGTTTTTCTTAAACGCCTTTTTTGAAGAAAAAATTGAATCAGATCTTTTGATGTTGATTGATGAGAAGGAAAAGTTAAATGAGTTGTTAAATGAATCAAAGAGAAATTTTCAGAATCAAAAGATAAATAATTTGAAAAGAAAATTTGATGGTATCTTTTCTAATGATATAAATGATAATGGTTAGTAATATATACAGCCAATATTTATAAAACTAGAGTGTATTTCTCTATTAAAAGTTGTAAATGTTCTCATGATTTAATCAAAGCAGTGAAGATATCGGAAATAATGTTGATCATTTCGGGAAGAGAATCCAAATGATGAATTTTTGAAGATCTTTGTAATAACAATGTTGTTGCAACTCGATACGGTAAAGATGCTACTACTTCAAGTTTATACATAATTAAGTAGAAACATCATAATTAAGATAGGCATGGGACATCCTTTTTTGAAAAAAAAATCTATACTTGCACATGTGAAAAAATCTATACTTGCACATGTAAAAAATTTAAATGATTAGATATCTTTTTTAATGATATGAATGATAAACGTTAGTAATATATAAGATTTTCAATATTTATAAAACTTCGAGTGTATTTCTTTATTAAAAGTTGAAAATATTCTCATGATTTAATGAAATAGGGGAAAACAATGAAAATGATGAGTTTGTTGAAGATCCTACGAGAAACAATACAGTAATGAAACAGGGAAAACAATGAAAATGATGAGTTTGTTGAAGATCCTCACGAAACAATACGTGTAAAGATGCTACTACTTCTGGTATATTCTTAATTAAGTAGTTGCTAACCTATAAGATTTAATGAAACACGTGAAGATGCTGAAAATAACAATGTTGTTGCAACCAATACAGGTAAAAATTATGTTACTTCAAATATATTAATAATTAAGTATATTTTCATTTCGTTCATTGAACTCTAAACTTACACAACCAGTAGATCGTGATACACTTTGACTCATATGCATCGCCTCCTTCTTTAGTATTGCCAACATGAATCATGACTAATCCATAGGTTATGCAAACCGTCCCCTTCACACAAACATGGAAAATCCACTTCTCAAAACATGGAAAATCTCTTGAACACAAACTACACACTAGAATGCTCCTACGTGGATCCGAACTTGGTGTCGGATGTTATTCCTTTTTAGGATGCCAAGCGTATGTGCTGTTTTTCATGTGCAAAAATAGGCATAGACATCC
>OU343225.1:170416508-170531544 GCA_910596185.1 Chrysanthemum makinoi
AAAACTGTTGAGAAAAAGATGTTGATCGACTCTTTGAAGATGTCATCTCTGCTGATGTCCCATAATGTTGTGTTATTGAATTCTTTTGTCATATGCATTTGATTATATATCTCTCAGCGTCTTTGTTGATTCTGTGGTAAATGTTGAGAACACCGATAATGTGCTTGGTCGAGTCCTTAAAAGTGGAAAATAAACGATTATCAAACGAACTTTCAAATGCAATACGTCGTCTTAATTGGTGTCAAAAAGATATTCACGATCAACAACTTGCTTTTCAACACAAAATCGCCCAGTTGCGTGACAAAACTTCTGATCCAAAAATTGAGCAACTGGATGATCAAAACGTGTCTTTTAAGTGTCAAATCTCAAAATATGAACAAGAACTTGTAAAAGTTAAAAAGGAATATGGTGTCATATTTGATTTACTCAAAAAGACTCGTGATGAAGCATCAAATGAACTTGATCATTATCTTGCACATACTAAAGAAGTTATGCATTTTGCTGGAAATATTCGGTTTGAAAATCAAGATCTGATTCACACTATCTTCAAGTTAAGAGAAATGTTAGGAAAGTATGAACAACTTCCGCCAACCATCATTAAGAGATTAGCACCAGTAACACTTAGTAATCATGAACCTAGAATCACTACTACCAAATCACAAGTTGCTAACGTGCTTCCTTCTACTGAAACAGGAATAGTTGCGTCTTTCCCAAACGTCCGCACTTCACAGCCTAAGAGCACTACATCGAAGAATAGGAAGTTGCGACCTAAGAAAAGATCAATAAAGAATGCTAAAGTAAAAGAACACCCTAGGACTATGAATAAGACTCACGTTGCTTCCACTATAGATATTGGCGTCGGAAAATGTAATAAAAATAGTGATGTAACGAATGCTAAACCTTTAAGTACTTTTGATATTCAGTCGGATGCACCTTGTGTTATTTGTCGTAAAAGTATGAATTCTGATTGTCATGATAAATGTGTTGCTAAAGCTATCATCTCTCGTTTAAGGAATCCTAAGAACCGAATACCTCTAGGCCCACTAATCTTTCTAAGTGCATTGGGTAGACCGCCCTCTTTAGATTCTAAGAAACGCCTTGTTGTCCCTGTAGCTCCAGTTTCACCTCCTAGGAATGTAGTACCACCTAGTGCATTCACTAAGACTAAAGCAAATACTAGTTGGAGATGGCGGAAATGGATATATAACACACTAGGATTTAAATGGATACCTAAAGCTATTGATGTGTGTATATCTACTATAACTGCTCTGGAACCCTCTAACATTTCGGGTTCCACATCTACTTCTATTCCATCCGTGTCGTCTGTATGTAATGCAGGTGATACGATCATTCTCTCGATTGTTGATAGCGGATGTTCCCCGACACATGACAGGCAACCTTAAAGCGTTATCAAACTTTTTGCAAAGTTCATTGGCCTGCCGTGTTCGGAATGATCACTTCGCAGCTATCATGGGATACGGAAACTATATCAATGGGAACATCAAAATAAGCAGGGTTTATTATGTGGAAGGCCTCGGTCACAACTGTTTTCAGAGGTCAGTTTTGTGATGGAGATTTGGAGGTTGCTTTGGGAGAAAACTTGTTTCATTCGTGATCTACAAGGAAACGACCTTATGTCCGGCTCGCGTAATTCCAGTCTTTACACTATCTCTATGCAAGACATGGTTGCTTCTTCTCCCATTTGCTTACTTTCAAAGGAAACATCAACAAAATACTGGCTATGGCACCATCGTCTCTCACATCTAAACTTTCAAACCATCACCAACCTTGCTCGACACAAACTAGTTGAAGGACTCCCACGGTTCCGATATTCTAAAGATCACCTTTGCTCAGCTTGTGAACAAGGCAAAAGCACTCGTGCTCATTTTCCTTCAAAGGTGGAACACAGCTCTCAGCATGTGCTTGATGAGTGTCTAAATACTCATCATTTTTGTACAAATGAAACTGCAAAAACATCGAAAAACACTCAAAAATGCATCAAAATGATAAAAATATTACAAACAAGTGTTTTATGTGTTTTAAATGCAAAAATATCAAAATCTGGTGAAAAACATATCAAATTTGCATAATTGGCGCTTTAGTCCCCAAGTTTCAAAAGTTGTCAAAAACAGTCCCTGGTAAAACCAAATAAGAAAATATATTTTAAGTCCTAGGAGTTCTTAAGTTGTCAAAAATAGTCCTTGAGAATTAAATTTACAAATTTACAACTTTGGTCCTTTAACTTTCAAAAATGACAACTTAGGTCCCTTAACTTTCATAAAATGTCAAGATAGGTCCCTAAATTTTCAAAGATTGTCAAAATTGGTCCTTGTGTGAACAATGAAAGTGGCAGGTCTAGTCCTTCTAGTTTGGCAGAATTACAAGTTTAGTCCTATATTAAAACCTTCCAAGACTTGTCAAAACCTTTTGATCCTGCATTTAAACCTTGTGACCCCCCTGTCAAAACCAATTTTTGAACCCTCTAGTCAAACACCTCACCCTTCCCCTTTTCCCTCCACCTCCTTCTTCCTCACCACTTGCCCTGCTACTCCTCTGATACACTCAACCCACTCTCCAATTCCATCTCCCAATACCTTATCCACTTACCCTCATCATCACACCTCTCACACCCCCCCCTACTTGCCTGTTTCAGAGCCTACAAGTCAAACCAAGGTTCCCGCCAAAATTGATAAAACAGGCAATGCACTCAAAACACTCCCATTGGCCAAACAAAGTGGTGGGATCTGCTCAAGAGGACACGTGGAACATTATTAGAGTATAAAAGGAGGAAGAAAGACAGAGAAGAAGTAACTTTGGTTCTACCATTGTTCACGTAGTATAATTTTTACATGCTTTCTTTAAATTAATGTCTTTTAATGTTTTAAATGCTGTAATTTACTTTAAAATAGTGTAATAAAACTTTAATGTTAGTTTAATTTCAGTTAAATTCCAGTTTCCAAATTTTGCTTAAATTACTTTAATTTTCATGTTCTTTTTCATTTCCATTATATGATTGTTTTATTGGATTCTATATCTCTTAAGCTCTTGACAATAGCTTTAAGACTTTTAGATTCATTAAACAAGTTTCAGTTTTTAAATTTAGAAAATCCAAAAAATAAGAAAATGGAAAAATAATCAAAAATCTTGGGGAAAATGAAGAAGATATGAAGGCAAAGGTTGAATTTGAATTCTATGGGTATTAGGAGCTTATTGGTAAGCTGATAGGTGTAACCTTGTCCATTTGTTCTGGGTCTCAGTCCTATTCTCATTTGTAAGCCATTTTTACAATTTTTGCAAGTTACTGTTTTAATCCTTTTCATGTCTTGATCCTTATGTTTCCTGTTCTTAGTAGTTGTTTAGTGTTATCATAGTTTAATATAAACAGTTTGTTTATTTAGACTCACTTGTGCTAAGAAATGTAAATCACTCAGTTAAAATGCAAATTTGACAAGTTTGTATTTCTTGCTTGAGTTCTTGAAGTTTTATACTCAAATGATCTTATTATGTGATAATATTATGTTTTGAATCAGGTTTGTATTCAAATTCAGTAAATGTTTTGAAGTTCATGTGACAAAGTGAAATTAAAAAGTAGTGATTGGATTTGCTTATAAATATTGATTCAGTGTATATTGTTGTTGTTTGTCATTGTTACAAGTTACATTAGTCCTAAATAGCTCACCAAATTATAAAACTAGTTCTTATTTGAGTAAGTCAAAAGCAAGCTTTTTACAACTTTAATTTGCAGTTCACTGTTAAGCTTGTAGATTGAAATTCTCATCATAGTTACTTAAATTTTGTAAACATAGCTTAATATCACCTTATCATAGCTTATTATATCATATTTAGTCCATAGATTCAGTTTCAAATTCATTTTAGTCAAACTTTAGAGTTCTTGTTAAAAGTCAAATTTCTCAAATAGTCGTTTTTGAATAAAATGTAGAATTTTATTATTATTGCTTAATATTAGGATTTAGCTCATTAGCTTTTGGGATAGTTAAGTTTAGTTGTAACTAAAATTACAAAAATATTAGTTTGTCATTTCTCAGCTTTTAAGTACTTGATTTCTAACTTATTTTTCTGTCTTTGATACGTTTATATGCCCTGCACCACAGCTTTAGGGTCAAGTTCATGAGCTTGCATAAGCTTCATCACTTGACCCTAGCTTGTGTACTTGGCTTATTTGTGAAGTCTTTTGTCACACCCCCAAATTACGTGTTTTGCAGCGGAATGGAATACCTTGGGGAGGACTGTCATAGCATCAAAGTTACAGTTATATCGAACGACCTAAAGTGTCGTTTAGAAAATACATCGTTTGATTAATTAAAGCAATCAAAGTTTACAAAATGTAGGTCCCAAATGAAAATCAATATATGCGGAAATAAGGTTTGTTACAAGCCAAGCGATGTTTTAAAGTTTATAAATCCCGTGAGGCGCGTCGTCACCACGACTCTATGATATGTCCATATGCATGCCATGACTTATTTGTGAATGCCTTAGATACCTGAGATAAAACATGCTAAAGTGTCAACACAAAGGTTGGTGAGTTCATAGAGTTTGATTAACAAGTAAAGCTTTAAAAGAGCGCTCATAAAACAAAGTCAAAGTTTTTGGTCATATAGAATAGTTCAAAAGCAAAGGCATCGTGAAATCCACTCCGCCTAAGTCCCGCCATACAAAACTTGCAACCTGTGGTGTTTACAACCCAATCGCTAAAAATAGTATGTCAATATTGTATGCATGTATCATAGTAGTTAAAAGTATCAATGTTACCACAAGGGTCTTCCAACACTCGTGTTGGGATGTATCCATAAAAATGGCCTTCCAACATATAAATGCTGGGATGTTCCTCCAACGCCACGTTGGCTATCTGGCTTATCCAAATTAATGGCCTTCCACCATATAAATGATGGATGTTCCTCCAACGACGCACGCTGCTAATGATCCAAATTAATGGCCTTCCACCATACAAATGATGGGATGTTTGTTTAAGTCTAGTCACCACACGCACCAAGTCTAAAGTATAAGCAATGTTGTTTGGCAAAAGAGTTTAAATGTTTTGACCTGCCCGCAGAGTTAACCAGTTGTTAGAGTATGTATGTTGATGCATAATAGAAAACAAGTTTAACACATTAAGGCAAAGATCGCAATAAACCACACAAATGTCCAAAGTGTATAAGAAGTATAGTGTAACACAATTGTATAAATGGTTTGAATATTCGAAAGAGTAAAAAAAACAAGTATTTAAGCATGTATTCCCCAAATAAGTTTGTAAGAATTTAAACGATCTAAAAGCGGGGTATGAACTCACAGTAGTATGTCAAAGTTTAGAATATTTGTGAAAGTTAATGAAAATAGTTTGAGCATGTATCTCCCCCAAAGAGTTTGTAAGACAAATAAGTAATAGAAAGTGGGGCTACGAACTCACCTGGTGTGATTGATATGCTAACAAAATGAAGTGCAAGAAAATGAGGCTCGGAAACGATCCGCGACCTAAAATGAATGTTATGACTTGAGTTATGATATGTTGTCGTGAATGCATGATTTGAAAACGTATCACCCAATATGCCACTTGAGAACTAGTTATATAAAAATATTGTTACTCGAACGTGTGACGGTTCCATGTCAAAAATAATTACTTTTGAGAAAATGGTGAAAATGTAGTTAAAACTATGTAACGGTTTTAGTAATTGAAAAATCGGTTTACATTAGACTTGAAGTAATATATAAATAGGAAAACTAACTCGTTTTTAAGGTCCGTTTCCCCCGAAACGTCCGTTTAGGCCCTCAAAACCTTGATTAAAATCCTGACAGCATACTAATGCTGTGAATAGTATTTTCAACGCTGACTCAAAGTTCGGTTAACCATAACTCACTCGCTTTAAGTCCGTTTTTCAAGTTCTTTATATCCACGCGAAGGTAATTAAGTGTACTAATATATTTTTAAACTTTGGAGATTTCACAGAAAGTTTAAGGCCACTGTTTGGTCAGTTAAAAATCTGGACTGCATGTACATTTTCCGGAAAATGGTAGTTTTAAATCGTAACTTGAAAACCATGTATCTTTTTCGTTATAACTCCGTTTTAGTCCGCCAAAAGGCCACGCTCATAACTAAAAATCTATTTTCTAAAACCTTAATAAAACTTATAAAAATGACTAACTTTTCGGAAAAATTATAAATTTCGACAGCGCTTCCGCGCTTATTTTAAACTTACCATTTTTTTATCTACTTGTTTAACCACAACTTCACCACAAAAAAATCCCTTAATCTACTCATCACCAATCCTACTAGTAAAACAACTTCATTTGATCATAACCAAAATAAATATTCATTGTGAGGCTAAAAATATATATACAAACTTAAATAAACATATAATAAATTTATGTAACCATTTCCTCCAAAAACCACAACTAGACTTTGATGATCCATTTTTCAAACTTCTCATTTTTATAAACTTCTAACTAGTACATACTTGTTATAAAAATTAATAGGACACATATGGGTGATAACATTTGATAAACGTGAATAAAAACTACAACTTGAGCAAATATGATCATGAGGACTTCAAGAAAATGTATGAAAAATATGTATGAAAAGGTAAAAGATAAAGTTTCATGCTTACAAGTTACTTGATGAGGTTTATGATCAAGGATTTATCCTAAACACCCTAGGTTTTTATTTCAAAACCTAAACAAAGAGTGTTACTAGATTGTGTAGAACTTGACAAGAAAATTTTTGGATGATCACTTCCTTGATTCAACCATGGTGGCCGGATTTTTGGAGAAGAAGAAGAGGAGAGAAAAGCTTGATCTATTCACTTGAATTATTGAGATGAATGTGTTAAATGTGTAAAGTCTTTGGAGTGTAAGACTATATAATTAAAGATCTTGAAAATCTTGGTGAATCTTTCATTTAATAATACATACATATACTTTACATTATATATTATGTTTATAAATGTGTAAGTGTAAGAAATGTAAAGTTATTTGAGGATAAGTAGTAGCTTGTAGTATTGTTAAGTAATATTAGTAAGTTGTATACACATTTGAATATTTAAGGTAGCGTTAGATAAAATAAATTTTCACGGTTCAAGATAAAATATGTTGAGGTCATAAAAATTATAAAAATACATTTCTTGAAAGATTTGAGTGAATACATATTTATCGGGTTGAATTTAAGAAACCATCGTAATTTATATAAACATAACAATTTATATACGAAATAAATTTAAAACATTGGGTAAACTAATAATAACATTTTTATAGTCTTAATATGAGTATAAAAATATATTAGGAATATTTTTGGAAGTGTCGGATCAAATGTTCAAAATAATATTCACGCGATATTTAATATAAAATTTACACGTTTAAGGTGAAATGAAAAATCATGAATAAATTGATATGAAATGATGAATATGGAGTTTGAGAAATGACCAAAAATTTAGAATTGTGACATTCTTCCCATGTCAGCGGAATCACGCCTCGCGGATTCGATTAATGATACTTTGGCCCAAAACGCGACAAGGGTTCGAAAAGTTTATGCTCATGTATGGTCTATAAGATTATGTCAATGCTCATGCATATGAGTTACCCGCCAACAAGATGCTCCCGTGCTATCGTGAGCTATTCCCGTCCTAAATACATGCTTTCTTATGATTAGGCTCGATGAGACAAGCTTTCCCATTCTCAAGCAAAATTTTTAAAAGACTTTTTGGTAACTGATTTTTACTTAATCCCACAACTCATCAAACAAGAACTGTCATACGATTAGGCTAAATCGGTTTAGGTAACAACTTGTTTCTAGCTCGATCTTTGCAACTCATCAAACAAGAACTGTCACGCGGATCAAACTGGAAACAAGTGGTTTGAAGAAAATCTTTTGAAAATTTGGCTCGATTACGGAATTGCTTACTCATATGAGGCTACTACTCCTTTCATTGCATGATTCTTCCTGAATTAGACATAGGTGATCAGGCTATGTATAATTTAGGAGTAACTATGCAATGCTTGGACTAATCGACTCATATGATGTTTGGTGTTGAGTCATAAGTCCGCATGTATAAAGAACGTGCACTTATAATGATATGATGAGATGCTATGATGATGTGGTTATAGTCTAGGGTCAATGATGCAACCTAGTTCTCTATAACCATTCTCTCGATACCAATCTGTCACACTCCCAAATTACGTGTTTTGCAGCGGAATGGAATACCTTGGGGAGGACCGTCATAGCATCAAAGTTACAGTTATATCGAACGACCTAAAGTGTCGTTTAGAAAATACATCGTTTGATTTATTAAAGCAATCAAAGTTTACAAAATGTAGGTCCCAAATGAAAATCAATATATGCGGAAATAAGTTTGTTACAAGCCAAACGATGTTTTAAAGTTTATAAATCCCACGTGAGACGCGTCGTCACCACGACTCTATGATATGTCCATATGCATGCCATGAAGTGAATGCCTTAGATACCTGAGATAAAACATGCTAAAGTGTCAACACAAAGGTTGGTGAGTTCATAGAGTTTGATTAACAAGTAAAGCTTTAAAAGAGCGTTCATAAAACAAAGTCAAAGTTTTTGGTCATATAGAATAGTTCGCAAAGCAAAGGCATCGTAAATCCACTCAGTTCCAAGTCCCGCCAATACAAAACTTGCAACCTGTGTTGTTTACAACCCATCGCTAAAAATAGTATGTCAATCTTGTATGCATGTATCATAGTAGTTAAAAGTATCAATGTTACCAATAGGGTCTTCCAACACTCGTGTTGGGATGTATCCATATAAATGGCCTTCCAACATATAAATGCCGGGATGTTCCTCCAACGCTCACGTTGGGCTGTATCCAAATTAATGGCCTTCCACCATATAAATGATGGGATGTTCCTCCAACTTGACACGTTGGCCTGTATCCAAATTAATGGCCTTCCACCATACAAATGATGGGATGTTTGTTTAAGTCTAGTCACCACACGCACCAAGTCTAAAGTATAAGCAATGTTGTTTGGCAAAAGAGTTTAAATGTTTTGACCGGCTCCCGCAGGAGTTAACCAGTTGTTAAAGTATGTATGTTGATGCATAATAGAAAACAAGTTTAACACATTAAGGCAAAGATCGCAATAAACCACACAAATGTCCAAAGTGTATAAGAAGTATAGTGTAACACAATTGTATAAATGGTTTGAATATTCGAAAGAGTAAAAAAAACAAGTATTTAAGCATGTATCTCCCCCAAATAGTTTGTAAGAATTTAAACTAATAAAAGCGGGTATGAACTCACAGTAGTATGTCAAAGTTTAGAATATTTGTGAAAGTTAATGAAAATAGTTTGAGCATGTATCTCCCCCAAAGAGTTTGTAAGACAAATAAGTAATAGAAAGCCGCTACGAACTCACCTGGTATGATTGATATGCTAACAAAATGAAGTGCACGAAAATGAGGCTCGAAACCATCCGCCACCTAAAATGAATGTTATGACTTGAGTTATGATATGTTGTCTTGAATGCATGATTTGAAAACGTATCACCCAATATGCCACTTGAGAACTAGTTATATAAAAATATTGTTACTCGAACGCGTGACGTTCCATGTCAAAAATAATTACTTTTGAGAAAATGGTGAAAATGTAGTTAAAACTATGTAACGGTTTTAGTAATTGAAAAATCGGTTTACATTAGACTTGAAGTAATATATAAATAGGAAAACTAACTCGCTTTTAAGGTCCGCTTCCCCGAAACGTCCCGTTTAGGCCCTCAAAACCTTGATTAAAAATCCTGACAGCATACTAATGCTGTGAATAGTATTTTCAGCACGCTGACTCAAAGTTCGGGTAACCATAACTCACTCGTTTTAAGTCCGTTTTTCAAGTTCTTTATATCCACGCCAAGGTAATTAAGTGTACTCATATATTTTTAAACTTTGGAGATTTCACAGAAAGTTTAAGGCCACTGTTTGGTCAGTTAAAAATCTGGACTGCATGTACATTTTCCGGAAAATGGTAGTTTTAAATCGTAACTTGAAAACCATGTATCTTTTTCGTTATAACTCCGTTTTAGTCCGCTCAAAAGGCCACGTTCATAACTAAAAATCTATTTTCTAAAACTTTAATAAAACTTATAAAATGACTAACTTTTCGGAAAATTATAATTTCGACAGCGCTCCGCTTATTTTAAACTTACCATTTTTTTATCTACTTGTTTAACCACAACTTCACCACAAAAAAATCCCTTAATCTACTCATCACCAATCCTACTAGTAAAACAACTTCATTTGATCATAACCAAAATAAATATTCATTGTGAGGCTAAAAATATATATACAAACTTAAATAAACATATAATAAATTTATGTAACCATTTCCTCCAAAACCACAACTAGACTTTGATGATCCATTTTTCAAACTTCTCATTTTTATAAACTTCTAACTAGTACATACTTGTTATAAAAATTAATAGGACACATATGGGTGATAACATTTGATAAACATGAATAAAAACTACAACTTGAGCAAATATGATCATGAGGACTTCAAGAAAATGTATGAAAAATATGTATGAAAAGGTAAAAGATAAAGTTTCATGCTTACAAGTTACTTGATGAGGTTTATGATCAAGGATTTATCCTAAACACCCTAGGTTTTTATTTCAAAACCTAAACAAAGAGTGTTACTAGATTGTGTAGAACTTGACAAGAAAATTTTTGGATGATCACTTCCTTGATTCAACCATGGTGGCCGGATTTTTGGAGAAGAAGAAGAGGAGAGAAAAGCTTGATCTATTCACTTGAATTATTGAGATGAATGTGTTAAATGTGTAAAGTCTTTGGAGTGTAAGACTATATAATTAAAGATCTTGAAAATCTTGGTGAATCTTTCATTTAATAATACATACATATACTTTACATTATATATTATGTTTATAAATGTGTAAGTGTAAGAAATGTAAAGTTATTTGAGGATAAGTAGTAGCTTGTAGTATTGTTAAGTAATATTAGTAAGTTGTATACACATTTGAATATTTAAGGTAGCGTTAGATAAAAATAAATTTTCACGGTTCAAGATAAAATATGTTGAGGTCATAAAAATTATAAAAATACATTTCTTGAAAGATTTGAGTGAATACATATTTATCGGGTTGAATTTAAGAAACCATCGTAATTTATATAAACATAACAATTTATATAATGAATAAATTTAAAACATTGGGTAAACTAATAATAACATTTTTATAGTCTTAATATGAGTATAAAAATATATTAGGAATATTTTTGGAAGTGTCGGATCAAATGTTCAAAATAATATTCACGCGATATTTAATATAAAATTTACACGTTTAAGGTGAAATGAAAAATCATGAATAAATTGATATGAAATGATGAATATGGAGTTTGAGAAATGACCAAAAATTTAGAATTGTGACATCTTTATGGTCTTTTCATTATTTGTATTCATGTTTTTACATTTCCAGCTTATTTAGGTAGCTTAATCATCCAATCTTTTTTGTCCCATCTCAGCCACTTCACTGAAGCAAACAGTGAAGTGGAGTTGTTATTAAAAACCTATAAAAAGTTCCTCCTTAAGCTTGAGCTTGTGATTTTTAGTTTCATGTTAGGCTAAGTAGTCATACTCAATGTTTTTGTGTAAGTTGAGCTCTTATTAGCTTATTTGATAAGTCTTGTGAGCTTGTGTTTGCCCATTCCTACAGTTCAAACCATGAACTTGCACCATTTCCACAAGCTCACACCAAGCTCCTTAGTGATCACTAGTCTTTGTGGCTTGGCTTTTTAGGAAGCCAAGCTACCCAGATTTATGATCATGTGCTTAAATCTCACCTTGCAGCTTATTAACCGTGGCTGCAAGTAGTTTTTGTGTGTCCCATTTTACTCAAGATTCACTAAGTCAAAACAAAGAAATGGGAGACTTTTAATAAGCTTCCTACAAGCTCACTAGTGGAACCCACTAGGTGAACTTGGGCTTTTTGGAAAGCCAACCAGCACTTCTTGCAACCTCAACTTTTATTTTAACCTTTGAAGCTTATTTCATCAGCTTAATTGTGCCAAACAAAAGACTGCAGGAGTGGTTGGATCTGTATGAAACTGAGAAGAGCTTATGAGCTTATTATTAGAGCTTATTAGTGATTCTCAGTTCACATGCTTGTTTATATGTATATTGGGCTTGTATATATCTTACTTTTTCTTTTATTTACACTTTATAGCTTTTTCAAGCTTATTGTGAGCCTATGAGTCTACTGTGAGCCCATAAGCTCAACTGAATGACTAATAAGCTCATAATATGTTTATTTCTAGGTTTGTAGCTTTCCATTTTCCTTAAACTTGTTCATATTACATGTACATACATACCTTTTTCCTTTTGTTTCCTTTGTTAAGCTTATTCAAAGCTTATAAGTCAAACAGTGAGTTAAAAGCTCACTGCATAAGCTTATAAGCCAAGAATTGCTTATTTCTTTGTTTGTAAAGCTTATAATTCATTACATGTACTTAATATCTGTATATATTCTAGTCCTTAAAAACAGAAAAGCCCAAAAACAAGCTTTTGCAACTAGTGCTAGCTTCTATGTGGAAGCTTTTGGCTTATTTAGCCAACTGTTGTGGAAATAAGCTCCCACAGAGCTTATTTCCAAGTTTTGAAAAAGTTCTCTTTATTAAAGTTCCATATTTTAGCTAAATAAGTAGTTTTGTAAAAAGAAAATCAAAAAAATAATAAGTTTGGCAAAAAGGGGGTAGGCAGGCTCGAACCTGAGACCTCCCCCTTATGAGAGTGTTTAGTGTGTACCTGGATGCCATGCGCCCTTGGGACTTTTTCTGTTATTCCTTTACACAATAAATCTCTTATATACAATTTGCCCAGTTTAGCTTATTAGGTGTTTTTAGCTTATTTCGAGCTTATCCAGTTTAGCTTTTTCCACTTTTCTATTTTTCTTAAATCTGTAATAGTATAAAGTATTTTTACAAAAAGTTTTAGATTTTTCCAAATAGTTTTAGTATTTTTTATCATTTAATTAGTGTAAAAAGGTATTTAATTCATAATAAATAAAATAATAATCTAAAAAATATAAATCTTTTTTGTAAAATTTTCTTTTATCATATAGTATGTAATAAAATTAGTTTTATACTCATAGGCCTTTTATTTCATAAATTTTACGTTTTGTCTTGCCCAATACATTTTTGTAAATAACGCTAGTTTTTCAGCTTTAAGTAACGCTTTCTAGGTAATTTTAGTACACGTTTTAGTTAAAATAGTTTATTTAAGTTATTTTATTTTATAAAATCAAATAAACGCTCATCGATCTTAAAATAGTGATAGCGCTTTATTTAATAGATTTTAACTTTATTTTCTTTAATTTGCATTTAAGTCGCTAAGACATGCAAATCCCTACTATAGTTATAATCGCTTTTAGGTTTCGATTACGCTTTTATTGACGTAGCTGTGACAGAGCTATTACTATTCACATTCCTAGTGTTAGTCAAATCGATTCCTGCTTTTGTACATTCTATATCATTTCAGCATTCACAAGTCATTGTATGTGGATTATCACGCCACCAGACATAAACGATCCAAGGATATTTTTAATCCTTGGTAAACTTGTATTTCTCCTGTCCTCCGCCGCCTTTTATCATCTGTCGCGGTTGACGACTGTGACGGAGAAATAAAAGATGGTAGTCCTGAGGAATCAAATTTACGCCGCTGCCGGGAGGCTGTGCTACGTATTATGACTTGTATTTTGTATTTTGTTGAAATACCTATCCTTGTATGTAAATTACATATACTTCATTTCATATAAACAATATAAAATACAAAAAGATTTTTATGGTTGAAATCTATCTGTGCTTTGATTTGCATTTGACTGTCAATTTTCCTAATCTTGATATTCCTAGGTCTAAATTTTGGCTAAACACCATGTTTACACTAAAAAGGATTTATCAGTGCTTAGTATAATTCCCGAATGTGATAGATTAGGTTTAAATCAAGATCATGTATTAAAAATCTCATTTAGGTTTCCTTTTTAGCCATTTCTTTATATATATATATAAAAGTTATAAAATTACAAAAACATTTTTCGTCTTTTATATTATATCAAAACCCAAAAAGATTCTCCCTACCTTTATCTTCATAATTCTGCGAGTGAACCCCACTCCAATTTCTCGTCAAATCATTTTCACTTTTCTTACCCATTTCTACCATTCTAAGTGGGGGTAATACCCACCTGTTGTACATATATATAAAACTTTGAAAATTGTAAATACGTAAAAATAAAATAATTGTTGTGTTACCCCATTTAGTTTTGAATATTGAGGACAATATTCATTTCTAAGTGTGGGGGGAAATTCTGGCGAATTTGATCATAAATGTACCCTTTTAGTCCCTTTTTTCCCCAAAATGGCCAAATTTTAAAATTTTTTAGTGGAAGTACTATGTACTAAACACAGAAATGGTAATCAGCTCCACCATGTCTAACCACATAAGGATTGGCTAATCCAGGAGCAAACGGCTCTTGGTAAAGATATCTCAAATCCGTTGACTCGCCATACAATTTGCCCAAAATAGTATGGTATTCAGCTCACCATATCCTTAAAAGTGAAGAGTTGGCTAGCCCGCAAGTTTATGGCTTGTGGTAAAGGCATGGAAAATCCATAATTGGTAATCACCACCAAAGATAATACTCGATAATTTATCTAAGAGTTGACTAGTCCGTAGGGTACCTTCTGTAAAGACAAAATCAAATCCGTTGAAAGCTGGTGGTTTGCTCAAAATCACTTGGTTATCTGTACAAGGTTCTTACTTGAACTGAAACACTTGGCTACTCCGTAAGTAATGGCTTTTGGTAAAGAGATGAAATCCATTAATTTTCTCAAAACATTGCTAGGGACTAGCAATATCTTAGTGTGGGGGATTGATGAGTGTCTAAATACTCATCATTTTTGTACAAATGAAACTGCAAAAACATCTGAAAACACTCAGAAATGCATCAAAATGATAAAAATATTACAAACAAGTGTTTTATGTGTTTTAAATGCAAAAATATCAAAATCTGGTGAAAAACATATCAAATTTGCATAATTGGCAGTTTTAGTCCCCTAAGTTTCAAAAGTTGTCAAAAACAAATCTCCCCGTAAAACCAAATAAAGAAAAATATCATTTTAAGTCCCTAGGATTCTTAAGTTGTCAAAAATGGTCCTTGAGAATTAAATTTACAAATTTACAACTTTGGTCCTTTAACTTTCAAAATGACAACCAGGTCCCTTAACTTTCATAAAATGTCAAGATAGGTCCCTAAATTTTCAAAGATTGTCAAAATTGGTCCTTGTGTGAACAATGAGAAAGTGGCAGGTCTAGTCCTTCTAGTTTGGCAGAATTACAAGTTTAGTCCCTATATTAAAAACCTTCCAAGACTTGTCAAAACCCTTTTTGATCCCTCAAGATTTAAACCTTGTGACTTCCCCAAAAAACCAATTTTTGAACCCTCTAGTCAAACACCTCACCCTTCCCCTTTTCCCTCCACCTCCTTCTTCCTCACCACTTGCCCTCACTCCTCTGATACACTCAACCCACTCTCCAATTCCATCTCCCAATACCTTATCCACTTACCCTCATCATCACACCTCTCACACCCCCCCCTACTTGCCTGTTTCAGAGCCTACAAGTCAAACCAAGGTTCCCGCCAAAATTGATAAAACAGGCAATGCACTCAAAACACTCCCATTGGCCAAACAAAGTGGTGGGATCTGCTCAAGAGGACACGTGGAACATTATTAGAGTATAAAAGGAGGAAGAAAGACAGAGAAGAAGTAACTTTGGTTCTACCATTGTTCACGTAGTATAATTTTTACATGCTTTCTTTAAATTAATGTCTTTTAATGTTTTAAATGCTGTAATTTACTTTAAAATAGTGTAATAAAACTTTAATGTTAGTTTAATTTCAGTTAAATTCCGCCTAAATTTTGCTTAAATTACTTTAATTTTCATGTTCTTTCATTTCCAGTTATATGGTTGTTTATTGGATTCTATATCTCTCTTAAGCTCTTGACAATAGCTTTAAGACTTTTTAGATTCATTAAACAAGTTTCAGTTTTTTTTTAAATTTAGAAAATCAAAAAAAAAAAAAATAGAGAAAATGGAAAAATAATCAAAAATCTTGGGAAAATGAAGAAGATGATGAAGCAGGGTTGAATTTGGAATTCTATGGGTATTAGGAGCTTATTGGTGTTTGATAGTGTAACCTTGTCCATGTGTTCTGGGTTTCAGTCCTATTCTCATTTGTAAGCCATTTTTACAATTTTTGCAAGTTACTGTTTTAATCCTTTTCATGTCTTGATCCTTATGTTTTCCTCAAGTTTTTAGTAGTTGTTTAGTGTTATCATAGTTTAATATAAATGCTTTGTTTATTTAGACTCACTTGTGCTAAGAAATGTAAATCACTCAGTTAAAATGCAAATTTGACAAGTTTGTATTTCTTGCTTGAGTTCTTGAAGTTTTATACTCAAATGATCTTATTATGTGATAATATTATGTTTTGAATCAGGTTTGTATTCAAATTCAAGAAATGTTTTCAAGTTCATGGACAAGTGAAATTAAAAGTAGTGATTGGATTTGCTTATAAATATTGATTCCAGTGTATATTTGTTGTTGTTTGTCATTGTTACAAGTTACATTAGTCCTAAATAGCTCAGTCAAATTATTAAAACTAGTTCTTATTTGAGTAAAAGTCAAAGCAGCTTTCAACTTTAATTTAGCTTCACTGTTAAGCTTGTAGATTGAAATTCTCATCATAGTTACTTAAATTTTGTAAACATAGCTTAATATCACCTTATCATAGCTTATTATATCATATTTAGTCCATAGATTCAGTTTCAAATTCATTTTAGTCAAACTTTAGAGTTCTTGTTAAAAGTCAAATTTCTCAATAGTGGGTTTTTGAATAAAATGTAGAATTTTATTGTGTGCTTAATATTAGGATTTAGCTCATTAGCTTTTGGGATAGTTAAGTTTAGTTGCTTAACTAAATTACAAAAATATTAGTTTGTCATTTCTCAGCTTTTTAAGTACTTGATTTCTAGCTTATTTTCTGCTTTTGTCTGCTTATATGCTCTGCAAGACCATACAGCTTTAGGTCAAGTTCATGAGCTTGCATAAGCTTCATCACTTGACCCTAGCTTGTGTACTTGGCTTATTTGTGAAGTCTTTATGGTCTTTTCATTATTTGTATTCATGTTTTACATTTCCAAATTTTATTTAGGTAGCTTAATCATCCAATCTTTTTGTCCCATTCACCATTCAATCTAAGCAAACAACGTTGAAGTGGAGTTGTTATTAAAAACCTATAAAAAGTTCCTCCTTAAGCTTGAGCTTGTGATTTTTAGTTTCATGTTAGGCTAAGTAGTCATACTCAATGTTTTTGTGTAAGTTGAGCTCTTATTAGCTTATTTGATAAGTCTTGTGAGCTTGTGTTTGCCCATTCCTACAGTTCAAACCATGAACTTGCACCATTTCCACAAGCTCACACCAAGCTCCTTAGTGATCACTAGTCTTTGTGGCTTGGCTTTTTAGGAAGCCAAGCTACCCAGATTTATGATCATGTGCTTAAATCTCACCTTGCAGCCTTATTAACCGTGCTGCAGTAGTTTTTTGTGTGTCCCATTTTACTCACAAGATTCACTAAGTCAAAAAGTGAAATGGGAGACTTTAATAGCTTCCTACAAGCTCACTAGTGGAACCCACTAGGTGAACTTGGGCTTTTTGGAAAGCCAACCAGCACTTCTTGCAACCTCAACTTTTATTTTAACCTTTGAAGCTTATTTCATCGCCTTAATTGTGCCAAACAAAAGACTGCAGGAGTGGTTGGATCTGTATGAAACTGAGAAGAGCTTATGAGCTTATTATTAGAGCTTATTAGTGATTCTCACCACATGCTTGTTTATATGTATATTGGGCTTGTATATATCTTACTTTTTCTTTTATTTACACTTTATAGCTTTTTCAAGCTTATTGGAGCCTATGAGTTCATCGTGAGCCCATAAGCTCAACCAATGACTAATAAGCTCATAATATGTTTATTTCTAGGTTTGTAGCTTTCCATTTTCCTTAAACTTGTTCATATTACATGTACATACATACCTTTTTCCTTTTGTTTCCTTTGTTAAGCTTATTCAAAGCTTATAAGTCAAACAGTGAGTTAAAAGCTCACTCAAGATAAGCTTATAAGCCAAGAATTGCTTATTTCTTTTGTTGTAAAGCTTATAATTCATTACATGTACTTAATATCTCAGATATATTCTAGTCCTTAAAAAGAAAAGCCCAAAACAAGCTTTTGCAACTAGTGCTAACTTCTATGTGAAGCTTTTGGCTTATTTAGCCAACTGTTGTGGAAATAAGCTCCCACAGAGCTTATTTCCAAGTTTTGAAAAAGTTCTCTTTATTAAAGTTCCATATTTTAGCTAAATAAGTAGTTTTGTAAAAAGAAAATCAAAAAAATAATAAGTTTGGCAAAAAGGGAAGTAGGCTCGAACCCGAGACCTCCCCTTATGAGAGTGTTGGGTGGCACTGATGCCATGCGCCCTTGGGACTTTTTCTGTTATTCCTTTACACAATAAATCTCTTATATACAATTTGCCCAGTTTAGCTTATTAGGTGTTTTTAGCTTATTTCGAGCTTATCCAGTTTAGCTTTTTCCACTTTTCTATTTTTCTTAAATCTGTAATAGTATAAAGTATTTTTACAAAAAGTTTTAGATTTTTCCAAATAGTTTTAGTATTTTTTATCATTTAATTAGTGTAAAAAGGTATTTAATTCATAATAAATAAAATAATAATCTAAAAAATATAAATCTTTTTTGTAAAATTTTCTTTTATCATATAGTATGTAATAAAATTAGTTTTATACTCATAGGCCTTTTATTTCATAAATTTTACGTTTTGTCTTATACCCAAATGCGTCATTTTTGTAAATAACGCTCGTTTTCAGTTTAAGTAACGTTTTTAGGTAATTTTAGTACACGTTTTAGTTAAAATAGTTTATTTAAGTTATTTTATTTTATAAAATCAAATAAACGCTTCATCGATCCAGAAAAATAGTGATAGCTTTTATTTAATAGATTTTATCTTTTTAATTTCTTTTAATTTGCATTTAAGTCGCTAAGACATGCAAATCCCTACTATAGTTATAATCGCTTTTAGGTTTCTGATTGCACGCTTTTATTGACGTAGTCATGTGACAGAGCTATTACTATTCACATTCCTAGTGTTAGTCAAATCAGATTCGCTTTTTGTACATTCTATATCATTTCAAAGATTCACAAGTCATCAGTATGTGGATTATCACGCCTCACCAGGACATAAACGATCCAAGGATATTTTTAATCCTTGGTAAACTTGCATTTCTCTCCCGGGCTGTCGCCCTTTTATCATCTGTCGCGGTTGACGACTGTGACGGAGAAATAAAAGATGGGTAGTCCGGGAGGAATCAGTGCTTCATCTTCTTCACATGGATTTGTGTGGCCCGATGCGCGTGCAAACGATCAATGGCAAACGCTACATCTTAGTAATCGTTGATGACTATTCACGCTGGACTTGGGTCTACTTTCTTCGAAGCAAAGACCAAGCTCCACAGATGATTATCACCTTTCTCACGAAAATACAAGTTCAGCTCAAACACCGTCCAAAAATCGTAATGACAGAGGAACTGAATTTGTTAACCAAACCCTTCATGAATTTTATGAGAAAGTGGGAATTCAAAGCATCGACATCTATTGCTCGTACACCTGAACAAAACGGAGTTGTTGAAAGACTAAACCGAACGTTGGTGGAAGCTGCAAAAACCATGTTAATCAATGCCAAACTCCCAGATTACTTGTGGGTCGGAAGATTCATCGCATGCTATACTCAAAAGCCTATGATTACAAAACCCCTCAACAAAACACCTTTCGAGCTTGTCCACAACAGAAAACCGAATCTCAAACACTTTCATGTATTTGGATCTCTTTGCTATCCGAATAATGATCGTGATGACTTTGGAAAGCTCAAAGCCAAAGCTAACATTGGAGTCTTTATTGGATATTGTGATAATTCTAAAGGTTTCCGAATCTGGAATCGTCGAACAAAGGAGGTTATGGAAACGATTCATGCTCATTTTGATGAACTCATGGAAATGGCTTCTGAGTATAACAGCTTGGAACCCGGTCACAACCGCTTAAACTTCCCCCAAACCCCATCATCAGCTGAAACAAGACCCCAGCTCACTCGTCAACAAATGGAACGACTATTTGCTCCTCTGCTCGACGATATTGATGAACGTGCTCGTGTGTATCCGCTGCTTTCCGCTGCTCAACCCGATAATACTCTTATAACTCGATACACCGCTACAACAACTACTGTTGAAGAAGCACCACCAGTTGACTCCATCACAACAGTTGAACAAACCGCTTCCAACAATGATGAACCGGCTAATGATGTTCTGAATGAAGTACCCCCACCTGCAGATTTTGATCCAAATGCGTTTTTAACCCGCTTGCTAATGAGATCTGCTGCACCAAATGTCGCGAAATCTTCAACAAGCCATTTGAATCCTCAAAATCTGCACAATGTATACCAACATCAACCCTCCACACATAGATGGACAAAAGACCATCCTCCGAAAACATTATTGGCAACCCGAATCAACCAGCCGTTACAAGACAACGTCTTCACTCAGATGGTGAACATTGCATTTATGCACACACTGTCTGCCAATCTGAACCAAAAAACATCAAAGACGCAATGACAAAAGACAACTGGATCGAATCAATGCAAGAAGAACTCAACCAATTCAAACGTCTTGAAGTATGGGAACTGGTTGAAAGACCAACAGGGTCTACGTCATTGGTCTCAAATGGATTTGGAAAAACAAATTGATTCTCAAGAAAACGTTATCAGAAACAAGACATGTCTCGTGGCTAAGGGTTATCGCGCCGTCAGGAAGAGGGTATTGACTTTGAAGAATCTTTTGCTCCTTGCTCGCCTTGAGGTCTGTTCGGATTTTTCGGCATTTTCAGCTCACATGAACATCACGGTCTTTCGATGGATGTCAAAACCGCTTTTCAATGGACAACCGAAAGAAACGGTTTATGTCGGCCAAAGAAGGATTCATTGATCCAGAGTTCCCTAATCATGTCTACAAACCGAAGAAAGCTCTCTACGGTCTCAAACAAGCCCCTCGGGCATGGTATGATAAGCTATCATCTTTCCTCATTGCCAATAACTTTACCAAAGGTTCGGTCGACCCAACTCTTTTCATACAATATCAAGGGGAACATATTTTAATTGTTCAAATTTATGTGGATGACATCATTTTTGGGTCAACTCATAAAAGTACTCAATCGCTTTTGCAAAACTAATGAAGAAACATTTTAAAATGTCCATGATGGGTGAACTTACGTTCTTTCTAGGACTACAAGTTCATCAATCACCCCGTGGTATTTTCTTGAGTCAGTCCAAATATGCCCTTGAATTGTTACAAAAATTTGGAATGCAAACCTGTGACACCTATGCCACACCAATGGCTCATACCAAGAAGCTAGACTCTGATTTACATGGTAAATTGGTGGACCCTACAAAATACCGTAGTATTATTGGGTCTCTCATGTATCTAACAGCTAGTAGACTTGATATTGTCTTTGCTGTATATCTTTGCTCCCGTTATCAGTCGCGACCAACTGAAACCCACCTCTCTGAGGCTAACAGAATCCTCTGATACATCAAGGGAACCATTAATTTGGGGATCTGTATCCGAAGGATTCTGGTTTTGAACTAATCGCTTTTCGAAGCTGACCACGCAGGATACTTAGATTCACGAAAAGCACTTCCTGAGCTTTACAATTTCTTGGTGACAAACCGGTGTCACTTCGGCAATCGAAGAAGCAGGATTGTACATCGCTGTCCTCAACCGAAGCAGAATCTGTAGCCATGTCGGCGTGTTGTGCTTAAGTCATTTGGATGAGAACACAACTCAAAGACTATGGTTACGTATTTGACAGAATCCCGATGTACTGCGACAATCGAGTGCCATTGCGATCTCGTGCAACTCAGTCCAAAGCACTCTCAAATCAAAGCACATCAATATTCGATATCATTTCATCAAGGATCACGTGGAACAGGGTACTGTTGAATTATATTTTGTGGGTACGGAATACCAATTGGCAGATCTTGTCACCAAAGCCTTGCCTCCCGCTAGGTTTAATGAGTTGGTCCACCGGATTGGTATGAGGTGTTTGACTCAAGAGGAATTGGATGACCTCCTAAAACAGTCTTAAAAACCTGTCAAACACCAAAATCTCTTTTGTAAATATTTTTCAAAAACAAAATACAAAAATATAAAACCTAATAAAACAACAAAAATATTCCTCTATCTATTTTTTCTTTCAACATGGCAAGTACATTTCTTCCGTCAACACTCTAATCTTTCAAAATTCAGTATTTTTCCGATCAAGTGTTGAGGGGGAGAAAATTAACACTTAACTGTTTCAAAACATTCGTGTACTTGCATGTTACTCTATTCTGGTTGTTTCTTGTATCAATGGTGGTAAACTTTTCTGGTTCAACTGACACTCCTCGGACTAAAATTTATAACCTTTCATTATTTTCTTAAGTCGAGGGGGAGTGTCGTCAAAGTTATTTCCTAAAATCTTTTGTTTGGTAACCAAAATGGAAGTTAAATGGCCTTGGATGAAAAAGGAAAAGGTGGAGGGACCAAAACTGTCAAAAGGTTAAAGTCATTTTAATAAAAACACCCCACCTAACTTTTTCACATCACATTTATTATACACACCAAACTCATCCTACGCACAACAATCATCTCACAAATCCGTGTTTTGGATCATCAATCTGTAAGTGATTTCGTGTTTATAACAAGTTTTTAAACAATGGTTTTGAATTTTTCATAAATCCAACGGTTAAATCTTGAGATAATGTGATGTTTGTGTTCTACGCGTAAGTATTAGAACACTTAATCATTGGTGAGTGTTTGTGGTCAAAAAGATTGTGTCAAAATGTTTTAAAGACATCACTGATACCATTTTTATCCTCATAACTTACCCAGAAACACGAATTGATTGAATCTGGAAAACTAGGGTTTATGCGTGGGTTTGGGTATTCTCAAATGTGATTGTTTTTGGTCAAAAAGATAGTTGTGTAATGGTGTTATGATGGTGAATTGATGATATCTAGGCTTTAGATCAACCCAGAAACACTAATTGTTTAAGAATTAAAGATTAGGGTTTAATGTTCTTGAGAATTGGGCATTATTGATTCACTGCGAACTGGATGTTAATACTTGGTTATATCACTCACATAACTACTTAGAATTACCAGAAAAAAGTTTGGTGCAATTCCTATGGTTAGAAATCATATGCGTAATTTATGAATCTTAGGGTTTTGACTTACGCGTATGACTTTCTACGCGTAATTGCGTAACATGCTTTCATGCCTTGATCTGTTTTAAGATTGAATGTATAAGTTAAAATTGATGCTATGATGATGATTTTTCAGGTTTGCTACTCATAACATTCAGAATCAAGGTTGTTGTTACTCTACGCATAAGGATCACCTTACACGTAGAAAGTTGTGCGTAAGAGAAATTTTACGCCGACGCTACGCCGTAAGGTTCTACAATGGGACTACGCGTATCCTCGTGAAGGATATGCAAACAAATGACTCTACGCGATAAGGTCTACTCTACGAGTAAGCCTTACGCGAAGTTTTATATACGCCACGCGTAAGCTCTATGCATAAGGTTACTCGTTCCTAATCGTAACATTTCTTACGCTGTATGACAGATTCCTACGCGTAAGCTTGTGCCTCACGCATATAACCCCTCGTTTACGCGATAAGCTACTATTCCTACGCATAAGCCTTGATCAAACCTTCGTTTTGAATTGTTAAGCGTGCAAACTTGTAAATAAATGAATCATAACGTCACGAATCCAATAATGTCACTAATAAACTTAAACGCTTGATATGTTGTGAACTATAAGTGATAACATAAACTTTAAAAATTAAAGTTAACTAACTCACGAAACGTTTCACGACGTCATTGGACTATTGGACAAACAAGTGACTTAGGACTCGTAACAATCATTAACACTGTACATTCAATAATTAGACAATAAAAACCTTCTGTTGACTAACATTATGTCTTTCGATATGTTGGTTCTTTTGGCTAATGTTATTTCAGATCACGACATGGCTGCTCAAATGAATGTGGATGTACCTGAGGTTCTCACAATTGCCGATATCTTCCCTAATGGTTATCTAAGAAAGATTGTAAAGAACAATCTCAGAGTTGACTTTGAAACCCACACATGCTCAGAATCTTCTTGCTTGATTGCTGTGGATATTTTAAAGAATCATCCCTACCAGAACATGCTCTCACACTCTGCTACAGTGTCACACCCCCAAATTACCTATTTTGCAGCGGAATGGAATTCCTGGGGATTGACTGTCATAGCATCACAATCACAGTTATATTGAACGACCTAAAGTGTCGTTTTGAAAATATCGTTTGATTCAGTAAAATAATCGAGTTTACAAACCATAGGTCCCAATAGATTTCCAAGATACCAAAATAAGTTTGTTACAATCAAACGATAGTTAAGTGCAAAAAATGTAGGTGAGATGCGCCGACACCTCGACTCTATGATAAGTCCACATGCATGCCATGAAGTGAATGCCTTAGATACCGAGATAAAACATGCTAAAAGTGTCAACACAATGGTTGAGTGAGTTCATAGAGTTTGGTTAACAAGTAAAGCTTTTAAAGAGCGTTCATGCAACAAAGGCAAAGTTTTGGTCATTTAGAATAGTCCACAAAAGCAAAGGCATTGCAAATCCACTCAGTTCCAAGTTCACCATACAAACTTGCAACCTGTGCGTTCACAACCCACTGCCAAAATATGTCTAGTTTATGTTCAAGCACACGAGGTTAAATGAGTTCTCAAAGCAAAGGCATTGTAAATCCACTCAGTTCCAAGTCCCGCCCATACAAAACTTGCAACCTGTGTGTTCACAACCCATTGCACAAAATATAGTGTGTCTAATAGTCGAGTATAAGTGGTCATAATAATTCACAAAATTTCACTACGTATAATAATAATTCAGGGATGCTCCTGATGAAACCAAATTATGCTGGGTGCCACTACCCAAAGTTATACTGGGTGCCCCTTCCCAAAGATATACTGGGTGCCTCTTCCCAAAGATATACTGGGTGCCTCTTCCCAAAGATATACTGGGTGCCTCTTCCCAAAGATATACTCCGAACATAGGAGACTTTATAGTGATGCTCCGAACAAAGGAGACTTTATAGTGATGCTCCGAACATAGGAGACTTTATAGTGATGCTCCGAACATAGGAGACTTTATAGTGATGCTCCGAACATAGGAGACTTTATAGTGATGCTCCGAACATAGGAGACTTTAGGTCAAGGTCATAACACGTACGGTTCAATAAGTTCAAACAAGTCATAAGTTTGTATTTAAGTTCAAGAGTTCCGTTCAAAGGTTCGTAATTAAGTTCAAAGATTTAAGTCGAGTTCAAAAGTTCAGAACAGTCAAAGAGCTTAAAACATATCAAAAGGTTCAAGATAGTCGAAGCGTTCAAAATCATGTCAAACAAGTTTAAAATATATCAAAAGGGTTCTTTACAGGTTAAGAGAGTTCAATTATATGTCAAAAGTTCAAATCAAGTCCAAAGTGTTCACTTATATGTCAAAGGGTCCGAATCAATTTAAAAGAGTTCAAATATACATGTCGAAGGGTTCAGAATCAAGGAAAGTGTTTCAACTAATAGCGTTCATAATATAGTGATCAATTTAGTTCGGGCATAATCTACTTACGCACACATAGAGTGAAACAAAGGATATTTAAGTTCATATAAATGTAAAGTAAAAACAAGTAGTTGAACATGTATCTCCCCCGAAGAGTTTGTAAAACAATTAAACGAGTAAAAGTGGGGCTACGAACTCACCTGATGCAATGATTATGGTGACAAAAGTAGATATACTGAAATGAGGTGCGATCTCTATCCGCAACCTAATATGAATGATATGCTCTAATATAAGTCATGAAACAATGTCGTGCATGCAACTCCATATGATATCCATACCACTTGTACGTTTTGGAAATAATGTTTATCGTCAAAATATATGTTTATGACATCTCGTCATATTATAAAATACTTTACAAGTATTTACGTTGAAATGATATCCTACGATAATCATTTAGTGATTTATTGTGAAATTATAACTTTTCGTCGTAAAATAATGTCGTTGAAATTTTCATGAAAGTGACTAAAATGGCCTTGAAAAGTTAGTCGTAAAATGGTGCACGTCGAGTGTTAGGAAATGAACTCAACGGTTTTGGGAAGTTTGTATCATTATCTCAAAGTTTTAGTGTTTAAGTTTCCATCCTAGAGGTCTCGATCACAAAGAAAAATATAGGTTACGTATTGTACTTTAGTCCAAAAATATAGTTTGAAAGGATGGTTTTGGGCAAATTTGAGTGACTATATGTTATTCGTTACAACTCCGCTCAACAAACGGTTGGACATTTTGGAAAATATGCTAGGCGAACTTACTTTTACTAGAAGACATCACGTTATAAAAAGTTCTACATCATTGTTAAAAACGTCCGCCAACATGGTCCTTTAGTTGCCGTAGTATGTTTTTAATAAAGAATATATTAATTTTGCTAATAGAATAGAGTTACGGCAACTTGGTTTATCGCGTGTAATTTAATCGTTACAAGTCCGTTTTCTACGTTTTCTACATCCTTAGATTCGTGTCAAGGTATACTAATATATTTTTGATAAGTCGACACAATTTATAAAGCTTAAGACTCATTTTTGACTCGTAAGGTGTAACATTTTCAATGCTGAAATTTCTGAAATTAATAGTTTTCCCCGTCAAACTTGAAAAATTCATAACTTCTTCGTTATAGCTCCGTTTTAATCCGTTCAAGCGGCCACGGATTCGTTTTAAAGTATATTTTCTAAATATCTAGGCCAAAAATTCGTGCCTACTGTCGGATTTTCCAGAAAATCAAAACAAGATCAGACCACTATATATACTTGTCGAAAAGAGTTTTTCTCGTACTAAACCTATTCCAATCCCTTCAAAACAACTCCAAAGCTATTCTAATCCTACCATACACCTTCTTAGGGTGTCATGGGTTCCTAGACATCACCAAAACTAAAATATAACAAGGGGTAATTATAGGATGATTTAGATATATATAACCCTTGAAAATCAATGAAAAGTGGTACAACATCATATGACTTGCATGTTTTTGCTCAAATATGATGAAATGGATATGAAATGAATATGAAAAATGAAAAATAGACATGAGATGCTTACAAGAATACTTGATGAGGTTTATGAGAACAAAGGGGTTTCCTAATCACTTGAGGTTTTTATTGCAAAACCTATACAACAAGTGATACCAGATTGTTAAATAACTTGTCTTGAAAAGTTTGAGATGATCTTCTTGATCCTCCTTGGATGGCCGGTTTTTGAGAGAGAAGAAAGAAGAGAAAAGCTTTTGGTCTTCACACTTTGAATTATTGATTGTGTGTGTGTTTGTATAAGAATATAATACTTATACTCATAAGAGATATTTTGGCAAGTTGAATAAGTCATTGTGTTTGGTTGACATCATCACAAGAAAAAAGAAAAAAAAGACCAAGTAGTATCTTGTAGTAATTTAATGTATAAGTATAATAAAATGTAAGTTACTTGAAGACTTGTGTTAAATTGTGTACCCATTTGAATATTTAAGGTAGCGTTAAATAAAAATAAATTTTCACGGGTCAAGATAAAATATATTAAGGTCATAAAAATTATAAAAATATATTTCTTGAAATATTTGAGTGAATAAATATTTATCGGGTTGAATTTAAGAAAACCGTCGTAATTTATATAAACATAACAATTTATATACAAAATAAATTTAAAACATTGGGTAAACTAATAATAATATTTTTATAAACTTATTATGAGTATAAAAATATATTGTGATAAATTTTTGGAAGTATCGTATCAATTGTTCAAAATAATTTATTATGCGATAAGGTTTATTTAATATGAAATTATGCGTTTAATGTGAAATGCAAAACCCATGCATGACTAGTATGATGAATGTAGAGTTTGAGAAATGACCAAAAATTGAGAATTGTGACATTCTTCCCATGTCAGCGGAATCACGTCCTCGTGATTCGATTAATGATACTATGGCCCAAAACGCGACAAGGGTTCTAAAAGTTTATGCTCATGTATGGTCTAAATGATTATGTCAATGCTCATGCATATAACGTGACTATATCCCATTCTAAAGACATGCTCCCTTATGATTAGGCTCGATGAGACAAGCTTTCCCATTCTCGAGCAAAATTTTCAAAAGACTTTTTGGTAACCGATTTTACTTAATCCCACAACTCATCAAACAAGAACTGTCATACGATTAGGCTAAATCGGTTTAGGTAACAACTTGTTTCTAGCTTGATCTTTGCAACTCATCAAACAAGAACTCACGCGATCATACTGGAAACAAGTGGTTTGAAGAAAATCTCTTGAAAATTTGGCTCGATTACAGAATTGCTTACACATATGAGACTACTACTCCCTTCATTGCATTATTCTTCCTGAATTAGACATAGGTGATCAGGCTATGTATAATTTAGGAGCAACTATGCAATGCTTGAACTAATCGTCTCATATGATGTTTGGTGTTGAGTCATAAGTTCGCATGTATAAGGAGTATGCACTTATAATGATATGATGAGATGCTATGATGATGTAGTTATAGTCTAGGGTCAATGATGCAACCTAGTTCTCTATAACTCAAGCTCGATACCAATCTGTCACACCCCCAAATTACCTGTTTGCAGCGGAATGGAATTCCTGGGGATTGACTGTCATAGCATCACAATCACAGTTATATTGAACGACCTAAAGTGTCGTTTTGAAAATATCGTTTGATTCAGTAAATAATCAGAGTTTACAAAACATAGGTCCCAATAGATTTCCAAGATACCAAAATAAGTTTGTTACAATCAAACGATAGTTAAGTGCAAAAAAAATGTAGGTGAGACGCGTCGATACCCCGACTCTATGATAAGTCCACATGCATGCCATGAAGTGAATGCCTTAGATACCTGAGATAAAACATGCTAAAAGTGTCAACACAATGGTTGAGTGAGTTCATAGAGTTTGGTTAACAAGTAAAGCTTTTAAAGAGCGTTCATGCAACAAAGGCAAAGTTTTGGTCATTTAGAATAGTCCACAAAAGCAAAGGCATTGCAAATCCACTCAGTTCCCAAGTTCCCCATACAAAACTTGCAACCTGTGTGTTCACAACCCACTGCCAAAATATGTCTAGTTTATGTTCAAGCACACGAGGTTAAATGAGTTCTCAAAGCAAAGGCATTGTAAATCCACTCAGTTCCAAGTCCCGCCCATACAAAACTTGCAACCTGTGTGTTCACAACCCATTGCACAAAATATAGTGTGTCTAATAGTCGAGTATAAGTGGTCATAATAATTCACAAAATTTCACTACGTATAATAATAATTCAGGGATGCTCCTGATGAAACCAAATTATGCTGGGTGCCACTACCCAAAGTTATACTGGGTGCCCCTTCCCAAAGATATACTGGGTGCCTCTTCCCAAAGATATTCTGGGTGCCTCTTCCCAAAGATATACTCTGAACATAGGAGACTTTATAGTGATGCTCCGAACAAAGGAGACTTTATAGTGATGCTCTGAACATAGGAGACTTTATAGTGATGTCTCAACAAAGGAGACTTTATAGTGATGCTCCAAACATAGGAGACTTTATAGTGATGCTCCGAACATAGGAGACTTTAGGTCAAGGTCATAACACGTACGGTTCAATAAGTTCAAACAAGTCATAAGTTTGTATTTAAGTTCAAGAGTTCCGTTCAAAAGTTCGTAATTAAGTTCAAAGATTTAAGTCGAGTTCAAAAGTTCAGAACAGTCAAAGAGCTTAAAACATATCAAAAGGTTCAAGATAGTCGACGCGTTCAAAATCATGTCAAACAAGTTTAAAATATATCAAAAGGGTTCTTTACAGGTTAAGAGAGTTCAATTATATGTCAAAAAGTTCAAATCAAGTCCAAAGTGTTCACTTATATGTCAAAGGGTCCGAATCAATTTAAAAGAGTTCAAATATACATGTCGAAGGGTTCAGAATCAAGGAAAGTGTTTCAACTAATAGCGTTCATAATATAGTGATCAATTTAGTTCGGGTATAATCTACTTACGCACACATAGAGTGAAACAAAGGATATTTAAGTTCATATAAATGTAAAGTAAAAACAAGTAGTTGAGCATGTATCTCCCCCGAAGAGTTTGTAAAACAATAAAACGAGTAAAAGTGGGGCTACGAACTCACCTGATGCAATGATTATGGTGACAAAAGTAGATATACTGAAATGAGGTGCGATCTCTATCCGCAACCTAATATGAATGATATGCTCTAATATAAGTCATGTAACAATGTCGTGCATGCAACTCCATATGATATCCATACCACTTGTACGTTTTGGAAATAATGTTTATCGTCAAAATATATGTTTATGACATCTCGTCATATTATAAAATACTTTACAAGTATTTACGTTGAAATGATATCCTACGATAATCATTTAGTGATTTATTGTGAAATTATAACTTTTCGTCGTAAAATAATGTCGTTGAAATTTTCATGAAAGTGACTAAAATGGCCTTGAAAAGTTAGTCGTAAAATGGTGCACGTCGAGTGTTAGGAAATGAACTCAACGGTTTTGGGAAGTTTGTATCATTATCTCAAAGTTTTAGTGTTTAAGTTTCCATCCTAGAGGTCTCGATCACAAAGAAAAATATAGGTTACGTATTGTACTTTAGTCCAAAAATATAGTTTGAAAGGATGGTTTTGGGCAAATTTGAGTGACTATATGTTATTCGTTACAACTCCGCTCAACAAACGGTTGGACATTTTGGAAAATATGCTAGGCGAACTTACTTTTACTAGAAGACATCACGTTATAAAAAGTTCTACATCATTGTTAAAAACGTCCGCCAACATGGTCCTTTAGTTGCCGTAGTATGTTTTTAATAAAGAATATATTAATTTTGCTAATAGAATAGAGTTACGGCAACTTGGTTTATCGCGTGTAATTTAATCGTTACAAGTCCGTTTTCTACGTTTTCTACATCCTTAGATTCGTGTCAAGGTATACTAATATATTTTTGATAAGTCGACACAATTTATAAAGCTTAAGACTCATTTTTGACTCGTAAGGTGTAACATTTTCAATGCTGAAATTTCTGAAATTAATAGTTTTCCTCGTCAAACTTGAAAAATTCATAACTTCTTCGTTATAGCTCCGTTTTAATCCGTTCAAGCGGCCACGGATTCGTTTTAAAGTATATTTTCTAAATATCTAGGCCAAAATTCGTGCCTACTGTCGGATTTTCCAGAAAATCAAAACAAGATCAGACCACTATATATACTTGTCGAAAAGAGTTTTTCTCGTACTAAACCTATTCCAATCCCTTCAAAACAACTCCAAAGCTATTCTAATCCTACCATACACCTTCTTAGGGTGTCATGGGTTCCTAGACATCACCAAAACTAAAATATAACAAGGGGTAATTATAGGATGATTTAGATATATATACCTTGAAAATCAATGAAAAAGTGGTACAACATCATATGACTTGCATGTTTTTGCTCAAATATGATGAAATGGATATGAAATGAATATGAAAAATGAAAAATAGACATGAGATGCTTACAAGAATACTTGATGAGGTTTATGAGAACAAAGGGGTTTCCTAATCACTTGAGGTTTTTATTGCAAAACCTATACAACAAGTGATACCAGATTGTTAAATAACTTGTCTTGAAAAGTTTGAGATGATCTTCTTGATCCTCCTTGGATGGCCGGTTTTTGAGAGAGAAGAAAGAAGAGAAAAGCTTTTGGTCTTCACACTTTGAATTATTGATTGTGTGTGTGTTTGTATAAGAATATAATACTTATACTCATAAGAGATATTTTGGCAAGTTGAATAAGTCATTGTGTTTGGTTGACATCATCACAAGAAAAAAAAGAAGAAGACCAAGTAGTATCTTGTAGTAATTTAATGTATAAGTATAATAAAATGTAAGTTACTTGAAGACTTGTGTTAAATTGTGTACCCATTTGAATATTTAAGGTAGCGTTAAATAAAAATAAATTTTCACGGGTCAAGATAAAATATATTAAGGTCATAAAAATTATAAAAATATATTTCTTGAAATATTTGAGTGAATAAATATTTATCGGGTTGAATTTAAGAAAACCGTCGTAATTTATATAAACATAACAATTTATATACGAAATAAATTTAAAACATTGGGTAAACTAATAATAATATTTTTATAAACTTATTATGAGTATAAAAATATATTGTGATAAATTTTTGGAAGTATCGTATCAATTGTTCAAAATAATTTATTATGCGATAAGGTTTATTTAATATGAAATTATGCGTTTAATGTGAAATGCAAAACCCATGCATGACTAGTATGATGAATGTAGAGTTTGAGAAATGACCAAAAATTGAGAATTGTGACATACAGTACCGGAGATCTACATACAACAATTCTGGAATTCAATGCAAAGGATCAAAGGTCAAAGTGCGGTGACAGTGACGTTAAATCACAAACAAATCACCATCACACATGCAGATTTACGGGCCGTTCTTCTTATTCCTGATATCGAGCCAACCGACTTCTATGCCACACCTACTGAAGAGACAGTTCTGCAATTCCTGATGGATATTGGCTATGATGAAGCTTCAGGAATTATCACTAAGCATTCTCATGTAGAGCTTAAGAACATTCCTCAACCGTGGAGAACCCTCTACATCATTATCACCAAGTCAGTCTTTGGTCGTGACAGTGGCTATTAGCATCCCAAGCTCATGGAGCTGCAAATATTTTGGTCATTAATCAACAAGAAGGACATCGAAATTGAAGCTCTAATATGGGATGACATGATGTCATTTCTCAAAAAGCTTGGCTCAAAGATTCCCTATGTCAGATACACAAAGCTGTTGATCCAGAGAGCACTTGGACTTCATCTTGATATTCTCAAGAGGCTCAATGACCCTGACAATCATGACATATTGACTGAACCCATCCTATCAGTCAGAATCAAGGAATCGTCAACAAAGAAACAGGGTGCTGTGTTACTTGATCACCTTCTGACAAATGAAATCAAAAAGCTTGAAACATACAAAAGGTATCTTGTAGTAGTAAGAGAAGGCAAAGTTGGTCATCTCGATGAGAAGTCTTCTGGAACACCTATACGGAGAACCAGAAGAGGCAGTGCAGGAAGTGCTGCAGTAAATCTTGAAAGTCAGAGGATAATACCCAAGAGGAATCCTCCACGAAAAAGGACTGTTCCCTCTAAGGAAGCTACTCCTACTCCCATTCCTGAATCTGAGCCTGAACCGCAGAGAAAGCTTGTGGACGAAAGCTCTGAAGATACACAATCAGACGAAGAGATCTTCTACTCTGAATCTGCAACCGAAGAACCTCCTTCAGCAGCTAAACCTCCAAGTCCACCAGCTGACAAAGAAAAAGGGAAGACTCCTGTACTTGTGCCTTATGAAGAAAGCTCAGATGAAGAAGAAGAGCAACTGGATATTTCATACAGGAAGAAGTTCAAATTCCTTAGACTCCAACACGTGGCAAAAGAATTTGCAAAAGATCAAATGGGTGGCCCCGGAGGGTCAAGTGGTGCAGCTCAACCTTCACCAGATCCTGATGCGGTTAATCAACCCGATAAGGGATCTGGTGCCACCACTTTGGAGCAACAACAAAAGCCCGTGGAAGAAACTATTGAGCATGAATTTGAGGAACCGGATAAAGAAAAGTCCGAGAAAGATGAGGGTGACAAAGAAAAGACTGAGACAGAAAATACTGAAGAGAAAGATAAGTCTGGAGATGACACTGATTATGATAAGTTTCTGCTAGACAGTCCTGCTCGCTCAGAGGAGAAAACCTCTGAACCTCCAAAGGATCCAGAGTCTCCTCATGTCTCTTCATCATCAGATTCGTCTTCTCATTCTTCACCACCACCATCAAAGAAATCAACCAAATCAACATCCAAATCAGTAAAGAAGCCACCTCGATCTTGGATTTCTCATACTCATAAAAGAATTGTGAATGCGGTCAAACAGGTTAGAAAGAAAGACATGCTTTACAAAAAGCTAAATTTTATTGCTGACCAGTTAACGTACCTTCATGATGAGAATGACAAGATGCAAGTTGAAAGGGTGTATGTACAGAAGCTTATGAAGGATGATCTTCAAGGGAGCATGGACGAGATGATAAAAGGATACACTCACAAGTTCTTAATGGAGGTCATTCCGAAACTAACAAAGGAGATGTATACCAGAAAACTTTATCCGAATCTCTTACATTTAGCCAAGCAAGCCATGAAATCAACTCCGATGAATTTTGATGAGTGCTTATTCACTCATCATTTTTGGTCAAATCTGAGCTGCAAAACATTTAAAAACACTCCGAAATGCATCAAAATACTGAAAATATCTCAAAATTGTGTTTTATATGCAAAATGTTTAAAATCAGATGAAAAACGAACAAAGTTTGCATAAGTGGCAGTTTCAGTCCCCCGACTTTCAAAAATTGACAGAAATAGTCCCTGAGCACGTATTTTAAAAGAAAAGTCACCAAAGGTCCTTTTGGAATCATAAATTGTCATAATTAGTCCTTTGGTGAAAAATTCCAAAAGTTTTGAGAAATTACAGTTTTGATCCCTGGATTTTTAAAATGATCAAGTTTAGTCCCTGGAATTTCAGAAAATGACAAAAATTGACCTTATATTATTGATGATTGGCAAAACCAACCCTTGGATCACTTTTCAGAAGTTACTTGATTGGTCCTTGGATTTTCAGAATTACACTTTTGGTCCTTGAAATCTCATTTGGTTTCATAATCCATCCTAAGTCCAATATCCTATATTAAACCCAATAAACATCCCTTGTACCCGGCCCAATCCAACCCACGACCCATATTAACATACTGTACCCAATCCACCTCAAATAACCCGACCCACACCCTCTTTCTACTTTCCCTCCCAAACATCCTTTACCCTTTTACCCAGATATCCCATATCCACAGAACCCTAAAACCTCACCATCTCTTTTACCCTCTTTTCCCCATTCCCAGGACACTCAACCTCAAATATCCTCCTATTACCCAGTCTCCCCCATTTCCCAAACCCACTAAGCTCCCTCACCCTTCCCCAAGATCTGCCACCATGGCAATCCTTGTTAAAAAGACTCAAGGGACGGCTCTGATTGCTCCTCAAATGTACCTAATTCTTGGATGGTTGAGATTGTCACAAAAGAAGCACACCCAAGAGGCAGATGAAGACCTTGAAGACTAGTATAAATAGTTATTGTAGCCATAGTTATAAGGCACCCTTATTTTCAGTTTTAAAATCAGTTTTCATGTTTTCAAATTCTATTGTAATGTTTTTATTTATCAATGAAAGTATTCTTTTTTTCATTTAACTGTTACATTTCTCATGTTCCTATTTAGTTAGTGAATTACGATTTAGCTTTTGTTTCTAAGTTCTAAAACAGTTTCAAGCATTTTATTCCAATCGAGAGTGTTTGGTTTATGTTCTCAAAGGATCAAAGATTCACTTTTTACCCGTTTGACTCTTAGAGTCAAACTCTTTTTGAAGTCAGAAATCATTTTACAAGTTAGGATTTTGTTTAAAATAGGTTGTCTAAAAATCAAGTTTAAAAAAAAAAAAAGGAGAAGTTCCTTTTTTTTGCACTGATACAAGACAGCAGCAGCGGTGCTGATCTTGGCGATTTTTTCGTTGCATACTTGATCTTCAAATCATGTAAAACTTGTTTTTGATTAAAACCTTGCAGGCCAATATCACTATAGTTTCAGTTTTTTAACTTCAATTTAAGGGCTACGGGTGTGAAATCAATTTTCCTACGTTCTATTTGACTAAAAATAATTTTAGGAAAAAGCGGAATATTTTTTTTGACTTTTAAATTAATTACTACGAATTAAAAACTAATTAACACTAATTAAATGATTAAAAATACTAAACTAATTGAGAAAAATCTGAAAATTTACAGAAAACTACTTTGGAGCAAACTGGTTCTAAGAAAATTAAAAAACGTGGGTGGTACTTTGTAAAATAAGCAGGAAATAAGCTAGAAAGAGCTTATGAGCTAAACTGCCTAAGACCCCTTATATATTAAATGTTGCAAAGTGTAGCTGATAAAGACCCAAGGGCGCGTTGGTTGTGTGGTGTTGTGTTGGTGCTTTAATAGGCAAGAGGTCAGGGGTTCGAATCCCACCTCTTGCTTATTTTTGAAAACTCTTTTTTTTTTTGAAATTTTCTTTTGGAACTTAAAGACTCAACCAAAACAGATACTTTTTGTGAAAACTAAACTTCTAAAAACTTATCATTAAGCTGTGAAACTGCTTATTTGCTACTGTCACCACAAAAACAACCAAACACCCCTTTGACAGATCTACCAAACACTCCTTAATAGCAGATTTTAAGCCTCTATTTAACAGTTAACCAACAAAGCAAGAAATGACTTAAGCAAAGGTGATTAGGACTAAGCTAGATGCAATTAATTTAAGCTAAAATATAGGATAAGCAGTTGGAATAAGAGCTACACTAAGGGGAATCCTAAAAAGCTACTTGATAAAGTAAGCAAAGCAAAAACTTAAATAAGCTCCTAATAAGCAAAAAGGGCACTAATCCTAGACTAACTTAACTAATCAAGTCCTAAAAGATCTAAATAAGCAGATCACAAATGCTGATAAGCAAAAAATAAGACTGAGTGACTGTTGTTGGATTGACTTTGCAGCCCATCTGTGGCTGTTTGAAGCTAAGTTTAAGCCACCAAGTAAGCTTCAAGATCAAAAAAAAACTTCAAAAAGTAAAGTTAGCACAGGAGAGCTTCAAAATAAACCAATTGGGAGACCAATTTTACACTATGCAGCTTATAAATAAGTTGTACACAGTGGCTTTGGGACCTGTTTGTTTGAGAAAAGAAATTGCAAGTGGACAGATTTTTAACTTCAATTTAAACAAGTTAAAGGTAAACTTGAGGCTCAAAACTGAAACTATAGTGATATTGGACTGCAAGGTTTTAATCAAAAACAAGTTTTACATGATTTGAAGATCAAGTATGCAACGAAAAAATCGCCAAGATCAGACCACTGCTTTGTTTTGTATCAAAAAAAAAGAAACTTCTCCTCTTTTTTTTTTAAACTTGATTTTTAGACAACCTATTTTAAACAAAATCCTAACTTGTAAAATGATTTCTGACTTCAAAAAGAGTTTGACTCTAAGAGTCAAACGGGTAAAAAGTGAATCTTTGACCCTTTGAGAACTTAAACCAAACACTCTCGATTGGAATAAAATGCTTGAAACTGTTTTAGAACTTAGAAACAAAAGCTAAATCGTAATTCACTAACTAAATAGGAACATGAGAAATGTAACAGTTAAAAGAATACTTTCATTGATAAATAAAAACATTACAATAGAATTTGAAAACATGAAAACTGATTTTAAAACTGAAAATAAGGGTGCCTTATAACTATGGCTACAACAACTATTTATACTAGTCTTCAAGGTCTTCATCTGCCTCTTGGGTGTGCTTCTTTTGTGACAATCTCAACCATCCAAGAATTAGGTACATTTGAGGAGCAATCAGAGCCGTCCCTTGAGTCTTTTTAACAAGGATTGCCATGGTGGCAGATCTTGGGGAAGGGTGAGGGAGCTTAGTGGGTTTGGGAAATGGGGGAGACTGGGTAATAGGAGGATATTTGAGGTTGAGTGTCCTGGGAATGGGGAAAAGAGGGTAAAAGAGATGGTGAGGTTTTAGGGTTCTGTGGATATGGGATATCTGGGTAAAAGGGTAAAGGATGTTTGGGAGGGAAAGTAGAAAGAGGGTGTGGGTCGGGTTATTTGAGGTGGATTGGGTACAGTATGTTAATATGGGTCGTGGGTTGGATTGGGCCGGGTACAAGGGATGTTTATTGGGTTTAATATAGGATATTGGACTTAGGATGGATTATGAAACCAAATGAGATTTCAAGGACCAAAAGTGTAATTCTGAAAGTCCAAGGACGAATCAAGTAACTTCTGAAAAGTGATCCAAGGGTTGGTTTTGCCAATCATCAATAATATAAGGTCAATTTTTGTCATTTTCTGAAATTCCAGGGACTAAACTTGATCATTTTAAAAATCCAGGGATCAAAACTGTAATTTCTCAAAACTTTTGGAATTTTTCACCAAAGGACTAATTATGACAATTTATGATTCCAAAAGGACCTTTGGTGACTTTTCTTTTAAAATACGTGCTCAGGGACTATTTCTGTCAATTTTTGAAAGTCGGGGGACTGAAACTGCCACTTATGCAAACTTTGTTCGTTTTTCATCTGATTTTAAACATTTTGCATATAAAACACAATTTTGAGATATTTTCAGTATTTTGATGCATTTCGGAGTGTTTTTAAATGTTTTGCAGCTCAAATTTGACCAAAAATGATGAGTGAATAAGCACTCATCAAATCCCCCACACTAAAACATTGCTAGTCCCTAGCAATCTTTTGAGAAAACTTAATGGATTTGAATCTCTTTACCAAAAGCCATTACTTCTGGAGTAGCCAAATATTTCAGTTCAAGTGAGAACTATGGTACACTGATAACCATATGATTTTGAGCAAACCACCAGCTTTCAACGGTTTTGATTTGTCTTTACCAGAAGCCGTTTGCTTCTGGACTAGCCAACTCTTAGACAAATTATCAATATTATCTTTGGTGAGCTGATTACCAATTATGGTTTTTCAACTGCCTTTACCACAAGCCATAAACTTGCGGGCTAGCCAACTCTTCACTAATTAAAGATATGGTGAGTTGAACACCATACAATTTTGGGCAAATTGCAAGCCGTTAACGGATTTGAGATATCTTTACCAAGAGCCGTTTGCTCCTGGATTAGCCAATCCTTTTGTTTATTAGACATGGCGGATTGATAACCATAAAAAAAAAATTTGGCCAAAAATGGGGGAATTGGGCGGTATATTTACATGATAAAATTCGTGAGAATTCCCCCCCACACTAGAAATGAATATTGCCCTCAATATTCAAAGTACCGGCGGTTATGCCGAAACATAGAACGTAAAAGGGAAATACTACGGCCATTATTTGAATTTTTTTTTTTTTTTCAAAAAACTTTATATACAACAGCGGGGGGCAACTCCCCCACACTAGGGTGGTAGAAAGTAGAAAGAAGTCAGAAATATGGGTGAAAACCCATATAGTGTGCTACTGTTTTTGTTCCTCGAGTCGCTAGCTTGACTCGACCCTGCATTCATTGGTTCGTGGGGAAGCAAAGTGGAAGAGAAAATCTCCATCGGACTTTCATTCAAATAGTTTGGATAAACATTGAATGTGATGAAAGTTCCACTCCGATGAGATAAAACCGGCTCAAAAGAATGAGAAATGCCGGGATCAAAGATGGTATCTTCACTCCCGTAGGAGTTAAGACATGGAGAAGTCACGGGATGAGAAAGTAAAGTGTCAATTTCTTGACAACGGGTGGGAAAAAGATTAGATTGATGAACATTAACGGAATGTTCAGAAATCTTATCCACCACAAGAGAAGTCACAACATTCGTGTTGGACTTAAGAAATATCCGAGAGTGAACTCCCTTAAAAGGTAAGATACCGGGTTTGAAAACTTTGTCCTCGGAGAGGAATGAAACACAAGTATCAACCATGGTAAAATCCTCAAGGGTAGATGAGTTACTCATGGATAGAAGAGGATGCGGAGCATTTTGCTCAAATAGCTCGTCCTCAATGATGTGAGCGAGTTCACCGGCGAACTCCTCATGGAAAAGCCTACTCCTTTCGGAAGGAGGAAGCAATTCAAATGTGGACGACTCATACTCAGGAAGAGAAAGATGAAAAGTGGGAATGCCACTACTCTCTTTTTCAGTATGAAAGTCATCAAAGTGGAATACTTCAAATTCCGGAAGAGAATCATTGGACAAAGCCTCAAGTTTAGAAAATGGTTCGGGCTTTTCCAAGATATAGTCACTATCCACAACGGGGATAGGAGATGAAGCTGGTTTAGCACATAATGATTCGATCTTAGAAACGAGGAGATTTACATTGAACAATTTTTCACGGAGTATCTCGTCCTCAATTTCCGGATCATCAGAATCTCTCACCTCCTCTAAGCTAACTAGCTCAGAAGGAAAGTCCTCGACATAATCGATGTCTCCATAGGATAAAGAATCGTCAAACGAAGTACAATCGTTGTCAGAATCGGAGAACATCTCGACATGATCGTTTGGGATGTCAAGAGGAGGAGAAGAATCATCATCAAGAGGCTCATCAAACATATTACTGGAGATAACCTCGGACTCACTTGGGGTTGGGACAAGGTTCTCAACACAAGACGGTTCCGTTTCCAGAATAGTGCTAAGATTTTCGTCCCCCATTAAAAGATTATCTGACGGTTCTAAGGTAGATAGGCAAGATAAGGGCGGAGAATGGACATGTGCGGTACTTTGTGGGCTTGAGGTATGCACCTTGTCCTTTATCATCTCCCAATCCTCCTCATCCTCGTCATCGAGACGGCAAGCCTCGTTAAATAGGAGAAGCTTTTGAGCTGCTCGCTCCTCGGCTAGTAATCTTTCGTTGCGAGCAGCTTGTTCCTCGGAAAGTTCTTCAAGGATACAAGGATATTGATCGATGACGGGAAGTTGTGGGGGTTGGACATTGTCAAAACTGGAAGTGTTATAACAAGGATCGGGTCCAAAGTAATTATCATTCCACGATTGACATTGATAATCATCATGAGGACCCCCACACTTAGCACAATGAGGGTATTGGGGAGAGAAATTTTGAAACGATGTTTGATCATTGAAATGATGAAAATACGGTTCTGGTTCGTATAAATTTTGTGGAGGGTAGTTGAAATTGTTTTGAGGATAATTGAAAGATTTTGGGTTAGAATCATAAGCGAATGAATTCTCGGCACAAATCGAACAACATTCATTAACAAGATAGTTTCCACACCACTCGCACATACATTTGTAACAACGAAAACCTTGTGGTAACAAGTCTCCACAACCGTAGCAATAATTTTGATCAAACAAAGATATTTCGGGCTCGGGAATAGGAATCGAGGGTTCAACAACATCACATAAAGCGGTATTTCCCGAAGTTGAATCATGACGAAGTTCAATTAAGAAGTTTTGAATCATGTCATTTCTGGCCCTAAAGAAATCGTCGGTAAAACGTTCTGAAGATTCCGGAGTTGGGACAAGTGGTGTGCTCTTAGAGCTAGCAAGTTCCACCACTTCCGTTATGGTCTCCGGTGTTTGAACGGGTTCATCGTAATCAATTCTAATTCTCGACCTTTTTTCATCGGCTTGAATTTGCTCGATTAGATTACGGGTTCTAACTTCAAAGAAAGTATCCTCGTAACCCTTAGTGAGTGCTTGAGGTAGCTCCGACGTTTGAACGGGTTTGTCAACATTAGAACGTATTTCGGGTTGTGGCGGGTGGTCAAAATAACCTTGAAAAGAATTTTTTATGGATAATTCGCACAAATTGCAAAATTCGCTTGAACTAGGCCTTCCACACCGCTCACACACACTTGTGACGATGATGTTGTCGACATAAGAATTAAACATATAGAGGGTTAAAGAGATAGAATTAAACGGTTTTGAGGTTAAAGAAGAGTAGAATCAAACGGTATGAGAGGGTAAGAGAAATAGAATCATACGGATAAGAGGAATGAGAAGAGTATTTTTGTATTTTTGGATTTTATGAAAAACGGTAACTTCACGAGGAAGGATCTTCAAGTCACTAATCGCAAAAACTTCACGATATTGTCGCAACACACCTCCCCGGCAGCGGCGCCAAAATTTGATTCGTGTAAAGTAAACACAAATATCAACAATATCAAATTAACCGTAAAACTTGACAAATTAACCCTTTTAGGAAAAAGATCAACGTATCAAACCTTACGGGTGTGATAAAAGTGATACCGGGAAGTGATTTCCCCGGGTCGTGTCCCAACGAGGTGTGAAATTGACGGTGTCGATGAGTTTCGTGATTAGGACTTGAATTGGTTTAACAAATTTGGAATTTGATATCGTTATTCTACAAATTAAAGAACGGGAATGAAAATAAAGTACGTAAAACAAAGTAAACTCTAAATAAACTACTACTAAGCCTAAGAAACAATAAAATGAAGCTAAATTACATCCTAGGGTGCTAAAATGCAAAAACGCTAAAACCGGCAACCACCCGAGCCAAAAACGTAAAACTTTTGCAATTTAAGGGCTACGGGTGTGAAATCAATTTTCCTACGTTCTATTTGACTAAAAATAATTTTAGGAAAAAGCGGAATATTTTTTTGACTTTTAAATTAATTACTACGAATTAAAAACTAATTAACACTAATTAAATGATTAAAAATACTAAACTAATTGAGAAAAATCTGAAAATTTACAGAAAACTACTTTGGAGCAAACTGGTTCTAAGAAAATTAAAAAACGTGGGTGGTACTTTGTAAAATAAGCAGGAAATAAGCTAGAAAGAGCTTATGAGCTAAACTGCCTAAGACCCCTTATATATTAAATGTTGCAAAGTGTAGCTGATAAAGACCCAAGGGCGCGTTGGTTGTGTGGTGTTGTGTTGGTGCTTTAATAGGCAAGAGGTCAGGGGTTCGAATCCCACCTCTTGCTTATTTTTGAAAACTCTTTTTTTTTTTTTTGAAATTTTCTTTTGGAACTTAAAAACTCAACCAAAACAGATACTTTTTGTGAAAACTAAACTTCTAAAAACTTATCATTAAGCTGTGAAACTGCTTATTTGCTACTGTCACCACAAAAACAACCAAACACCCCTTTGACAGATCTACCAAACACTCCTTAATAGCAGATTTTAAGCCTCTATTTAACAGTTAACCAACAAAGCAAGAAATGACTTAAGCAAAGGTGATTAGGACTAAGCTAGATGCAATTAATTTAAGCTAAAATATAGGATAAGCAGTTGGAATAAGAGCTACACTAAGGGGAATCCTAAAAAGCTACTTGATAAAGTAAGCAAAGAAAAAACTTAAATAAGCTCCTAATAAGCAAAAAAGGCACTAATCCTAGACTAACTGAACTAATCAAGTCCTAAAAGATCTAAATAAGCAGATCACAAATGCCGATAAGCAAAAATAAGACTGGAGTGACCTGTTGTTGGACTGACTGCAGGCAGCCCACTGTGGCTGTTTGAAGCTTAAGTTTAAGCCACCAAGTAAGCTTCAAGACCAAAAAAAAACTTCAAAAAGTAAAGTTAGCACAGGCGAGCTTCAAAATAAACCAATTGGGCGGCCAATTTTACACTATACAGCTTATAAATAAGCTGTACACAGTGGGCTTTTGGGACCTGTTTGCTGAGAAAAGAAATTGCAAGTGGACAGATTTTTAACTTCAATTTAAACAAGTTAAAGGTAAACTTGAGGCTCAAAACTGAAACTATAGTGATATTGGACTGCAAGGTTTTAATCAAAAACAAGTTTTACATGATTTGAAGATCAAGTATGCTACGAAAAATCGCCAAGATCAGCACCACTGCTGCTGTCTTGTATCAGTGCAAAAAAAGAAACTTCTCCTCTTTTTTTTTTTTTTAAACTTGATTTTTAGACAACCTATTTTAAACAAAATCCTAACTTGTAAAATGATTTCTGACTTCAAAAAGAGTTTGACTCTAAGAGTCAAACGGGTAAAAAGTGAATCTTTGACCCTTTGAGAACTTAAACCAAACACTCTCGATTGGAATAAAATGCTTGAAACTGTTTTAGAACTTAGAAACAAAAGCTAAATCGTAATTCACTAACTAAATAGGAACATGAGAAATGTAACAGTTAAATGAAAAAAAGAATACTTTCATTGATAAATAAAAACATTACAATAGAATTTGAAAACATGAAAACTGATTTTAAAACTGAAAATAAGGGTGCCTTATAACTATGGCTACAACAACTATTTATACTAGTCTTCAAGGTCTTCATCTGCACTCTTGTGTGCTTCTTTGTGACAATCTCAACCATCCAAGAATTAGGTACATTTGAGGAGCAATCAGAGCCGTCCCTTGAGTCTTTTTAACAAGGATTGCCATGGTGGCAGATCTTGGGGAAGGGTGAGGGAGCTTAGTGGGTTTGGGAAATGGGGGAGACTGGGTAATAGGAGGATATTTGAGGTTGAGTGTCCCGGAATGGGGAAAAGAGGGTAAAAGAGATGGTGAGGTTTTAGGGTTCTGTGGATATGGGATATCTGGGTAAAAGGGTAAAGGATGTTTGGGAGGGAAAGTAGAAAAAGGGTGTGGGTCGGGTTATTTGAGGTGGATTGGGTACAGTATGTTAATATGGGTCGTGGGTTGGATTGGGCCGGGTACAAGGGATGTTTATTGGGTTTAATATAGGATATTGGACTTAGGATGGATTATGAAACCAAATGAGATTTCAAGGACCAAAAGTGTAATTCGAAAGTCCAGGACGAATCAAGTAACTTCTGAAAAGTGATCCAAGGGTTGGTTTTGCCAATCATCAATAATATAAGGTCAATTTTTGTCATTTTCTGAAATTCCAGGGACTAAACTTGATCATTTTAAAAATCCAGGGATCAAAACTGTAATTTCTCAAAACTTTTGGAATTTTTCACCAAAGGACTAATTATGACAATTTATGATTCCAAAAGGACCTTTGGTGACTTTTCTTTTAAAATACGTGCTCAGGGACTATTTCGTCCAATTTTTGAAAGTCTGGGGACCTGAAACTGCCACTTATGCAAACTTTGTTCGTTTTTCATCTGATTTTAAACATTTTGCATATAAAACATAATTTTGAGATATTTTCAGTATTTTGATGCATTTCGGAGTGTTTTTAAATGTTTTGCAGCTCAGATTTGACCAAAAATGATGAGTGAATAAGCACTCATCAAATTTGAGCATCAATCCAGTTGAAACTACAATCTTCTCAGATGATGAATTAGTAAACCGGTTGGTAGCGCAAATGTCGAAACGCTCTGCAACGTTTGCCTCCCACGAAGCTAAGTTGTTTGAAGCATTGCTGGAATACCAACTCAAGTCATCAATCAGAGAAGAAGCTGTAAGGCCTAAACGTTCAAGAGATGACGAAGACAAAGATCAAGATAAGGATAACGAGCCTAAACGCACAAAGAAGTCTGGTGAATCATCTTCCATTCAGTACTCAATGCAGCCTCCACCACAAAGGACTCCTGCTCAACAAAGATCCCCTCCTCCATCTTCTGCAGATAAACCTCAGGATTCCAAGACACCACCCCAGACTCAGAAAACCGGTGATCATTTTGAGAATACGGGGGGTGACGATGAAGAATACCATGAGCCCCAACAGCAACCCGCCTCTCCCGACAAAGTACAGAAACCAGAACCCTCATCTAGACCTAAGAAACAAAGAAGAAGGCCCAAGGTGACGTCCTATCACAGCTAGATGAAGATAATGCAGAGGAATTTGAATGGTTCTCTACTCTTGTTAATTCCACTCCCTACCCTGCTGAAGTTCAAGATCTGGTAGACGGTAATACATTGGAGCATGCAAAGATACTGCAAGAAAAATTCCGAGTAAAGAAGATGACGAAATCTGAGTTGCGGCGAATCAAGAATGAAGCTTTTCAACTATGGAAAGATAGCTCAGAAAGTGCCATTCAGGTCGAATATCACCTTGACAACATTGCTCGAGCTATGTCTAATAACATGGATTGGCTCAACCCAGAAGCAAACATCAACTTTACGAAGCGGGACAACCCTCCATATTACACCTCGGTCTAAACCACTACCAATGATCGGCCAACCAGATCAGCCTAGGATCCTATTCAGATATTTCTTCAACAAAGACTTGGAATTTCTTCTTCACGGTGGCGATGGTTCAAGGAAATACGCTACATCCGTGACACTTCCATTCCCAGCAGCAGAATACTCAATCTGCATAGCTATCGAGGAAAGAGCTAATCACTTGTTCTCCAACAAAGTGGAAGCATACGACCGAGATGCAATGTATGGGATTCATCATTGGCCGGAACGACGAAGAATCTACTACAGAAGCGCCAGTACGAAGTCTCAACATGCAGTGCTCAGTACTAAAAATATCGTTGCCATCAAACACGTTGATCTTTCGTCCAAATGGGACTACAGGTATCTCAAGAATATTGTGGTCAAGAGACAAGGCGAAAGGGATTATGCATTCTCTCGAAGGACTTTGAAAATTTGTCTATCAACGACATCGAAGACATGTACCTTGCCAAAGTACGAGTGGTCGTATGAGACAATTCTCCACTGAAGTACAATGTGAATTCATCAAGTCAGTGCTAATCTTCATCAGACGCATAGTTATCAAAGAACGTGTAGAAGATCTCCAGCTGGCAGTTGAATCTTATCGCACCGTGTCAACTTCACTCCACCGCAGCTTGATCTTCCCGACATCAACCAGATCTCACAATATACGCTCATCAGCAAACCATTAGGCGTCGTTTACGGCAGTGAACTTTAAAGAAATTGCTTGATGGCGTGCAGAGATCTTCACAAGTTTGGCGATCACACTTTGAAGATGGTTAGGGACGGATTGGCTTACCGGTTGAAGGACATACACCAAAATATCGGGTCTCCTAAGCGATGGAATTCTCAGGATCGAAGGGATGTGAAGAGGATCATCACGATGATTGATGAACGGTTGTATCGAAGGGATCGGGCCTGTAAGATTGGAAAGCTATGTTGGTGGTCGCCCAGATTAACATCACCGGCGTTCAACGCCCGATTCACACTCCTGGCGACATCTCTGGACTACCTGGTACCCTTTGAACTGCTTCTTTCATTATAAATTTGGATGTATGATTTATTATGTCAATGGCTTGTGCACACATTACAATGTACAACCCGTACTTGTAAATAAAGGACCCTGTGGTACGCTTCAGTGCCACAATCCTTATAAAAGGAGCGAAAGCTTCTTACTTTTGAGTAAAACCTATTAAACCTTTCACTTTTCAAGGTTTTGCTCAAAAGAACAAGTACTTTCCCTTATGATTTTCAAAACCTCAACCGTTTATATCACTTGTTGAGGGGAGTACTTGACTTAAAACTTTGTTCACAAATTGTCCACAAGTGGTCATTCTTCCCAACACTTCGAAATGGTCATATTTATTCTCAACTTTTCAAAAATAACATTTTATATGCCATTCTTTAGGGGGAGAAAATACGTGATAAGAAATATGTTGTGTTTTGCTATATGAACTCTTGTGTGAAAAGACTTTAACCCAAGAATTGACGAGATCTTAACTGTCAGTAACTCGAAAAGACTTGTCCGGACGGGTAATAATTTCAAGCTAGTTCGCTAGTGATGTAAACGTGTCTCGCAAAGGACTTGTCCGAGTAGAATGTACCATTCGAGAAACTCTTGGTAGACATGAACCTTGACGGGTTTGGCAACCTTTCGGGGTTGTCCACACCTTCAAGATAGTTATTAGAGTTACTTGTCACCTAAAAGCTGATAATGCAACTCTTTAACTATGCCACATAACCGTGTCTCGCGGGGAATGTATATCTTGAGTCGATCAATTCAAAAGTGCGCGCTCTTTCCTCACTCTGCAGATTTCCGTCAAAACTCTAAAGCACATGTGGAAGGGGAGTATTTCTGCTAAAAGATAAAACTCTCATAGTGGTTCAAACATGTTTTCATCTACAAACCCTTTGAGAGATTTTCTTGAAAATGGTTTTATGGCAATGGAGTTATAAGGTGATTAAGGTTAGGAATAACCGTCCTATGATCCGCCAGAGCCGGAGGGATCTACCCAAGGACACTACCAATAGTTTGAATTTAGAAGTCCTTAGGTATGATTGTAAAAAGGAGAGAATGAGAATCGGAGAAAGAAGGAGTTGAAGAATTAAAAAGAAATGCAAAGAAAAGGGTGAAAAGAAATAGCCCTCCAGATTATTCAACTTAGGGCAGAAACCGGGTTTAATTCATATGCTACTGGTTGTCACTAGATGACACCGGTATTGAAGATTAAAAGTTGTCATGGACCCAGTGACGCATGCACTAAAACTTCTTAACCACTCAAGTTTCTCTCAACAGAAGCTTGTTTCATTCTCACAGGGAACCCTACGTAAACTATCGGCTTTCTCTTAGAGATTGCTGGTATTGAAGAAGGAGACCCTCTCCCTAGTCTCCGCTCAGGATAACCAAAATGCACTATTGAGTCTAGAGCCACGAGATTCATCAAAAGATCTCTTAGGTACACTTGACATTTCATCACTTGACGTTCAACAATAAGAATTTCAGTGGTACATTATCGAGTCCTTCACATATCTTAGCAATCTGTCGAGAACATTTATGAGAGGTTCATATTTGTAATCCTCAGTGATTGAATGGAAACTCCTGCCAGGGTCAACATCAAACAGACCCACAGTCGCTTCGGCAACTCCTCGTGGATTGCGAGTGGTCTCAAAAGGTCTACGATTGTGAGGTGATGCTTCGGTGTACCTCGGCTGACTCATCTGAATCGTGAGGTGTACTTCGGTGACATCGTTTTATCTCACTTGTGGGACTTCGATTCAAGAACGGCCTTTGTAAGAATTAGAGTTGTGTTTTCACACTATCTTTTGGTCAACACTCTCGAATTTTAAACTTGTAAGTGCCGGAATCCGCTTATTACTAACCGTTTTAATGTTTACTTCTTATGGAAGCTCACGAGCGAAATGATCAAAGAAGTTCTATCTTAAAGCAACACAAAGTCGAATGATTCTTCGTCAATCCAAAGAATCTACAAAGTTAAAGACTTAAAGAACTTCATCAGTACCGTAATCCAACGTTAAAGAGTGTGTGAGCATGTTGGAGAAAGACGTGGAGACAAGTGAAGCAAACACTGAGGCAAACTAGATGCAGATAACAACATACTATAACTTTCATCACAAAGAACAATGATCAAAGAACAAAGTTAAAGATGACGTCAAGCATAACTGTTCAAAGAAAACTATCTCGCTACACTGGGAGATGGTTCGAATCAAGGAAATTCTTCTCACAAGAAAGAAAGAATGTCGAAGACGCAAAGCTACTATTACATCAACGCCTTCACCGTTCATCACCAACACTTGAGGGGGAGATTATTGGAATCACTCCTAAACCTTTATTCAAGTGTTAGTTACTCATATGTAATAGGTAGCTTATTATGGCCTTTATGTTTGTTTAAGGTCTAGCTTATGTAGAAGGCCCATAAGCTTAGGCCCATGTCCATTAAGGAAAGGAAGGGAACTAGGAGTGTTTACCTAGCTTCCCTCCTATAAATACTCGTGTATAACCCTCACTTGAGGGTTGGTTGTTCAATGCATTTCTTTCACATACTCTACGCCTAACCATCTATAGCTTATACGTGTGTGTGTTTGTGTGTGTTGTTCATCCGCCTCTCTATCTCTTTCATTGAAGCTTGTGTTGTAAATCTAGTGACCTAACAGACACTGAGCCTGATAGTTTGCCATTCAGGGAAAGTTGACTTTGGTTGATAAGGACTTCGTCTTATCTGATTCAAACTTGTCCCGCCTTATCCCGCTCATTCTTCAGTCTTCATTTCCTTCAATCTTCTACTTCAGTTTATCTTTAGTGTAAGTAGTTGGTGAGGAGTTTAGGGATTTAGTGAGTTATTGTCATCACTCACTAAATCCACCATCTTCTTCTTGACTCAGTCTTCACCCCTTAAGTTCCACCTTACTGAGTGGAGAGACTTCTTCTTTGCCTCTTCTGAGTATCTGAAGATGGCTCACTGAGAGACTATGCACTCAGTGACCTGTTAGTGTTTAACGGTCTAAACACTTAGGGTATTTTCTATTCAAATCCTAGACTTAAGGGGTTTTGGTATTTACTGAACCCAACAAAGAGTCACTGGAAGAGAAATTATGCTCTTTATCTCGATGATTCGCGAATAAATAAGAACAAGAAGTCTCGGCACTTGGGCGCTAACACTTTAGGTAACTTATTTATGATTGAATTATTTAGGGCAAATGATTGAAAAAAGTATCATACTTGCCATCATTTCTTTTTGTGGGTAGCGAACAAATTTTTTTGCTTTTGTGGGTACTCTTCTTTTAAATTCATCCTTTTTAGGGTACTATGTGACTTCTTTGCCCTTAGGGAAAAAAATTCTATTAGCTAAAAGGGGCAAAAATGTCCAAAAAATTCGCAAAATACCCTAAAAAGGATAAATTTGAAAGAAAAGTACCTACAAAAGGAAAAAAAAATTGTTCGCTACCCACCAAAGGAAATGGTGGCAAGTATGATTCTTTTTTCAATCATTTGCCCAATTATTTATCAAATCATAAAATTAATTCCTGGGTATATGATACTAGATGTGGTATTCACATTCGTAATACACTGCAGGGGTTTAGAGTGGAAAGGAATCTGTCTTATGGGGAGCAATATCTGCATGTGGGCAATGGAGCACATGTAGTTGTTGAAGCCATAGTAGTGTTTAATTTAGTTTTGCCTTTGGGCTTAGTACTGTCATTAAAAACTGCTATTATGCACCTTCTATTATTAGAGGTATTGTTTCCTTTTCTGTTTTGTTGGATCTTGGTTTTAAATACACTATCACAAGTAATGGAATTTCTGTTTCTTTAAATGGTAATTTTTATTTTAATGCTATTGTTGTGAATGGTGTGTTTGAGATTGATTTGATTGGTAATGAATACAATAAGAATAATTAGATGTTTAGCATCAATAAGATAATGAGTTAGACTTGAATTCTTCTTATCTTTGGCATTTTAGACTTGCTCATATAAGCGAGAGTCACATGGAAAAGCTGCAACGTGATGGGCTTTTGAAAAGTATAAATGATGAATCATTTGATAAATGTGAGTCTTTTATATCTAGGAAGATGACAAAGAAAACTTTTCATAGTAATATGGAGAGGGCGTCTGATCTACTTGGTCTAATTCATACTGATGTATGTGGACCACTTAGACATGTGTCAAGGAGAGGTGCTAGCTACTTCTTAACCTTTATTGATGATTTTAGCCGTTATGGTTATGTTTATTTACTTAAACATAAACATGAGGTGTTTGAAACATTTAAGGTTTTCAAAGCAGAAGCATAGTTGCAATTAGGAAAGAAGATTAAAGCTCTTTGATCCGATAAAGGCGGTGAATATCTAAGCCAAGAGTTTAAAGATTATTTAGCTGAGAAAGGAATTGTCCAGAATCTCACTTCTCCATATACTCCACAACAAAATGGTGTATGTAAGAGAAGAAATCGTACATTGTTAAACACGGTGCGATCAATGTTTAATCTTACTACTCTTCCCTTATCTTTTTGGGATTATGCTTTAGAATCTGTAGTTTGTATTCTAAATATGATTCCCACCAAGAAGGTTGATAAGACACCATATGAAATATGGAATGGTAAAGCTCCTAACTTTTCTTATTTAAAGGTCTAGGGTTGCGAGGTGTATGTAAGATGTGACCTCAGCAGATAAACTCCAACAGAGATCTGTAAAGTGTATCTTTGTAGGATACCCAAAGGAAAAGATGGGTTACTACTTTTACTTTCCACCAGAAAATAAAGTAATTGTTGCTAGGTATGAAGATTTTCTTGAAAAGGATCTCGTATCCCAAGAATTCTGTGGGAGAGTTTATGATCTGGAAGATGCTCATGAAGATGCATTACCTTCTAAAAACACTAGCGTACTTCCTATGGAACCTGATAGTCTGGGTCCTCCACCTAAAGTTGAAGTGGTTCCCATTCGTAGATCTATAAGGACTACGTGTGCACCTAAACGTCCGTGTCTCAATGTAGAAGTTGAGGAAACTATATTAGGGGATCTTGGAGAGCCTGCTAATTATAGAGCTGCCTTGACTGATCCTAAAAAGGACAAATGACAAGCTGCAATGGATAGAGAAATGCAATCAATGAAAGAAAATAAAGTCTGGGAAGAGGTCGACTTACCTCCAAATGTTAAGGTTGTTGGAAGAAAGTGGCTCTATTAGAAAAAGACTGATATGGATGGCAATGTACACATCTATAAGGCTCGTCTGGTAGCTAAATGCTTTACTCAAACCTAAGGGGTTGACTACGAGAAGACCTTTTCCACATGCTGAAAGCACATTATTAGAGCTATTAGAATTCTCATAGCTATAGCAACGTACTATGACTATGAGATAACGGTGGTTAAAGGTGGGTGTGTGTGTGTATGTGTGTATGTGTGTGTTGCATTGTTACAAAGGTGGTTAAAGTTTTTGCATGCATGCATATAGTTAAGTGCAAATATGGACGTTTAACGTAAAACTTGTAAAACCAAAAATAGGGACATATGACATATGTTTGTAAAAGTCATATGGTACATAGTTGAAGTAGACTTATCATAGTCTAGTGTCAATATTCGTTTAAATGTCGTTTTCCGGTTTACGCGATTTATGATAACGGTTATACGTAAAAGCAAATGTTTAAACTTTCAAAGTAAATCGTTTTGTGTTTATAGGTAAGGTTTGACTTGAAAAATGAAGTTGCTAAAGTATGCATGCAAGTATATCTAAAATGAAAATGCTATAAAATTATAGAATCATAGTGACCTAGATAACTGTATAAACATTAGTATGAGGTTCAGATAGTGAACTGATACATCTAAAGAGGCAATACTCGCAAACGCTGCATACCTATTAGGCAGACGTGCAAAGTTGCCAACATAATGCTAGATTTTATCCCCCTTTCCCACACCTCTTTAAGCATCTTTCATTCTTATAGTTAGTATGACACAAGGGTTATGTCATAAAAGTCAACGTATTTGTGTCGGTGCATTTGTATTAGGTTGGCAGGAGGAACATTTCATCACAATCATATTGTTGCATCTTTAAATTGTTATTGTGAAAAGAAACGAAAATGTAATAGGTTTAGTGGTGAGAGCAGAGACGTTAGCAGTTTTACTCACCTTGGGATATATGATGAAGGAGGAGTTTTGCCTAACGTGAGGAGGTTTTTTTTCTAGTCCTGCGATAAAATTTAACGGTGATTAGTGTATCGTTATATTATTTCAATAGTAAATAAAGATCTAATGTTATGACTATGATAGTAGTTTATAAATATATAACAACATTATAAAATACGACGATACTTGACGATAGTGCTAAATGTATTTCAGTTTTGAAAAGTAAAATTAATTAGAACGGATTGGAAGAATCAACAATAAATTAATTGTTTGTCTGTAACTTTAATTTCAAAATGATAGATTCATTCCAAAATATTTGGGGTCCTTTATACCAGCCTTGATCTTGTGGATTCAACCAAAGGTGTGGGTCCTATATTTTCTTGAGTGTTATCTCTCAATGATGCAGGTTTTACTGACCAGGTATTAATATTTATACGTTCTCGTTATACCTATGGTCTACCCTAATGCACTAACAGACAGTGTACCCGGTCATGTGTAGTGTAGTATTTGATAAAACCGAGGTCGTCCCAAGAGCTATGTGTGCGGATTTAAACTAAGTCTAAGTGTCACAGATTTTAATAAGATTTTGATATTGAATAAACTAATTAGCAAATAAAGGCGAGGGTTGTGATCAATAGAAGAGAGGGGGTGCTAACCTAGTTACTCATCCTAACTAGTTATGTTTACATTTAATTACTTCCAATTACTTTAGGTGGGGTCAAATTCGCTAGGATAACATTTGGTCAGTTCGTCCTAACCTATCAGCAAAGGGTTCCACTAGAGAAATCAGGTGACCCGTCATAAGTCCAGTTGTTCTTAGTCCCCTAAGCCAAGTCATTAAGTACCGCTACATGCAAGATTCATAATAATGAGTGCCCGAGCGCTAGCATCTTAAACACCCATCCCCGACTTCTTAAGTTCATCCAAACAATAGGTGATCGATTGGTCAAATCGCATGCAAAAGGGTCGTCAGGTTGGTCATATCTTATTCTTCCCACTCAGTCTACCTACTTAGGGTCAGTTGGTCATATCTCCTAAGTAACTAGCCACTACCGCCATTTAAAACTACCAAAACAAGGGTAGCTACCAACAAACTATGCATGCATACACTTAGAAATAATTATACTGAAGCAATGTAAACGCAAACAAAACAATTAAGGAATCATAACTAGGCCAAGCACCAGTGAGGTGCTTAGCAGCTATATTAACTTAAATAATCGATTCAATGTTTAACATTACGAAATACATGAATTGAAAGTAAAGAAAAGATAATATGCTAATGCTTATCGTAGGGGAGTGATTTCTCCCTTGGAGATAGCTCTGTATGCTCCTCTAGATCTGCCTTCGACTTCTACTCATGTTCACTTGATGTAGTATGTGAAATGGGATGATTTGAAATGCTAGAATTCGAGGGTATTTATAGGCGATCCGTTACGACGTAACTAATGTTAGAGAGTTACGCCGTAACATCAAATTCTTCGTGATTTTGCACTAAAAATGCTGGTTATCACGTGAACATCCGGAAGTGCCGTCGATTCTTCAATAAATCCGGTTACCGGCAGTAAATGAGAAAATAGTTACTTCGCCAGAACTTGTAAATGCAAGGCGCTTGAACCTAATTTGACCTAGTTGGTATACGCAATCTTGGCACCGGGCTGAGTTGGTTTTCCGAGCCACGCCTGCTACGCGCTGCTAAATGCAGAGTTACGCTTATAACTTCTTCAAAATGAGCATACTATGATATATCTTCAATAAATTCTCCAACCGCTTCTTTTAGCCCAACTGTAATTTACCCCAAAGTGAAATATAGAGGAAACAAGCTAAATCCAAATGTATAAAATGGCATTATCTGGAAATTGACACTTAATATTCAGGATTATTTGATGTTATCAAATTTCCCCCACTTAAATTCTACTTGCCCTCAAGTAGACCTTATTAGTTAGATTCCTAAAAAGATATCACCCATTACCTCGGAAATATAAGTTTACAAATTCTTATGATAGAATAAACAAAGCCAACACCTCACTAAATGGGAACAAACACCTCAAATCTCTCAACTATTCAAAGTGTCAATTTCGGGTGATCACTCTGCATAGTCATAGCATGTGTATTCTATCATGTTTGAATGTTACAGCTAAATTTCTAATTACTAGAGTTATGACAAAACAATTCTCGAAGGCAATATAGGTATGTTAATAAAAATAAACCGTAAAAACGTTTATTAATATTTTGCGATCTCTCTGTGTTTTGTTGATAACAAATGTAATGTTATCTTAAGTATAATTATAAGGATACATGTTATTTTTGTAAAGCATTTACATATAGCCATTTAAATACAAAAATGTAATAATTAAGCATTTGTTGTAATAGTTTATTAGGATGGGTAAAACCATAACCCATGGACCATAACCCATGGATCTTAACCCATACCAAAGAAGACTTGATACAATGTATACTTAGATACATTGAATCTAAAGAAAACCCATGGACCAACCCATAACCCATGACCCATAACCAAAAACCCATGGGCAAAGAGGAGCGTACCACGGATCCCTAGGATTACACTAGACGGATCCCAAGTGGGAGGGATCCGTGGGATCCGTGGAACAGAGGAGAAATTTGCCTATAAATAGAGAGCCATTTCTTCATTCTAACTCACCCTCTTCTTACTAAATCTCTCATACACTCTCATTCTCTTCTAACATATAGATCACTTGATCTAGAGAGTTGTTCTTCTTTCTTTCTATTTGTGATCCTCATATAGGTCCTTCTCTAAGGCGATATCACGAGCATTCTACAAGTCATCCAAGCAAGGGGTCCTTGATTGATTTGTCACCCCGCAAGATTTCTGTAGCAAAGATCTTGTATTTGATATTTCACATATTTGTTGTGTAATAGTTGTGTTGGTTTGGTCCACCGTGCTACGGACTCGGTATCTAGCTTTGTACCGAAAAAGTGTAAGCAACGTTGTGAAGGCTTCTCCGCCAAGTGAAGGAGTTTGTTGACATAGTGCTTGAACTCTGGAGTAGGTGACTCGGGGAGTGGAGTAGGCAAGGAAGGTGACCTTGTAGCCGAACCACTATAAATCGGTTGTGTCTTTTCTATCCCTTAACTTTATTTATTTGCTTGCATTATCATTAGATCTATATGTTCTCAACATCCATACGATTTCACATAATATCGAATCTAAAGTTTTTGAAATCAACTTAAAATCGGAAAACTATTCAACCCCCCCTTCTAGTTTTCCACAATTGGCATCAAGAGCTAAGTTTATAAAAGTTTTAAAATAAAATTGTATTTTAAAAACTTTTCGATCACTATGGGTTCCGAAAATTATAAGGAAGGGCAATCTATGCAACGACCACCACTACTTGAAACTAATGGTTTTATATATTGGAAAAATAGATTCAAAACATATGTGAAGTCTAAAGATATTGATCTTTGGTACATTATTGTTGAAGGTGATTTTGAGGCTACCTCAAATGATGATAAAGGAAATTTAGTTCACATACCTCATGATAAACTAAACGATGAAATGAAGAAAAAGCTTTCTAAAAATAGTGAAGCAAAAATGGTTTTATATAATGCTTTACCAAAAAGGAATTCGAAAGAATTTCTATGCTTAAAACCTCTAAAGAAATTTGGAATTCTTTAGTTGTAACTCATCAAGGCAACCAACAAGTTAAAAATAATAAAATTGATTTATTTGTTCAACAATATGAACAATTTTCAATATCGGATGAGGAAACTATAGATCATTCATTTGCTAACTTTAATACTATTATTACATCTTTACAAGCACTTGATGAATCTTTTTCTAGCAGTAACCATGTTAGGAGATATCTAAGGGCACTTCCATCGAAGTGGAGATCCAAGGTGACGGCGATCGAAGAGTCAAAAGATTTGACAATCCTCACCCTCGATGAACTCATAGGCAACCTAAAAGTCTACGAGCTTGTCCTTGCTAAAGATTCCAAAGCCTCAAAGGTGAAAGAGAAACACAAATCTCTTGCCCTTAAAGCCAAAAAGGCTTCAAGCGATGAGGAGAACTCATCTTCGAGTAGTACGACGAAGAGTACGCTATGGCGGTAAGGGACTTTAAAAGTTCTTTAGAAGAAAGGGAAGATACGTCAAACAACCATATGACGATAAGAAAGGCTTTCGAAAAGCAAAGAGGACGAGAAGCCAAAGGATGATCGTACTTGCTTTAAATGTGGGGACCCAAACCACTTTATTAGTAAGTGTCCCAAACGGGATGATCAAAAGGCGTTCGTGAGCGCACATGGGGAATGAGCGAATAGGAGGACGAAGAAATTTGTCTCATGGCAAATGACGAGGTATGTCACGAATACTATAGTAGTTCATCACTTGATGACGACTCATTGCATAATGAATATGACAAACTATGCAATATTAGCTTAAAACTAATTAACAAAAACAAGCTTTTAAAGAGTCAAAATCAACGTTTAGATAAAGAAGTCATAGAATTAAAAGCAAAACTAAAACGTTTAGAAAAGGGTAAAATAGCAAGTGGTGAATGTGAACTTTGCGTTCAACTTCAAACACTAGTTGATCAACTAGATTCTAAAATTGCTAGAATGAGCACGAACACTTTAGATACAATACTAGATAGTGTTAAAACCGGTAACAACCAAAAGGTTTAGGTATTCAACAACTTGATCCATCAACTAGTGAAAATAAAGAAACAAAATTTGTTAAAACACTAGAAAAACAAGTTAATCGTTGGGCGGATCCCACGGCCCCAAAAGGGAACCGCTAGTGTACGAAAGGGATCCGTGGATTTGCTGTAGCAAAAAGTAGCAATAACGTAGCTTCTTCATCTAGAACTGAGTTTGTCATAGTTAATAGGAAGAAACCAAATCATGTCACCACTAGACAACCACCTCCAAAATATAATCCTACTTTTGCAAGAAACAAAGCTCCATCTTTTCAAAACCTAATTCATTTAGGAGACCTAATAACGTTTACCCGAAAAGTAACCATCAAATGGGATGGAATCAAAACATGCAAAACGGTTTTCCTTTTCAAAGCTTTGCTCCATGGACTGCATACTCATCTTATCCATACATGTCTAACATGAATGGAATGTTTAACACTAATGGACCCATGAACAAATGGGGACCAAACTTTTGAGTTTATTATTGTTTTAGGTGTGCTTAAAGGTCGACCTAGACCCCGATGAATGGGTCAAGGATAGCGGTGCACGAGGCACATGACCGGCAATAGGATCTATTCTCCACATATGAATCCATAAATGGAGGTAATGTGGTGTTTGGAAATAGCAAAGTAGAATCATCGGTAAAGGTACGATTTCTAACAAATCTCTAACCATTAACGATGTGTGTCACGTAGAAAACCTAAACTTTAACCTCTTAAGTATAGGACAAATATGTGATAAAAAGTGCAATGTACTTTTACCGAAACCGGTAGTAAGATACTTAAAAATGGCATAACCATAGGAAGAGGAATTAGGAAACATGGAGTCTATGTCATTAAAATCGGTAATGAACCTAAAGACAAACTATGTCTTACCTCTATGGATGATACTTGGACCTTATGGCATCGAAGATTGGGTCACGCCAACATGCGACTTCTTCAATCGCTATCATCCAAAGATCTAGTAAGAGATCTACCTAAGTTAAAATATGAACATCATTTTTGTGATGCTTGTAATGTAGGAAAACAAGCTCATTCGAGTCATAAAGCTAAAAACATGGTGTCCACAACTAGGTGTCTAGAATTACTACATATGGATTTATTTGGTCCATCCGCTATCCAAAGTTATGGAGGCAACTACTACACTTTGGTAATAGTGGATGACTACTCTAGGTATACATGGACAAAATTTTTAAAGAACAAAACGGAAACCTTTAACTATTTTGAAATATTAAGCAAAAAGATCCAAAGACAACTAGGAAGTCCCATAGTGTCTATTAGGACGGATCATGGTAGGGAATTCGATAATGAAGTGCAATTCGAGCTTTTTGTGACGCTAATGGTATTACTCACAACTTCTCGGCTCCACGCACTCCACAATCGAATGGGGTAGTAGAAAGAAAGAATAGAACCCTACAAGAAATGAGTCGAACCATGCTTAATGAACAATCCATACCTCAAAATTTTGGTGTAATGCCGTTGATACTTCAACATATATACTCAATCGAGTCTTAATTAGACCAATCTTAGGAAAAACTCCATATGAGTTACTTCGAGGCAAAAAGCCTACGTTAAATCACTTTAGAGTCTTTGGTAGTAAATGTTTTATTCTTAACACTAAAGATTACCTTACAAAATTTGATCCTAAATCAACCAAAGGTATCTTTTTAGGTTACTCGCCAAATAGCAAAGCTTACGTCATATTAAACAAAGAAACAATGAAGGTAGAAGAGTCATTAAATATAAAATTTGATGAAAGTCCACCCAAACCCTCTCCACCTCTTGTCGATGACGATATTATAGAAAGTGAAGCTATAGTAATAAAGAAAAAGATAAGTGAAGAAGAAGAACCTCTAAGTGATGAAATAATAAACATTAAAGAGTCCAAAGATCACCCCGTAGATAAAGTCATAGGAAAACTAAACGAACGAACATTAAGGTCTCAAGTTCAAAACCAAAGTAGCTTGTTTTGTTTCGTTTCAACCTTAGAACCTAAGAATACACAAGAAGCCATAAAAGATGAAAGTTGGGTAATGGCTATGCAAGAAGAACTAAATCAATTTGTTTCTAATGATGTTTGGACACTTGTCCCTCCACCTAGTAATCAAACCATAATAGGAACCAAATGGGTTTATAAAACAAATTAGATGCAAACGGAGTAGTGTCTAGGAACAAGGCTAGACTCGTTGCTCAAGGGTATAACCAACAAGAGGAATAGACTTTGATGAGACCTATGCTCCCGTGGCTAGATTAGAGTCTATAAGAATACTTCTTGTTTATGCTTGTGCTAATGATCTAAAGCTTTATCAAATGGATGTCAAAAGCGCTTTTCTAAATGGTTTCATAAATGAAGAAGTATATGTAGCTCAACCTCCGGGCTTCATTGATTTTGAAAACCCAAACATGTGTATAAATTAAAGAAAGCCCTTTACGGTCTTAAACAAGCTCCAAAAGCTTGGTATGATAGACTCAAGTCATTTCTAGTTAAACACAACTACACCATGGGGTTAGTTGACAACACACTTTTACTAAGAAAAGAGAGTCACATATAATCATAGTACAAATATATGTAGATGATATTATATTCGGATCCACTTGTCAAGACATGTGTGATGATTTTCTAAAATCATGGATGACGAGTTCGAGATGAGTATGATGGGAGAACTTAGTTTCTTTCTTGGTCTACAAATAAAACAAGTAGAAGATGGTATCTTCTTCAATCAATCTAAATACATCAAGGAGATGTTAAAGAAATTCGGTCTAGAAGAGTCAAAACCAATTAGGACTCCAATGTCATCCGACACCAAACTCACAAAAGATGAAGACGGAGAATCCGTAGATAATACTAAATATCGTGGCATGATAGGTAGCCTTCTACTACCTCCGGCAAGTAGGCCGGACATCATGTTTAGTGTTTGCTTATGTGCTAGGTTTCAAGAAGACCCTAAAACATCACACCTAGAAGCCGTAAAAAGGATATTTAGATATATTAAGGGTACAACACAATTAGGATTATGGTATCCTAAGGGCACGGGAGTAGAAACAATTGTATATGCAGATTCTGACCATGTAGGTGATTACGTTGATAGAAAAAGTACAAGTGGGGTATGTACTTTTATGGGATGTTGTTTAACATCTTGGTTTTCTAAGAAACAAACGGCATTAGCAATATCAACAACCGAAAGCCGAGTACGTCTCCATCGGCAAAGCATGCCAACAAGCACTATGGATGAAACAAGCGTTAGTAGACTACGACATCCATCTAGGCGACATAGCCATCCTATGTGACAACAAAGGTGCCATCGACTTAAGCAAGAATCCGGTATTGCATTCTCACACAAAGCATATAGAGATTCGTCATCACTTCCTAAGAGACAATGTTCAAAAGGGAACATCTCTATTGAGAAGGTAGCATCCGAAGACAACATAGCCGACGTCCTCACCAAACCGTTGAAGCGGGAACAATTCAACCTACTTCGTCTTGGTCTTGGTCTAATGGAACAAACGTCGTAACTTATTTGACTCTACAAGGTATGTAAACACTAGCCTTCTTCTTTCTAAGTCTATGATTTCTATTTCACGCACAACTCACAAACAATACGGAAATTTTCAAAACCCAAGATGAGTTTTTCCACTTATTTTTTTTAAAACCTATTTTCACAATGTTTTCTAAAAGGATGATACCTTCTAGTATCAATTTCACAAAAGCAATTTCTCACGTCTAGGACAAATCGCTTTTCATTATTAATACAAAGTAAAACCCGTTTTCATTGCATCTCATGTCTTTTGAATGCTAAAGGGAACACATAACTAATATGTGTTTTCTGGTACATTCATTTAAGCAACAATGAATTAGGAGCATTGATAACATAAAATTACGTACTCATGTACTAAATATGTGTTTTCGGGTTATCTCAATAGGATGGTTTTATACTTCTAGTTTATTTTCTATTTCTTTTAGGAGTCGAGATAACCGAAACTCCAAATAGTTTGCATATAGGCACACACTAGGCAAAAATGTTTCCAAAAGGAAAATTTTGTGTGCTTGAATCACAGCACCCACGGATCCCAAATTTTTATGCCGGATCGATCCTCAAGGGAAGGATCCGTGGGATCCGTGAGACGTAAGCTATTTTTCAACTTCTATTTTCTTCACTTTGGATGAAAAATCCACATTTGTTTCATTTTTGGGAGTATGCTCTTTAATGCTTGTGTTCTCATGATCACATGCCTTGAATTCATATCTAATCATTAGATTTTAATCCACATTTTGGGTCAAGCATTCATTACAATGCTTTGTTTTTCTATATATATAACTCCCAAAATGCTTGCATACCCATCTCCTCTCACAAACACACTTCATCATGTCATCCAAAAACCCTTTAGGAGAATCATCTAGTACAAACAATCATGATATCCAAACCTTTGTACTTCCACCATCCAAAATACCACAATCAAATGCTAGGATATCCGAACGGATTAGTATCCGATCTTGTTGTTTAGCAAAACCAACCTCAAATGGTTCATCCTCAACAAATAACTCACCACAAGATGCTTCCATTATAGCACCTTCCTCATCACCAACAAGTACACCAACTTCATCACCACCTAAAATAACTCTTTGGGAACTCCTTAAGACTCCAACAAGATCTAACCAACCTAAAGAAAAAGAATTAGTCTTTTCAACACCCCCACATCTCCAAATACTATATTTCAAGATCTTGAAACATCACCACCATTAGCTCCCATCACATTACAAGAACATCTAGGTTCTTTCCACCACCATTTACAAACATTACGGATATTGATCCATATTTTCCTATTTTTCCACCACAACTTCCGCATAACTCAAATCAAAACAACCCGGAAAACTTCTGCACTCATTACCCACATCATTTACATTGTGAACATTGCCAATCCACTAGGAAAATTGCAATAGAAGTTAGGGAAGAAATGCGTTTCATACTCAACCTCATCCTTGATCGCATCAATACCATTACTCATCAAAACCTCCATCCATAACCTTATGCAAGCATGGAAGGAATCACTACTACTATTTTCTACTTTTAGTATTATTTTTCTTTTGAAGTCATTTTCAAGAACAAGTCTTGTTCTTATTTTTACATGCTTGTAAGTGGCATACATACCACTACAATTTGTTGTTTTATTACAAGGCCTTGTTTACATACCTTGGCTCCCAATCATGATTCTCGGCAACCACAAGATTATATAAGCATGTTACTAACCTTTCTTTTTGTAGGATTTTTATTTTTCTTCACTTGACGCCCAAACAAGGGGGAGCTACCGTCAAGGGGAGTTAGAAGTTTGTTTATTTCTTCCAAGGGTTAACTTTTTGTTTCGACAAAAGGGGGAGAAGAAGTAAAACTTAGGGGCTTTCAAAACTTACATCTATTCTTGAGTTTTACTCATCATAACATTATGTTTTGTCATCAACAAAAAGGGGGAGATTGTTAATACAAATAAACCGTAAAAACGTTTATTAATATTTTGCGATCTCTTTGTGTTTTGTTGATAACAAATGTAATGTTATCTTAAGTATAATTATAAGGATACATGTTATTTTTGTAAAGCATTTACATATAGCCATTTAAATACAAAAATGTAATAATTAAGCATTTGTTGTAATAGTTTATTAGGATGGGTAAAACCATAACCCATGGACCATAACCCATGGATCTTAACCCATACCAAAGAAGACTTGATACAATGTATACTTAGATACATTGAATCTAAAGAAAACCCATGGACCAACCCATAACCCATGACCCATAACCAAAAACCCATGGGCAAAGAGGAGCGTACCACGGATCCCTAGGATTACACTAGACGGATCCCAAGTGGGAGGGATCCGTGGGATCCGTGGAAGAGAGGAGAAATTTGCCTATAAATAGAGAGCCATTTCTTCATTCTAACTCACCCTCTTCTTACTAAATCTCTCATACACTCTCATTCTCTTCTAACATATAGATCACTTGATCTAGAGAGTTGTTCTTCTTTCTTTCTATTTGTGATCCTCATATAGGTCCTTCTATAAGGCGAGATCACGAACATTCTACAAGTCATCCAAGCAAGGGGTCCTTGATTGATTTGTCACTCCGCAAGATTTTTGTAGCAAAGATCTTGTATTTGATATTTCACATATTTGTTGTGTAATAGTTGTGTTGGTTTGGTCCACCGTGCTTTGGACTCGTATCTAGCTTTGTACCGGAAAAAGTGTAAGCAACGTTGAGAAGGCTTCTCCGCCAAGTGAAGGAGTTTGTTGACATAGTGCTTGAACTCTCGAATAGGTGACTCGGGGAGTGGAGTAGGGCAAGGAAGGTGACCTTGTAGCCGAACCACTATAAATCGGTTGTGTCTTTTCTATCCCTTAACTTTATTTATTTGATTGCATTATCATTAGATCTATACGTTCTCAACATCCATACGATTTCACATAATATCGAATCTAAAGTTTTTGAAATCAACTTAAAATCGGCAAAACTATTCAACCCCCCTTCTAGTTTTCCACAAGGTAGACACGGCAAATGTTAAGGGTGATTTGTCATTACTAACATGTCACGGCGAAGTGGACAAAATGAATGATACATGACCAAATCCATGGCCAAGTGATGAGGAACCATCCGTATACTACCTTCTTTATTTTTGACTCTTTAGTTTCCGAATGTATTTAATTTTATTCTCAATTTCCATAAATTCCTTGTCATAAATCACAACTATAAATGGGACCTAGACCTTGTAAGCAATCGCATTATCAATATATGAAAGTCATTTTCTCCCTACTACAAGTGTGTGTGTTAGTGTGTGAATTTACCTAATTATCGGTATTCTTTTGAATCAACGATAGTTGGAAGATTGTTTCTGGTATTCATTTGAATCAACAGACTCAATTTGTTATCTTGTTATTTTCCTCACATCAGCTTGGTTTCTGAGCCATTTCCTTATCATGATGCTTCCTAGTATCGATATAATCTATGATCATCCACCGTTTGATGAATACGAGATGAAGAATGGTATTTTGATGACCGAGCATCTAGATTACGTGGACGAACTGTGTATGTCAGCCGAGAATTTAATAAGAATTTTTCGGGTTCAAAAAATTGGGCTATGAATACGGTGGTGAAAAACTTGTTTTGAAAGTTCCAATCACATTGAAGGTGATATTGAGTTGCCAAAGAGATGACATATCCATATTTCTTTGAAGATGATAAGCTGAGGTAAGATTCTTCATCATACCATTTGTTTGAAAGAATCAAGGTTTTTTCATGGATGTTGGAAGTCGAGATTGTGTTTTGAATGGAAAAGCATCTTTTCTTTGTCCACCGTGGTTTGCAACATCGAGTTTAAAGGTTTCAACCTAACGACCGATATCCCATTCAACCCGTGGTTTGATCCGGCGAACACTCGAGATCTAGCTTTTTTAAAAGAAGGGGAGAATGATGAGGAACCATCCGTATACTACCTTCTTTATTTTTGACTCTTTAGTTTCCTAATGTATTTAATTTTATTCTCAATTTTATTAAAATTCTTGTCATAAATCACAACTATAAATGGGACCTAGACCTTGTTGCTAATCGTGATTATCAATATATGAAAGTCATTTTCTCCCTACCACAAGCCGTGTGTTAACACATTTACCTAATTACTCGGATTCTTTTGAATCAACGATAGTTGGAAGATTGTCTCGGTATTCATTTGAATCAACAGTACTCAATTTGTTAATCTTGTTATTTCGCTACATCACCAAGACATCAAAGATTGCTCATTGACTGCCTGTGACATAGCCGTGATTCGTAAGCAAACCTACAAGTTTTTCTTCACAATGTGCTAGCCACTTGTGAAGGCTTAACCGTAAGAAACTTCAGCGTTTAGACACAAATGCAATGAAGATCAGAGAGTAGTGTTTCCCGGTCGTTATGTCCCAACGAGCTATGCATGAATCACCAAACTAATAAATGATCGGATGATTTGAACCAGTTTGGGATTTGATTTATTATAACTACGTAAAGACAAACCAAGGGGCTTAAATGCAAATTAAAGAGAATTAAAAAGATAAAATATATTAAATAAACGCTATCACTATTTGCAAAATAATGTTTTTGATTTTTCTTTATAAAATTTAATTTAAAACTACGTGACGCTATAAATAGAAACAAAACTTGAACAATATAAATCCTAAAAATATGAAATGATATTTACAAAACCTAATGATAAAAGAAAATTTATAGAAAAAAGAAAATTATTTTTATAACTATTTAATTAATTATTATTAATTAAAAACTATTTTTACTTATTTAATAATACCCTAAAATACAAGAAAATATGAAATAAAGCTAGAAAATGAAATGACTTTGGAAAATCTAAAATAACTAAAGAGAATTTTCAAAACTAATTTTATATTTTTCTGATTATTTTGTATTTTCTATGAATTAAAAACTATTTAAAACTACTTAAATTGCTTAAAAATACAAATTTAACTAAGAGTAAAATCTGAAAAATATTTTTTTGACTTTTATTTATTTAACCTAGAAAATTAAAATCCTGGCTTTTAAAACTTTTCAAATTAATTGTATTAAATGCTAATTAAAAAGTACTAAAAATTGATTTAAATAAATGGTGCTGAAAACCACTTAAAAATTCTAAAGTACTCAAAGTCTAAAATAATATTATGAATCTAAGAAAAATATAAAAACAGAGGGTTGTGTAGAAAATGGAATCAGAATACAAGTGCTTATGAATGCTACTTGAATAAGCCAAAAGGAAGTCCTTAATTGGCACCAAACCTAAACAGTACACAAGCTAAGGCTACCTAAATGCAACTAATTTTACAAGCCTTAACCTCTAATAGCAAGCTCAACATTTGATTGTTTTGAGATCATGATTAACACGCTTTCCAGCTACTACTTTTAAAGTGTAGAATAAGCCACTATATAAGCCGAGAATTAAAAAACCGTAGTTGAACTAGAACACCCTAGAAAACTCAAACCAAGGATGAGCCCTGGATGTTTCATTGATTTGCAAGTGTGATCAAGGATTCACTGAAGCCGCATTGTGGTACTTAGCCCCATTCAAGCTAATTTCAAGCTTGTACAAAATTACCAAAAAATCAAGAAAAAATCATATTACTTAAAAATAGACCAATCAACTTTTAAAACCCACAATTTTATTGATTTGGTCCAAAGAACCATGAAAATCATCTCAATTGTTAAACCTACTTTACTTATTTTGACTTTTAACAGTTATGAGAGTTTGACTTAAATGAACTTTATCTTTGCTTTTATTAACCCAATATGATGTTAAATGGTATAATGAAACTAATGCAAGCTACTCTAGTGATTTCTAAACATGAAAACAAGCTTTTCTAGATTTCAAATTTCCAAATGCTAAGAAGTTAGACATATTATAAGGAGATTTGAATTATTTGAGTTCTAGAGTACAAGCAATTAATCTAATTCACTCTAATATACCTAAAAGAGACTTTATCAAATGAGCTTACCCCTAAAACTAACCTCAAACACAGTTGCAATAAAACCAACACACCTTATATGGGCACCTTTTAACTTTTTAAAGGATTCCTCGATTAAGATTCTAAACTCAATTACAAGGTTGTAATATGATGTAATAAGCTTCTATAAAAACACAAACATAAACAGATTGACTAGCCTACATTTTGCTTAAAAGTGAAGTAGGAGCTACAAGGATCAAGTAGTGGAAAATCAGGACCATTGACACTTAACCATCCTACCTCCCCCAGGTACTAAACCATAATCATCCAATAAGCGTACTTTGCTTCAACATACTTCTCCTTCTTTCTTGCTTTTGATTTACTTAGCTATTTTTTTTCGTATTTTTGAGATTTTTAGTAGACTTAAGCTAAAATCGATTTTTAATGATTAGTAAACTTATAAAAGCTTATTAATGACTTAAATGAGTTTAAACAACCAACAAACAATAACTTTTAATAACATCAAATGGAATTGAGGTTTTCACAAAGAAACTTAAAGCAACCGAAATAACTTAACATCAAATAAAGGATTAAGAGAGGGTTTAAAACACACTGTTATCATCTTAATTCAACACTTGAAAGCTAATGTTAATCGAAATTAAAGAAATTGACTAATCGACACATTACTACTAAAATTCAAAACTAACTACTTTTTCTCTCCTTCTTTTCTTCCTCTTTATATGCAAACATCTCCTTAATTTGTTCCTGAAAGCATATCCCACCTTAATCCCGGACCATGGATTACTTGGGCAAAGAATGGCCGTTTGATTGAATTTTACGCCAAACTTAATATGCCACCGGGTTGAGTGAAATGGGGAGGGGTGCATTTAACGCGCTGAGGGTTGTTGCTGAGGGGAACAAGGTGAAAGGAGGTTTGAGTCGAATGACGTGGAGCAAGGTGGTGCGCGCTTTGGTCAGGTTAAGACGCTAATGCTGGGCGCTGGTTGTTTGTTTGACTTATTTGTTGACCCACTTAATATATCATGGGGGTCCAATTGAGGGGGTCACAAGGGTATGGCAGGGTCCAATGGGTTTTTGACAAGTGTCCAAGGTTCAAAGGCTTACGCTTTAATACAAGGGCTTGTTTTGTAATTTCTGAAAATACAAGGACCAAGGCTACCAATTATGCAAATTTGTTCCAAGGGACCATAAAGGATAGTTTCAAATAGTACAAACCAAACTTACATTTTCAAATTTCAAGGACCATTTTTTAAATTTTAAACTGAAGGACCAAATTTTGTAATTTCTCAAAACATTTGACATTTTTCACCAAAGGACTAATTTTGACAACTTATGATTTTAAAAGGACCTTTTGGTGACTTTCAAATAAGTGCTTCAGTGGACTATTTCTTACACAACTTTTGAAACTGGGATCAAACCGCCAATTATGCAAACTTAGCTCATTTTTCATCTGATTTTAAACATTTTGCATCTGAACATATAAAATGCAAATTTTATGATGATTTCATTTATTTCAGCATTTTTAAACGCTTTAGCTCAATTAACCAAAAAGATGATTTACATTAATTCATCAAACAGATGCACTACTATGGTAGGATAAGACATGGGATAAAATGGGTGTAAAATAAAATCAAGAAGATATTATAAATCTATAAATCATCAAGTCATTCCATTTCACTGCTCAAATTTCAAAGCTAAAGTTTTAAAGTCAGAAAACCTGATCATGATATAAACTGTGTAGATGTATATTGTGAGGACGCCATGATGGGCACACTTCCAACTTCATTCTTCAAATGTGACCGAGGTGGCCTTTCTCGATACTAAATCTATATTAAGCTTATAACAATATGTGCTATAACATCGCGACTTACAATCGTTGAAAACACAACAATTTTATTTTTCAACGCTTTTTTTTAACATAATAACCCAAATTATATCCTCACCTGAATACTGGGTATACAGTGTGGTGTCAAGTAAACAAGTATTCAAACACAAAATGAATGACTGTAAGGGTAGATCTAGGGTATCTTGCACTAAAGGCGAAAAAATGGGTTGAACATGTTAGTTTGTAAGTCGAGGCTTGACTAATCGATAGACACACCATGGTAGGCTATTTGGGTGGGATAACCTTGATACTGCCTTCCAAACTAAAGTCCAAATACATTGAGCTAACTCAACATACCTCGTCTATGGTCTCAAAATGATATAATGGCCAAGCTCTAAAGTTTACAAGCTACCCAAGACACTCATAATGGGTGGATTTGGGGTAAAAATTAGAAACTGATAAGGCTAATCTCAACATATAGTTTATCAAGGGTTATAATGTGCCTAATTAAGGTCTAATCCAGCTAGGTTAAGAACAAAACATGTCAAAATTTTAAAATGGCATAATTTTTCGAAATAAACTAGAAAACGAGAGCAAAATAAAGTTCGAGACAATTTACCCCGGCCCCCACTTGAAATGTACAAAAGTCCCTTTGTACTAAGCGCTAAATAAAAGAAGAGAAAAGTAGAATTAGAGCGAGAACTTCCCCGAATTTGTTCCAAAAGAAAGAAGGCCCAATTTAAAGAGTCGTGGCCTTCTCAAGATAAGCATCCAATTTGAAAGCAAACTTCAACTCGAAATCACACTAACGACAAGCATAATTCTAAAAAGAAAAAGAAAAATGAAAAGAAGCCTAACTCTCTTTTCAGAGGAATCACTTGCATGTTAATAATGCAAACAAGTTTTTAAACCACCAACCCAAGTGGACGGTGAAGTCTCTGTGAGGGTCATGCTGGAAACATACCTACAAAAGATAGTGAAGAAGAAGAACCTCTAAGTGATGAAATAATAAACATTAAAGAGTCCAAAGATCACCCTTACAGATAAAGTCATAGGAAAAATAAATGAACGAACATTAAGGTCTCAAGTTCAAAACCAAAGTAGCTTGTTTTGTTTCGTTTCAACCTTAGAACCTAAGAATACACAAGAAGCCATAAAAGATGAAAGTTGGGTAATGGCTATGCAAGAAGAACTAAATCAATTTGTTTCTAATGATGTTTGGACACTTGTCCCTCCACCTAGTAATCAAACCATAATAGGAACCAAATGGGTTTATAAAACAAATTAGATGCAAACGGAGTAGTGTCTAGAAACAAGGCTAGACTCGTTGCTCAAGGGTATAACCAACAAGAGGGAATAGACTTTGATGAGACCTACGCCTCGTGCTAGATTAGAGTCTATAAGAATACTTCTTGCGATGTTGCTAATGATCTAAAGCTTTATCAAATGGATGTCAAAAGCGCCTTTCTAAATGGTTTCATAAATGAAGAAGTATATGTAGCTCAACCTCCGGCTTCATTGATTTTGAAAAACCCAAACATGTGTATAAATTAAAGAAAGCCCTTTACGGTCTTAAAAAAGCTCCAAAAGCTTGGTATGATAGACTCAAGTCATTTCTAGTTAAACACAACTACACCATGGGGTTAGTTGACAACACACTTTTACTAAGAAAAGAGAGTCACATATAATCATAGTACAAATATATGTAGATGATATTATATTCGAATCCACTTGTCAAGACATGTGTGATGATTTCTCTAAAATCATGCATGACGAGTTCGAGATGAGTATGATGGGAGAACTTAGTTTCTTTCTTGGTCTACAAATAAAACAAGTAGAAGATGGTATCTTCTTCAATCAATCTAAATACATCAAGGAGATGTTAAAGAAATTGGGTCTAGAAGAGTCAAAACCAATTAGGACTCCAATGTCATCCGACACCAAACTCACAAAAGATGAAGACGGAGAATCAGAGATAATACTATATCGTGGCATGATAGGTAGCCTTCTCTACCTCACCGCGTAAGTAGGATATCATGTTTAGTTTTTGCTTATGTGCTAGGTTTCAAGAAGATCCTAAAACATCACACCTAGAAGTCCGAAAAAGGATATTTAGATAAATTAAGGGTACAACACAATTAGGATTATGGTATCCTAAGGGCACGGGAGTAGAAACAATTGTATATGCAGATTAGACCATGCAGTGATTACGTTGATAGTAAAAGTACAAGTGGGGTATGTACTTTTATGGGATGTTGTTTAACATCTTGGTTTTCTAAGAAACAAACGGCACTTGCAATATCAACAACCAAGCCGAGCACGTCTCCTCCGGCAAAGCATGCCAACAAGCACTATGGATGAAACAAGCGTTAGTAGACTACGACATCCATCTAAGGGACATAGCCATCCTATGTGACAACAAAGGTGCCATCGACTTAAGCAAGAATCCGTTATTGCATTCTCGCACAAAGCATATAGAGATTCGTCATCACTTCCTAAGAGACAATGTTCAAAAAGGGAACATCTCTATTGAGAAGGTAGCATCCAAAGACAACATAGCCGACGTCCTCACCAAACCGTTGAAGGGGGAACAATTCAACCTACTTCGTCTTGGTCTTGGTCTAATGGAACAAACGCCGTAACTTATTTGACTCTACAAGGTATGTAAACACTAGCCTTCTTCTTTCCGAGTCTAGGATTTCTATTTCACGCACAACTCACAAACAATACGGGAATTTTCAAAACCCAAGATGAGTTTTTCCACTTATTTTTTTTTAAAACCTATTTTCACAATGTTTTCTAAAAGGATGATACCTTCCCGTATCAATTTCACAAAAGCAATTTCTCACGCCTAGGACAAATCGCTTTTTCATTATTAATACAAAGTAAAAACCCGTTTTCATTGCATCTCATGTCTTTGAATGCTAAAGGGGACACATAACTAATATGTGTTTTCGGGTACATTCATTTAAGCAACAATGAATTAGGAGCATTGATAACACAAAATTACGTACTCATGTACTAAATATGTGTTTTGGGGTTATCTCAATAGGACGGTTTTATACTTCTAGTTTATTTTCTATTTCTTTTTAGTAGTCGAGATAACCGAAACTCCAAATAGTTTGCATATAGGCACACACTAGGCAAAAATGTTTCCAAAAGGAAAATTTTGTGTGCTCGAATCACTGCACCCACGGATCCCATGCCTTTTGCTCGGACGGATCCTCAAGGGAAGGATCCGTGGGATCCGTGGAGACGTAAGCTATTTCAACTTCTATTTTTTTTTCACTTTGGATGAAAAATCTACATTTGTTTCATTTTTGGGAGTATGCTCTTTAATGCTTGTGTTCTCATGATCACATGCCTTGAATTCATATCTAATCATTAGATTTTAATCCACATTTTGGGTCAAGCATTCATTACAATGCTTTGTTTTTCTATATATATAACTCCCAAAATGCTTGCATACTCCATCTCCTCTCACAAACACACTTCATCATGTCATCCAAAAACCCTTTAGGATAATCATCTAGTACAAACAATCATGATATCCAAACCTTTGTACTTCCACCATCCAAAATACCACAATCAAAATGCTAGGATATCCGCACGGATTAGTATCCGATCTTGTTGTTTAGCAAAACCAACCTCAAATGGTTCATCCTCAACAAATAACTCACCACAAGATGCTTCCATTATAGCACCTCCCTCATCACCAACAAGTACACCAACTTCATCACCACCTAAAGTCACTCTTTTGGAACTCCTTAAGACTCCAACAAGATCTAACCAACCTAAAGAAAAAGAATTAGTCTTTTCAACACCCCCACATCTCCAAATACTATATTTCAAGATCTTGAAACATCACCACCATTAGCTCCCATCACATTACAAGAACATCTAGGTTCTTTTCCACCACCATTTACAAACATTCCGAATATTGATCCATATTTTCCTATTTTTCCACCACAACTTCCGCATAACTCAAATCAAAACAACCCGAAAACTTCCGCACTCATTACCCACATCATTTACATTGTGAACATTGCCAATCCACTAGGAAAATTGCAATAGAAGTTAGGGAAGAAATGCGCTTCATACTCAACCTCATCCTTGATCGCATCAATACCATTACTCATCAAAACCTCCATCCATAACCTTATGCAAGCATGGAAGGAATCACTACTACTATTTTCTACTTTTAGTATTATTTTTCTTTTGAAGTCATTTTCAAGAACAAGTCTTGTTCTTATTTTTACATGCTTGTGAGTGGCATAAATACCACTACAATTTGTTGTTTTATTACAAGGCCTTGTTTACATACCTTGGCTCCCAATCTTGATTCTCCTAACCACAAGATTATATAAGCATGTTACTAACCTTTCTTTTGTAGGATTTTTATTTTTCTTCACTTGACGCCCCAAACAAGGGAGCTACCCATCAAGGGGGAGTTAAGTATGTTTATTTCTTCCAGGGTTAACTTTTGTTTCGACAAAAAGGGGGAGAAGAAGTAAAACTTAGGGCTTTCAAAACTTACATCTATTCTTAAGTTTTACTCATCATAACATTATGTTTTGTCATCAACAAAAAGGGGAGATTGTTAATACAAATAAACCGTGAAAAACGCTTATTAATATTTTCATCTCTCTTTGTTTTTGTTGATAACAAAAATATAATGTTATCTTAAGTATAATTATAAGGATACATGTTATTTTTGTAAAGCATTTACATATAGCCATTTTAAATACAAAAATGTAATAATTAAGCATTTGTTGTAATAGTTTATTAGGATGGGTAAAACCATAACCCATGGATCTTAACCCATACCAAAGAAGACTTGATACAATGTATACTTAGATACATTGAATCTAAAGAAACCCATGGACCAACCCATAACCCATGACCCATAACCAAAAACCCATGGGCAAAGAGGAGCGTACCACGGATCCCTAGGATTACACTAGACGGATCCCAAGTGGGAGGGATCCGTGGAACAGAGGAGAAATTTTCCTATAAATAGAGAGCCATTTCTTCATTCTAACTCACCCTCTTCTTACTAAATCTCTCATACACTCTCATTCTCTTCTAACATATAGATCACTTGATCTAGAGAGTTGTTCTTCTTTCTTTCTATTTGTGATCCTCATATAGGTCCTTCTCTAAGGCGAGATCACGAAATTCTACAAGTCATCCAAGCAAGGGGTCCTTGATTGATTTGTCACCCGCAAGATTTCTCAGAGCAAAGATCTTGTATTTCTTATTTCACATAGTTGTTGTGTAATAGTTGTGTTGGTTTGGTCCACCGTGCTACGGACTCGGTATCTAGCTTTGTACCGAAAAAGTGTAAGCAACGTTGTGAAGGCTTCTCCGCCAAGTGAAGGAGTTTGTTGACATAGTGCTTGAACTCTCGAGTAGGTGACTCGGGAGTGGAGTAGGGCAAGGAAGGTGACCTTGTAGGCGAACCACTATAAATCGGTTGTGTCTTTTCTATCCCTTAACTTTATTTATTTGCTTGCATTATCATTAGATCTATACGTTCTCAACATCCATACGATTTCACATAATATCGAATCTAAAGTTTTTGAAATCAACTTAAAATTGGCAAAACTATTCAACCCCCCTTCTAGTTTTCCACAAGGTAGACACGACAGTTCCTATGGTGATTTGTCATTACTAACATGTCACCTATGGACAAAATGAATGATACATGACCAAATCCATGGCCAAGACAACAAAGATTGCTCGCTAGATCACCTAGACACGCTCATGACTAAGGGTAGGATAAGACATGGATAAAATGGGTGTAAACAAAATCAAGAAGATAGTATATAAATCTATAACCAAGTCATCACCACTTACCGTCTCAGCCCAAATTAAAGTTTCAAAGTCAAAACCGATCATGATATAACCGTAGATGTGCTATTAGAGGACGTCATGATGGGTACACTTCCACTATTCTTCAAATGTGATCGAGGCGCCTTCATACTAAATCTATATTGCTTATAAACAATAGTGCTTATAACATCAAGACTTAGTTAAATCAAATGAAAAACAATAACAATTTTTGTTTTTCGAATCATTTTTTTTAACATAATAACCTAACATCCCCCCACTTGAGATGAACAATATGAGAATTTGGGGGGTAGGCTAAGGTGTAATGGTGTATCGAAACAATATGCTGGGTGAACAAAATGAAAGGAATGACTCGTAAGGGTGTATCTAGTGGGTATCTTGCACTAAAGGCGAAAGTGCAACAAAGGGTTTAACATGGGGGTCTAGAAGTCGAGGTGACTAATCGATACACACTATGGTAGGCTATTTCGTGATAATCCTATAATACTGCTTTCTTAAACCTAAAAGTCCAAATACATTGAGCTAACTTCAACATGTACTGTCTATGGTCTCAAATGATATAATGGCCAAGCTCTAAAGTTTACAAGCTACCAGCACTCATAATTTGGTGGATTTGGGGTAAAATTAGGAAACTGATAAAGGCTAATCTCATCATATAATATCAGGGTTATAATGTGCTCTATAAGGTCTAATCCGCCAGTTGAAGTAAACATGTCCAAATTTTAAAAATGGCATAATTTTTCAAAATAAACTAGAAAAACTAGGGAAAATAAAGTTCAAGAGACAATTCTACTCCCGCCCCCACTTGAAATGTACAAAGTCCCTTTTGTACTAAGCGTTAAATAAAAGTGAAGAGAAAAATGAATTGAGAAATGGAACTTCCCTGAATTGCCCAAAAAGAAAGAAGGCCCACCTAAAAGAGTCATGCCTTCTCAGATAAAGCATCCATGAGCAAACTTCAATCCCTAAATCACACTAACGACAAGCATAATTTAAAAAAGAAAAAGAAAAATGAAAAAGAAGCCTAACTCACTGTAGGAATCACTTGTTGCATTTAGCATGTATGCAACAAGTTTTAAACCACTTGGTGTCCCAAGTTGACGAGTGAAGTCTCGTGAGGGCTTACAGGGAACATACCCACAAAGTTCATTTGAAAACTAATACAAGGTTATTGGTTTAAAATGAAAGAGGTGTTACATATGATAGTTATGTCGAACCCTATAAGTAGCTACGTAATTAAGCAAAACTCCGATAGACGCTTACAAGAATGTAGCACGGTAGAACGTTGGAATGGGATTTACGTTTCGAATTAGTATTGCTCAGTATCTGCCGCAAAAGTATGTTACCACAGAACCATAGAATGCGTTACACCGTGAATATGGCAGTATCGGTCCCGGCTCAAGATGCTGCAGAACTTTTCCCGAAATCCTGCAAAAATGGTTAAAACACAAAACCCAACGTAAATGGAAACAAATGAAAGGATAATCTCGCTGTCCCCTCAAAGAGCACTTTTCTTTATTTACTTAGTCTTGTTGAATCAGAGCCTCGGGGCTTTATGGTGGCCTTTGACTCTGGGCCAACTTCCTCCATATCCTTCATTAAGTTATGTCCGACCCAAGCAACATTAGTAGCTACGGAGGTACTCTTTAGTCTCGATCTTCCGAATTTTACAAAATTTTCGTCCTACCAAATGGTATCTAGTGAACTCATACTTTCTGGCTATAATGGTGGCTGCCTCTTATACCGGAATGCCAAGAAGTTTACACCTTCTCTGCCTAATATGCTTCATCATTGGGGTCAATGAGTCCATCTTTGTAGTTCAAGGTAATCCAAAATCCCTCTATATCATCATCGGGTACCTTTAAAACCATTCATCATCGCAGTAAATCTTCCATTAGTACCCGTTGCATTCCTCTTCTCATTTCTCGTTGAATTTTAATATCTTCATTCGTCACTTCAATTTATGTCATTGAGAATTTCTTCGCTTCTGCCTTTTACTCATATATTCCTTCCATATCTTTTCCTTGGTCAATGCATCGATTTTCCCATATTTGATTTTCTCCCAATTGTCAAATCCTAGATTGTCTAACCAAGGTAATTCAAATTTTTCCGCAATATTTGTTGAAGTCCAAAAGAATTCATCCTCTCCAACTCTCTTAAAACTGCTTCCTCCTGCATTTATATCATACGGGCCAAGATACCCAAGAAACTTCACAGGTGTCTTTATTTTCACACCAACGACTTCTAGCCGCCTCGCCATGGAGTCATGATGTTCCTAGAGGGATCCTCCATGTATATATCATCATTTATGGGCTTTTATCTAGCACAATGCTCCTCGTGATCAATTTTGAGCTTATTCAACAGATTTGGGTTAATTTTAGCATCCCGAATGTATTGCATACCAATCATCGAAGGATAAATCTCCAAACTTAATGTCATGTATTTCAAGCCTGGCGCGTGCATGTCCATTCCTCATCTTTTCAAATTATTACCCCGATGCAATATTCGCGAAAGGATTGATGTAGGCCATGCTCGTAGGACTGGTCATCGTGATAATTATCTGGGGTGCAATAGTGCCTAATCGGTGGTTCCTCCTCATCTTCAAATGAGAGATTTTCCAACCTTCTTTCATCAGTATGCGTGCCACATGAATTTGTTATCCTTTAATCCTATCCTTATCGCCTCTCCATCGCAGTTTCGTTCGAGGGTCGCATCGGCCCAAAAGATCATACCATTCACCCTAGCTAGCGTATTTTCTTTGCACCGATGCTTTTAGATGGGACAGAGGACATAAATTAATGTCATCGACCATTCATTAATAACCTCGTGTCCCTAATTCATACCTCAAGAAATCGTTAAATTTCGAGATTCCGCCAGAATATGATGTTTGGTTACTACAGTAACTCTACCGTATCATTATCATCTATCCTTCTTCATAATGCCATATCAACAAAGCCAAAACATAGTTACTAAAACTCATAAGAAGTGTTACGACGTGAATCGCATTAATCAGAACCGAATTTTCACCGAATCAATTACGGGAGAATTGGCTTGTAACTTTGAATCATCGTAATATATGACCTTGCATTCCATCATGGGTTTTGTCCCTTCCGATTTAGTATTATTCATCCTTACCTTCTCACTAAGCTTTTCCACCATTGTTTCAAGGTTCTTTAGGGTCATATGCGGATTGAGGAGACTTCTATCGCTGTTTTCCTCGAATTCTTTAACCATTCATCTTGTTCCTTTATCTTTGAATGGGTTTTAGAAATTTGTTAATGGTCTCTTCAATATTGGGCCTTTTTCTCCATAAGGCCCACTTGTTATAGTTTCGCATGGACCTCCACGATAGCCATTACTATTCTGATTATCTCCGAAGATTCGATTTTCTCCATATTTAGCTTATTCGATTATGTTTTCTTCAAGTACGCGAGGAAAATTTTTGGTGAGATGTCCTCCTCCGCCAAGAACTCACTTGGATGGCATATACGCCTGATTTATAGCATATCTCGACATAGATTTTCAATTTGCTAGTGATGGCTGCATTCCATCAAGATTTCCACTTCTGGTTCCTTTTGCTTCATCCATCGGCTATTTTGGAATGATCACCATTTTTGGATGGCTTCAATTGGCGAGTAGGAGTCATGCTCTAATTGGTCCTTGGTAGTTCAGCATCCGCTCTTTGATTCACGCGATTCTTTATAGAATATGTTGACTTTTTGCAGGGTTATTTAGATCATGCGTAGGACACTTGTGAGGGAGAACGCTTGTATCTATCCTGTGCTTGATACAATGTTTCATCACATCTTGCTTGAAATTATGGATGTCCATGAGTGATTAGATATCTTAATTTTGAGGACAATATCTCGATAAAATGCTTTTTAGTAAAGCCCATGTATCAACTCAAGCAGCAATCTTTCGATCCATCTTCTGCGTACCTTCAAAGAAGAGTCACGGGGAACACCCTTAGCATAACAAATAGCATGAGACACACCCTAATGTTGAAAAGGCTTCATGTATGTACAAGACATTCTCAACGTGCTCATACGTATCTTCGGCCATGCTCTCGAAAAGGGTTAGTACCGAAGCTCCCTCATAAATTGATCTTTAATTTCAAACTATTATGGCTCCACTTCCAAGGAAACGAACTCGGCCCTGTTCTTCTCTTGTCAATGCCAAATATTCCTCAAAGAGGAGGTCATCAATGTTAACAACTTCCATGGTACCTGAAACTTGAAAGAGATCGTGAGAATTTGAGAAAATTTTAAACAAAATTGTAAATGAAAGACTTAATAATAATCCTAATATAACTCCCCTAAGAATAGCCAAAAAACTGATGTGTTTTATCATTCAGCTTTTAATATTTATAAGTTCTCGTTATACCTATGGTTCAATTTAATGACTAACAAAAGTGTACCCTGGCCGCTCATAAGTTGTAAGTATTCGGTAAAACCGAGGTCGTCCCAAGAGCTATGTGTGCGGATTTAATCTAAGTCTAAGTGTCACAGATTTTAATAAGATTTTGATATTGAATAAACTAATTATCAAATAAACGCGAGGGTTGTGATCAATAGAGGAGAGGAGTGCTAACCTAGTTACTCATCCTAACTAGTTATGTTTACATTTAATTACTTAAATTACTTTAGCGGTTCAAAGTCGCTTAGGACAACATTTGGTCAGCTTCGTCTAACCTATCAAAGAAAGGGTTCCACTAGAGAAATCAGGTGACCCGTCAGAAGTCCAGGTTGTTCTTAGTCACCTAAGCCAAGTAATTAAGTACCGCTACATGCAAGATTCATAATAATGAGTGCCCGGGCGCTAGCATCTTAAACACTCATCCCGACTTCTTAAGTTCATCCAAACGGTAGGTGATCAGTTGGTCAAATCGACAAGCATAAAGGGTCGTCATTGGTCATATCTTACCCTTCCCACTTCTACCTACTTAGTAGTTGGTCATATCTCCTAAGTAACTAGTCACTACCGCCATTCAAAACTACCGAAACAAGGGTAGCTACTAACAAACTATGCATGCATACACTTAGAAATAATTATACGGAAGCAATGTAAATATAAACAAAACAATTAAGGAATCATAACTAGGCCAACACAAGAGGTGCTTAGCCGCTCATATTAACTAAAAAAATCGATTCAATGTTTAACATTACGAAATACATGAATTGAAATTAAATAAAAGATAAAATGCTAATGCTTATCGTAGGGAGCGATTTCTCCTGGAGATAGCTTCGTATGCTCCTCAGATCCGCCGACTTCTACTCACATTCACTTGATGTTGTGTGTGAAATGGGATGATTTGAAATGCCGAAATCGAGGGGTATTTATAGGCCGATCTGGTTACGACGTAACTAATGTTAAGAGTTTACCGTAACATCAAGTTCTTCATTTTGCACTAAAAATGGCTGGCTAAGTGTAACATCGGAAGAAGTTACGCCGTATCTTCAATAAATATTGTTACGTAAATGAGACAATAGTTACGGAACTTGCAGCAGCGGCGCGAACCTCATTTGACCTAGTTGGTAACGTCGTAATTTTGGAGAGAGTTACGCCGTAATCTTTATGAGTTGGCTGAGCCACGCTTCTGTTACTTGCCAGCATATGGTAGAGAGAGTTACGCCAGTAATTCTTCAAAATAGCATAAGATACTATGATATATCTTCAATAAATTCTCCAAATCCGCGTCTCTTTAGCTTCAATGCTCGTAATTTACCTGAAAGTGAAATATAGAGGAAAATAAGCGTAAATCCATATAAATTATATAAAATAATATTGTTTAATTTTTATTTAAATTTTATATTTAATATTTAATTTATATGTAATAAACAAATATATATTTAAAATAATAATTTATTATCTCTCATACATTTCTTTCAAACCGTACCAAATCCAAATCTTATTCCAATCTCATCTACAAACTAAACGTACCCTTAGAGTGTATTCTAGAGAGAGAGAGAGATGTCTAGAGAGAGGTAGCAAATAAAGAAGAGAATATTAGATTAAGAAAGAAAAGAAAATACAGATACACACACATTCACTCTTAAATGAAGTGAGTAGCGTCTATATGTAAGTGTACAACGAGGTGTTGGGCCTTAATGGGATGTGTGATAGACATGGGCTTAGACTTACTTAGTTACATAAATCATACTAGCTTACCTAAGCCCAATATCTCTTAACTATCATAATACACATATATAAACTATTACAAGGTTTGTTTAACTATAATGAACATCACTTTACATGCTAACAATCTCTCCCGAATGGTTGGTCATTTAACTTGAGCTATATTTTCATGTCTTGCGTATTTGATCTTTGAGCTTGAACCTTGTGTGTTGTTGTTGACTTATTTGATTCGTTTTTCCATTAATGCCTTGTGATCTTTCATGTAATCTCTATCGTGTCTTGCTTTCGATCAACATCTTCAAGTGCTTGTGATTACGACTTCTCCAACATACTCATACCACTTGGTTTCTAGACTTTGATCTTTACTCGTATATCTGTCAACATTTCTTATGTGAACTTCATATTGACTTGTCTTTTATATACTTGTACTTGATGTAGTTCTTTGTCATTTATATATTTGTCTTTAACTTGAAGATGATGATAAGTCACATGAGTATGAGTATGTAGAGTTGAAGATATTGATTTTCTTATTGTGGTGGAGCATCCGTAACGCCTACATTCATCAGTACCTGTCATAGAAAAGGTAGATATAATTAGTGTCAATCCAATCGATCATCGTGGTCTTTCTTAGAGAATTATTCCACTACGATTGTTTTACTGATAAATGTCTCGATTCCATTTACCTTAGTTGGTAGAATTAACCTCCGAATCTAGAGATGAGTTTGTTGTTAACACTCAACTCAAGAATACAAATATGCAAAGTAACACATGCAATAGTTAAACATAACAACATAATATATAAGAGATGATGCTCTAAATGATAGTGTTAATTATAAATCACTTGATGTATCATATTAGTCAATCACAAAGATAACATCCAATCTAGCTCAATACCTCTAATTAATTTACTTATAGAGTTATAGGTCAACCTCTCCCACTTCGAACATCTATGCTCAACATTTCTCCAACTATGCTTTATAACTATCACGCTTTGTACGTCATTCAGATTTAAGAAATATTACATTCTGAAGTTTATATTAGAAACACAAGTAGTTGTTGAACCCCAGTACAAGATTTTTATTTTTTATTTTTGACTGGCGTACAAGATATCAATTGTGTGTATATGTTTACTGAAGATTATATGGGTGGGTCACATGTGTTGAGCATTCGGCAAAAATGTGTTATCACTGTTATAATATCAAATACTTTTGATGTACATTAAAGGATTCAAGTTTTTTGGAGAGGTCGAATTTGTTAAATTAATAAATACTGTTAAAATATCTCAAAAACTTGAATCCTTTAAATGTGCGCACGTTTACTTATACTTAGTTTTTTAATAAAACATAAATTTAAACATCAGTTCCATTAAATTAGTTTTTCTAAACACAATATTATAACATCAAATATTTGATTCTTTTGTAACCAAAGAAATTTTAATGGTTTGGCTTCTTGTGGGTGATGGTAATTCGATCATGTTTTTTCATTGTGTTGTAAGTGGCCAAAATTACCATAGCATGATCCATAGTATCAAGAAAAATCGGGACATGGTATGTAGGAGAGGATGTTGCAAAACGTTTTGTGAGCTACTACAAACAGTTTAAAGAGTCACGGATTTTCTGTGGAGCTAACACAAAGCGCGCATCAACATTGTTCATGAAACGGAGAAGCATTATGTATGCTTGTCAGTTTATAGACAACAAAATTTGAGACAAAGAGTTGAAGTGTATGGTATTAATTGACACATCCTCGCTACTGCAACTACTCGCCATCTTTTCATCTTATAGGTGCAACATAAAAAATTAATCGAGATTCAACCATTTCTTAATCATCTTTGATTGAACTTTGAAACTTAAATAAAAAGAGCAGAAAGTCAATTTTCAATCTTTACATCGAATCCTACAACTTAAAAAAAGGCAATCAGATATTTTTATTTGAAGAAAAATATATATAGCAAAAAGTTGAAGTGTATGGGAATGATTAATCGACAAGGCCAGCGGATACAATATGGAAAAAAGGAAAAGTAACCCAAATTTAGGATGCCATTGCTATAAATATATACAAAATAATTCATCAATCAATCAATAATCATTTCAATGTCGATGGAGAACCAACTCTTTTGCGTTAGACATGCCCACTTGTTAGTGAAAGTGCCCAAAAGCTTGGTGGGGACTATCATTCCATCATCTTAAAGTAACTTGAAATTATCCGATTCCAAGGCATGTATATGATAATTTTTTTTAAAAGTCCATGTATTTAATCATAGATAGTGAGTAATGAATTGAATGTTCTAGCTGGTCAGTAGTTCCTATTCTTGTTTAATGGATAGATAAATTTATGAAAATAATCTTTTGATACTACCATTTCTTGTTTTAAATCATGTGAATTTATATGTGATGATACTACCACATACATTTTTTAGTATTAACTTGCTCAAAATTTACCACAAGTACTAATTAACAAAATGAATAACAAGCCAACTAGTTGTTTAAGTATATTTCTTTTAGTGGTTTGAATTGAAATATTTTTTCCATCATTACAGATCTTGATTTGATTAAATCTCATTACCGGAGAATCAACTAAACCACTAACGAGTTTGAATTGAGAATCAACTGTGTAACCACTAACGAGTTTACATTGCCCTGAGTTACTTTTTTCTGTATGAGGTAGTTTTCCACCAGGTTTATATAACAATGCTCTTCTTCAAAACATTAACGAGTTTGCAAATTGCAAATATGATAAGTTGATAACTAAAACTACGTATTAAGGAGAAAATATGTTTTAACGCCGACATTCAGCCCATCGTTAACTTACATTTTACACATATAATAAATCATAAAATCATACTCTCTCTTATTTATCGAAACATGAAGAATAATTTTGAGATAACCTAAAATAGAAAGGTGCACAATAAATATGAGAACCAAGAAGTAAGTTAATCTAAACAGTAAAAGGATTGCTGATCATAAGAAAAGATATCATTTGATCACATGTTATTTCTTGTTTTCTTCTTCTTGTATATACAATAGTTTTAGATAAAAAGAAAAGAACAAGAATAACAGGAATTAAGCTGCATACGAATACGAATTTGAAAATGAATTCGATTTTAAAAATTAAATGGCTGAAGTAGAAGAAGAAAAACCGATATCAGTTCACACATCACTTGTAGCCTCAGAAATGCTCTCTAAGTGAGGTCTCCACACGCCAGCACGCCCTCTCCTCTTATCCTTGACCTTTTCTGACATAATCTCGGTCAAGTAGCGATCATTGCCAAGAAGATTTGTTAATATGTTATTAGTTTCATTGTTGTTCGCAATAGTATTATTATTGCGAACAACATTCTTTTTCTTCCTTGTAGTTGAAGATGACTTAGTACGAGTCTTCTCAGGCAAGGAAGAAGGAGGAACTGGCATGAGGAAGTAAATCTTGCCACGCTTGAGTTCGGCCTCTGGTGGCAAGATTATGATCTTGGGACAGGTAACTGTCCCTTCATCTGTATAGGATGGAGAAGAGGGTTTCTTTAGAACATGTTTAGGGTGTAGTTTCATGATCTCGGCTGCTCGAATTGTGCCACTTATTTCTTCCACATATCCATTCGAGTGTATGATACGAATTACATCAAGTGCGCCACATGGAAGAATGCATGAGATACAACATCTTATGGTGTCTTTCATCTCTCACTTTTTTTTTCACTTTAGTTCTACCATAGAGCGAAAAAGAGAAAGGTTGGAAAGGAGTAAGAGAAGACTATTTTGGTGAGGGAAATAGGAATGTAAATATGATTGTTTTTGTTGCCGAATTTATGATGATAATATTATGTAGTGCTAGCTTTTGAAGTGGACCTTCTAAATTATCTTCTTTTGCCATCTCTCAATAATAAAATTCTTTCGAGAATTATTTTCAACGTTGATAATACCAAATTCATAGGTTCCAAAAGTATAGATAGAATGTGCACGCGGTTTGATTTATGATTATATTTCAACAGAGCGAGTGTGCTTTCGTTTGGCAAATTTGATACTAGATCTTTGTGTTACACCATCAACAAATACATATGGCTTTAAGATTCATCATCAACAAATTTTTTTATATTTCATCAGTAAGTAAATATATAAATTAGCACCAAGAGTCCAAGAACCAGGATACAATCACTTAGGGCAGTGTATTTTCTTGCTGCAAATTTAATACAAATATTTGTTTTGTCAACAAATCGGCTCAATTGCCAACAAACCAATGCAAAGATTAAAAATGGGAAGTCAAAATAGGCTTATTTTCTTTTTTTCATTACCAAATCATTTCATATTTTCTTCCTTGTTTTCTTTGTAAGTGTTGTTTGGAGTGATATATGTGGGATAAATAATTGCACCTCATTCTGTACTTTAGCTTTTGGAACCATCATTGAGGACTATCTTTGCTCCTGTCACCATTAGGTTCAATAATTTTAGGTTTTTGGGTATAGAGTGGAAAGTGTTGGAGTCTCATGGGTGTCTCATGCTAGTATATGATTGAAAAATTTCATGTAGGCTCAAAATGGGGCCTTTTTATGAAAGGGTTAGTTTATGATACGTGGATGAATGATAAGGTGACAAGTGGTAACACTTAGTTGGACTAATGATCAATGGGTTAATGGAAGTGGGTGTGAAGAGGGCATTTAGTGTAGGGTCCTTTGATAGGAGAGCCAATACTTGGGTGAACAAAAGTGATGAAATGGCAAAATTGAATTAGAGGAATGGAGATCAACTTTTAATGTATGAATCGTCTTTGAATATCTTAATGAAAGATCATGTGGGTTGGAAAGAAGTGTCATGAATGAATTAACCTCTTGGCTTTTCATAGCTTTGTTATGTTTATTTGCATGCATATTCTGCTTTATTTTAGTTTGATATTAAAGGGGGGACTAACATTAATGGATAAAATGCACCATTATTGCACGCTAGGCATGTTAGGTTAGGTTGTGTCATTCAAGCTGGCCCGATTGATCGTGAGCTATACGAACCATATGACACATTTGTTGCCTTAAATCGGAAAACTATTGCATGAAATAACACAAGCAATTATAAACTTCATATATGTATCCCAACTATTTTTATCTTATGTTAAGATTAAGCATTGGAATATACCTTTATGTTACTTATTGCATTTTAATATATTTTGATCTCTTTTAGTTCTTGATATTTAATCGTTGATAGATCTACAAATATCTTAATCCGATCCATTACTAGATGCAAAGAAATCAAAAATTACTGTCGTTCGTTGGACTTAAAAATATAAAAATTGTATAGTGCGAGTAGCCCTATACTTGGATCATTGAAGCCTCACTTCAACGTACCATCTATGGAAGCAGCAAAATGTACATATTTATTGGTCAGATATATGGACCATTACCATCCTCTGCTTCTGAGCAACTAAGTATTATATTTTTAAGAAAATAAGTTTTAACTAAAAATAGAAACCCTGCGTATGGTTAGCATCCATTATTAAATATTTAGCAGTGGGTACCAGAACTCCGCGCCATACCACGGCTTCTATAACTAAATTTTCAAAGCACAAACATATTTGTTTTCTATCGATAGATTTTAGATTTATGTTTTGAAAGATTAATTAAATTGTACATTTTGCAAATAAAGTATATTTTGATGAATGGGTGTTTTTATTAGTGTATTATTGTATTTGTTGAATAGTATTTTTTTTTTTAGTTTTATTTGTGTCTTAAATACTTGTAAATTATGTTTATTTACTTGTATTTTGTTTAAAAATCTATTTTTTATTCATCGTAAGCTAATTATAATGTATTTGTGGTAAAAGTTGTATTTTTAGATGAATGAATGTTTTAATAGTTTATTAATTGTATTATATGAGTAGTATCTTTTTAGTTTTATTTGTGTTTTAGATACTTGTAAATATAAGGTAGTCTTTGCTTAAAATTCTATTTATGGTAGTCTTAAAATAATAAATAGAATGAAAGTGTCTTCCTCCATTATAATTAGTATAGATATACTGCACGAATACCTGTGTATAGCGAAAAAAAATTATACAATATATCATTACCCGTTCCAAACTACATCGTTTTGATTGTGGCAAAAAATGACCCCGTTTTGGGGGAAGTTGTCGTTTTGGCCCAAATTTGTTCTCGGCCACCGCCTAAAGGTTGTCGTTTTGACTCCCGCTTTAGTTTTTTGCAAACATCGTCGTTTTGATTGCCTAAAACTTTTTGAGCACACCAGCACGCCTCATACTAAAAACACGATTTTGCCTTTTATCAAAACACACACACACACACCTACACGCACATACTTTCCTCCCAAAACATACATCTACACGCACAAATTTATCTGACTTTTTAAAACTATTGGAAAAAGGAATTTTCTTCTAGATCTAAAGTTTCAAAATTTTAATAGAGAGCCTTTATATGGGGAATGATGTATTTGTAACAAAGTTACTTGGCAGTTGTTTCGTATTTATATTCTATATTGGTTTGTTTTATGATATGTGCTTTCTAGATCTATACCATTATAATTTGTGTTGATATTAGTACTTATACTTTTGCTTCATTTGGTTGTAGTATATTGGTGTTTTGTGTTTCTATTCTAGACCTGGTTGGTACGAGATACGTATATGGTAAATCTGCGTTGTATTAGTAGATGGTATAAAGATGTTAATCTATTGCTCATGTATGGTGCGTCTTTATTAGATCTGAGTTGTATTATTAAAAATCGTGTTCAGATTAATGATGGTTACATTGCTGGTTTGTTTGGTCGTGTTTACCTTTGTTTCATATTATATGTGGACAAATTTTAGTATATATAATTTTTTTTTTTTTGTTGTCTTATGGTGGTCTATATGTTGATATTATTATTCACTGTTATAGTTGAAAAGTTACACTTTTGTATGATACTGATTTTGTTGTTTGAAAGTAGTTGTTTCCTCAATGGAATAGCTAATTAATTTGTCCATGAATCGTTTGTTAGGCTAGCTGGTGTGTCACTCATAATTAGCGTAATGACGAACGTCGGACATAATTGACATATAATGTAGTCTAAGAATTGTTTCATAGAGTTTGGTTCAATAAAAATCAAAGAAAGATTAAAGATCAAATGTACTATTCTCAACCATTAATTTTTTTATCAAAACAATAAAATAAACGTTTACCTTTATTTTTAAAAACTAAATATCTCACAAACCATTGATCGTTAGACGAAACTAATCATACCATCACGACAAACATAAAATTACCTTTAATTTGATATCCCACATCATATACTTTCGATGAATTATTTTTTCCCGATTTTTTGTGGATTTAGGTTTACTTGGGGTTTAGGTTTTAGTGTTTAGGGGTTTGACTTTTTTGGGTTGCTTTTTAGGGTTATGGGTTTAGGTTTTTTAGGGTTTAGCATAGGTTTTAGGTTTTTTTTTTAAATTTAGGTTTTAGGGTTTAGTGGTTTAGGTTTTGGTTTAGGTTAGTTTAGGCTTTTGGTTTAGGGTTTGTAGTTTAGGATTGTCTTTACTCAAAAGAGTATTTCTAAAATTTCATTTATAGTGTAATATATCGAAAACCCGAAAACGACATAAAAAAATAAGCCTCGAAAGTATACAATATTGGATCTCTATAATATTAATTTTATTCTTGTCGAAATTGGTGATAATTAGTTTTATCTAACTATTAAAGGTTTGTGAGATATTTAATTTTTAAATATATGAGTGAAATTGAATTTAATTAATTTGATTTAAAATGAATGGTTGAGATTGATTCATTTAATCTTTAGTTTTTATGTGATCTTTATTGATCTCACCCCTCTTGTTTCATATGTATTTTTGTACCCTTGCTTCAATGTGTATCTGCTGATAGTTTAACTTAGTCTATTGGTTATGCAGTATCGCGTGGTATAATGTGTGTACCATTTTATAGTCATTGTATTGTGACATTTGGTGTTCATCTCAAAAAAAATATAGACTCTATATTAAACCACTTTACAGTACCGAATGGTTATTGTATTTGTTTTTGTGTTGAACATTGAATGTCACAAACCAGGAAAGAGAACATGTATACTTTACCAGTAGCGTTAGTATGTGACGAGCCTAAGCGGCTTTCATTCAAATTGACATATAGTGCATGTTAGTAGGGAAATATACTATGTTTGCAGCCACAACACATGTGTCCTATTCTGTAGATGGGTTGTGATGAGTTTGGATCGGTATGAATAAAGCTGTGATACGCATCATGTTGGCAGGGTAATATGGTATGTATGCAGCCACAAAAGGCGTTTCATATTTTATTTACTTGATCCTTATCCTTATATTTGGTCTACATAGCGCTGATAGGTGTCTTAAAAAAGCCACTTAATCCCGTTATGGCCTGTTTGCCACAAACGACGTCGTTTTGAGGAAAATTGTCTTTATTTATTTATTTATTATTTTTTTTTGCCATTATAAAAATAGGAATGATTTCTCCTTGCCAGTTTAACGTATGATACCACGCAATGTCATTCATTAGCATAGGCGATGATAAATTTAACTAAATTTAAAAATAAAAAGAAATGACACACATTTTACGTTGGCATGGCAACGCATTATGTTTGCAGCCACGGTGTATGTATACATTTATCAATTCTTTTCCTACATGAGCCTTTTTTATAGATGATTATTGCGTTGGTATTCATGGTATTCATACGTGTTTTAAAAATTCATTGATTTGATTTATAGGTTTGCATTGAAACTGCAACTTCTGAATTTGGATTAACATTTGTAGTTTTTAGCATCCACATTTACAGTTTAAAGGGTCTTTGGAATCGGATGGGTTTTTTTTGTTGGGCCAGTTTTTGCTTTAGGAGCGTTTTCTTAATAGAAATATTTCGTAAAAACGTTATTTATATTTTACGGCCTCTCTAAGTTTTGATAATGACAATTAAGAAATTATACGACGTAAAAGTTTACGTAACAAAGTTATTAGTCGTAAGTTTCCATCTCAACGACAATCATTTAAGGTATGAACAATTAGATTATAAAGCTCGTCGAATGATCAAAGAACCCAATTACATACATACTCATTAAAAGTGTACTTACACAAGTTCAAAACAAATGTTTTCTTAATTAAAACAAGACTTAATTACAAATCGTTCTTGTGGTTAGGCCATAATTGCAGGTTTCGTCCTTAACTCTCAATACTTACACAAATCATCCATGTGGTTTTCCATTTTGAGTTGGCCCGTCCTTTGACCATAACGATGTCAGTTATGTTAGTTAAGTTCAGTTGTCATTTGGCAACGTTAATCCATTTAGCCAACGATCGTTTGCAATGTTAGTCCTTTATACTAACAATCGTTTCTAATTAGTTAAGTCCAGTTGTCATGCGGCAACGTTAGTCAATTAAGCCAACTATTAATTGCAACGTTAGTCCTTTATATTAACGACCGTTTCGAATTAGTTAGTCCTTTTTATACACGTTTTTATACATGTTTTTATATGCAGTTTTATACACGTTTTTATACATACATTTTTATGCATGATTTTATACACATTTTTATATACGGCTTTATAAATGTTTTTATACACATAGTTTTATACACATTTTTATATACGTCTTCACAAATTTTTTTATACATGTTTCAATACACGTTTTCATAGGCGGTTTTATACACGTTTTTATACACAGATTTTTATACATGTATTATACATATTTTTAAATACGTTTTTATACACACATTTTAATACATGGTTTTATACACATTTTTATGTACGTCTTTATAAACATTTTTATTACGTGTTTGTACACGTTTTTATACGCGGTTTGATACACGTTTTTATACACGTTTTTTATGCACGTTTTTAAACATGTTTTTATAAAGTTTTTATACGTATTTTTATAAACGTATACACGTCTTTGTTTACATTTTTATACACATTTTTATACACGTTTTTATATAAGTTTTTATGCACGTTTTTATACGCATTTTTATACAAGCTGTTATACACATTTTTATAAAAAAATTTATATACGTTTTAATACACACATTTTTATACACGTTTCAATACATGGTTTTTACACGTTTTTATACAAGTTGTTATACACGTTTTTATACACTTTTTTGTTTTATATACGTTTTATACACATCTTTATACACAGTTTTATACACACATTTTTATACATGTTTTTATACACATTTTTATACACATTTTATATACGTTTATATACACGTCTTTATACATTTTTTTATACACACATTTTTATACATGTTTTCATACATGGTTTTATACACGTTTTTATATACGCCTTTATAAATGGATTTATTTAAGTTATTATATACGTTTTATACACGTTTTTTTAAACATTTTTATATAAGTTTTTATACATGTTTTATATATGTTTTTAAAAACATGCATAAAAGCGTGTATAAAATGTATATAAATATATAAAACGTGTATAAAAACATGTATAAAAACGGGTATAACAACTTGTATAAAAATGTGTATAAAATCATGTATAAAAATGCATATAAAAACACGTATAAAAGTGTGTAAAACAACGTGTATAATAATATGTATCAAGACATTTATAAAGACTGTTAATACAAATATCGTCATTAAACGTTATTTATATTTTTTATCTTTACCTAAGTTTTGTTAACGACAAAAGTAAATTTGATTTTTATAAAGCTTAAAGCTTGTCAAGTCTAATAGATATTAAAACAAGTTTTTTCAAATAATATCTTCATCACTCAAGCATTTACATTGTGATTAACCATAATGTATGATAAGAGTTTTTATAATGTTTTGGTTTCTTAAAAACTAAACATTACATATGCATTTACATATTTCTAAAAATAGAAAAACAAACATATGACATCATGTGATGCATCATTGAAATCATTGGAAGATTTCACAAGATATTTTGTGTAGATTTAGGCTCTACATATCTTACACAATCTTGTATAGATATGGTTGACTTTGGCAAGATTTTGAGATCTTGTCGCGACATCGGATGCACCAAAATTTATAACGGGAACCCTTTAAAGGGTTCCGTGTCCGTGGGCTCTGCCGAGAGTTTTGGCTATAAATAGCAAAGCCAAACCAAGTAGTTTTTCTTCCCTTTCTATCATACTCTCTTACATTTCTTCTCTCCAACCTTTCTAACTCGCTTCATATCATATTAGTGATCTCTTTTGTAGCAAAGAATATCAAGTCACATTCAAGCTTCAACGAGAAGTTGGAAGTCTTGTTTGTTTGGTGTTGTATGATCTTGTGTTGATTCATACTTCATTGTTGTACCAAACTATCATAATCTTGTGAGTGTGAGTGGTTAGTATTTTAGTCCTCAAAATACATTGTGTGTGGGAGTGGTTGTACCCTTGGAAAGAACTCAACATTTAGCTTAGTGTCGGAAATAGTGTAAGCGAAGTGTAAAGGTTTCTCCGCTGGTGAAAGGAGCTTGTTGACTAGTGAAGTTAAACTCTCGAGTGTGAGACTCGAGGAGTGGAGTAGGGCAAGGAAAAAGAGTCCTCGTAGACCGAACCACTATAAACAACTTGTTGTGGTTTGATTGTTTCTTTCCTTATCTACTCTTTACATATTGCTTACATATTTCATAAACATATCTAAGATCAACATCAATTGATCTTTCAATAAGTTTCAAAACAAAGTTTTTAATTGGTAAACTATTCAACCCCCCTTCCAGTTTTCTACAATTGGTACTAGAGCCTCGGTGCTCAAGAATTTCTAAAATATATTGTATTTTATAAACTTGAAACGATCCATGGATTTTGAAAACTTTAAAGAAGGGCAATCTACGCAAAGACCACCACTCTTTGAAACCAATGGATTTATCTATTGGAAAACAATTTTGAAATATATGTAAAATCAAAAGATATAGATCTTTGGTTTGTAATTGTTAAAGGGGATTTTAGTTGTATAACAAAAGATATTTCTATTGATGAACAAAAGAAATTAATTGCTAAAAACAATGAAGCTAAAATGATGCTTTATAATGCTTTGCATAGAAAAGAATATGAAAGAATTTTTATGTGTGAAACCGCCAAAGATATTTGGGAATCTTTGATTGTTACACATCAAGGAAATTCACAAGTCAAGGATAACAAAATTGATCTTCTTGTTCAACAATATGAACAATTTGTTATCCCTGAAGATGAAACCATTGATTGTGGCTTTGCTCGCTTTAATACTATTATTACATCACTTAAAGCACTTGATGAATCTTTTCGTAGTAAGAACTTTGTCGAAATTTCTTATAGCTCTCCATCCGAAGTGGAGAGCTAAAGTAACGGCCATTGAAGAATCAAAAGATCTCTAAAAAATGTCACTAGACGAGCTAATCGAAACCTCAAAGTACACGAAATGGTGATAGAGAAAGATCCGAAATCATCAAAGGAAATAGAGAGAAAATCAAATCCGTTGCTCTAAAAGCAAGAACGGAATCAAGTGATGATGACGAATCTTGCTCCGTAGTGAAGATGAAGAGTATGCCATGGCCGTTAGAGATTTCAAAAGTTCTTTAGAAGAAGAGGAAAGTTTGTAAGACAACCTCGAGAAGAAAATAAGCCATTCCGAAAAGATCGGGATGACAAAAAGGGTAAAGGTGAAAGAAAGTGTTTAGATGCGGTGATGCAAGTCATCTAATAGGAGATTGTCCTAAGCCACCTAAAAGCAAAACTCAACGAGCTTTTGTAAGTGGTGCTTGGAGTGATAGTGAAGATGATGAAGAATCAAGCAAGGAGGAAATCGCTCTAATGGCACATGAGTCAAATGAGGTACATTCCGACTCATCTTATTCTTCTATTGATGATGACACTTTGCAAAAACAATACAATCAATTGTGTGAGCTAAGTCTAAAAATCATAACTAAAAATAGATTTTTAAGACTAAAAAGGAATTTTTAGAAAATGAAGTCTATGAGTTAAAAGAAAAGGCAAAACGATTAGAAAAGGGAAAAGCAAATGTCGATGATTGAAAATCATGTCAAGAGCTTAATCTTGAAATAGAAAAACTAAATCTCACACAAGATGTTCTAATCGATCATAATTCTAAATTTAAAAGGTTTAACAAAAACATCGCTTGTGCCGATGAAATAGTTAGAATTCAAAAAACACCAGGAAACATGAATGGGCTAGGATTTAATGAAGTATTAATTCTAAAGAGTCAAAACAAAATGGCCAAAAAAGACAAACAAACTGTCAAAACTGCTGCAGTGCAGAAGGTAAAGACGGACCGTGACGGATCCAAAATAAGGGATCCGTCCGTTGTAAAAAATGGTGACGTGGGTACTTCAGCAGGACAGAATGTTTGTGATACGGACCGTAGCAAATTTGTCAAAGTAACAAAGAAAACCAAGGATAGTGTTAAACTAAAACCTGCTGTTACATCAGGAGTAGGACTTGCTAAAAATGAATTTAGATAAAAAACTACTCAACAACGACATAAAACATCTTTTGCCAAACGCATCTTTCCTAAGAGCAACCACAACGTACAACCCAACTATCAACACAACGGTTGGAATCAAAACTTCCATAGACCATATCAAACTCCAGATTACATGTCCTGGAACCCTTATCAATTATTTCCATACATGAATCAAATAAACGGTATGTTTAACCCAAACGGACCCATGAGATATTGGGGACCAAACGCTTGAGTTATTTGCTTCTTAGGTATGCTTAAAAGTTGGATTGGAACCTGATGAGTGGATAAAAGATAGTGGATGCTCACGACACATGACGGGCAACAAAAGTCTCTTCTTATCATACCAAGAGTATGACGGAGGTAATGTCACTTTTGGTAGCAATCTCAAAAGCAAAACCATTGGCAAAGGTACGATCGCTCATAACTCCCTAACTATTGAAAATGTTGCTCATGTCGATAGGCTAGGATTTAATCTACTTAGTATTAGCCGACTATGTGATAAAAAGTATAAAGTACTATTTGAAGAAAATGGTAGTAAAATACTAAAAGATGGTATCACTATAGCTAAAGGAGTTAGGAAAAATAACATATACGTTATGAAAATAGATAAAACATCTAATGACAAACTTTTTCTAACAACATTAGATGATAGCTCAACTCTTTGGCATAGACGCTTAGGTTACGCTAATATGAGACTTATACAAAACCTATCTTCAAAAGAGCTAGTTAGGAATTTACCGAAACTTAAATATGACCAAGATTTTTTGCGACGCTTGCAAAATTGGTAAACAAACCCATATGTTGAAAACTGTAAGACCTTGATAGATCTTGAGCTTCGTAGATCGTTAGTATCGCTTGTGTAATCACAAACAAACTAAAAGAAAATCTCTACAACTTGTATTCTTTAGCGGAATATAAATACAAGTATAAAACACAGATAACTAAGAACTCTTTGATCCTCTATGGATCGTTATATTAATCAATTGTTTAAGCACACGTCCATAATACATTCTATTGTGTTCCTTTTATAGACAAGGAACCCTAACTTCTTTTCTAAGAAACGAATAACTATGAAACTAAATAAGATATACACAATCACTTCCTAATAAAGCTCATGTATATCCTAATTAATTCTAGAATATACGGAATACTATTTCCGCAGAAACCAACTAATTTACTAATAATATAACTTCAAAGATAATCATGTCTTCGCAGAATCCAAATTTTCACTGCTAGAATCCATCGCACAAAGAATATCAAGATGATTCATATTTCACATAATTCCCAACATCCTCCCCTAAACTGGAATTTGACTTGGTTAAGTTCCAGTTTCCTGATAGATCTTTGACACTTCAAAACAAGAGGATTGTACTCGAACATCAAGAAGAAAGAATCAAAACAATTACATCTCTATGATGACAAACTTTGAAAATCCAAATCTTTGCAGCAACAAATGACAAAATGTACATCAAAACATATTAGTTTCATACTATTCTCATCACATCCGTGTGTGTTAACTCCGTGAGAGGTGAATCACCGAAAATAATGGATTTGATATCTCTTTACCAATAGTCATCACTACTGGAGTAGCCAAATGTTTAAGTTCGTAAACTATGGTACACTGATAACCATCTCGATTTATTATTAGCAAATCAGAACCATGAACGGATTTGAAATGTCTTTACCAGTAGCCGCTTGCTCGGACTAGTCAATTCTTAGAATTGGTGAACTGATTACCAAATATGGTATTCCACTGCCTTTACCACAAGCCATATACATGCGGGCTAGTCAATTCTTGGATTCCAAATAGGAATAAATCATGGTGAATTGATGACCATACAACACTCAGCAATTAAGCATGGGTGGTTGCACACCCTACGATTTTGAGCAAACCATTACAGCTATCAACAGATTTGATGTGTCTTTACCAAAGCTGCACCCTTTGGACTAGCCAACTTTTTTATATACACAAGGTATATCCGTGAGTCAATAACCAGTAATATGATACAACAAATCTGCAATAAAAGTTAGTAAAAACATATATATAGTTTTTATTTTTTTAACTAAGAAGAAAACAAAGAAACAAAAATTACAAACCATACAAATTACCAGAATCAAGATGAACTTCTATGTGTCATAAGCTGAGTCTTAATAACACCGACACATTTTTCAGCATGCAAAAGATCATTGCCAACCAGATCTGGAGGAACTTCCAACTTCTGGAGAAGCATTCTTTCCATAAGCTTCACAGATAATGGATAAGTTCTCTCAAAGCAAACATGCACAGTAATACCACCCTTCGTTTCAACTACATGCACACGAGGCAGAGGATAAAATCTCCAAGATGTAACCTGCCATAAGTGGGAGTTCTTCCAAATAAAGTATCCTTTACCATTGGGAGATATTGAATCAAACAAAACATGAAGATCACCCAATAAATATAAACCATAACCCTTTGGTGCATTAGAATGGTAATACTTATTGACAAGGTTATATAGCGTAACCAAATCAGCCTTCATTCACCGATACAAAATCTCCTTCAAAAAGTTAAATTCCATGATCGTTTGATCCAAACGATGAATCACATTAAGTTCATCCTTTTGCAATGACCAATTAACCAAAACATCATGAGATCCTTCAAGAAAAACATCAGAAGATCCCTCTTTAATAAATGTTGATTCAGCAGCTTTGAGATCCAAAGAATCAACCCTTGAAGATTCCTTAACCTTAGATGTATGTGTCTCAACGGATTTTTACGTGATTCCGTGAAAGAACCGATCGTTTTCTAGCCATTATTTTCTTCCTCCTACCGGTAGATAAATGTCTAAAGATGATATAGGTTCTTCAGAAACATCTTTAATATGTGTGGAAGAAATAGAATCATTATGCATTGGAACAACACCACGTAAGACATACATCTTCTCACACGCTTCCCGCCTTTTTAGCTTTAGTCACCGTCAGATTTCAGCTTGACAACTCAAATCTTTTCCATCTTTGTCAATAGAAGCAACCGTAGGAACTGCTTCGTAAGATGATAATCCGATGAAGCAACATAAGGTTCACCGCTGATTGAACTTGAGCAATGAAGGAATAGTCGCAGAGATAATGAAGGAATACTGCAGAGATACTTCCGTATACAAACAAATGTAGTACTTGACTTTGAAACCTGAGCCTCAAAAGAATCTACAATTTCAACTATCCTTGGTCTTTTGGATTTAGGAGCATCCTCAAGCATCAGCAATTTTTTTCAAACTAGATGCAGATCAGACTAGATGAAGTAAACTTCATAATCTTATTATAATGACTGATTAACTCAAAGATCGTGTAAAGCCTTAACTGCTTCATAGTCATACCAGAGGTATAGAGAGAGCAACTCTGATATTTCACTACTTTCCTCATATAATCTTTTGTTGAGCCGCAGAGATTGTGCTCTCATTTTCTTAGTCATGTTCTTTTGAGTTTGAATAGCTTTCTTTTGCCATAGCTTCTTTCTTCTTTTGTTGTCCAAGAGCCATCATTTGAGCCACAAAATTAGCACTATTAAAATCAGCTCCCAAGATACTCGAGCAAGTGAAGGATTAGAAATAGCTTGCCGAGTGTAAACATCCCGTGTTCATCAGAATCTGAGTAGCCATTGCATCCAATTCTTTTTGTCTCTCAAGAGGCAATTTAGAAATAGACTCAGCTTCAATCTGTTGAGCCAATTCCCACTTTTCTTCAAATTAGCACATTCATCTAACATCCTCTCAAGTGCTAACCTTTCTTGTTCACTTACCGATCCGACCAAGCTCAAGATCAACCATTACTCCTTTCCCTTTATCGAAGATTCAAAAATAGCATCACCAAGGAGTATCAGTAAAAGGAACTTCGAAGATTCACCCGGAGCATGTACTTCGTAAAGAAACATGGTGAGATAAATCTTCAACATAAGTGGAAAATACATCTACTGATTCAAATTAAATTTCCTCCCAAAGAAGAAACACTTCGTAAGTATCATGAAAGGTATAGAAGCAGTTGAGATAGCACATTGGTAGCTTGAACACCGCACCAAAGAATGTCGATCAAAGAAGTATCATCAAAAGCATATCCTTCAAGTAGTTGAAATATCTCAGAGACTTTGTAATGTATCCTTATGCACAGATGGCTTTCTCCTTCGCCTAGTAAACAAAATTGGCCTTTTGTGCATGTGATGTACCAACCTTCGTGTAGAAATATTATATTCTTGAGCCACATTAGCCAACCGTATCAAGAGATCAAACTGATCATCCATGGTCTCCTCATCGTAAGAAACATCCAATCTCCTTTTTCTTCTCCGACCCATTTGTGCCTCCAAATCCTTAACCTTTCTTTTCAATTCAACAATCTCACCACCAAGCTTAGTTTTAGTCTCTGCAAGCTCCTTCTTGAGATTAGTAACCTCAGTTCCATACCTGTTCACCCGAGAAAGACAAACAATACCACATCCCAGCTGTGTAGAAAATTGATCCCATCCTCCGTGATTTATTGCTCAAACATCAAGCAAGGTGTGAACCAAAAACCTCCACATAGGACATAACTAATTCTTCAACCACATATCAGTCCTTACACCCTGATATCCAATAGCTCTTAGTCCAAAGAAGAATATCCACCGCATTAAAATGAGAAACCCCATTCTCATCATCCAAATGAAGTTGTCTTCTTATTAGCTCCTCTGGCCACATGCTCGTCCCAATCAATGCAACAATCTCTCAGATCAATTCGCTTGGTAGCAAATACCAAAATTGAGTAACCAATGATTCATAAATTACATTCGGAGAATGTGTTAAAGCATAATGAATCTTGGACCTCTGTAAGAATTCTATCATTGGTCTATACAACTCATCACCCTTAGCTGTTCCCAGAAGTTTTACTTTATTAGGGTTAAGATTCACACAAGTGAAAGTGTTTTGAATGTGGGTAATGAGGGAAACTTTTAATTTGAGACGAAAATATGCGAATAGAGAATAAGTAGTAGTTTCCCAATTTTGGTCAAATGTTGACCAGTGCTGACGTGTATTTCTACTTTTACCCAATGTAACTTTCAACTTCGGTAGAAACACTAGCCATTCTATGAAGAATACTAATCAAGAAATATATCACGATTCAAGAAGCTTCAAGAATATCTTTTTACTGTCCACACGCATTAAATCTCATTAAGTCTTGAAACTGTCTATAAAACAATCCCAATGCACACATAACTCTTCATCAAAAGCCCCCAAATATCATCACAAACCCTAATTTCATCAATGCTTCAAAATTAACCACAATCAATCATGAGTACTAAACCTGAGATCTCACAACATCATCCTCATCATCATCAAGTGATGATTCAAACCCATGGTTTCATTACTTTCCTCAACCATATCCACGACCAAGTAAATCACCCTTTCTCCTTTCTTCAGAAGATGATAGTGTAGTGAATCCAAGTGAATCTGCTGATGATTCTGATGACTCCTATAAGGAGAGAACACCTTACTCCCAACCTCCAAAGACTCAACTCAACAAAGGCCACGCGCCGTAAATCCACCACCTCTAAGGATAGAGAGTGATTCTAGCACTTCCTGCGTCATATCATGGTGCATCATCACATATCGTATAAAGAAAGGGGTTAAGGAAGGTGGAAGGATTGCTTTTTGGTGAAATCAGTAGATGAATCACAAAGGACATATTATTTTTCTTCATCATCATGTGTGGTCATCGTCATCTTCATCGTTTTCATCAATCCATCCTTTCAATTTTGATCCTTAGCTTCCTCGTCGTACAGGTCATGCATATCCAACCATCAAGATAGAAGGAATGGGTGGTTATGCAAGTCCTGATAAATGCATATCCAACATCTAGTGTGAAAGATGTGAGCAATCATGCATATCCAAACACCTGTTAGATGTTGGAATAGATGATATGAACTAGATTTGGATTAGTAGATCATGTAAAGCTCTTTCCTTGTAGTTGCTTTTGATGTTGATTGTACTCGTAGTCGTAAGTCGTAAACTGTTTCTAATGAATGAATGAACAATTTGCTTCAAGACTTCTCTTGAATGAACATTGTAACTTCAAGACATTGTCTTCGCTGGAAACAAATAGCTCACTTCAAAGACTTTGAATTCAAAGAGAAAAAAGATTTAGAGCTTTCTTGACCATATTCCAAAATAACAACCATGGTAAATTCCAACTGCAAAAAACAGTAATAAACACGTTAGAGAAACACACAAACCAATAAAGAATAACAAACTAAGATTACATTAGCTGGTTAGTGTTAGATAACATAATCAAAACGTAACACAATCAAACAAATTTACATATAAGAATGCAAAGTATACACAATCCTCCCCGAGGCATATGCCTCCCTGAGGCCTATGCCTCCCCTTAAACTTTGCAGGGTTAAGCATACCACTATAGACCACAAGGTGTTGAAACCTTGGTCCATCAAAAGCTTTTGTTAACAAATCTGCCACATTATCATCAGTGTGAATTTTAACCACTTTTATCAAATGTTTGTCATATGCATCTTTTATAAAGTGGTGCCTGATTTCAATATGTTTTGTTCGACTGTGGAAAACTGGATTTTTAACAATGCATATGGTACTTTGATTATCAATAAAATTGTTGTGTTCATGAAGTTATACCCATAATCCAACAATTGATTTTGTATCCAAAGAACCTGTCCACAGCAATTTGCAGCAGAACGTGACTGCTTCAGAGATGAGGTAGCCACAATAGTCTGTTTCTTGCATTGCCAAGAAATCAATCTCTTTCCAAGTAATTGGCAACCTCCAGTGGTGGACCTCCTATCCAGATTTGCACCAAAGATAGTCACTATCACTATATGCTTCCAGCTTAAATGGAGATTCCTTTGGGTACCAAAGGCCTAAATGAGGTTGGCCTTTGAGGTACTTAAAGATCTTCTTAACAGCATTTAGATGGGAAGTAAGTGGAGTAACTTGATGTCGAGAACAAACACTCACACAGAAAGTAATATCGCCTTGAAGTTGTTAAATACATCAAAGAACCAATCATAGATCTGTAGAGATGTACATTCACTGGTGGATCTACTTCAGTGTTGATCTTTGACTTTGGAGCTTCATAAGGTGTAGTGGCAGTCCTTACACTCTCCATTCCAAACTTTTTTTAAGATGTCCCTCACATATTTGTCTTGACTGATAAAGATACCATCAGGTTTCTGCTGAACTTGAAGACCCAAAAAGAAAGTCATTTCTCCCATGGCACTCATCTGAAACTCTCCCTTCATAAGCTCCTCACACTTCATGCACCAAGCTTCCTTTGTGGATCCAAAAATAATGTCATCCACATACACTTGCACAAGAATAATATCTGTGGAATTCTTCTTCGTGAAAAGTGTTTATCAATAGCACCTTTTCGATATCCATGCTTCAGCAGAAATGATGAAAGCCTAGCATACCAAGCTCGTGGTGCCTGATGTAGTCCATAGAGAGATTTGACAACCTTGTAAACATGAGTAGGATGATCAGGATCTTCAAATCCTTTAGGTTGAGTGACATAAACCTCCTCTTCTATTTCACCATACAGAAAGGCTCCTTTAACATCCATCCGATATACCATAAAACCCATATAGGATGCATAAGCCAAGAAAATCCGTATGGCCTCAACTCTTGCCACAGGTGCAAATACTTCATCATAATCAATCCCCTCCTCTTGTCTATAACCCTGAGCAACCAATCTTGCTTTGTTTTTAATTACAACACCCCTTGCATCTCTTATTCTTCTCGTAATCCATTTAGTCCCAATTGCATACTTGCCATCAAGTAGTGGTACCAATATCCAAACTTGCTGATTTTGAAATTGTTGCATCTCTTCCTGCATTGCTTCAAGCCAACTTGAATCTTCAAGAGCCCGAGTAACACCGTTGGTTCCACTTGAGAAAGAAAACAAGCAAACAGACAATGTTCATAGTCCGTGTGATTGTCTCTTTGCTGATTTGAGACATAAGAGATAAAAGCCACTTGACCATATTTAGAACTTGCCACAAGACCCTTGTTCTAACAGGTACATTAGGATCACCAATAATATTTGACTGTGGATGAGTATTGTGAATCCTTTTCATAGCAATGGTGTTGACTTCAATGGAAGAATCAAGATTAGTCATAGTAGGTTCAAAATCAGTGTCATAAGAAGGTGAGGTGAAGACTCCACTTTGGTTGATGATTACCAAGATCTGAGGGTCTTGGAAACGAGTATAAGGATCTCCAAAGTTTGTGGACACTCTAGTAGAAATGGGAGTAGAAACAAAGATAGCCTTCAGCAGAATTGGTGATGATAGGAGAAATAGAATTACTTTTAGCAGAATTGATGTTTCCACGATTGGTTCACGGCACTCTCCTCAGATTCCTTTCAGCTTCTAGATTAGCCGCATACTCCTGCCTTTAGCCTAGCAAGGTCCTCTCGCATAATTGACTGCCTTCACTCTCATCAGTAGTAACTTTGGAAGTGTCACCTGTAAAATTGTTAGGGGAGAAAGAAGGCACTACAATAGGTTGTTCATCATCTTCAAACTCACTGCCGAATCAGATCCGTGGTATCTGCACTGATAGTTAGAGACTCTTGAGTACTTGCATTTTGATTAGCCATATGTCTAGAATAACCTAAATAATCGCTTAAATAATCAAGGTCAAAAGACCAAACATGACCCCTGTTTGAACATTAGGATTATCTTCTAGAAACCTCAGGTTCAATGTCTCCTCAATCTTCTTGGCAGATAAATTGTAAACTCAGACGCCTTTACTATGAGCGTAATATCCCACAATATACTCATCATCGCCTTTCATCAAATTTGCCCAATGGATCACTTGTATTCAGAATGGTCACTTGACATCCAAAAGGTTTAAGGTAATGAATAGCAGGAACTTTCCCATAGAGAAGTTCATATGGTGTTTTGAAGTGTGGTCTAGTAATGGATACCTATTCAAGACATAACAAGCTGTGCCAACAAATTTCACCCAAAACATGTGGGTAGCTTAGAGTCGCCAAAGATTGATCTTGCAGCCTCTATTAAGGTCCTATTTTTTCTTTCTGCCACCCCATTTTGTTGTGGGTTCTTGGAGTGCTATAGTCCCTTTTATTCCTTTAGACCTACAGAGTTCTATATAAGTATAGCATTTTGAACTCGTCCCATTATCACACAATCAATTCTTTTAACCTTTTGTTCAACTGATTTCAATAAGGGTAATGAACTCTTTCAAAGACTGGAGATGTTTCATCTTTGGTCCTTAGAAAGAATACCCAACAAAATCCGATATATCCATCAGTGATAACGCATAAAAAATACTTTTGATCAATGCTTCTAACTTGAGTTGGACCAAACAGATCCATATGAAGCAATCAAGAGGTTCGTAAATAATGCTCACACAGTAACAACTTTGTATGAGGCTCAGGTTGCTTTCCCTTTTGCATGCAACACGCTTATGATCATTTGTGATGACTTTGGAAGGAAGACCTTCAACAAGACCCAGTTTAGAGAGCTTGTTTATGGTCTTGAAGTTGACATGGGCCATTCTCCTATGCCATTTGGTAGACTCATCCAAGGATGCTTTAGCCACCAAAAAAGTTAAATCACCTTCTGGTTTAACATCAGCTAAGTTGAATGTATAAAGATTGTGATTCCGAGGAACTTTCAGCAGAATTGAAGTGTCTTCTGGGAGTTTGAAGTCTTTAGACAGCACAAGATATTCATCCTCTCATGAAGAGTACTTTGTTCTGGTGTCACAGATTTGTGAGACTGAGAACAAATTGAAATGTTGGAGTTCCTTGACATAGTATACATTCTCAAAGTCCAGTTGAGGTGTTTTGATGGCCTTTCCCGTAATTCTTCATCACTTCCTCCAAAAGTTACATTGCCTCCTCCTTCAATTGATACAAAGTTATGCATCATATCCCCGTTTCCTGACATACTTCTTGAACAACCACTATCAACAATGCCAACATCTTTATGCTTAAGAGGATGATTCTACAACAAAAAATATACAAAATATTAGTACACTATTGAGGCTCAAGTCATTGCGACTTGAACTCCTGCCTTGTGGATCATATGGATTATGCCATGCAGATGTATAGGATCCACTATTGTTCTTAGGTTTCCATTGAAATTTAGGACCCTTTTTATTCCAAGAACAACCGCTGAGGACTTGACAAAGAAAGATCCCGCCTTCCCTTCCCATCAGTCATAGAGTCAACATATCCAAGCCAATGACCATTCTTAAAATATGAACTTGTTGGTTGTACATATGGTCTTGCAACCTGGTCTCTCCAATGAAAAGAGAATTAGTATAAGTTACTTGTGGAACATAAGGTGGTATAGCATTAACATTGGTCGACATTGGTCTAGATGTCCTAGAATCACCACACCTATCCAACCTTTGCTCATGAAAATCATAATCCTTAATTAAATGAAATTTACTTCTACACACAAAACATGTCTTCTGTTTAGAAGATTTATTCAAACCAAAAGATGATCTATTACAAGCAGAAGTATTCAAACCAAAACCATGAAAAGAATTGTTTTTAACAGGATTATTATGCAAAGAATTAAAGGCAAGTCTTCGTGAGGCAAATCGCCTGAATAGGATTCCTTGGCGTTAAACTGGGCATATTGTCATTTGAATCACACTCAGAGACCCTTGGTCGGAGGACTTGTCATGTTAACACAAGAGACAAAGTCATTAGAAGAAGTATCGTGCAAGTCATTTGACTTTTGCCATACGAGATGATGTGATCCATCAAAGTCAATAGAAATGGAAAGGTCAATGGGCATGTGCTCACCTCTAATAGGTCCACGTACAGATGTAGAGCACCTTCTTCACAAAATTAGCTAGGCCTCACGTAGATTTATGCGGTGTCATCCCTAGCTTCTAACCCTACATACTTCTTAAAGCCTAATCCTATAGAAGTATTTGAAGTTTGACTAGCATAGATGTGACTAGCTAACTTATTACCATTTAACAACCATTCATTATGCCTAGCAATTTTCTCATCTAGTTTCACCTTCGCTCTAGATTTTCTCGACACTACATCCGCTCTTAACTTCTCGGAATATTTTAACTCATTTTTAGCATTAGTAAGATCTCTTTCTAACACACTTATTTTCACATCATAAGCTATTTGATTCTTCCAAACCAAACTTTTTGTCTTTCTAGTGTTTTTAAAGCCCGCTTATAAGCTTCCACTTCTGCAAAGCATTCATTATATTTAGGTTTCAAAATATCATAAGCTTCTTTGAGTTCATTATAACGCCCACTACAACCAAACAAACTTTTGTACCGAGAGATGCCCATCAAGGCAATCTGATCATGCCTATCCTCCTAGTACAGCTTTGCAATCAAACCAACATTATCGGGACCATCATTCTCCCCGCCATGATGCTTCCAAATTCACATTGCCACAAGAGTGACCAAAGCTGCTGATCCCTTTGAAGTTCCGTGACTCTCCGATTCACTGATAAGTAGAGTATCTCGCCTCATCACCGCTTTCCTATCTTTGCACTCTCTCGAGAAGTGACCCATCTGTTGACATGTGAAGCACTTGACCTTCCTTTTGTCAAACCTCACTGATCTCTTCTTCCTTGAAGCCAACCTTCGCCAATTTTGCTCAAAATTCTTGATATCCATGGACAAAGATAGCCACCGCCACTTCAGCTTCATCTCTTCCATCTCCAGTGGATCCACCTGATCTAAATCTTCATAGGTCAGCCTCACGAGGATCATAATCAGTAAAGAAGGATCCAAGCACATCTTCCATTATACCTCCAGATTGAGAACTTGATGGAGTGGTAGTGTAAGATGATGATGAGTAAGTTGGACTTGGACCATGACATCTTAGGGTAGAAGCTCCAACGAATCGATGACAGCAAGAGATGATGATCTAAAAGGACTTCTTACATCATGTTCAAGAGCTTTAAGTTTGTTGTACAGCACATCAAAAGTAAGCATATCCAAACCACCTTTTGCTTTTAAAGCAATGCTCACTTGTAGCCAGGATTGAGGTAAAGACCTCAAGAACTTAAAATTACAGTCATCATTATCCTGCTTTGCCTGCGTTGATTTAATCGACTTAAAATCTTGTGAAACTTGTCATAGCCCTTATGAATTCCTTCCTTCGTTGATTTGAAAGTCTTGGAACTGTTGTCTAAGCATGGACTTTCTCATTCTCCTAGACTCCTCATTCCCACCGAACTTAGCCTTAATTGCTAACCATATGTCATTGGCATCTTGCATGAAGTGAAAATCACTCAGTGATCCTCGGAATAGCTTGAAGAAGAATGGTTTTGACCTTGGTTTCTCTCTCAACCGCCAAGAAACTCTTCAGCAGTTTTGGGAGGAACATAAGTCATCGCTCCAAAGAAGATCTACGAGTTTTCTTCAAATCAAGTTTTCCTTCAATACTATCTCCCATAGATTCCAATCAATGTTGGAGATCCAGTTTTGCATCTTCATCGCCAAAGATCATACTCTTCCCTTCGTAAGGAAACTTAGCATGGCTATTAGAGAGACTTAGTTGTTGCAGATGGGTGGAGTTTTGGTTGTTGGTGAGTTCAACATCAACCAACTGCATGATGAGTTTTGTTTTGGTTGTATGGGTGTTTAGAAAAAACTGTCCTTAGTATCGTAGAGACTTCACAAGGCTCATACCACTTGTTGAAACTGAAGACCTTGATAGATCTTGAGCCAGAGATCGTTAGTATCGTCTGTGTAATCACAAACAAACTAAAAGAAAATCTCTACAACTTGTATTCTTTAGCGGAATATAAATACAAGTATAAAACACAGATAACTAAGAACTCTTTGATCCTCTATGGATCTTTATATTAATCAATTGTTTAAGCACACGTCCATAATACATTCTATTTTGTTCCTTTTATAGACAAGGAACCCTAACTTCTTTTCTAAGAAACGTATAACTATGAAACTAAATAAGATATACACAATCACTTTCTAATAAAGCTCATGTATATCCAAACTAATTCTAGAATATACGGAATAACTATTTCCGCAGTAAAACCAACTACGACTAATATAACTTCAGCATAATCATGTCTTCAGCAGAATCCAGCTTCACTTCAGCAGAATCCATCAGCAGTAATATCAGCATGATTCATACTTCACATAATTCCCAACACCATAGTAGTCATAAGTCTAAAAATAGGGTGTCCACATCTAAGTGTCTAGAACTTTTGCATATGGACTTGTTTGGTCCATCCGCTATAAGAAGCTATGGAGGCAACTTATACACTTTGGTCATAGTAGATGATTACTCAAGGTTTACTTGGACGTTGTTTTTGAAAACCAAAAATGAAGCTTTTGATAAATTTGAAATTCTTAGCAAGAACATTCAAAATCAACTAGGTGTTAAAATTGTGTCAATCCGAACGGATCATGGTCGTGAATTTGACAATGAAACACAATTTGGAAACTTTTGTGATACAAATGGTATAACACATAACTTTTTTGGCTCCTAACACCTCAATCAAATTGAGTCGTAGAACGTAAAAATAGAACAATTCAAGAAATGAGTAGAACAATGCTTAATGAACAAAATATTCCTCAAAAGTTTTGGTGTAACGCCTGAGACTTCTACATATATTTTAAATAGAGTCTTAATACGCCCTTTCTAAACAAAACACCATATGAGCTTTTAAAGGTAAAAGCCAACTTTAGGATATTTTAGAGTTTTTGGATGTAAACTTTCATCCTAATACTAAGGATTATATCTCCAAGTTTGACCCAAAGTCTTATGAAGGTGTATTTCTTGGTTATTCTCAAACTAGTAAAGCTTACATTGTCCTAAACAAAGAAACCATGATAGTCGAGGAATCGTTGAACATAACATTCGACGAAAGTCCACCTCCCTCTAAGACATCACCTTTGGATGAATTAGTTGAAAGTCAAATGATAGAAAGTCAAGAAATAATTAAAAATGACAAGGAAGATGAACCATTAAATAATGAGATTATAAACATCAAAGAATCCAAAAGTCATCCTTAGAAAAGTTATAGGACAACTAAATCAAAGAACCTTAAGATCACAAGCCCAAAATCAAAGTAATCATTTTTGCTTTGTGTCTACCATCGAACCTAAAACATAAATGAAGCAATAAAAGATGAAGCTTGGGTAATTGCTATGCAAGAAGAGTTAAACCAATTTGTTAGAAATGATGTTTGGAAATTAGTTCCAAAACCTAAAGATCAAACTATAATTGAAACAAAATGGGTTTTTCAAAATAAAATGGATGAAAATGGTATTGTGTCTAGAAACAAAGCTAGGCTTGTCGCACAAGGTTATAATCAACAAGAGGGGATTGATTATGATGAAACTTATGCCCCGGTAGCTAGGCTCGAGTCTATTAGAATCTTACTTGCATATGCATGTGCTTATGACTTTAAATTATTTCAAATGGATGTTAAGAGTGCTTTTCTTAATGGGTTTATTAAGGAAGAAGTATATGTTGCTCAACCTCCCGGTTTTACCGACTTTGAGAAACCACATCATGTCTTCAAACTCAAGAAAGCATTATACAGTCTTAAGCAAGCACCAAAAGCTTGGTACAATAGATTTAAGACTTTTCTTGTCGAAAACAAATACACCATGGGATTAGTAGATAATACTCTTTTTACCAAGAAAAAGGAGTCACACATTATCATTGTTCAAATATACGTTGATGACATCATATTTGGATCAACTTGTCAAGAACTATGTGAGGATTTCTCTAAAATCATGCACTATGAGTTTGAGATGAGTATGATGGGTGAATTAAACTTCTTTCTAGGACTTCAAATTAAACAACTAGAAGTTGGCATATTCTTTAACCAATCTAAATATATAAAAGATATGCTTAAGAAATTTGGTCTTGAAGACTCCAAACCAACTAAGACACCCATGTCCTCGGACACTAAACTCACCAATGATGAGGAAGGTGAATCAGTAGATAACACTAAATATAGAGGAATGATCGCTAGCTTACTCTATCTCATGGCTAGTAGACCCGACATTATGTTTAGTGTTTGTCTATGTGCTCGCTTTCAAGAAAATCCAAAGGTATCACACTTAGAAGCCTTGAAAAGGATATTTAGATACATTAAGGGAACGACATGTTTTGGATTATGGTATCCCAAAGGAACGGGTGTAGAAACTATAGTGTATGCCGACTCGGATCATGCCGGTGACTATGTTGATAGAAAAAGTACAAGTGGTATTTGCACTTTTGTCGGACATTGTCTCACCTCATGGTTTGCAAAGAAGCAAACGCCTTTGCTCTTCTAACTATCAGCCGAATACGCCTCACCAAAAGCATGTCAACAAGCTCTTTGGATGAAGCAAGCTCGTGGATAGGGAATTCATCTCAACGATATAGTTATCTTTTATGCATAAAAGAGAGCTATTGATCTCAGAAAATCCCGCCCAACATGCTCGCATAAAGCATATTGAAATCCGCTTTTCGCGACAATGTTCAAAAAGGAAACATCTCAATTGAGAAAGTATCCTCCGAAGACAACATTGTCGACATTCTAACCAAGCCTCTCAAACGAGAACCATTTAATCTTCTTAGACTTGGTTTAGGGTTAATGGAACCAAACATGTAGGTAAAACTTAGCCTAAAACTTACAAGAAACAAAACAAAACAAATTTGTTTAACACCAAACGACAACAAAGGCGGAACCATTTTTATGGTGCCTTCTGGTCCGTGGTGACATCAGTGGCAAAAATGCTACCTATAAAACATCTTCTTCCTCACAACCCACTTTACCAAAACGTATAAACATTAGACCTAACTCATTGTTGACATCTTCTCACCTACTAATCACTAGAGATAACATCATTGTAAGTATCCTAACTACATTTTATCTCTTAATTCTGAGTCTAGGATTCTAATTTGTGCACAAAATCACTACATGGGGTTTGTATATATTCTTGTACAAAACATGGATTCAATTGGCAAATTGCATAACTAGTAATTGAAATTAGGTACTACATTATCATATTGCATAAACAAATCATGTTTCCCAGTAATCAAAAGATAATGACTATAAGGTTTTATTCAAATAACCAAACACCCCATGTCAAATTTTTGAAAAGCTTCTCACTTGTAGGAAAATAATTTTTCATTGTTAATACAAATAGAAACGTAAAATTTTCATCACTTGCATGCTCTTGAATACTAAAGGTATTGCATAACTACATTCCCGGGTATATTCAAATGAAGCCACATTGAATTAGGAGCGTTTGGGTTATCTCATGTCGTTTGCCAAACACCCCCACTAAAGACTATTTTATGCATAAAATTAGTCGAGATAACCGAAACTCTAAATCGTCTTCATATAGGCACACACTAGAATCAAAACGTTAAGTTTCTTCTCATTTTTAACATATAAATTCTTGCTTATAGGAATAACCATGGTAGCCGCAAGATTCTATGATCACAAAGATATCGTTAACTACATTCCCAAACACCACAAAACCAAAGGACTTTCCAAGGAGCAAGTCGAAATCTTTAAGAGTCTAGAAACTAGGTACTTCCATGAGGGTAGAACCATTCACTCCTCTTTTGTCGAAAATACCAATCTCCGTGAAGAGCTAGCCGCTATTCAATTCGATTGTTTCCTTGACATCGATGAACCTATTTGTCCTAGGTTTGTGTTAGAGTTTTATGCTAGTGTCACCGGCTTCATTGATGAAGATGATGAGTTTAGCCTTAGGTTTAAGATCAATCCAAACGACTACACCATCTCTTGACCTAATTTGCTCTAGTGCTAGGAATCCCAACCGGGGACATGTGTCTACCGGATAAGTGGTCACTCACCGCCTTGATGCAATCAATGACCGCTCTCTTCCCTACCAAACTTTTTTAGCGGATAAGGATGTCATCCGTGAGTTTCCTATTTATCCTGGGGTGATACAACCCGAGTCATCCGAAAGGTAAAGGAGGTGAACCGAGATCCATATGGAATGGAACTCAATGAACTTAAGCCCGAATTTAAGAAATGGGAGGAACTACTTAGAGCCAACGTCATTAGCACCATAGGAAATAGGGATCATATCAACGCTTGTCTTTGTCACATGCTCTACAACTTGTCCACCACAACCATTCAATATAGCCTACTACATTTCTAGGAGAATGATTATTCCAACTCAAGGTTCGTTGCTCTTCCTACGGAATGCTTCTCACCCGTCTCTAAAGAGCCTATGCACCAATTCCACCAAGCCCAAAAGGGTTGAAGCTTGACTATGAGCTCATCCTCACATCTTGTGCCATTGAGTGACCAACGAGTGGCTAAGACAAAAGGCAAGAGAGCAAAACCTCCAACTCCATCATCATCATCATCAAATAGCTCCAGGATGGTCTTCCAAATTCTCGCATTCCACCTCATGAGTATTATGCGTCTCTTCCCGAGATTGAGAATGAATCACCGAGTTCAAGCAAACCAAGAGGATGTTCAAGTGCCTTGGTAGGATGATGAACAAGATTTACAAGAAGTTGGACAAGTGAGGGTCCTTTTAAGGAGTGTTTGGAACAATACACTATCTTTAATGTTTGATACTATTTGGTTGTTTTTATTTTGTAGGGTGATAATATAACTCAAAACAATGTTGTATGCTAAATATTTCATGCAGGGGGATAGCACAAGTGTGTTATCAAATTTTACCCATTTTCACTCAGAAAATCATTCACCCTTGGTCAAAATCTATGCTCCACTATGTTTGTGCATGTATTATTTACTTTTTCTAATTAGAAATAATTAATGTCACATGTTTTGAGCAAAATTTCAGGTTTCGGAAAAGTCCTCGAGCCTTATAAAACTATTTTGTGGTGATTTCTGGTGTCTACGGATCAGACGGAACCAAAATTTTGGTACCGTCTGTTATATTTTTTGGTACCACCGTAACTGTACAGGCGGACCAGGCGGCGCCCTTTTAAGGGTTCTGCCTGTGTAAAATTTTGGTGCCGTGGATCATCCAGGTAATTTTCTGAATTTCGCTCATTTCGACATTCCAAATTACCATACATTGCTTGTAAGTTAATCTTGATTATGTTAATACAAATAAGCCGTAAAAACGTTTATTTATATTTTACGATCTTCTAATGTTTTGTCGATAACAAACGTAAAATCATTTTAACGAAACAAATAAAATACGTAAACTGTTTGGGCCAATAGTTTTCTAACACACTTACGCTTTCACATAAAACACAAAAACAAGTATAAGTGATTTTATGATTTAGATATACATATGTACAACAACTAGTGTTTACATACTTAACTAAGTATATACTAAAATGGGTAAAAATAAGTATATAACTTAAATGGGTAAAAACTAACAAATGGTATTAACCCATAACCCATGGTTTTGTCCAAACCACTTAACTAGGTTCATTGCATTCTAGAGATAAATTGAATCTAGAAAGAAACCCATGGATCAACCCATAACCCATGACCCATAATCAAAAATACCATGCCGGAGAGCGCCCCACGGATCCCTAGCTTTGCGCCAGCTTCTGACCCTTGTGGAAGGGATCCGGGATCCGGGAACAAAGTGAATCCCTTTCTATAACAAGGAGCCATTTCTTCCTTTTGGCTCACCTACTTTCAATACATACATTAGTGACTGACAGATGGACACACAAAGGCATTAGTGAAGGATGCCTGAAATCAAATCAAGTGGCATTAGGAAGAATGCTCTGTGGGTCGTGATAATCATGAGGTGCACGTTATACATATTAGTATTTTTTTATTTCCAAGGATGGTGATATCCTTGATGGGTTGTGGATGTGGATGGATCTCCCAAAATTAGGTGTTGTGTTATGTTGGGTAGTAGTTCCCCCATAGTAATGGAACTAGGTGCTTAGCCTAGTACCCCACAAAGGGTAGGCGATGCGTTGTGATAGGATTTGTTCTCCTTGGTGTGAAAGAACTTGGTGGTTAGCCTAGCACCGTATAAAGGGTAGGCAATGTTGTGTTAGGTGTGGTTCTCTTGGTGTGTGAAAGAACTCGGTATTTAGCTTTGTACCGAAAAAGGTGTAAGCGACGCTAGAAGGCTTCTCCACCATAAGAGATTGGTATAGTGTTTACTTAACTCGGTAGGTGACTCTAGAGTAGAGTAGCAAGGCTGTCCTTGTAGCCGCAACCACTATAAATACTTGTGTCGTGGTGATGTACTTCTTACTCTTTATCTTTCATTACACGTTTATATATCTATCTATCAACGTCCAACATAAACAACAAATAAATATTGAAATAAGTCGATCAAAATATTTAAAAGGAAGTTTTAAATTGGTAAAACTATTCAACCCCCCTTCTAGTTTTTCACAATTGGCATCGAGCTTGCACAAGATTTTTAGAGTATGTTGTACTTTAAAACTTGATACGATCCGCTGTATGTTTGGAAACTACAAAGAAGGATTTTTTTTCAAGTCATGTTTTAAAAATCATTATAATGTTTATTGTTGGACAATGATAGAATGTTCTAACATTTTCCTGGTTAAGTATTCTCCATACTTGGATTAAGGGTTACCAAGAAGATCATGAAGAATTTATCTAAATATTTCTTTTCGCAAAAAGAATGTTTAGTATTGTCTTTCTCACAACATGAATCTGGAGATTCCAAGAAGATCACAAAGCATTTCATCTAAATACTTCTTTTCTTAAAAAGAATATTTAGCAAAGGTATGATCACTAATAATTTACTTTTTATTATTGAAATCTTAGTCGCATGATTTATATCTATTAGTAATTACTTAAGTAGTTATCTATATTATAGTCATCATCATAAATAGTATTCTTCGACTAATTTGTTTATACTACGCTACCAACTCGTAACAATGATTTCTTGGTTATTCGATAGCCTCAATCATTACTCACATCAAAGGGTTTATTGACACTTCATCTATGTCAATAAATATTCATGTGAAACTTCTTATATTATGATAAAATGCGATTTTATTATAATGTTTGAAAAGCTTCCCATGAATTATTACTAATTCTTAAAAAGGGAACCACGTCTAATAGGAATAGTATTAAATCTTTAAATCACAAGTTTTAGAGCTTTAACATCTAAACACTAGGCGTTTTAAGAACTCCCAAACCAAAGTTATCAAGGAATGTTTGAGCTTATTTCTGCCATGCCGGATCCTCGCTACACTAGCCGGATCCCAAATGAGAGGGATCCACGGATCCGCGGCAAATGTAAGACAACTTAAGTTTAAAGAATGATCACCGGGATGTTCAACAATTATATTCAACTCTGACTCTAACAAGAACTCAAATATGCTCACAAAGGAGCAATTTGATCATTCCTCTCCAAGCTTAACAATCACTTTGTAAGTATAATCACTACTTTGTTAATTTAATTCCTTGATTTCTAGGATTACAATTTCTTCATCTTAAGAGTTGGGTTCAAATGGGTTTATCATAATTTGTCACCACATTGTTTTCTAAGATAATCTAAATCAAAGAATTAACATTGTTAATACAAATTAACACATTTTGAATTCAACAAAGATGATGAGAGCAAAATTGT
>OU343225.1:170531644-170636330 GCA_910596185.1 Chrysanthemum makinoi
AGGTCCCCAATGAGTTTTACTCATTCAAATGGAGGATTGTTTTGGGGTTTGTCTACCGGAGGATGAACCATTTCGCAGAAAACTTAATGAGATTAGATTGGTTTTCGTGTTGTCAACTTTCAATGTCTAGCATTCCCAATTCAGCCTTTCTTCCCAAGGTAGGTTCATCTAAGGGTTTGGTAAATATATCATCAAGTTGATATTCCGTAGGATGAAATGAAGCTCTATGTCTCCTTTCATTATGTGGTCATGATGAAATGATATCGATATCAATGTGTTTGGTTCTTTAATTGAAGGACGTGGTGTTGGAGATTGCAATAGCACTTGTTATTATCACGTAGATGGGTACCATTTTGTAAAAGATGTCATAGTACCGAGTTGACTTTTCATCCATAAAACATTGGCAAAACACCCCGCAGTGACCACATACTCACCAACAAGACATACACCGATTGTTGCTTTTGGCACTCCAACAAACCAGCTCCTTTAAGAAATTGACAGACTTGAGGTACTTTTTCACCCATGTTGCCCAAAGATAATCGTCGAATATCCTTTGAGATCAAACCGAAAGCACTTGGATAGTAGAGTCCAAGGCTTGAGTTCCCTTTAGGTATCTTAGTATTCTTTTGGTCAGTAGATGGGATTCTTTGGGATTGGGCGATATCTTGCTATTAGACAGACCGAGAATTGTATGTCCTGGTCCGAAGCTAGATACACCGGTGAGCCAACAATCCCTCTAAAATGGGTTTGATTGATCTGATTTTCCAAAGGAGATCGGGTCCAAGGTTGTTGGGAGGGACCATTGGTGTCTTCACCGAGGCACGGGCCGATATCTCATATTTCTTCAAGAGATTTATGGTGTATTTTTCTTGACGATGGAGATTCCTTTTATCGGCTTTACTTCGATTTGTAGTCCAGGAAGTATGTGAGTTCACCCATCATGCTCATTTCAAACTTCTTCGTCATCGCTTTTCAAACCGCTTGCAAAGAGTGTAGTTTGTTAAGCTAAAGATGATGTCATCAACATATACTGGACCAAGATCACATCTTGTTTTGTCCTCAGAGATAAACAATGTGTTGTCTATCTTCCTCTAACAAACTTGTTTTGAATCAAGAAGGCCGAGAAGTTTCATACCATGCCCGGAGCTTGTTTTTAGTCCATAAAGGGCTTTGCTGCTTGCACATACGTGAATTCACCTCAAAGCCGGGAGGTTGCCGAACATACACATCTTCCTTGAGTTCACCATTTAGGAATGCACTTTTGACATCCATTTGGTAAACTTTGAAGTTCATGTAGGTAGAAAATGTGGAAGATCCGATGGCTTCCATTCTTAACAGAGCAAATGTCTCATCATAGTCAATGCCTTCGCTTTCATCGGGTGAACCTTGCTACAAGTCCGGGCTTTGTTTTAATTTTACGTCAAGCCATTAGTTTTGTTTCCGAAACCAACTTCATTCCTATGATAATGACATCCTCGAGGACATTTGATCAAGGTCATGACCTTGTTTTTATCAAACTGTTGAAGTTTTTCTTGCATGGCCTGAACCCATCTTGGGTGTTTAAGAGCCTCGAACACTTTTGGGTTCTTCTAATAGGTAATCACATATAGACATTCATTTCACAAGCCGCAGCTAGTTTAGCAGCTATGCTTCTTGTAAGCATGCCCTCAATGGGTTCACCAATGATGTTTACAAGCTCAATTTCCTGAGATTTTGTCTACTTACTTTGTGGTCTAGGATCTGAGCTTGAAGAGGTCACTAGAGACTCGTGATGAGTTCAGTGGAGCTACAAAATCATTTAGATCATCCGATGAGATGTCTTGTCTGAGTGGGGTTCTTGAATTACGTGTTTCAACATTTGGTTGATATTAACTATCCCAAGTAGGATCGCTTGATTATCAATGAATTCATTGATAGTTGGTTGGGGAAGGTTGTGAGGTAAGACATAATAAGAGATGTCAAGCATCAACTTGTATGAGGAATTGATTTGAAGTTATACTCATCGGAGGATACCTTGATGAGTTATCAATTCCTATTTCTCCATCGAGGTGTTGGTGAACTCGATGCTTTCATAACTTTCATCAGGTGACATGAAAGGTTTCTCAACTTGTTGTCTGTGTTAAATACCACAAGGCTTTGGAGATCGCGAGTAACCTAGAAAGTATCCATCATCGCCTTTTAGCATCAAACTTTCCTAGATGATCCTTGTGGTTATGAATAAACACAGACATCCAAAACATTATGAAAGTAGTCGATATCGTGAAGTCTACCTTTGAATATCTCATACGGGTTTTGTTATGTGTTTTGACAATGATTGACCTGTTGAGGTACAGTCGTTTGAATGCCTATCCGTAAATGTTTCGAGAGAGTGAGCCATTTAACATGGTTCTACTCAATGAGTTCTGCTTTTCCTTTCACCCATTTTGTTCAGTGGGTGTAAGGAGATGAAAATTTTTGGGAGATTCCCTTTTCATCATAGAAGTTCTCAAGCTCTTCATTTATGAACTCAGACATTGTCGGGCTTCGATTTGTTTAATGAGAATGTCATTCTCGTTTCAATGTTCCCGATGAGCGACATTATTGTATCACCGACTCTTTTGGAAAGAAAGTATACCCAAGTGTATCTTGAGAACTCATCAACAATGACAAGTGTATACTTCATGCTGATTGATCTTGACCGACAAGTCCAAAGAGATCCATATGCGAGGCGAAGGCGCTGATGGAGAAATTTTGTTTGGTTTTGAATGATGCTCTGTGGTGTTTGCCTTTTCACAGTGAGCAAGGTTTATCTTTGCAAAACCAGGTGATGGTAAGCCAAGGACCTTGTTTTGTTTTGCCAAGTTGTTGATGTTTTTAAATTTGTTAGGCCCTGCAGGCCACGTACCTTCAAAGTTTGGCAAAGAGACAAGTTCCATCTTGAGAGTGGACATGTCTAAGACATAAACATCATCTCTTCTAGGAGCTATCAAAACAACTTCTTTGTTGGCATCGAAAATGGTGCCTTGTTTGTCATTGAATTGCACAATGTACTTAGCATCACGAGTTGACACATTGATGAGATTGTATTTTAGACCATTTACAAGCTATTCTAGAGAAAACTATTCCATTCAGAAGATATCAACCATAACCTTCAAATGACATACGATGAGTTATCACCAATACTACCTTGGTCCCTGTTCCTTTACATACTTTGCAGATACTCCTTAACACCATGTCATGCTTCGAGCATCCACTATCTAGATGCCAAATAGGTTCTCAGCTGTCTCTCGCACAAATAGTAAACTGGATTAGTTTCTCGCTAACCCACATACTAGTGGGTTTTCTCTTATTCTATGAAAAGATCAATAATAAGAGAGAAGTGTAGACATTTGCAATCAAACGTGTTATTGAGAGATCAGATCGTTCAACGAGGGTTGAATGGAATTTCCAACTCACGTCGCGATTATTGGGATTTGAATGGGTTAAAAAGAATTTGAGGATTTCTAAACTACGACAAAATAATAATAATAAGGCATATAAATCTACTAATCCTAAGGTGCAAACAAGTAATTCACTATAATGTAAATGAACTAAAGTACAAAAATTACTTTATGCAAAAACGATTCTAAAATGCAAATTAATCTATTTTAACCCCTAAAAGTGATCTAATATATTTTTAAAAATGTGATTTAAAAAATATCTAAAATTTAAAACTATTTTTTTGTTTTTTTTATTTTGATTTTTTTAAAAATAGCTTAAATATATATTTTTTTAACTTTTTAATTTTTTAATAATTTTTTTTTTAAACTAATTTAACTAATTAAAGTTTAAACTAAAATTTAAATAAAAAACTACAACTAGTGATCTATTATTAAAGAGAATGATACTAAAAAGACTTAACAAGCATCATACTAAAAATTAAACGTGAACGAATATTCTAAGCTAAAATGATAAAAGTTAAGAGATAAAACCCTAGGATGAAACGAGAGGAATAAACCACCCGATCTTATAAGCACAATTAACACAAAAGTTTACAACTTTATTAATCTTATCAACTAATTAGTAAGTAAAGTTTAAAACTTTATTCACTAACAAGCTTAAAATTTACTAAAGTTTCAAACTTTATGTATTAAAAATGCAAGACACTTAAGCTCCCACTTCGGTAGAGAGATGAGAAATCAAAGAAAACAAGAACTTTATTAGAGGTTAGCAATAATAAGCAATAATAAGTAATAATAAGCACTACTACTAAATGTAATAAACTAAAAGTGATCTAAAAATTAAAATGATTTAAACTTTATAACTAAAAACTATTAGATTCTAAGTCCACCCGCTCAAAGTTCTGTTCCATCCAAGATTAAAGCTGGATCGTATATTTAAGGACTGATCTAAATGAACAATTTATTAAAAGCTTATTGTTCAATAAAACTTAAAAAGTTGCAACCTTTTTATGAAAAACTTGATAAAACTAATAAATCTAATAAATAATAAGCTAAAAAATAAAATGTGCCTCAAACTTAAAGATGTCAAGCTTATTTGTACAATAATGAGCTTAATAATCTCACGATCTCTTTGTTGTTTGAATCGCAGCTGTATGATGAAGAAAAGATGATAATAAGACATAATAAGCTAATACTTATAAAAATGTAAACTTTTTATAAAATAAGTGAAATAAAAACTATTTATGAAAAGTATTAAAGAAAGTTTTATAGAAGAAAAACAAATAAAAGAGCTTAATGGATAAGCTTATAGAAAAAGCTAACCAAAAAAGCAAAACCTAAATAAGCTATAATAAGCTAATATAGCTTAATAGGTAAGAAAAGAAAAAAAAATAAAAAAGAGATGAGAAGAAGAAATAAGATGTAAAGATAATAAATAAGATGAACTAACTTGAAAGAAATAAATAAAACTTTTATAAAACTAAATAAACATTAAAATTACAAGAGTTTGAGACAAAAATAAATTAAAGATTGATTAAAATGAGGTGAGGAGTGGGTTTTATAGACCCACAAGTTACACTTCTACTCTAATAATTTTTCATATTGACCCCTAAACTATTAGAGCTTGGTACAAAAATCCCTTTTTTAACTTGGCCTCCACGTTTAATTTACAAAGTAAGTAGCAGATTGTATGCTTTCATTTGGGGTGCTTGGTCTTGGGCTATAGATGAATGGGCTTCATGGGCTTGGAGTTGGACAGCATCTTGGCTTGATTTCGATTTGGACTTCAGCTCGTGGAGCAGCAGCTGGGTTGGATGGAAAATTGATTTGTGATGTAAAAATATTATGCCAACAATTTTGTCATTAGTAGGATTTGAACTTCTTGACCTCTCTTGATAAACATGTCACCACCCACTAGATCAAGAGTTTTTCATAAGTAATATCATTTAATTTTCCCAGCTCCTTTTCTCTTGATCCATTTTCTTTTCTTTCTTCTATTTTCTTTTCTTCTTAATTAATTTCGTCGTGTCTTTAAATTTTTCTTCTTTGCTCGATGCTCCAAATAAAATTATCATTGGTCCAGAACTTCGCAGGTTCTTCCATTCTCGTGCTTTCGCTTTGTCCATTCTTTTTTCCATTTTACAATATCCGTTACCTGCACATACATAAACACAAAATCACAAATATTTATGGCTTTAGTTTTTTGGTTTTTTGGTCCGTTTGATAAAGAAAAAGGTATATGTTTTACATATACCAAAATACCCCGCACGGTAAGATTGCCAGATCCTCACGCATGTAATCAACTCACTTCTAAACAAAGATTTCAATCTCTTTCTACTAAACCTATGAAAAGTAGCAAAGATTCCTCAAAAGAGATTAAGAAACCCTTATTTCTAAAAGCGCCCGCTTACCTTTTAATTCACATATAGATATTACGATCAAGCACATTCCAATTATGAGTGACGGTTTGTTGAACTTTCATGTCGATCAATAACTCCAACATTTTTCAAAACGACACGTTAGGATCACGGAGTAAGAAACACAACACAGCGTGAAGTGACCATACGGATAGAATACATCGCCCCGATTTTCATAAGTCCCAAACTAAGCGTAAAATCGAAATCATTGTTAAATATGACTTTAGATGCTAACACTACCCATGGAAGTTACTTGTGTAATTACCGTTTGCTCCCATTTTCCTATTTTCCTCTAGAATTTTTTATTTTTGTGAGAAATGAATTTCTTCAAGTTTCTCGTTTCGATAATTTTTATTCCGATAAAGATATAAAGCTAAGTCGATAATTAGTTATCCATCTTCCCTCGAAAACCGTTGCACACAAGAATGAGGTCCACATCAAGGTCCTAATTTCACACGATTTTAGGGAGAATATCATTTTATGGCGAGAGACAACTCATCTACGAGTCCGAGCGAGGCTTTATTTAGACATCTCCGGATTCAAAGTTTGGCTTAACACTTATTTCAAAGACATTTGCATTTTTGCAATTTAAGCCCTTGGTCTTTTTAACTACTAACTCAACGGGATTACCGTTTTATCAGAAGTCTTATTATGACTTTGGATTTTCCTCAACCATTTTAGAAGTCCATGACAACGGGGTACCGTCGGACATAGAAAACTTTTATGGCTTGGATTTTTCAACTTTAATACATTTGGGCTTTATTTCATGTTAATTTTGTGCCAAACTCCAAACCCTACGGCTTTTATAACAATAGAAACAATAGCGAGCAAACTATATCGGAATCGGTTGTCTATTACACCGCAACAGCGCAGTACCTTGATGTGTACCCAACTATCATGGGCAAAGATTCTCTAAAGAAGATAAAAACTAACTATCGTCAAAAACTCAACATCTCTAATTATTATTAGGCAGATATGGGGTGAAACAATTTTGTGGGAACAAAAAGCCATAAGTAGCTTCGATGGGCTCTAAAGAGAACCAACTACTCCACGCTTAGCATCTAAACTCATAAGTAACTCTATCATTCTCGATCTCTGCAAATTTAAAATCCCAAATAATGAGATCCAGGATGCTTATGATAATTAAATTATCTATGGTTAAGGGAACAAGCTAGGGCTCAACACGCCTGGTCAAGTCAGAATTCTATTCCTACCCTCACCAGCGGAAAGTCAACAAGGTGTCAAAACATATACATTAATTTAGCAAATGCTTCGTCTAATGAAATTAAGTCATGCATATTTAAAGTCACTCAGGGAAACTTGCAAATTCTTGGCTTTGTGAGCTAGAATTTGCATTTTATAGCTTCTTGTCTAAGAGACTAGCAAACTTTTCAATCAAAAAGACTTAACAAAAGCTTCAAAATTTTTAAATTTTTCACAATTTTTGCACAATTTTTTAACCTTTTTTTTTAAGGAAAACGGAGTTGCACGAGTACACGGCAAAGTGCTAGGCAAAAATCTAATCGAAGATTACCCAACCCAGACTAAAATCAAACATTGTCCTCAATGTTTAAAGGTAAGGGTTCTTAACGCAAATCTAAAATCATTGGTTAGTTATGCTAATAGATAAACGATAATCGATAAAGATTTTGGATATCGGATTTCCATAAGAGCGTCGATCATGAAACTCCGGGAAAAAGACAAACTTCCGAGCACGAGAGTCTTCATATCGAGAAAAATCCTGGACATAAACAACAACAACAACACGAAACACGAAATGGAAGAAGCGAACCTCCTCACGTCACTTATTAGAAATAAGATAAAAGGATAAGCATGGGGTGCCTCCCACGAAGCGCTACTATTTTTGTTCATCGAGTCGCTAGCCCGACTCGTCCCCAAATTCATTTGTCCTTGGGAACAAGCGGAAGGATACCCGGATCAAAGATGGTATCCTCACCGAGGGAAAGAGAATGGGTGGGTTGGGAGGGGAAGAAAATGTCGGGCTCAAGCACATAAGGGATAACTTCTCCCAAACTCACATAAGGTATATCAAGAAAGAATGATCCGTCATCCGGTGGTTTTTGGGTGGGCGGCGGGATGACCGGATCAAAGAGAAATGACTCCATAGAAGAAGGAGTCCATGGTACGTAGAAATGTAGTTTGAAGGTTTAACAATGAAGGCATCCAAGAGAGGATCCTTTTTAGTTAACTTTGTGATATGAATATCCGCTTGATGAGTATCCCAGGGCTTAAAAATCTTGTTCTCGGAAGAGAACGAAATCAACGTATCTTCTACGTGAAAATCCTCACGAGAAGAGGAATCACTCTCGGATAAAAAATAGTGTGGGACCTCAGTATCAATAAGCTCATCAATCGAAATCTTCACTTCCTTTTCTTTCTTTGGGTAAAATGGATCATCGTATTTATTTTCTTTAATCTCGGAAAGAATCGAGTCGGTGGGAGCAAGTTCATCGGTGAACTTCTCGAAGTAAATCGACGGATCTTGATATAACAAATATTCAATTTCGCGTAAGTTGGCTCTAAAATCAAAGATGTCATCCTCACTTCCCGGTGGAAGAGGATCCATGCGAAGCGAAGTTCATCGGCGAACTCCTCGAGAAGTAAATCAATGGAAGAATCCTTGAGCTCGGGGCTCCAGAAGGATTAGTAGACTTGACTTCTTTAATTTCATTTTCTTTCGGAGAGAGTGAAGAGAGCATTTCTTCGATTAAACGAATATCTTCCTCGATGTCGATGTCGGCATTATCAATTTCCGGTGAAACTGAATCACTTTTCAAATAAGCCTCAATTTCTTTCATGATAGAATCATCCTCCTCAAATTTAGTGAGGGAAGAGGAAGAATCAGAAATGATTTGTTTAGAATAAAGTTCAATATTTTTGAGAAGAAGAGAGTGGGATTGCCACTCAAAGAAAACTCGACGTTCTTAAGTTCAACACAACAAACAGAAAGCGGAGGTGGGACAAGTGGTGTGCTCTTAGAGCTAGCATTTTCCACCACAACCGTTGTAGACTCTTTTTCTAATTTCTTTTGTTCAGCACGTATTGTTGATAAACTCTTAACCGTAAAACGTGAAAGACTCGGATCAATTCTAGATGGTTTAGGCCCAACTTTTTGAACCACCGGAGGTTGGACGTTTTTGGTACTTCCATTATTAGTAGGAATTCCCGGGTCCTTTGTCACCTCGGTGTCATTAATTTTGGCCACATCATTATAGTTGGTGAAAGATTTGGAAGTATGGTTAACGTTAAACGTGATAGCTTTTTTCCAACTCTTAAAGTGATATCTCCTTCATATACATCAATCAACGCATGGCCCATCCTTAAGAAGCATCTTCCGAGAATAAGGGGTACTCGAGGGTCGGCATCAAAATCACCGACAACAAAATCCGCGGGGAAATCGAACGTCCCCACTTTAACAAAAACATCCTCGGCTATACCAATTGGTTTTGTCGTAGAATGCGTCGGCTAGCTCGAGGGTCATACATGTCGGGGTAAGTGGGGGCAATGAAAGCTTTTAAGTAAATTGATTTCGGCATCAAATTGATACTCGCGCCAAGATCGGCCAAAGGCGAACACGCGAATAATTCCTTGAAAATCGCACGGAATGAGGAACTTGGGGTCACCTAACTTTTCGGGAAGTTTCTTGAGAATAACCGCCGAACAATTCTCATTCAAAGACGTTTTGCCAAATCCACAATTTTCTCTTTGTTACTTAATAATCCCTTTAGTGTCGAAACAAACTTAGGCATGAGAAGAAGAGCATCCGGGAAGCTAATTTCGAAGTGAAGATCTTGAAATATTTGAAAGAATTTTTCCATTTGAAGATTTGCTTGTTCGCGTTGCTTTTGATCATTCATCCTTGACGAGTACGGAAGTGTCGTTTTTCCGATTAGTCTTTTCGGCACTAACCGAGCATCCTTGGGCTCAGACGTGGGACAACCGTGGTTGGACATTCTCGGTACTCCCTTTATTAGTAGGAAGCACCGGGTCCTTTGTCACCCTGGTCTCACGGTCTACCACACGAGACGGAGAAGAAGAAATAATGGTAGGAGCCGTGGGTCCATTGTAAGCAACACCACTTCGGTAGTGATCGCTTCATATCACCTCTCGGGTTGGGAATCGTATTACTCTGAGGAAGAGAAGGAACCCGAGGGTTGAGAATAAGAAGTAGAAGCTTGATTAGCTTGAAAGAAACTAGCCATCATATTCCTCATTTCACTCATCTGCTTGTTACTCGTAGCTTCCATTTCTCTTTTGAAATCATTCCTCATGCTGGTAATTTGAGTTTGCAAATTTTTAATGGTATTATCGGAGTTCTTCATGTAAGTTAGAAAATCATTGTTCGGAGCAGCTTGATGAGGTGCTTGATATTGTTGTTGAGGAGGTTGTTGATAAACTTGAGGTGGAGGAGCTTGGTAATTTTGATTACCATGATTGAGATTAGCTCCTCGGTTTTGATTGTAAGATTGGTTTTGATAACGGTTTTGATTATGGTTTTGGTTTTGTTGTGGAATGGGGTGCAAAACCGGGTGGTCCCATTTGGTTGGCACGGTATCCTTGATTCGGATTATGAACCGGATTAGCAGAGGCTACGGAAGCATTTCTGATATCGCCATCGGTGGCTTGACAATTATAGTACGGATGAGGACCACCACAAATAACACATGTTTCGGTAACGGCTTTGACTGGTTCGATTTGAATCTTAAACTCTCTCATCATAGAATTAATAGCATCAGTCAGCCCACTCAACTCACTCCTCTGAACATAGTTATCATTAGTAGCAATCTTAGAAACAACCGGTCGGTTTCTAGACGAGACAACTTTTGACTTGTTTTCGATAATTGTTCTAATATCGGTGGGCATACGACTCAAGATATTACCACCGGCGGCTACGTTAAGCGAATCTTGATCGGACGGAGTAAGAGCATTATAGAACGTATCAATCTGATGAAGATCGGTAAAACCATGATTTGGGCATTTACGTAAAAGTTCCTTGAATCTATCCCATGCTTCTCCAAAACTTTCATCAAATTTTTGTTGAAAATTAATGATTTGATTCCGTAACATTGTAATTTTCGAAGGAGGAAAGAATTGATTCACAAACTTCTTAGAAAGATCGGCCCATGTTGTAATAGATTGAGGGGGTTCTTTTTCGAGCCAAGTCCGGGCTGCCTCCTCAAGAGAAAATGGAAACAATCTCAATTTAATTGACTCATGAGTGGACCGAAAGTTTATCGTAGAAGCAACTTGATTAAACCAACGGAGGTGTGCGTGGGGCTCCTCATGATCCAAACCACAAAAAGGTTTATTTGAAACCAATTGAATTAAGTTCGTTTTTAGTTCAAAATTCTCGGCATCAAGTGGTGGAACAACGATAGCATCACCGTAGCCGTCTACGGGAGCTTGAAGTAATTCGATCATCGCTCGAGTATCCGCCATGACGGCGGGTTCTTCAACGATAGTATGTAACAGTGCACGCTCTATTCTCACGATTACGATTACGTCGTGGATCGAGAACGAGCGCATGCACAAAAATTCAAAATCAAAATTTAAAAAGGAAAATAAATTTGAAAAAGGAAAATCTTTTTGGTTTTTATATTTAAGAAAACTTTGAAAACACAATATTTTTGGTAACCGTCGCGTCAACCTGCTCGGTAGATCCCAAAAGTACGCCAATGAGCGGAACGAAGAGTGGATCGTTCTTCACCGCAATTTAATGTCAAGACTTTCCTTATACCCGTGTATAGGTTGTACTCCAAGGTGAGCCGACGTAACAATTGGACGTTTGGGCTTGTTTTGTTGGTTTTTAATTTTAAGGTTTTGTAAACACTCTAGGAAGAATGTTTTGGTTTTTAGATTTTTGGGTTTTGAAAAATATATATATACAAAACGACGGTAACTTCACTCGAGGAAGGATCTTCAAATGCACGCGATTCGAGACGGAAATACGAAAACTCACTACAAGCCCTCCCAAGCGCCAAAAATTGATTCTTATGAAAAAGATCAATAATAAGAGAAGTGTAGTATTACGGGGTAACTCAAACGTGTTAGGTTTGAGCACCGAGATCGTTCGAATGAGGTTGAATGGAATTTCAACTCACGTCGACATCGGATTTGAATGGGTTAAAAAGAATTTGAGGATTTCTAAACTACGGGACAAGCAATAATAATAAAAGGCATATAAATCTACTAATCCTAAGGTGCAAACAAGTAATCTCAATTAAGTACGTAAATAGAACTAAAGACGCAAATTACTTTATGCAAAAAAAAGCGTATTCTAAAATGCAAATTAATCTATTTTAACCCCTAAAAGTTATCTAATATATTTTTATAAATGTGATTTAAAAAATATCTAAAATTTAAAACTATTTTTTTTTTTTGGTTTTTTTTGATTTTGATTTTTTAAAAATAGCGAAATATATATATTTTTTTGACTTTTTAATTTTTTTAATAATTTTTTTAAAAACTAATTTAACTAATTAAAGTTTAAACTAAAATTTAAATGACAAGCTACAACTAGTGACGATTAATATTAAGCTAAGAGAATGATACTAAAAAGACTTAACAAGCATCATATGAAAAATTAAACGTAACGGTAAACTAATATTCTAAGCTAAAAATGATAAAAAGTTAAGAGAATAAAACCCGGTGATGAAACGAGAGGAATAAAACCACCCGATCTTATAAGCACAAATTAACACAAAAGTTTACAACTTTATTAATCTTATCAACTAATTAGTAAGTAAAGTTTAAAACTTTATTCACTAACAAGCTTAAAAATTACTAAAGTTTCAAACTTTATGTATTAAAAATGCTTAAAGACCCTTAAGCTCTGGCCTTAGCGGTAGAGATGATGAGAAATCAAAGAAAACAAGAACTTTATTAGAGGTTAGCAATAATAAGCAATAATAAGTAATAATAAGCACTACTACTAAATGTAATAAACTAAAAGTGATCTAAAATTAAAAAGATTTAAACTTTATAACTAAAAACTATTAGATCTAAGTCCACGAAGCCAAGCCTTTCCATCCAAGATTAAACGCGGAATCGGGTATATTTAAGGACTTGATCTAAATGAACAAGCTATTAAATAGCTTATTGTTCAATAAAACTTAAAAAGTTGCAACCTTTTTATGAAAAACTTGATAAAACTAATAAATCTAATTAATAATAAGCTAAAAAATAGAAAATGTGCTCTCAAACTTAAAAGATGTCAAGGCTTATTTGTACAATAAGCCGAGCTTAATAAGCTCATGCATATCTTTTGTTGTTTGAATCGAGCTAGAGGATGAAGAAAAGATGTGATAATAAGACATAATAAGCTAAAACTTATAAAAATGTAAACTTTTTATAAAATAAGTGAAATTAAAACTATTTATGAAAAGTATTAAAGAAAGTTTTATAGAAGAAAACAAATAAAAGAGCTTAATGGATAAGCTTATAGAAAAAGCTAACCCAAAAAGCAAAACCTAAATAAGCTATAATAAGCTAATAAGCTAATATAGCTTAATAGGTAAGTAAAGAAAAAGAAAATAAAGAAAGAGATGAGAAGAAGAAATAAGATGTAAAGATAATAAATAAGATGAACTAACTTGAAAGAAATAAATAAAACTTTTATAAAACTAAATAAGCATTAAAATTACATGAGTTTAGGTACAAAAATAAATTAAAGATTGATTAAAATGAGGTGAGGAGGTGGGTTTTTATAGACCCACAAGTTACACTTTGGCCCCTAATAATTTTTCATATTGACCCCTAAACTATTAGAGCTTGGTACAAAAATCCCTTTTTTAACTTGGCCTCCATGTTTAATTTACAAAGTAAGTAGCAGAGATTGTATGCTTTCATTTGGGGTGCTTGGTCTTGGGCTATAGATGAATGGGCTTCGCTGGGCTTGGAGTTGGACAGCATCTTGGCTTGGATTTCGATTTGGACTTCAGCTCGTGGGAGCAGCAGCTGGGTTGGATGGAAAATTGATTTGTGATGTAAAAATATTATGCCAACAATTTTGTCATTAGTAGGATTTGAACTCTTGACCTCTTGCTTGATAAACATGTCACCACCCACTAGACCAAGAGTCTTTTTGTGTTAAATATTGCATTTAATTTTCCTTTAAGCTCCTTTTCTGTCGATCCATTTTCTTTCTTTTCTTTCTTCTATTTTTCTTTTTCTTCTTAATTAATTAATTCTTCGTTTAGTCTTTAAATTTTTCTTCTTTTGCCTCGATGCTCCAAATAAAATTATCATTGGTCCCAGTAACGTTGCTCCTTCCATTCTCGCGTGCTCGTTTTTGTCCATTTGTCTTTTCTTTTTTCTATTTTACAATATCAGATTACTGCACATACATAAACACAAAAACACAAATATTTATGGCTTTAGGGGTTAGTTTTTGGTCTTTTTGGTCCGGTTTTGATAAAGAAAAAGGTATATGTTTTTACATATACCAGGTCTAAAGGTCTGCTTGAATTTGGCAATTGACTCATGGTCAGTGGTTGAGTGCATTGTGCTACCACAGGTTTTGCATTTGGTGACTGAGGATCTCTCAGTGATTCGGGGTTGTTTTGGAACTTCTCCTTGCTTGGATGACATTGTCATGCTGAGATGTCTCATTATGGATTTAAATATCATAGCATGTGTTCATGAGACAATCATCCCGATGATGATCATTGAATCTATGTGGGCAAGGAGGAAAGGGTTTTGCTCTATTCTTGTGAGCTGATTTGGAGGTTGAAGCATACTGATGACCAACTTTGGTATAGTTCTCTTTACTAAGTGAAATTACATATTGTAAGTGATCGAAGTTACGTGATCATCCTTTTGCATCATACAAAAAGGATTATATAGCGGTTGTCGGTGGTATGACCGGTATAGTGGCACTGAATCACACTTCGTTTGGGCTTGGTGATGGATTTTGACCTTGATGAACTAGAGGAGGCTGACTTAGTTTCCTTGATTGTTGAATCAGGAGCTTTTTCTATGGATTTCATCTTATCGTCACTTCCTCACAAGTTTCGATTCTTTGAATTTGGTTCGTGCCAAGAGGTACTAAAGATGTGGAAGTCTCATTGGGAGTAGATTTTTGTTGGATTGGTTTTGTTGGTCTTTTCAGGATGGTTCTACCAAGTCCAGACCTTTCTTTTGGTGAGTGAGGATTGAATTGTGGTGGAGTAAGCTCGCAGTGCAAAGACTCGAAGAGGTTTCGTGGGTGGAAGAGTTGCATTAGATTCGCTTCGGACTGTAGAGATGTGTTCGTTACTGGGCACATCAGGGAGTCCAAGCATGCTCTTAAGAGCTTGAGCTCTAGTATTCTTCCAGAATGAAAATTTGGAAGCTTACTCTCAGGGTTTACCCGTTCAATCCAATCACTGGACTTGGGAATTGTCAACATATTGGTAATCATGCCACCAGACATAAATGGTTTGGGAGACTGGTCTTTGTTGTGAGAGTCAGGGAGATGGTCTTCACCTATGACTCTCTTTTTGCTACTGGGGGCACCCACATCATTAAAGACCCTTGGATTCTTAGTAGTCCAACTTTCAATGATATCTTTTTCCCTTTTAAGTTCATCTTGAAGAGTCTGATTTCTTTTAACTAGTTCAGTGTTTTGAATTTGCAAAGTGATAGCCTCAAGCTTATTTTGTTTTAAAAGAAGCAGTTCATCCCTACACTTGTTCAGTTCAAAACTTAGCTTGTTATATTTTGAAAAAATATTTAATCGTTGCTCTTCTACAAACTTAAGGTCAACAATGATATAGTTCATATAATGACGCCAATCAGAGTCATCATCCATAGAAAGCAAAATATTTACCTTCTTCATTGTGATGCTGACCCATTCTCCATTTTCGCAAGATTCTTCCCAACAGCTAGCTTGTCCTCTTCTGAGATGGCCATCAGCAGACCGACATGCACCATTTCATCATTAGATGAGACCGGCTCTTCATCGGTCGAAGGTTTCAAAGAACTAGGCCCTTGTTTTACCCCTGCAGATTTAACATTGTTTGTTGTTTCAGGACCGGCCTCAAGCAATGCAAGCTTAGCTTTGACTTTCTGTACTTAGCTTCAAAATCTACAGTTTTGTTTTGATCAGATTTGTTTTGAAAATTTTGATGAGACTGATAGATTTTTGGTTGAAATTTGCTAAAGCCTGAGGACTGATTTGACCCTGATGGTTTGTAAGAGGGTTCATAAATCGTTTTTGAAAAACAGTCTTTGGCAAAATGACCTCTTTTGTGACACTTAAAGCATTCAGTGTCCTCATTTGCTTTAGCATTTGAAAAACCTTTGTTTCTTTTTATAAACCTCCGAGAGTTAGCAAGGAGTGCCATTTCCTGAAATTCAATGTTCAGGTCATTTAGGTACTCCTCACTTGATCTCTCATCAGGCTTATCATCTGAATTTTCCTGAAAGTCTTGAACAACACTGTTAGAATAAAAAGCAGTAGAAATTGGTGTTTAAGTGGTGTTCAGGGACTTCTTGACTTCCTGAGACTTCTTTAAGTCAGGGTATCGTCTGTTGATGAGGTTTTCCTCATAGACAAAATTTCCATATATTTCGAGAAGTTCAAGATTCGGATATGATTAGCATTCCTAAGTCCCCGAGAGAAATTCACCACTTCAGGGAGACTATTGACAAAACCAACATTGATTTCATGTTTGGACAACTTTACACCATCATTAGACAGTTTATTTAAAAGAGTTTTGTACCGGGTGTAAGTTTGAGACAGAGTTTCGAGTCCTTTGCCCTCGAAGGTGTTATACTCAAGTTTCGTGTCCATTTTCCTGTTTTCCTTGGTATCGATGGGCCTTCATGACGTGGACCGTGTCATCCCATGTTTGTTTAGCTATACTACTGACTAATCGACTCCATAATATCATCGTGAAGACATGATATGATGATACTTTTGTGTCTTTGGTCCCGTTGGCCACTCTCCTCTCATCCTCGAGTTCCATCTGAGCTCGTGTTTAGGCAAACCTTCGCCAGTCTTTGGGATAAATGGACCTTCATTAATACACTTGATATAATAAGGTTCCATCCCAATCAAATAGCAAAGCATACGCTTTTTTCATTTGTTAAATTTACCAACTTCAAGTCTAGGGCCAACAGCTGAATAAGCTCCACCCTTTTTGTCGACTAGTTGGGGTACATCAATTTCAGCCATTAGGATCCTGATTTAAAAACATTTTAGAGTGACTTTAAAAGGTTTTATAATCATCCTTGCTCTGATACCACTTTTTGTTCCCTATTCACTATCGTATGAAAACAGTTAAGTATTTAAAAACAAGCTAATAGTGAATCAATGACTGAAATGACATAGGTAAAAACACACTGATAAATTTTCAACATAATATTCTTTATTAGAAATGAATAAAAAAGAATACATTACCCAAGTACTTGGGATTGAAATGACAAAGTGTTGGTAACTCCTCACTAAGCTCATGCTAAGTTTGAGCACAACTACTATGGAACCACTGAGCTATCTCAGTGACTGAGTTGTATTTGGAGGAGTGAAGGATGGCTTGTGTGTTTGTTTGTTTTACAATTCACAAGATTAAATCTTTCACTCCATCTCTTATGCTATTTATACAAGTATGAGTATTAAATTTATCCTAAGTGACAATCGACATTTACTGAGAAGACAAAATCTTGATGTATTTTGTCTCATTACAAAGACTATATTAAGTAAGAGACAAGGTTGCTTTCCATAAGTCGGTGATGACACCGAGCACGATAGTTTGCCATTCAGGGAAAGTTGACTTTGGTTGATAAGTACTTCGTCTTATCTAATTCAAACGCGTGTCCGCCTTATCTCGCCATTCTTCAATCTTCATTGCCTTCGTCTTCTACTTAGCTTGTCTTCGTAAGTAGTTGGTGAGGAGTTTAGGGATTTAGTGAGTCATTGTCATCACTCACTAAATCCACCATCTTCTTCGACTCGGTCTTCACCCTTAAGTTACGCCCTTACTTGCGAGTGGAGAGACTTCTTCTTCGCTTCTATGAGTATCCTGAAGATGGCTTACTGAGAGACTATGCACTCAGTGACCTGTTAGTGTTTAACGGTCTAAACACTTAGGGTATTTTCTATTCAAATCCTAGACTTAAGGGGTTTTGGTATTTACTGAACCCAACAAAGAGTCACTGGAAGAGAAATTATGCTCTTTATCTCGATGATTTGCGAATAAATAAGACCAAGAAGTCTTGGCACTTGGGCGCTAACACTTTAGGTAACTTATTTATGATTGAATTATTTAGGGTAAATGATTGAAAAAAGTATCATACTTGCCATCATTTCTTTTTGTGGGTAGCGAACAAATTTTTTTGCTTTTGTGGGTACTCTTCTTTCAAATTCATCCTTTTTAGGGTACTATGTGTATGTTCAAAAAAAAAGGGTACTATGTGACTTCTTTGCCCTTAGGGAAAAAAAATTCTATTAGCTAAGAGGGGCAAAAATGTCCAAAGAATTCGCAAAATACCCTAAAAAGGATAAATTTGAAAGAAAAGTACCTACAAAAGCAAAACAATTTGTTCACTACCCACAAAAGGAAATGGTGGCAAGTATGATACTTTTTTCAATCATTTGCCCAATTATTTACTGTAAATCATAAAATTAATCCTGGGTATATGATACTAGATGTGGTATTCACATTTGTAATACACTGCAGGGGTTTAGAGTGGAAAGGAATCTGTCTTATGGGGAGCAATATCTGCATGTGGGCAATGGAGCACATGTAGTTGTTGAATCCATAGTAGTGTTTAATTTAGTTTTGCCTTTGGGCTTACTACTGTCATTAAAAACTGTTATTATGCACCTTCTATTATTAGAGGTGTTGTTTCCTTTTCTGTTTTGTTGGATCTTGGTTTTAAATACACTATCACAAGTAATGGAATTTCTTTTTCTTTAAATGGTATTTTTATTTTAATGCTATTGTTGTGAATGGTGTGTTTGAGATTGATTTGATTGGTAATGAATACAATAAGAATAATTAGATGTTTAGCATCAATAAGATAATGAAGTTAGACTTGAATTCTTCTTGTCTTTGGAATTTTAGACTTGCTCATATAAGCAAGACTCACATGGAAAAGCTGCAACGTGATGGGCTTTTGAAAAGTATAAATGATGAATCATTTGATAAATGTGAGTCTTTTATATCTGGAAAGATGACAAAGAAAACTTTTCATAGTAATATGGAGAGGGCGTCTGATCTACTTGGTCTAATTCATACTGATGTATGTGGACCACTTAGACATGTGTCAAGGAGAGGTGCTAGCTACTTCTTAACCTTTATTGATGATTTCAGCCGTTATGGTTATGTTTATTTACTTAAACATAAACATGAGGTATTTGAAACATTTAAGGTTTTAAAAGCAGAAGCATAGTTGCAATTAGGAAAGAAGATTAAAGCTCTTTGATCCGAAAAAGGCGGTGAATATCTAAGCCAAGAGTTTAAAGATTATTTAGCTGAGAAAGGAATTGTCCAGAATCTCACTTCTCCATATACTCCACAACAAAATGGTGTATGTAAGAGAAGAAATCGTACATTGTTAAACACGGTGCGAGCAATGTTTATTCTTACTACTCTTCCCTTATCTTTTTGGGATTATGCTTTAGAATCTGCAGTTCGTATTCTAAATATGATTCCCACCAAGAAGGTTGATAAGACACCATATGAAATATGGAATGGTAAAGCTCCTAAATTTTCTTATTTAAAGGTCTAGGGTTGTGAGGCGTATGTAAGATGTGACCTCAGCAGATAAACTCCAACAGAGATATGTAAAGTGTATCTTTGTATTGGGTTACTACTTTTACTTTCCACCTGAAAATAAAGTAATTGTTGCTAGGTATGAAGATTTTCTTGAAAAGGATCTCGTATCCCAAGAATTCAGTGGGAGAGTTTATGATCTGGAAGATGCTCATGAAGATGCATTACCTTCTAAAAACACTAGCGTACTTCCTGTGGAACCTGATAGTCTGGGTCCTCCACCTAAAGTTGAAGTGGTTCCCATTCGTAGATCTGTAAGGACTACGTGTGCACCTAAACGTCTGTGTCTCAATGTAGAAGTTGAGGAAACTATATTAGGGGATCTTGGAGAGCCTGCTAATTATAGAGCTGCCTTGACTGATCCTAAAAAGGACAAATGACAAGCTGCAATGGATAGAGAAATGCAATCAATGAAAGAAAATGAAGTCTGGGAAGAGGTAGAATTACCTCCAAATGCTAAGGTTGTTGGAAGTAAGTGGCTCTATTAGAAAAAGACTGATATGGATGGCAATGTACACATCTATAAGGCTCGTCTGGTAGCTAAATGCTTTACTCAAACCTAAGGGGTTGACTACGAGCAGACCTTTTCTCCTGTAGCAGACATTAGAGCTATTAGAATTCTCATAGCTATAGTAGCGTACTATGACTATGAGATAACGGTGGTTAAATGTGGGTGTGGGTGTGTATGTGTGTGTTGCATTGTTACAAAGGTGGTTAAAGTTTTTGCATGCATGCATATAGTTAAGTGCAAATATGGACGTTTAACGTAAAACTTGTAAAACCAAAAATAGGGACATATGACATATGTTTGTAAAAGTCATATGGTACATAGTTGAGGTAGACTTATCATAGTCTAGTGTCAATATTCGATTAAATGTCGTTTTCCGGTTTACGCGATTTAACATAACGGTTATACGTAAAAGCAAATGTTTAAACTTTCAAAGTAAATCATTTTGTGTTTATAGTATAAAATTATAGAATCATGGTGACCTAGATAACTGTATAAACATTAGTATGAGGTTCAGATAGTGAACTGATACATCTAAAGAGGCAATACTCGCAAACGCTGCACACCTATTAGGCAGACGTGCAAAGTTGCCTACACAATGCTAGCTTTTATCCCCCTTTCCCACACCTCTTTAAGAATCTTTCATTCTTATAGTTAGTATGACACAAGGGTTATGTCATAAAAGTCAACGTATTTGTGTCGGTGCATTTGTATTAGGATGGCAGGAGGAACATTTCATCACAATCATATTGTTGCATCTTTAAATTGTTATTGTGAAAAGAAACGAAAGAGTAATAGGTTTAGTGGTGAGACCAGAGACGTTAGCAGTTTTACTCACCTTGGGATATATGATGAAGGAGGAGTTTTGCCTAACGTGAGGTGGTTTTTTTCTAGTCCTGCGACAAAATTTAACGGTGATTAGTGTATCGTTATATTATTTCAATAGTAAATAAAGATCTAATGTTATGACTATGATAGTAGTTTATAAATATATAACAACATTATAAAATACGATAGCGATGACGATAGTGCTAAATGTATTTCAGTTTTGAAAAGTAAAATTAATTAGAATGGATTGGAAGAATCAACAATAAATTAATTGTTTGTCTGTAACTTTAATTTCAAAATGATAGATTCATTCCAAAATATTTGGGGTCCTTTATACCAGCCTTGATCTTGTGGATTCAACCAAAGGTGTGGGTCCTATATTTTCTTGAGTGTTATCTCTCATTGATGCAGGTTTTACTGACCAGGTATTAATATTTATACGTTCTCGTTATACCTATGGTCTACCCTAATGCACTAACGGACAGTGTACCCGGTCGTGTGTAGTGTAGTATTCGATAAAACCAAGATCGTCCCAAGAGCTATGTGTGCGGATTTAAACTAAGTCTAAGTGTCACAGATTTTAATAAGATTTTGATATTGAATAAACTAATTAGCAAATAAAGGAGAGGGTTGTGATCAATAGAAGAGAGGGGGTGCTAACCTAGTTACTCATCCTAACTAGTTATGTTTACATTTAATTACTTCCAATTACTTTAGGTGGGGTCAAATTCGCTAGGACAACATTTGGTCAGTTCGTCCTAACCGATCAGCAAAGGGTTCCATGGAGAAATCAGGTGACCCGTCATAAGTCCAGTTGTTCTTAGTCCCCTAAGCCAAGTCATTAAGTACAGCTACATGCAAGATTCATAATAATGAGTGCCCGAGCGCTAGCATCTTAAACACTCATCCCCGACTTCTTAAGTTCATCCAAACAATAGGTGATCGGTTGGTCAAATCGCGACAAGCGAGAAGGGTCGCCAGTTGGTCATATCTTACCCTTCCCACTCAGTCTACCTACTTAGGGTCAGTTGGTCATATCTCCTAAGTAACTAGCCACTACCGCCATTCAAAACTACCGAAACAAGGGTAGCTACCACCAAAAAATGCATGCATACACTTTGAAATAATTATACGGAAGCAATATAAACATAAACAAAACAATTAAGGAATCATAACTAGGCCAGCACCAGAGGTGCTTAGCCGCTCATATTAACTTAAATAATCGATTCAATGTTTAACATTACGAAATACATGAATTGAAAGTAAAGAAAAGATAATATGCTAATGCTTATCGTAGGGGAGTGATTTCTCCCTTGGAGATAGCTCTGTATGCTCCTCTAGATCTGTCTTCGACTTATACTCATGTTCACTTGATGTTGTGTGTGAAATGGGATGATTTGAAATGCTAGAATTCGAGGGGTATTTATAGGCCAGATCTGGTTACAACAAAACTAATGTTAAGAGTTAAGCCGTAACATCAAATTCTTAGTATTTTGCACTAAAAATGCTGGTTACGACGTAACATCTGGAAGGAGTTACGTCGTATCTTCAATAAATCTTGGTTACGCCGTAAATGAGAAAATAGTTACGGCGTAATCCGGCGCGGAACCCCATTTGACCTAGTTGGTTACGTCGCAATCTTGGAGAGAGTTACGCCGTAATCTTCAGTTGAGTTGGTTTTCTGAGCCCCGCTTCTGTTACGGCGTAATGTGAGAGATGAGTTACGCCATAACTTCTTCAAAATGAGCATACTATGATATATCTTCAATAAATTCTCCAAATCCGCGTCTTTTTAGCTCCAATGCTCGTAATTTACCTGAAAGTGAAATATAGAGGAAAACAAGCGTAAATCCATATAAATGATATAAAATACGAGCATCATCGGGGGAAATTGACACTTAATATTCAGGATTATTTGATGTTATCAAATTTCCCCCACTTAAATTCTACTTGCCCTCAAGTAGACCTTATTAGATAGATTCCTAAAAAGATATCTCCCATTACCTGGAAAATATAAGTTTACAAATCTCTTATGTTAGAATAAAACAAAGCCGAACACCTCACAAAATGGGAACAAAACACTCAAATCTCTCAACTATTCAAAGTGTCAATTTCGGGGTGATCACTCGTTGCATAGTCATAGCATGTATTCTATCATAAGCTTGGCGGTTACACAAATCTCCACCACTAGAGTTAAAGACAAAACAATTCTCGAAGGCAATATAGGTAGACACAACAAAGGTTAAGGGTGATTTGTCATTACTAACATGTCACGGCGAAGTGGACAAAATGAATGATACATGACCAAATCCATGGCCAAGATACCAAAGATTGCTCGCTGCATCACCTAGACACGCTTCATGACTAAGGGTAGGATAAGACATGTAACACCCCCAAAAATGGCTCAGCGGAAGCATACAAGTATTTGGGGTGCTACGAAATTGATATCACAACATAAGCATAGAACAACGGATTTTCATAAATAAACTTTTATTCATTTCTTAAAAACAATGTTTACATTTTTGATTTGATGCGGAAAATGGCCCATTATAAAAAGGTGGTCCCAATACATAAATCAGACTCGTCTATGACCATGCCATGCCTTCGCCTTAGCCTCCAAAGATAAGCTATCACAAAACCGAAGATACATGCTAAAGGGGTACTTTTACTGGTGAGTTCATAGGTTTAAAAAGGGATTTCAGATTACCTGTTTCAAATTTGGTTTTGATGATCATTACGTCTTGCATAATGTCATAAAGTTTATGATTTCAATTCATAAAAGGTTTTCATAAAAGAGTTTTCATTAGTGGACCCTAAGTAAAGTACACGTACATTACAACGAATATAATGTCATATATTTAATCTATTACGCTAGCACTAAGTTCATGCAACCGAAGCTACGACAGTTCATGTATGCACAAGGAAGTCATACAAATAAGGAGCCCATGGCGAGTGTTTATCCCAATACACTCGGTCTCGACATGCTATATGTTTCGCCACCCAAGCCGGGTCAACCGAACAGAAGTCACTCCCAATAGATCTATTTATAACATTCGGCTTCCTAGCGAGAATTGACGGTTCATGAAAAGGGCAATTTGGGATCTAAAGTCTTAGGCTAAGCTGCGTAATATTCTAGGTCAAAGGTTTTGGTGTGATCCTTAAAGCATCTAGGTATGATGTATCTTAAAACATATCAATCAAAGGGCATAGTATGCATAGAATGCAGAATTTTAGTAATTAAATCATTTAAGTAAAATGAGCATGTATCTTCCCCAAAACGCTTATAAAACAAGTAAAAGTAGGGGCTATGAAACTCACCTTGGCCATGTGCAATGTGAAGTCTAAAGGGAATTAGATCAAGGAGTGATAGTGCACGGCTCCGACACGCAACCTAATTAATACAGCAATTTAGTCTTCATGTTTAAGACTCGACAAGGTTTAACTAATTTTATAAATTTTAATTGATTATGATGTTGTTGTTGTTGTTGTTATTGTTGTTGTTGTTGTTGCATCATTTAAGTTCAAAAGAGTTTTCTACGTGTTTGTAAGTATTAGCTCTTAGAAGCGTATAAGTAGGTAATAGAAAATATCAAAGACGAAGGAGTCTTCGGTTCGATGGCAACCGAAAGACGACGTACGAAAAAAATAACTACAATATGTACTAGACATCGTCGAAATATGAGAATATTGACGCTAAAAGTGTATATTTATATATAACTAAATGTATTTAAATACTTGCAGATAGAAAAATATGTGTTAGTTATTATAATTAGAAGTGCATAAGTCATAACTCTTAGTAATGGCCTATTTAAAGTATTTGTATTTAAAATGAACTAGTAGATGGTAACTTGTGTAGGATTTTGAAATGAAAACCGGGCATGTCCCGTGTGTACGCTTTAATGGGTGTGTGGTGACTAGATGTCACGATTTATATTTGTATATATAAATGGATAGTAGACTACTAAAAGAGATGGAAATTTATGGTAAAAAAATAAGTGACCATTTATATTTTATTAGTTGATATAAAATTTAAGGTTTTAGTTTTTAATGATGTGAAAGGATAAAGCTTGTTTACTAGTTATACTTTACAGTCCGTTTTACAAAAATAAGTTTAGTAGGTTAAAAATGTCGTGAAATAATGTTGGGAACGAGTGAGTCATGAAATGAGCCGGATGAACAAGTAATTTAGGACCCGCTCGATTATACCTTACACTATTTTATTTGTTACGTACTTTGTAAAATTTATAACTCGAAGACCTATGTATTGCAAACTTTGCTCGACTCAAACGCACCCTAATTATTAACCGCATCACAAAAGAATGTAAAACTTGACCAAATTAAAACCAAAATTTAACAAAATAGAGTTAGGCAAATGTGTCATTAATATTTTGAATTTGTTACTTGATGGCCCAAATTAAGCAAAGTGCCAAATGTACCCAACTGTTGCTCTCGAACCAAAAGACATAAAAAAAACAGTGGGTCGACCATGGTGTTTTTCAATGAGCAATATTCAAAACCAAATGAGCTAGCAAAATTACAAATTTAGGCACCTTTCATTTTTGAGCCAAACTTAGTGTTTTATAGTTTTATAAGTTTCTTGTGTTAATTTTGGTTCAAGAATCACAATAAGCCTCTAACAATTTATATAAGCCGGAATCTTTATAAAATAAGTATTAGCTTATTTTGTTGAGCTAATTAAGGTTTCTTGAGTACAAAATATATATACCACACAAGCTGTAAACACAACTTACACCTTATTTATGTACTAGACGAGTACCCGCGCCTAGCGGCAGCGGTATCTAGTTTCGACAAAATTTTAGTGGTGATTAAGTTTGTTTCATGAATCAGGATTTTAAGTGTTAATAAATCCATTTTGAATGATTATATTGTTTTTCTGATAGCGTTGTTTTTTATTTGAGATTGTCTTTTTTGATAGCATTTTTGCAAGTTGCATTAATCAATTACAGTAATATTAAATAATAATAACGCTTTTTTTTGTTGAAAGGAGCAATTAACAACATTTTTTTTGTATCCCTAAAGACATGTAGTACATAAATAGTTAGTGTACATAAACAAAAAAATGCGAATACAAACATTTATCTTTCGTTTTTATGTCTCAACCTTTCACGGGTTCCACAACTAATTCATCATTTCTCATATAATTTTGTCAAATTTGAATCCTGGTTCGACCCGGGTGGTTTAACCGGTTGAACCGTTTCGGTCAACAAAGAAGTCGATTTAAACCGAGTCAACCCGACAGGTTGGGTCGAAAACAAGTCAAATTAAATCGGGTTAACCCGCTGGGTTTGAAGCGTCCCGGGTCAACCCGGTTTTGATATGTATTAATAGTTTGCATTTGAAATATATGTCTTCAACATTTGTATCGGTTTCATAGGGCCCTCTCGATTCGTTTTGGACGGCTTTAATTGGTTAGCCAACCGGTGGCATACACCGTTCCCGGTTGAACACGTTGGTTCGTCCGGTCCGATTTTCAAACTATATGTAACATCAACTTGTTAGCTTGTATGAAGTTTTGTGTGTTTTATTAATTTGTATAATGTGTATAATAACATGTACTTTTCATTTTAGGATGTTTTAAAAATATCATTAATTAGTGTGTTTAATTATTTTATATTTTGGATTATGTTATAGCTTCTTTATATTGTACATTATGAAAATTTTATTGTACTTTTTAGTAAGGGGTGTTTTAATTTGTTGTTTTTAATTTGGTAGATGTGCTTTTAATTGGTTGTACAATGTGAATAAATTATTGTATTTTTAAGTAGTGGGGTGTTTTAATAAGAGTATTAACTACACTATGCATTTATCTCTCATTTGACTTTCAATATTCAATATTCAAGTTTTCACTTTTCCACTTTGACCGTTTTTCTATTTTAGATAGTAAAGATAGATCGATTGATATATGTTCATGAAATATATTGTAACTTTAAGATTTTTAACATAATAACATTAACAATCAATATAATTAAATTTAGTAATATGAACAAACTAAGAAGACACAAAGTTTTTAAGTTTTATATTCTGTTTCTTTTACCACTGGTGCGCAACAACAACAATATTAACAAAGAGCAAAAATATTTTCTTTTAATTCTATTTCTTTTCATATTATTCGAATGAACAATTTATAACAAAACCAAATCGGTTCGACATCAAGATTATTAAACCAACGAAGGATATTAATTCTTACAACGAATGGTTGATACCGAATGAAGAGGAAGATCATACGCGCACCAAACGGACTCGAATCTCTTACCTTCGATACAATTGAAACTTGAATTACACCTCCAACGCTTCAATTTACAAAACCCCTCTATCAATTTATAAAAGCCCTAACTTTACAAACCCTAATTTTGTTGTGATTGAGTGTGAGTTATATGAAGAAAACTTGAAAATAATTAATCCTATCTATAGATGAACAAGGAGAAAGCTTGCAATTCTTCTTTCTTGGTTCAGCGAATGGAAGAGTCCTTTCTTAGCAAACATCTTTGTCCATAGCCGTCTTTACCATCACATGGCCGCCTAGTGAAGAGTAGAGTCAAGAGTGGAAGGCTGCAGTGAGGCTTTTGGTGTTGACTATCCAAAAAGAAGGAAAAACTCCATGTTTGTGTTTTGTGTTCTGTATTGGTGTCGAAAAAAAAAGAGAATAGAGGGAACAGTAGGCTAGGTGTGGGAGAGAGAGAGTGATACTACTTTTAACTCTTTTGTTTTATTATTAAACGCAGTGTAGATTGTATTTCGTGTTTTGTCGAATTTTCGAGTAAACGTACCTTCTCGGTACCCGAGAAATATAGAAATTATATTTTCAGAGACGATTTCTTAAGCGTAATAATATGATATGTTTATTACGTTGGATTTTGATTATAAATGTTTGTCGTTATTAATTTGGTGTCGGTATGCGTGCGGTGCCGTGACTTTATGAATCTACGAGATAACTTCTCATTTTCTTTCGTAAATTATTAGTTATTGATGAAAAGTGTATTTTTCTCTTATCTCATTATTTATTTTTAGTTTTGTATGCTACTGCGCTGCAGTATGCGGAATAACTATTAGATTAAGCTTATGTATGCTTAAATTTTAAATGGGATAATAATAAATTTCACATTTATTATACAGATAATTAGTGGACAAGCGGTGTCTTATTTCTAAGGAAACGAGATGACCTCTCGGTTTTTAATTTTTGATATTGGCATTCTATCAGAAAGTAATTGATTTAAATTTTCTGATGTGAAAATATTATTATAATAATCCGAAATTTTACGGGTTGTTATAAGACATGGGATAAAATGAGTGTAAAATAAAATCAAGAAGATAGTCTAAATCTATAACCAAGTCATCACCACTTACCGTTTGCCCAAAGTTAAAGTTTCAAAGTCAAGAAACCGGATCATAATATAACCATGTAGACGTGCTATTAGAGGACGTCATGATGGACACACTTCCAACTTCATTCTTCAAATGTGACCGAGGTGGCCTTCTCGATACTAAATCTATATTAAACTTATAACAATAGTGCTTATAACATCGCACTTTACAATCAAATGAAAAACAATAACAATTTTTGTTTTTCGAATCATTTTTTTTAACATAATAACCTAACATCCCCCCACTTGAGATAAACAATATGAGAATTTGGGGGGTAGGCTAAGGTGTAATGGTGTATCGAAACAATATGCTGGGTGAACAAAATGAAAGGAATGACTCAGAAGGGTGTATCTAGGGGTATCTTGCACTAAAGGTGAGTGCAACAAAGGGTTTAACATGGGGGTCGAGAAGTCGAGGTGACTAATCGATAGACACACTATGGTAGGCTATTTGGGTAATACTCCTATAATACTGCCTTCTTAAACTGAAAAGTCCAAATACATTGAGCTAACGCAACATACCTCGTCTATGGTCTCAAAATGATGTAATGGCCAAGCTCTAAAGTTTACAAGCTACCGGCACACTCATAATTTGGTGGATTTGGGGTAAAAATTAGGAAACGGATAAGGCTAATCTCACCATATAATATCAAGGGTTATAATGTGCTCGGCTAAGGTCTAATCCAGTTAGGTTAAGAAAAAAAAGTCAAAATTTTTAAAATGGCATAATTTTTCAAAATAAACTAGAAAAACGAGGGCAAAATAAAGTTCAAGAGACAATTCTACTCCCGTCCCCCCACTTGAAATGTACAAAGTCCCTTTTGTACTAAGCGTTAAATAAAAGTGAAGAGAAAAGTAGAATTAGAGCGAGAACTTCCCTGAAATTTGCTCCAAAAAGAAAGAAGGCCCACGAAAAGAGTTCCACTGGAGAAATCAGGTGACCCGTCGTAAGTCCAGTTGTTCTTAGTCACCTAAGCCAAGTAATTAAGTACCGCTACATGCAAGATTCATAATAATGAGTGCCCGGGCGCTAGCATCTTAAACACTCATCCCTGACTTCTTAAGTTCATCCAAACGGTAGGTGATCAGTTGGTCAAATCGCACAAGCAGAAAGGGTCGTCAGTTGGTCATATCTTACCCTTCCCACTCAGTCTACTTACTTAGGGTCAGTTGGTCATATCTCCTAAGTAACTAGTCACTACCGCCATTCAAAACTACCGAAACAAGGGTAGCTACTAACAAACTATGCATGCATACACTTAGAAATAATTATACGGAAGCAATGTAAATATAAACAAAACAATTAAGGAATCATAACTAGGCCAACACAAGAGGTGCTTAGCCGCTCATATTAACTAAAAAAATCAATTCAATGTTTAACATTACGAAATACATGAATTGAAAGTAAAGAAAAGATAAAATGCTAATGCTTATCGTAGGGGAGCGATTTCTCGGAGATAGCTCCAGTATGCTCCTCTAGATCTGCCTTCGACTTCTACTCACATTCACTTGATGTTGTGTGTGAAATGGGATGATTTGAAATGCTGGAATTCGAGGGGTATTTATAGGCCAGATCTGGTTACGACGTAACTAATGTTAAGAGTTACGCCGTAACATCAAGTTCTTCGTATTTTGCACTAAAAATGCTGGCTAAGGCGTAACATCTGGAAGAAGTTACGCCGTATCTTCAATAAATATTGGTTACGCCGTAAATGAGACAATAGTTACGGCGTAACTTGCAGCGGCGCGGAACCTCATTTGACCTAGTTGGTAACGTCGTAATTTTGGAGAGAGTTACGCCGTAATCTTCAGTTGAGTTGGTTTTCTGAGCCACGCTTCTGTTACGGCGTAATGTGAGAGAGGAGTTACGCCGTAACTTCTTCAAAATTAGCATACTATGATATATCATTATATCTTCAATAAATTCTCCAAATCCGCGTCTCTTTAGCTTCAATGCTCGTAATTTACCTGAAAGTGAAATATAGAGGAAAATAAGCGTAAATCCATATAAATTATATAAAATAATATTGTTTAATTTTTATTTAAATTTTTTATTTAATATATATGTAATAAAAAAATATATATTTAAAATAATAATTTATTATCTCTCATACATTTCTTTCAAACGGTATCAAATCCAAATCTTATTCCAATCCCACCTACAAATTAATCGTACCCCTTAGAGTGTATTCTAGAGAAAGAGAGAGAGATGTCTAGAGAGAAGTAGCAAATAAAGAAGAGAATATTAGATTAAGAAAGAAAAGAAAATAAAGATACACACACATTCACTCTTAAATGAAGTGAGTGGCGTCTATATGTAAGTGTACAACGAGGTGTTGGGCCTTAATGGGATGTATGATAGACATGGGCTTAGACTTACTTAGTTACATAAATCATACTAGCTTACCTAAGCCCAATATCTCTTAACTATCATAATACACATATATAAACTATTACAAGGTTTGTTTAACTATAATGAACATCACTTTACATGCTAACAATCTCCTTGGTCATTTAACTTGAGCTATATTTTCATGTCTTGCGTATTTGATCTTTGAGCTTGAACCTTGTGTGTTGTTGTTGACTTATTTGATTCGTTTTTCCATTAATCTTTGTGATCTTTCATGTAATCTCTATCGTGTCTTGCTTGCGATCAACATCTTCAAGTGCTTTTGATTACGACTTCTCCAACATACTCATACCACTTGGTTTCTAGACTTTGATCTTTACTCGTATATCAGTCAACATTTCTTATTTGAACTTCATATTGACTTGATCTTTTATATACTTGTACTTGATGTAGTTCTTTGTCATTTATATATTTGTCTTTAACTTGAAGATGATGATAAGTCACATGAGTATGAGTATGTAGAGTTGAAGATATTGATTTTCTTATTGTGGTGGAGCATCCGTAACGCTTACATTCTTCGGTACCTGTCATAGAAAAGGTAGATATAATTAGTGTCAATCCAATCGATCATCGTGGTCTTTCTTAGAGAATTATTCCACTACGATTGTTTTACTGATAAATGTCTCGATTCCATTTACCTTAGCTGGTAGAATTAACCTCCGAATCTAGAGATGAGTTTGTTGTTAACACTCAACTCAAGAATACAAATATGCAAAATAACACATGCAATAGTTAAACATAACAACATACTGTATTATATAAGAGATGATGCTCTAAATGATAGTGTTAATTATAAATCACTTGATGTATCATATTAGTCAATCACAAAGATAACATCCAATCTAGCTCAATACCTCTAATTAATTTACTTATAGGTCAACCTCTCCCACTTCGAACATCTATGCTCAACATTTCTCCAACTATGCTTTATAACTATCACGCTTTGTACGTCATTCAGATTTAAGAAATATTACATTCTGAAGTTTATATTAGAAACACAAGTAGTTGTTGAACCCCAGTACAAGATTTTTATTTTTTATTTTTGACTGGCGTACAAGATATCAATTGTGTGTATATGTTTACTGAAGATTATATGGGTGGGTCACATGTGTTGAGCATTCGGCAAAAATGTGTTATCACTGTTATAATATCAAATACTTTTGATGTACATTAAAGGATTCAAGTTTTTTGGAGAGGTCGAATTTGTTAAATTAATAAATACTGTTAAAATACCTCAAAAACTTGAATCCTTTAAATGTGCGCACGTTTACTTATACTTAGTTTTTTAATAAAACATAAATTTAAACATCAGTTCCATTAAATTAGTTTTTCTAAACACAATATTATAACATCAAATATTTGATTCTTTTGTAACCAAAGAAATTTTAATGGTTTGGCTTCTTGTGGGTGATGGTAATTCGATCATGTTTTTTCATTGTGTTGTAAGTGGCCAAAATTGCCATAGCATGATCCATAGTATCAAGAAAAATTGGGACATGGTATGTAGGAGAGGATGTTGCAAAACGTTTTGTGAGCTACTACAAACAGTTTAAAGAGTCACGGATTTTCTGTGGAGCTAACACAAAGCGCGCATCAACATTGTTCATGAAACGGAGAAGCATTATGTATGCTTGTCAGTTTATTGACAACAAAATTTGAGACAAAGAGTTGAAGTGTATGGTATTAATTGACACATCCTCGCTACTGCAACTACTCGCCATCTTTTCATCTTATAGGTGCAACATTGCGCGTGTACTATATTAGTTTTATGAAAAATATTAATCGAGATTCAACCATTTCTTAATCATCTTTGATTGAACTTTGAAACTTAAATAAAATGAGCAGAAAGTCAATTTTCAATCTTTACATCGAATCCTAATACTAAAAAAAAGGCAATCAGATATTTTTATTTGAAAAAAATGTATATATATAGCAAAAAGTTGAAGTGTATGGGAATGATTAATCGACAAGGCCAGTGGATACAATATGGAAAAAAGGAAAAGTAACCCAAATTTAGGATGCCATTGCTATAAATATATACAAAATAATTCATCAATCAATCAATAATCATTTCAATGTCGATGGAGAACCAACTCTTTTGCGTTAGACATGCCCACTTGTTAGTGAAAGTGCCCAAAAGCTTGGTGGGGACTATCATTCCATCATCTTAAAGTAACTTGAAATTATCCGATTCCAAGGCATGTATATGATAATTTTTTTTAAAAGTTCATGTATTTAATCATAGATAGTGAGTAATTAATTGAATGTTCTAGCTGGTCAGTAGTTCCTATTGTTGCTTCATAGATAGATAAATTTATGAAAATAATCTTTTGATGCTACCATTTCTTGTTTTAAATCATGCATGTGAATTTGTTATATATGTTTATGTGATGATACTAACACATAACTTTTTTATTAAGTTGCTCAAAATTGACCGCAAGTACTAATTAACAAAATGAATAACAAGCCAACTAGTTGTTTAAGTATATTTCTTTTAGTGGTTTGAATTGAAATATTTTTTCCATCATTACAGATCTTGATTTAATTAAATTTCATTACCGGAGAATCAACTAAACCACTAACGAGCTTGAATTGAGAATCAACTAAACCACTAACGAGTTTACATTGCCCTTTACTCTTTTTCTGTATGAGGTAGTAGGTTTATATAACAATGCTCTTCTTCAAAACATTAACGAGTTTGCAAATTGCAAATTGCAAATATGATAAGTTGATAACTAAAACTACGTATTAAGGAGAAAAATATGTAGAACGCCGACACCCATCGTTTTACATTTACACATATAATAAATCATAAAATCATACTCTCTCTTATTTATCGAAACATGAAGAATAATTTTGAGATAACCTAAAATAGAAAGGTGCACAATAAATATGAGAACCAAGAAGTAAGTTAATCTAAACAGTAAAAGGATTGCTGGTCATAAGAAAAGATATCATTTGATCACATGTTATTTCTTGTTTTCTTCTTCTTGTATATACAATAGTTTTAGATAAAAAGAAAAGAACAAGAATAACAGGAATTAAGCTGCATACGAATACGAATTTGAAAATGAATTCGATTTTAAAAATTAAATGGCTGAAGTAGAAGAAGAAAAACCGATATCAGTTCACACATCACTTGTAGCCTCAGAAATGCTCTCTAAGTGAGGTCTCCACACGCCAGCACGCCCTCTCCTCTTATCCTTGATCTTTTCTGACATAATCTCGGTCAAGTAGCGATCATTGCCAAGAAGATTTGTTAATATGTTATTAGTTTCATTGTTGTTCGCAATAGTATTATTATTGCGAACAACATTCTTTTTCTTCCTTGTAGTTGAAGATGACTTAGTACGAGTCTTCTCAGGCAAGGAAGAAGGAGGAACTGGCATGAGGAAGTAAATCTTGCCACGCTTGAGTTCGGCCTCTGGGGGCAAGATTATGATCTTGGGACAGGTAACCGTCCCTTCATCTGTATAGGATGGAGAAGAGGGTTTCTTTAGAACATGTTTAGGGTGTAGTTTCATGATCTCGGCTGCTCGAATTGTGCCACTTATTTCTTCCACATATCCATTCGAGTGTATGATACGAATTACATCAAGTGCGCCACATGGAAGAATGCATGAGATACAACATCTTATGGTGTCTTTCATCTCTCACTTTCTTTTCACTTTAGTTCTACCATAGAGCGAAAAAGAGAAAGATTGGAAAGGAGTAAGAGAAGACTATTTTGGTGAGGGAAATAGGAATGAAAATATGATTGTTTTTGTTGCCGAATTTATGATGATAATATTATATAGTGCTGGCTTTTGAAGTGGACCTTCTAAATTATCTTCTTTTGCCATCTCTCAATAATAAAACTCTTTCGAGAATTATTTTCAACGTTGATAATACCAAATTCATAGGTTCCAAAAGTATAGATAGAATGTGCACGCGGTTTGATTCTTGATTATATTTCAACAGAGCGAGTGTGCTTTCGTTTGGCAAATTTGATACTAGATCTTTGTGTTACACCATCAACAAATACATATGGCTTTAAGATTCATCATCAACAATTTTTTTTATATTTCATCAGTAAGTAAATATATAAATTAGCACCAAGAGTCCAAGAACCAGGATACAATCACTTAGGGCAGTGTATTTTCTTGCTGCAAATTTAATACAAATATTTGTTTTGTCAACAAATCGGCTCAATTGCCAACAAACCAACGCAAAGATTAAAAATGGGAAGTCAAAATAGGCTTATTTTCTTTTTTTCATTACCAAATCATTTCATATTTTCTTCCTTGTTTTCTTTGTAAGTGTTGTTTGGACTTTGGAGTGATATATGTGGGATAAATAATTGCACCTCATTCTGTACTTTAGCTTTTGGAACCATCATTGAGGACTATCTTTGCTCCTGTCACCATTAGGTTCAATAATTTTAGGTTTTTGGGTATAGAGTGGAAAGTGTTGGAGTCTCATGGGTGTCTCATGCTAGTATATGATTGAAAAATTTCATGTAGGCTCAAAATGGGGCCTTTTTATGAAAGGGTTAGTTTATGATACGTGGATGAATGATAAGGTGACAAGTGGTAACACTTAGTTGGACTATGATCAATGGGTTAAGTGGAAGTGGGTGTGAAGAGGGCATTTAGTGTAGGGTCCTTGATAGGAGGAGGGCCAATAGTTGGGTGAACAAAAGTGATGAAATGTGGCAAAATTGAATTAGAGGAATGGGGAGATCAACTTTTGACAAGAGTGTATGAATGGTCTTTTTGAATATCTTAATGAAAGATCATGTGGGTTGGAAAGTGAAGTGTCATGAATAGGGGTGTGCACGGTCGGAAAACCGGACCGCCGTACAGCTGACCGGACCGAAAACCGGAGTTCGGCGAAGTGCCAAGCAGCAGGGGCAGATCATGTCGGTCGGTCCGGTCCTTGATCGGTCCGGTCCACCAGCCAAATCGTCGTTTGGTCCGGACCGGACCGGACCGAGGACCACTTGCAAAGAGAGCCGCCCAGAGGCAGGACCAATGTGGTCGGTCCGGTCGGTCCGGTCCGGCCGGTCCGTTTGCTCACCCTTAGTCATGAATGAATTAACCTCTTTGGCTTCGCTTTTCTTTTTAATAGTTTTGTTATGTTTATTTGCATGCATATTCTGCTTTATTTTAGTTTGATATTAAAGGGGGGACTAACATTAATGGATAAAATGCACCATTATTGCACGTTGTGGCATGTTAGGTTAGGTTGTAAGTCATTCAAGTTGGCCCGATTGATCGTGAGCTATACGAACCATATGACACATTTGTTGCTTGTTAAATCGGAAAACTATTGCATGAAATAACACAAGCAATTATAAACTTCATATATGTATCCGAAACGTTATTTTTATCTTATGTTAAGATTAAGCATTGGAATATACCTTTATGTTACTTATTGCATTTTAATATATTTTGATCTCTTTTAGTTCTTGATATTTAATCGTTGATAGATCTACAAATATCTTACAATCCGATCCATTACATTAGATGCAAAGAAATCAAAAATTACTGTCGTTCGTTGGATCTAATTAAAAAATATAAAAAATTGTATATAGTGCGAGTAGCCTCCTATACTTGGATCATTCGGAGCCTCACTTCAACGTACCATCTATGGAAGCACCAGGGCCGTCCCGTGGATTTCGGAGGCCCTGTGCGGCATCGTACCGTATTACGTTGTACACCCCTTAAAAATACACCAATATCCGCTACAAAAGAAGTAAATTTGTGTGTCTTTTGTACAAGTCAATAGTTATTTGTGTAATTAATATTTATATTTTTTAATTTTTTCATATAATCTTGTTTTGGACGTAATCCATTGAATTTTTCGAAAAACTTTTTGACATATTTTTAAAATCCTAAATATTAACTCACTCAATATGAAACTATGGAGTATTTTTTTAAAATAAAGTTATAGGTAAAACATCTACTATGCATTAAACAATTTATCAGTTTATAGTATAATATTTCAGGATATATGATACTGCTTGTCTGCTTTTATGAATATTTTGATTGTTTTGACCTTTGAATAAATACTTTGAAAAATGACTGATTAGACAAACTGATATACTAGAGGGGCTAAACTTGAAATTCTACCCAATAAAAAAAAGATTTTGGGTTCTGTGTCATCTTCTTCCTGTTGGGTAATCTTGATGGGCCAAGTATGTGGGTTAATGGATCGGGTTAGTTTAGTCATGGGTTAGATACTTGGATGCTCCATCTGTTATGTGAATAAAGAAGTGGGATGAATAAGTTGCATGGGTATGACCGAGTATTATGGAAGACCAAGCAATTCTCCACTTGATGTTGACTCCTGTTTAGTAGGGATAAGTGGAGCACGTTTTAGTAGTCTAGTATTAGTGTATAAATAGAGTAGGGTATCTTTATTGTACATGTATCAGTTTTCCATATTTGCAGCAAGTAATATACCATATTAGCAAGTAATACATGAGAGTCGATTTATGGTATTGGCTATGAGTATGTTTGTCGTGTGTCTAAGGAAGGCTGATTCCTTCAATTGGTATCAAGAGCTTAGGGGCTCATGCCTGGTGTCTAGCAAGAAATAAAAGGGTGATTGCAATCTTTGTAATCACAGCAAGAAGTTAAAGCAAGTTTGATCATAGCAAGTTTGATCACAGCAAGGTTAAGATAGCAAGGACTGGTTTTGGAAAGCAAGAAAGTAGCAAGAATCATAGCAAGGAGCAGAAGCAAGAAGAACCACAGCAAGACGCACGAGAAAGAAAGAAAAAAAGAAACAAAGCAAGTAGCAAGGTTGATCATGCGGTGATCAAAAAGGAAGAAAGCAAGCAAGAAGGTTGTCGCATAGTCTGTAGCAAGTAGCAGGCAAGACAACCATAGCAAGTAGAATGTTTCGGGTTTGTAGCAAGTGGCAAGCAAGAAACAAAGCAAGCATTAAGGTTGATCACTTGGTGATCAAAAGAAAGAAAGCAGCAGCAAGCTAAGTTAGCAAGCAAGAAACAATCACAAGAACCGATAAGCAAGAAGCAAGAACGAGTCAAGACTGGTATTTTAGCAAGAAATCAATACCGTTTTGGAACTCGAAAGTAAGAGCAAGAACAAAGTTTTTGAAACTTTGAAAAGTACGTGCAAGATAGCAAGCAAGAAGCAAGAAAGAAAGAAACAAGTTCGAGACCAAGCAAGGAACCGCGACACCGTGTTCGTGAGTTTGATCGTAGAAGCCGAGACCGTGATAGGCATCAAGATTACGGGGGTGAATGTTGGGTAATCTTGATGGGCCAAGTATGTGGGTTAATGGATCGGGTTAGTTTAGTCATGGGTTAGATACTTGGATGCTCCATCTGTTATGTGAATAAAGAAGTGGGATGAATAAGTTGCATGGGTATGACCGAGTATTATGGAAGACCAAGCAATTCTCCACTTGATGTTGACTCCTGTTTAGTAGGGATAAGTGGAGCACGTTTTAGTAGTCTAGTATTAGTGTATAAATAGAGTAGGGTATCTTTATTGTACATGTATCAGTTTTCCATATTTGCAGCAAGTAATATACCATATTAGCAAGTAATACATGAGAGTCGATTTATGGTATTGGCTATGAGTATGTTTGTCGTGTGTCTAAGGAAGGCTGATTCCTTCAATAAGATCACAGCCACCTCTGCAAACTTACTCCATTAAAAATGGCTTTTGAGCTTTCTTTCTCCTTCATGACACAAACAACTAATTTTCAACATTATAAAACGTACTTATTCCATCACAAAACATCATTTACCTGGACTAAAACTTACAAAACTGAGTTATATGTTCCAGATCTAAAAATTTGAGGCCCTTGAAAAATGGGGGCCCTGTGCCACCGCACACCTTGCACATGCTTAAATCCGGGCTGAAGCACATATTGCATATTGGTTATTTATTACGAAGATATATGGGGTCTTCTATTGAATGTATATATTATATACGTTTTCCATGAAACTCTCGTGGCTGACAGAAGAATAGGATACTATTACCATCCTCTTCCTTAAGCTTTCGTGAGCAACTAAGTATTATATTTTTTTAAGAAGAATAAGTTTTAAACTAAAAATAGAAACCCTGCGTATGGTTAGCATCCATTATTAAATACTAGCAGGGTACCCGTAACCTGCGCGATACGCCGACGGGTATTCTATAACTAAATTTTTCAGCGAACAAATGTTATTTCGTTTTCGACTGATAGATTTTAGATTTATGTTTTGAAAGCTTAATTAAATTGTACATTTTGGTTAAATAGTTGTATATTTTGATGAATGGGTGTTTTTATTAGTGTATTATTGTATTTGTTGAATAATATTTTTTTTTTAGTTTTATTTGTGTCTTAAATACTTGTAAATTATGCTTATTTACTTGTATTTGCTTAAGAATCTATTTTTAGTTTATTCATGTGTGGAAGCTTAATTATATTGTATTTTGTGGTTAAAAAGTTGTATTTTTAAATGAATGAATGTTTTAATAGTTTATTAATTGTATTATATGAGTAGTATCTTTTTAGTTTTATTTGTGTTTTAGATACTTGTAAATAATAGTTATAAGGTAGTCTTTGCTTAAAATTCTATTTATGGTAGTCTTAAAATAATAAATAGAATGAAAGTGTCTTCCTCCATTATAATTAGTATAGATATACTGCACGAATACCTGTGTATAGCGAAAAAAAATTATACAATATATCATTACCGAGTTGAGATCAATATAGAACTCATATTTGTCATAGAACAAATGAACCAATCATAACCCTCCATTTTTTATCTAAATTAATACAAAATTATTTTTCACCTTTATTTTTAAAACAACATATCTTACAAACGGTAAATCTTCAAAATATAAAAATACACCATCGTGACGAGAATTAAATTATCTTTCTATAGATATGCACGTTTACATATTTTCGACAAACATTTTTTTTCAAAAATTCGTCCGAAAAAATCATATATGATTTTTACGAATCATATATGATTTTAAAAAGTCATGTATGATTCGATTTTGACGATCATATATGATTTTACAATCATATGATTCTCAAAAATCATATGTGATTAGTGAAAAATCGAATCATATATGATTTTCACAAATCATATATGATTTTTGTTGACCGAAATTTAAAAAAAAAAAATTGTTAAAAATATATAGTAATGCATATCTATAGAAAGATAATTTAATTTCACACGATGGATAATTTTTATCGCGTAACGATTAACGGTTTGCCGAGATATTTAATTTTTAAAAAGGGTGAAAGTTTATCATAATATAAAAATGAATGGCTATTATTGGTTGATTGGATCTATGGTAAATTTTGGTTCTATATTGAACTTTTGCCTATCATTACCCGTTCCAAACTAGATCGTTTTGATTGTGGCAAAAAATGAGCCCGTTTTGGGGGAAGTTGTCGTTTTGGCCCAAATTTGTTCTCGGCCAACACCTAAAGGTTGTCGTTTTGACTCCCGCTTTAGTTTTTTTGCAAACATCGTCGTTTTGATTGCCTAAAACTTTTTGAGCACACCAGCACGCCTCATACTAAAAAAACACGATTTTGCCTATCAAAACACACACACCTACACGCACATACTTTCCTCCCAAAACATACATCTACACGCACAAATTTATCTGACTTTTTAAAACTATTGGAAAAAGGAATTTTCTTCTAGATCTAAAGTTTCAAAATTTTAATAGAGAGCCTTTATATGGGGAATGATGTATTTGTAACAAAGTTACTTGGAAGTTGTTTCGTATTTATATTCTATATTGGTTTGTTTTATGATATGTGCTTTCTAGATCTATACCATTATAATTTGTGTTGATATTAGTACTTATACTTTTGCTTCATTTGGTTGTAGTATATTGGTGTTTTGTGTTTCTATTCTAGACCTGGTTGGTACGAGATACGTATATGGTAAATCTGCGTTGTATTAGTAGATGGTATAAAGATGTTAATCTATTGCTCATGTATGGTGCGTCTTTATTAGATCTGAGTTGTATTATTAAAAATCGTGTTCAGATTAATGATGGTTACATTGCTGGTTTGTTTGGTCGTGTTTACCTTTGTTTCATATTATATGTGGACAAATTTTAGTATATATAATTTTTTTTTTTTTTATTTTTTTTGTTGTCTTATGGTGGTCTATATGTTGATATTATTCACTGTTATAGTTGAAAAGTTACACTTTTGTATGATACTGATTTTGTTGTTTGAAAGTAGTTGTTTTCTCAATGGAATAGCTAATTAATTTGTCCATGAATCGTTTGTTAGGCTAGCTGGTGTGTCACTCATAATTAGCGTAATGACGAACGTCGGACATAATTGACATATAATGTAGTCTAAGAATTGTTTTTCATATGTATTTTTGTACCCTTGCTTCACTGTGTATCTGCTGATAGTTTAACTTAGTCTATTGGTTATGCAGTATCGCGTGGTATAATGTGTGTACCATTTTATAGTCATTGTATTGTGACATTTGGTGTTCATCTCAAAAAAAAATATAGACTCTAAATTAAACCACTTTACAGTACCGAATGGTTATTGTATTTGTTTTTGTGTTGAACATTGAATGTCACAAACCAGGAAAGTGAACATGTATACTTTACCAGTAGCGTTAGTATGTGACGAGCCTAAGCGGCTTTCATTCAAATTGACATATAGTGCATGTTAGTAGGGAAATATACTATGTTTGCAGCCACAGCACATGTGTCCTATTTTGTAGATGGGTTGTGATGAGTTTGGATCGGTATGAATAAAGCTGTGATACGCATCATGTTGGCAGGGTAATATGGTATGTATGCAGCCACAAAAGGCGTTTCATATTTTATTTACTTGATCCTTATCCTTATATTTGGTCTACATAGCGCTGATAGGTGTCTTAAAAAAGCCACTTAATCCCGTTATGGCCTGTTTGCCACAAACGACGTCGTTTTGAGGAAAATTGTCTTTATTTATTTATTTTTTTTTTATTATTTTTTTTTTTTGCCATTATAAAAACGGGAATGATTTCTCCTTGCCAGTTTAACCTATGATACCACGCAATGTCATTCATTAGCATAGGCGATGATGAATTTAACTAAATTTAAAAATAAAAAGAAATGACACACATTTTACGATGGCATGGCAACGCATTATGTTTGCAGCCACGGTGTATGTATACATTTATCAATTCCTTACCTACATGAGCCTTTTTTATAGATGATTATTGCGTTGGTATTCATGGTATTCATACGTGTTTTAAAAATTCATTGATTTGATTTATAGGTTTGCATTGAAACGGCAACTTCTGAATTTGGATTAACATTTGTAGTTTTTAGCATCCACATTTACAGTTTAAAGGGTCTTTGGAATCGGATGGGTTTTTTTTTGTTGGGCCAGTTTTTGCTTTAGGAGGGTTTTCTTAATAGAAATATTTCGTAAAAACGTTATTTATATTTTACGGCCTCTCTAAGTTTTGATAATGACAAATATAAAATTATACGACGTAAAAGTTTACGTAAACAAGTTATTAGTCGTAAGTTTCCATTCCAACGAAAATCACTTAACGTATGAACAATGAGATTATAAAGCTCGTCGAATGATCAAAGAACCCAATTACATACATACTCATTAAAAGTGTACTTACACAAGTTCAAAACAAATGTTTTCTTAATTAAAACCAGAGTTAATTACAAATCGTTCTTGTGGTTAGGCCATAATTGCAGGTTTAGTCCTTAACTCTCAATACTTACACAAATCATCCATGTGGTTTTCCATTTTGAGTTGGCCCGTCCTTTGACCATAACGATGTCAGTTATGTTAGTTAAGTTCAGTTGTCATTTGGCAACGTTAATCCATTTAGCCAACGATCGTTTGCAATGTTAGTCCTTTATACTAACAATCATTTCTAATTAGTTAAGTCCAGTTGTCATGCGGCAACGTTAGTCAATTAAGCCAACTATTAATTGCAACGTTAGTCCTTTATATTAACGACCGTTTCGAATTAGTTAGTCCTTTTTATACACGTTTTTATACATGTTTTTATATGCAGTTTTATACACGTTTTTATACATACATTTTTATGCATGATTTTATACACGTTTTTATATACGTCTTTATAAATGTTTTTATACACATAGTTTTACACACATTTTTATATACGTTTTCACAAAAAAATTTATACATGTTTTAATACACGTTTTCATAGGCGGTTTTATACACGTTTTTATACACACATTTTTATACATGTATTATACATGGTTTTATACACATTTTTATATATGTTCTTATATACGTTTTTATATACGTTTTTATACACACATTTTAATACATGGTTTTATACACATTTTTATGTACGTCTTTATAAACATTTTTATTACGTTTTTGTACACGTTTTTATACGCGGTTTGATACACGTTTTTATACACGTTTTTTATGCACGTTTTTAAACATGTTTTTATAAAGTTTTTATACGTATTTTTATAAAGTATACATGTCTTTATTTACATTTTTATACACATTTTTATACACGTTTTTATATAAGTTTTTATGCACGTTTTTATACGCGTTTTTATACAATTATTATACACATTTTTATAAAAAAATTTATATACGTTTTTATACACACATTTTTATACACGTTTCAATACATGGTTTTTACACGTTTTTATACAAGTTGTTATACACGTTTTTATACACTTTTTTGTTTTATATACGTTTTATACACATCTTTATACACAGTTTTATACACACATTTTTATACATGTTTTTATACACATTTTTATACACATTTTATATACGTTTATATACACGTCTTTATACATTTTTTTATACACACATTTTTATACATGTTTTCATACATGGGTTTATACACGTTTTTATATACGCCTTTATAAATGGATTTATTTAAGTTATTATATACGTTTTATACACGTTTTTTTAAACATTTTTATATAAGTTTTTATACATGTTTTATATATGTTTTAAAAAACATGCATAAAAGCGTGTATAAAATGTATATAAATATATAAAACATGTATAAAAACATGTATAAAAACGGGTATAACAACTTGTATAAAAATGTGTATAAAATCATGTATAAAAATGCATATAAAAACACGTATATAAAGTCTTCGTAAAACATTCACGTGTATAAAAATATGTATCAAGACATTTATAAAGACTGTTAATACAAATATCGTCATTAAACGTTATTTATATTTTTGATCTTTACCTAAGTTTTGTTAACGACAAAAGTAAATTTGATTTTTATAAAGCTTAAAGCTTGTCAAGTCTAATAGATATTAAAACAAGCTTTTTCAAATAATATCTTCATCACTCAAGCATTTACATTGTGATTAACCATAATGTATGATAAGAGTTTTTAGAATGTTTTGGTTTCTTAAAAACTAAACATTACATATGCATTTAAATATTTCTAAAAATAGAAAAACAAACATATGACATCATGTGATGCATCATTGAAATCATTGAAAGATTTCACAAGATATTTTGTGTAGATTTAGGCTCTACATATCTTACACAATCTTGTATAGATATGGTTGACTTTGGCAAGATTTTGAGATCTTGCTGTCAGACCTCGGAGGCACCAAAATTTATAAGCGGAACCCTTTAAAGGGTTCCGTGGTCCGTGGTGCCTGCTGAGAGTTTTGCTATAAATAGCAAAGCCAAACCAAGTAGTTTTTCATCCCTTTCTACATTTCTTCTCTCCAACCTTTCTAACTCAGTTTCATATCATCTTAGTGATCTCTTTTGTAGCAAAGAAGATCAAGTCACATTCAAGCTTCAACGAGAAGTTGGAAGTCTTGTTTGTTTGGTGTTGTATGATCTTGTGTTGATTCATACTTCATTGTTGTACCAAACTATCATAATCTTGTGAGTGTGAGTGGTTAGTATTTTAGTCCTCAAAATACATTGTGTGTGGGAGTGGTTGTACCCTTGGAAAGAACTCGACATTTAGCTTAGTGTCGGAAATAGTGTAAGCGAAGTGTAAAGGTTTCTCCGCCGGTGAAAGGAGCTTGTTGACTAGTGAAGTTAAACTCTCGAGTGTGAGACTCGGGGAGTGGAGTAGGGCAAGGAAAAAGAGTCCTTGTAGACTGAACCACTATAAACAACTTGTAGTGGTTTGATTGTTTCTTTCCTTATCTACTCTTTATATATTGATTACATATTTCATAAACATATCTAAGATCAACATCAATTGATCTTTCAATAAGTTTCAAAACAAAGTTTTTAATCGGTAAACTATTCAACCCCCCTTCTAGTTTTCTACAATTGGTACCAGAGCCTCGGTGCTCAAGAATTTCTAAAATATATTGTATTTTATAAACTTGAAACGATCCATGGATTTTGAAAACTTTAAAAAAGGGCAATCTATGCAAAGACCACCACTCTTTGAAACCAATGGATTTATCTATTGGAAAAACCGTTTTGAAACATATGTAAAATCAAAAGATATAGATATTTGGTTTGTAATTGTTAAAGGGGATTTTAGTTCTACAACAAAAGATATTTCTGTTGATGAACAAAAGAAATTAATTGCTAAAAACAATAAAGCTAAAATGATGCTTTATAATGCTTTGCCTAGAAAAGAATATGAAAGAATTTTTATGTGTGAAACCGCCAAAGATATTTGGGAATCTTTGATTGTTACACATCAAGGAAATTCACAAGTCAAGGATAAAAAAATTGATCTTCTTGTTCAACAATATGAAAAATTTGTTATCCCTGAAGATGAAACCATTGATTGTGGCTTTGCTCGCTTTAATACTATTATTACATCACTTAAAGCACTTGATGAATCTTTTCGTAGTAAGAACTTTGTCAGGAAATTTCTTATAGCACTCCATCCGAAGTGGAGAGCTAAAGTAACGGCCATTGAAGAATCAAAAGATCTCTAAAAAATGTCACTAGACGAGCTAATCGGAAACCTCAAAGTACACGAAATGGTGATAGAGAAAGATTCGGAAATCATCAAAGGAAAAAGAGAGAAAATCAAATCCGTTGCTCTAAAAGCAAGAACAGAATCAAGTGATGATGAAAAATCTTGCTCCGGTAGTGAAGATGAAGAGTATGCCATGGCCGTTAGAAATTTCAAAAAGTTCTTTAGAAGAAGAGGAAAGTTTGTAAGACAACCTCGAGAAGAAAATAAGCCATTCCGAAAAGATCGGGATGACAAAAAGGGTAAAGGTGAAAGAAAGTGTTTTAGATGCGGTGATGCAAGTCATCTAATAGGAGATTGTCCTAAGCCACCTAAAAGCAAAACTCAACGAGCTTTCGTAAGTGATGCTTGGAGTGATAGTGAAGATGATGAAGAATCAAGCAAGGAGGAAATCGCTCTAATGGCACATGAGTCAAATGAGGTACATTCCGACTCATCTTATTCTTCTATTGATGATGACACTTTGCAAAAACAATACAATCAATTGTGTGAGCTAAGTCTAAAAATCATAACTAAAAATAAATTTTTAAAGACTAAAAAAGAATTTTTAGAAAATGAAGTCTATGAGTTAAAAGAAAAGGCAAAACGATTAGAAAAGGGAAAAGCAAATGTCGATGATTGAAAATCATGTCAAGAGCTTAATCTTGAAATAGAAAAACTAAATCTCACACAAGATGTTCTAATCGAACATAATTCTAAATTTAAAAGGTTTAACAAAAACATCGCTTGTACCGATGAAATAGTTAGAATTCAAAAACACCGAGGAAACATGAATGGGCTAGGATTTAATGAAGTATTAATTCCAAAGAGTCAAAACAAAGCGCCGAAAAGACAAACAAACTGTCAAAACTGCTGCAGTGCAGTACGGACCAGAGGGATCCAAAATAAGGGATCCGTCCGTTGTAAAAAATGGTGCCGTGGGTACTTCAGCAGGACAGAATGTTTGTGATACGGACCGTAGCAAATTTGTCAAAGTAACAAAGAAAACCAAGGATAGTGTTAAACTAAAACCTGTTGTTACATTTGGAGTAGGACTTGCTAAAAATGAATTTAGATAAAAAACTACTCAACAACGACATAAAACATCTTTTGCCAAACGCCTCTTTCCTAAGAGCAACCACAACGTACAACCCAACTATCAACACAACGGTTGGAATCAAAACTTCCCTAGACCATATCAAACTCCAGATTGCATGTCATGGAACCCTTGTCAATCATTTCCATACATGAATCAAATAAATGGTATGTTTAACCCAAACGGACCCATGAGATATTGGGGACCAAACGCTTGAGTTATTTGCTTCTTAGGTATGCTTGAAAGTTGGATTGGAACCTGATGAGTGGATAAAAGATAGTGGATGATCACGGCACATGATGGGCAACAAAAGTCTCTTCTCATCATACCAAGAGTATGACGGAGGTAATGTCACTTTTGGTAGCAATGTCAAAAGCAAAACCATTGGCAAAGGTACGATCACTCATAACTCCCTAACTATTGAAAATGTTGCTCATGTCGATAGGTTAGGATTTAATCTACTTAGTATTAGCTGACTATGTGATAAAAAGTATAAAGTTCTATTTGAAGAAAATGGTAGTAAAATACTAAAAGATGGTATCACTATAGCTAAAGGAGTTAGGAAAAATAACATATACATTATGAAAATAGATAAAACATCTAATGACAAACTTTTTCTAACAACATTAGATGATAGCTCAACTATTTGGCATAGACGCTTAGGTTACGCTAATATGAGACTTATACAAAACCTATCTTCAGAAGAGTTAGTTAGGAATTTACCGAAACTTAAATATGACCAAGACTTTTCCGACGCTTGCAAAATTGGTAAACAAACCTATAGTAGTCATAAGTCTAAAAATAGGGTGTCCACATCTAAGTGTCTAGAAGTTTTGAATATGGACTTGTTTGGTCCATCCGCTATAAGAAGCTATGGAGGCAACTTATACACTTTGGTCATAGTAGATGATTACTCAAGGTTTACTTGGACGTTGTTTTTGAAAACAAAAAATGAAGCTTTTGATAAATTTGAAATTCTTAGCAAGAAAATTCAAAATCAACTAGGTGTTAAAATTGTGTCAATCCGAACAGATCATGGTCGTGAATTTGACAATGAAACACAATTTGGAAACTTTTGTGATACAAATGGTATAACACATAATTTTTTGGCTCCTCGAACACCTCAATCAAATGGAGTCATAGAACGTAAAAATAGAACAATTCAAGAAATGAGTAGAACAATGCTTAATGAACAAAATATTCCTCAAAAGTTTTGGTGTAACGTCGTTGACACTTCTACATATATTTTAAATAGAGTCTTAATACGTCATTTCTTAAACAAAACACCATATGAGCTTTATAAAGGTAAAAGCCAACTTTAGGATATTTTAGAGTATTTGGATGTAAATGTTTCATTCTTAATACTAAGGATTATCTCACCAAGTTTGACCCAAAGTCTTATGAAGGTGTATTTCTTGGTTATTCTCAAACTAGTAAAGCTTACATTGTCGTAAACAAAGAAACCATGAGAGTCGAGGAATCGTTGAACATAACATTCGACGAAAGTCCACCTCCCTCTAAGACATCACCTTTGGTAGATGATGACTTAGTTGAAAGTCAACTTGTAGAAAGTCAAGAAATAATTGAAAATGACAAGGAAGATGAACCATTAAATAATGACATTATAAACATTAAAGAATCCAAAATTCATCCTTTAGAAAAAGTCATAGGACAACTAAATCAAAGAACCTTAAGATCACAAGCCCAAAATCAAAGTAATTATTTTTGCTTTGTGTCTACCATCGAACCGAAAAACATAAATGAAGCAATAAAAGATGAATATTGGGTAATTGCTATGCAAGAAGAGTTAAACCAATTCGTTAGAAATGATGTTTGGAAATTAGTTCCAAAACCTAAAGATCAAACTATAATTGGAACGAAATGGGTTTTTCAAAATAAAATGGATGAAAATGGTATTGTGTCTAGAAACAAAGCTAGGCTTGTCGCACAAGGTTATAATCAACAAGAGGGGATTGATTATGATAAAATTTATGCTCCAGTAGCTAGGCTCAAGTCTATTAGAATCTTACTTGCATATGCATGTGCTTATGACTTTAAATTATTTCAAATGGATGTTAAGAGTGCGTTTCTTAATGGGTTTATTAAGGAACAAGTATATGTTGCTCAACCTCCCGGTTTTATCGACTTTGAGAAACCACATCATGTCTTCAAACTCAAGAAAGCATTATACGGTCTTAAGCAAGCACCAAAAGCTTGGTACGATAGATTTATGACTTTTCTTGTCGAAAACAAATACACCATGGGATTAGTAGATAATACTCTTTTTACCAAGAAAAATGAGTCACACATTATCATTGTTCAAATATACGTTGATGACATCATATTCGGATCAACTTGTCAAGAACTATGTGATGATTTCTCTAAAATCATGCACTATGAGTTTGAGATGAGTATGATGGGTGAATTAAACTTCTTTCTAGGACTTCAAATTAAACAACTAGAAGATGGCATATTCTTTAACCAATCTAAATATATAAAAGATATGCTTAAGAAATTTGGTCTTGAAGACTCCAAACCAACTAAGACACCCATGTCCTCGGACACTAAACTCACCAAGGATGAGGAAGGTGAATCAGTAGATAACACTAAATATAGAGGAATGATTGGTAGCTTACTCTATCTCACGGCTAGTAGACCCGACATTATGTTTAGTGTTTGTCTATTTGCTCGCTTTCAAGAAAATCCAAAGGTATCACACTTAGAAGCCTTGAAAAGGATATTTAGATACATTAAGGGAACGACATGTTTAGGATTATGGTATCCCAAAGGAACGGGTGTAGAAACAATAGTGTATGCCGATTCTCGGACCATGCTGACTATGTTGATAGAAAAAGTACAAGTGGTATTTGCACTTTTGTTGGACATTGTCTCACCTCATGGTTTGCAAAGAAGCAAAAGGTTTTAGCTATCTCAACTTGAAGCTAGAATACGTCTCGTGGGAAAAGCATGTCAACAAGCTCTTTGGATGAAGCAAGCTCTCGTGGACTACGGAATTCATCTCAACGATATAGTTATCTTTTGCGACAATAAAGGAGCTATTGATCTCAGCAAAAATCCCGTCCAACATGCTCGTACAAAGCATATTGAAATCTGCCATCACTTTCTTCACGACAATCTTCAAAAGGAAACATCTTAATAGAGAAAGTATCCTCCGAAGACAACATTGCCGACATTCTAACCAAGCCTCTCAAACGAGAACTATTTAATCTTCTTAGACTTGGTTTAGGGTTAATGGAACCAAACATGTAGGTAAAACTTAGCCTAAAACTTAGAACAAACAAAACAAAACAAATTTGTTTTGAACTGCCACCTCTTGTACCCGCACAAAGACCAAATCGACAACAAAGGCGGAACCATTTTTATGGTGCCGTCTGGTTCGTGGTGACATCAGTGGCAAAAATGCTACCTATAAAACATCTTCTTCCTCACAACCCACTTTACCAAAACGTGTAAACATTAGATCTAACTCATTGTTGACATCTTCTCACCTACTAATCACTGGAGATAACATCATTGTAAGTATCCTAACCACATTTTATCTCTTAATTCTGAGTCTAGGATTCTAATTTGTGCACAAAATCACTACATGGGGTTTGTATATATTCTTGTACAAAACATGGATTCAATTGGCAAATTGCATAACTAGTCATGGAAATTAGTTACTACATTATCATATTGCATAAACAAATCATGTTTCCCACTAATCAAAAGATAATGACTATAAGGTTTTATTCAAATAACCAAACACCCCATGTCAAATTTTTTTGAAAAGCTTCTCACTTGTAGGAAAACAATTTTTCATTGTTAATACAAATAGAAACGTTAAAATTTTCATCACTTGCATGCTCTTGAATACTAAAGGTATTGCATAACTAATATGCATTCCCGGGTATATTCAAATGAAGCCACATTGAATTAGGAGCGTTTGGGTTATCTCATGTTGGGATTTAGTAAATCCAGTTATTAAAGAGTCGGTCACCTCAAGTATATGTAATCGTTAGAAAGCTCGTAGTCGTAGATTATTTAATGTTTAGTAGTATTTAGTTAAGTAACACAGTGGAGGATGGACGGGTCTTTACCCACTGTATGCGATCCCACGCACCTCGTAGGTGGCGATTTATGTAAGAACTATAAATACTCTCTACCTCCCAAGGTATAGAGTTGGAGCTCATAATAATACTTTCATTTTCTCTCACTAAGTTCCCAAACCTCTAACTCTTTCTCTCTCTAAAACATCATTTATACGCCTCTTGTGTTTATGGTTTGATGTGTTTGTGAAATCCAATAGGTTACAAATGGTATAAGAGCCATGGTTTGATCATCTCTCTTACATATCCTTGGATTTCTAGTGGTTTTAGGTGGTTTTTGAGTTTGAAAAAGTTTAGTGGTTTTTGCATCATTTGGATCATTTCTAGTGTTAAAGTTTGAATTTTGGGTGTACTTTTGTGTTTAGAATCATTTTAAGTGCTTGGGTTTTGATTTGGTAAGCTTGAATCACTGTGGTTGAGCTTGTTTTGGATTGAAAAGTGTGTTTTTGAAGTTTTTTCTTGCTAGCGACTTGGTTCTCATTGTGATTTTCATCGTAGCGACTTGCTTCAGTAAAAGTTAGCGAGTTACAGTGTTAGTTGTTAGCGACTTGTCTATTGAGACAAGCCGACAAATAGTACAAGTTAGTGGATTCTCCACTACGGCTAGCGACTTGGTGAGGGTAGCGACTTGCTTCAGGAATTGTTAGCGAGTTGTAGTGCAAATTGTTAGCGACTTGATACTAGCGACTTGGATCTTAGCGAGTTGTTCTTTAGCAACTTAATTGTGTCTACGACTTGGTGCTTAGCGACTTACTGTCATTATTTTTAGCGACTTGGTGTTAGCGACTTGGACCTTAGCGAGTTGCTCTTTAGCGACTTGACTGTGTAGCGACTTGTATCTAGCAACTTGGTCTTAGCGACTTGGTTCAATAACTCTTATCGACTTTGGTTGATTCTACTTGTTTATATACGGTTTTCTCTTGATTTAGTAAAATCCGTGAAAGAATCTATTTCGGTTTAATCTTAGAGTTATAAAATCCCGTAATCTTAACATGTCTACCAACGTATCTACAATCATCTCCACTGTTGCTGAGGATGTTCAAGCAGTTGGTTCTGATACTCGTCCACCCATGCTTGACAGTGACTTGACTCTTGGGCTCAACGAATCGATTGTCTTGTCTTGGAAAAGAAAATGGGGTCAACATTCTCAAATCCATTGATGAAGGACCGTATCCGATTGAGACTACAAGAGACATAATTGATACTGCTGCAGATGGAACCATGATCTTTGGATTGGACAGACCAAAGACGTATGATGAGCTCAATGATAAGAAGAAAAAGAGATTCGATCTTGATATCGGGCTTCAAACATCATACTCGGTCTTCCAAAAGACATCTACAAGCTAATCAATCACAAAACTGAAGCCAAGGCGGTTTGGGATAATGTCAAGATGCTTCTCTCGGGTTCTGAATTAACCAAGGAAGACAGAGAATCACAATTGTATGATGAGTTTGAGCACTTCAAGATGAAACCGGATGAGAGTGTCTATGAGTACTACGTGAGATTCCATAAGCTTGTGAATGACATGAGGAACATCAAAATGACCATGCCAAACATTCATTTGAACTCAAAGTTTGTGAACAACATGAATCCCGAATGGCACAAGTTTGTCACCTCCGTGAAGCTAACCAAAGGATTGAAGAATACAAACTATGAGCAACTCTATGCCTTCATTCTCCGAGGAATGAGAGACATGCTATGTTTGAGAAAAGGATTCTTGAACGGTTCAAAACCAACCAGGAGAAACAAGTTCCCCAAATGACTCAACAGCCTTTTACACAAATGTTGGTATTACTACCAAAGCTTCTCAAGTCATTCCCATGGGTGATGGTATTACAAACTCATCCTCGATCCAAGCATATAAGCCTCCAGACCCAAACACATTCATGGAAAACTTCATCAATCAACTATCTCTCATGGTTAGTCAAAACATGAACTCTCTTCCACACACCAACAATAACCTCGAACGCATCCAATCCACACAATCAAGCAAGCTTCGAGAGATGGGAAGGTTATGGTGCAACCAGTTCAAGAAAGGCGGTATGAACAGGGAAGAGGAGGAGTTGGTAGAGGATATGGGGTAAATCAGAATAGGGGAAGGAATGGGAATCAAGGTCAAGCAAAGCCAATTAAGTACTACAACTGTGGTGGTGAGGGACATATTGCTAGGAACTGCACATCTCCAAAACGTCCATGCAGAATACTTGAGACAAGATGCTGCTTGTGCAAGCTCAGGATAATGGAGCAACTTTGGGTGAAGAGGAGTTGTTGTTCCTAGGGAAATGCCGAACCTATGATCTGATGTTGATGAAGCGACCAATTCAGGAGATAGGTCTAATCATCAAAATGCATTTCAAGTAGCCGATTGTGATGCATTTGACTCGATGTCGATGATGAACCTATTGCCAAACAATCTTCATGGCTAGCATCTCACCTATGGTCTCTCCAAAGGTCTCTCCACCACAACAATTTGGTCCATCCAAAGACAAAATCATTTCTGAAGTATTAAAACTATATGATGATGTTGATGGGCAAAAGATGCATAATAAAGTACAAAATCTTGAAACTTATGAATCGGATATTGATGATGAGGGTAATAGCAATATTGTCCCATATGATCAATATGTGAAGCAAAGTGAAAGTGAGGTTGTACCAAGTAATGCATCTTCCGCAGTTAATGATGACTATATTTTTGATGAATACACTGCATGTGCCCCTGATGATTCTGTTACCTCTGAACTAAATGCCTATAAAGAACAAGTTGCTATTTATGAACAACGTGCTAAGTTTGAGTTGACCACCCGTGAGCAGGAAATGGATGACCAAATGCGTACAATTATTAGAAAAAGTAACTTTAGAGAAGAAGTCTTAAAACAAGAGTTAAACTCCTTACAAGAAAAGCTTTCTAAAACTGCTTAGCAAAAACAAGAACTTCAAGAAAATGTTAAAATGCTTAAGCAAGAATTCAATGCTAAGGAATCAAAACTTTTGAATGATTTTTCCAATCTAAAAACTTTGAAAAACAATGAAAATAAGTTGTACGCATACAAGGAATACTATTAATTTGCTCACTTGATCACTAAGCATAGAGTCTTAAGCGATAAGCATAGCATTCCCCTTGTTGTGGAACCTAATCCCGAGGTTGTTAAAAAGGCTAGAGCTGCCCATAATGTAATCTATGATGGTAATGAGTTTCTTAAACCTAGACAAAACCTAGTTCGTTGAGTGCACTGAGGAAGATAGAAAATTAGATGATGCATCTAGGGAGAAAATGAATAAGAAGCTAGAAGATCCTGAATGTAAAGAGAATAACATAACGATCAAACCCCATGATTACAAAAGGAAAATTGGATTTCCTTGAACAAGTTTAAGCCTCAAACGTTGTTAACTCCCAAACAAGTGTTCTGGAAAAAGGATTTAGATAAGCAAAAGGCATAGAATCTTGTTGTAACAAACCCTTCCCTTAGGAAAATGCCTTCAGCGACTGTGTATCCTCCTAATACACCAATGCATTTAGTTCCTAGAACTATTGCCACTAAAAGCAAGACCTTAATCAGTCAATATGTTATTTTCAACTATTTGTTGATTTTGAGAAAACTTGTAAGAAAAGGATCACACCCACTGGGATAACTGAAGGGGAAAGGGTTTTGAGCAAACTAAAGAATGCTATTTAACCGAGGTCATGCCTTTCTTTAAACAACTAAAAGATCAATTTGAGAGTCTTAAAAAGGGGATGGATTAAGATATTAAAGAAATGGAAAAGGAATTTGATGCAATGATAGTTGAGGTTAGTGACTATGAGCGAGAATTAAAATATAATGAGATTGAGAGGAAGAACTTGAATACCTTGAATGAGAATCTTATTTCTGAATGTATTGCTCAAGATGTGTTTTACAATTGCTACAATTGTTCCATTAATGCTTCTAATTTCATGAATTATCTGTTGCTCTAAAAGTCTCCCATGATCGTGTCATTGAGCTTGAAAAACTAACTCTAAACTGCATGATAAAGTTGAACAGGATGATCATGATAATTTGGTGAAACAGTTTTCTAAATTGGAAGTTGAGCATCTTGCTTTGCAATTAAAATATCAACATCTAAAAGAAAATGTTAAAACCTCAAATATCAAGACATCCTTGGATGCTCCTGAATTTGATGCAGCTTTTGAAATTAGCAAACGTGATGAACAGATTCGAGCTCATTGTAACACGATCAAAAAGTTGAAAGCCCAAATCTCTCAATTAAAGGGTGAAAAGAACAAGGTGACTGGCTCCCAAATGCCTCCTCCTTTAGATTCTAAGTATTCTCAAACTTTTCATCTTCAAAACTTGGTTAATGCTTTACAAAAGGAAAACGAGAGTTTTCTAGAAGAAAATGAAAAGTTAAACAACACTTTAAAGAGTTATATGATTCAATGAAAGTCACTCGTGACAAAAACAACGAAAAAATAACGTCTTTACAAAAGGAAATTGAGAATCTAAAGAGTCGGAAAAAGGAGAAACCGCCACTTGTTTTAATGAGAATGTTGCATCAAAGTCATCCTCAGAATGCAAATACACATTGGATTTGGTAAATACATTCCTCCTCATCTTAGGAATAATGAACATGTGTTTCATAACTATTGTGCTCACCTTAAGGATAGTCTAGAATGTCTCCATGAGATTGTGGAAGAGGATTTCATTAATAAACCTCTTGATAGAGAAATTAGGTTGCTTGCATTCAGGCCAAACGATCTCAAGAACAGCTAGAATGTTTAATTGCAACATGTCCTAAATCCTTAGGTGCGAAAGGTAAAGCTGTGGTGTCGTGTTCTATGCCTAGTGCCAAGCATACAAACCATTCTATGCCCAGTTTTAAGAAAGCGAACACTAATTTGCCTTCAAGTAGTTCAGATCCTTGCACGTCTAGTTCAGAATGCAAAAAGTAGATCAACCAACTAATGTTCCCATAATTCCCTCTACGAGAGTAATCGTGACATTAAAGCAAGCGGTCAAAGCCTCCAGGCAATACCAAGCAAGATAGGACCTCGCAAGCTAAGAATGTGCATTGGAAGAGAGTAGAAGATCACCCTAGGAATATTAAGTTTGAGTTGAATAAAACGAATTGTGTTGATTCTAGTATTAGCTATAAGCGTCGTAATTAATTCGAATTCGCTACTATTCGCAAACCATGTAATGATGACCGCTTGATTTCATTTACTAATCATGAATGTGGTGTGAATGTTTTGTCTAATCTTTGTCAAATGCCCGATAAAACTGTTAATGTTAAAATTCAAGCTAAGAAGGCTAAAAGGCAAAGGCGAAAGAAAGTTAGAAAACAGTGAAAACCCACAGGAAGGAAATTTAGTAATATAGGTTATCAATGGATACCTACTAGCCGTAAGATTAATGAGCTTTGCCCTAATGTTGCTAAATCAATGCCCACTAGAAAATGGATGCCTACTGGTAGAACTATTCCTTTAAGAAGCGAACATACTTTGAATAGGTTAAATACGGACACTAGCACTGCATCTATTTCTAATGATTCCATTGTTTCTACCTCCGATGTGGGTGTTCCAATCACTTTGTTACTAACAAGTGGAACCCATTCTTGCATGGGGATCCCAATTATCCGATTATCCATTCTTGTGCGTGTTCAACTGCAGATCGTTCAAATTGTTCGTGGTACCGGACTCAGCCGTTCCAAGCATATGACCGAGACCGTCGGCTCATGAACTTCGTGAGTAAATTCATCGGGACTGTTAGATTCGGGAACAACCATTTTGGAGCAATTATGGGTTATGGTGATTATATAGTTGGCAAAAGTGTAATCTCCAGGGTATATTATGTTGAAGGTCTTGGTCATAACTTGTTTTCTGTTGGTCAATTATGTGATTCCGATCTAGAAGTGGCCTTTAGAAAACATACTTGTTTCGTTAGAGAACTTGATGGTGTGGAACTGTTAAGAGGAACTCGTGGTTCAAACCTATACACCATCTCTATCGAAGATATGATGAAATCTTCACCCATCTGCTTGCTGTCAAAGGCTTCCAAAACAAAGTCTTGGTTATGGCATCGTCGTCTCAATCACTTGAACTTTGGTACCATAAACAATCTTTCCAGAAAGGACTTAGTAAGAGGATTACCCAGGTTAAAGTATGAAAAAGATCATCTTTGTTCAGCATGCCAATTGGGAAAAAGCAAGAAATATGCCCACAAACCAAAACCCACAAACTCAGTAATGGAAGTTCTTCATACCCTTCATATGGATCTGTGCGGACCAATGAGAGTGCAAACTATAAATGGGAAGAAATACATTCTTGTAGTTGTTGATGACTACTCTCGATTTACTTGGGTAAAGTTTTTGAGGACAAAGGATGAAACTCGAGATGTCATCATCAAACTTATCAAACAGCTTCAGGTTCGACTCAACAATACTGTTAGAATTGTTCGAACAGATAATGGCACAGAATTCATCAACAAAGACTTAATTCAGTTTTATGAAAGTGTTGGAATCAATCATCAAAGAAGTGTTCGACGAACTCCTCAACAGAATGATGTAGTTGAAAAACGAAATCGAACTCTTGTGGAAGCCGCAAGAACAATGCTGATTTATTCAAAGGTTCCAATGTTTCTATGGGCTGAAGCCATTGCCACGGATTGCTACACCCAAAATTGTTCCCTTATACACACCTCTCATGACAAAACTCCATATGAACTTGTCCATAAACGAAAACCTGATCTCTCCTACCTTCGTGTATTTGGTGCTTTGTGCTATCCAACGAATGACGGTCAAGATTTAGGTAAACTAAGAGCTAAGGCAGACATTGGAGTGTTTGTAGGTTATGCACCAAACAAGAAGGGTTACCGAATCTACAACAAGAGAACCCGAAATATCATGGAAACAATTCACGTTACGTTCGATGAGCTGACCGGTCAAATGGCTCCAGGACAAACCAGTTCTGGACCCACATCTCAACCGTCATCAAGTAATCCTATCAGTTCTACTCTTGTTTCTAATCCCTCTCCAGCAACTCCTTATGTACCTCCTTTTGAAGATGATTTAAAGAAATTGTTTGATCCAATGTTTGATGAACACTATGAACCAAATGCTAATGATATGTCAATTCCATCAGAGCTCCTATCCCGTGAATGAAGTCAACCCTTCGCATCTCAATATCATTAAGTCAAGAAGTGCCTGGCGATCACTTTGTCTCATCAACAAATCATCAATCATCGAATGTACATCATGGAATTGTTTCCAGCACCCATGATGAAGTTAATCCCTTTGACTCAAGATGCTCCATTTGAAAACATATTTGCTCTGAATCATCATCGAACCATCTTCATCAGAGATATCGACTACTTCGCCAGTTCCTCAACAACAACCACATGAACACCTGAGAAAATGGACACATGATCATCCATTGGACAACATCATTGGAAACCCCTCTCATCCAGTATCCACACGGAAACAACTTGCAACCGATGCCTTATGGTGCTTCTTCAACTCCGTACTCTCTAAGATCGAACCAAAAGATGTTAAAACCGCCATGAATGAAGACAGCTAGTTCAATGCTATGCAAGAAGAAATTCATGAGTTTGATCGACTTGATGTATGGGAATTAGTACCTGCTCCAGATTGTGCTATGATCATTGCTCTAAAATGGATCTTCAAAGTGAAACTTGATGAGCATGGTGATGTTTTAAAGAACAAGGCTGGATTGGTTGCAAAAGGATACCGTCAAGAGGAGGGTATTGACTTTGAAGAATCATTTGCTCCTGTTGCTCGTATCGAGGCAATCAAAATCTTCTTGGCTAATGCTGCAAGTAAGAACATGGTAGTCTATCAAATGGATGTAAAGACGGTGTTTCTTAACGGAGATCTTAAAGAAGTCGTATACGTCAGCCAACCTGAAGGCTTTGTGAATCCAGAGCATCCTACTCATGTTTATTGTGACAACCCGTACTTTTAGGTCATTTCTCGAAACAATTTATGCCTCACTATTTCAACATTTATCGTAAACTTGGTTTACGTGTTCCAAATTCGCGTAACCTTAAAGGTTTAGCGGCGAATTCATGATCATATCATCACGTACATTTCATATGGACTAAGATTAGTCTACATTTCATTTGCATCATTTGCATCACATTGGTTCATTCATGACATTTCATTTTCACATTTAAGCGTAATTTTATATTAAATAAAGCGTTATCGTGAGTTATTATTTTGAACATTTAATCCGCTACTTCCAAAAATGATCACGATATATTTTTATACTTACATTTAGTTTATAAAAACTATATTTTGAGTTTACCTAGTGTTCTAAATTTATTTTGTATAAAAATCGTTAAATTTATATTATTACGACACTTTTCTTAAAAACTACACGATAATTATTATATCACTCAAATTTTACAAGAAATGTATTTTTACAATTTTTATGATCTCATTATATTCTACTTTGATCTATTAAAAATCTCTTTTTACCTAAAAGCTACCATTTACCTTACAAGTTACATTTATCCTACACTTTCAAACAATTACTTACACAATTATACAATATATAAAGAAAAAAAAAAAAAAATATTGTTGACAAATATCCCCCAAAAACCGGAGAGGGGGGGGGGGGAAGCATTGATTGGGTTGGTAAAATGTTTCTTTGATAATATAAACTTATACTCCAACTCAAGACTTCACTCATTCTTTCAACCTCAAATAATTCAAGTTAACAATAGTTCTTCTCTCTTTGTTTCTTCCTTCTTCAAACCGGCAACACCATAGGGAGTACAAGGGATCACAAAATTTTTTCAAGCTCAAGTATATACAATCTAGAATCACACTCTCTATTAGGTTTTGAAATAAAAACCAAGAGTGTTTAGGTTTAACCTTGTCCTTTACATCTCATCATATTAACTTGTAAGCATATCACTTCATTTTACATCTTTCCTTTTCATTTCATAAGTATTTTATCATTTTCATAGCAAGCATGCAAGACTTATGTTGATTTATACCATTTTTACATGATTTTAGAGAAATATATATATATAAGGTCATCCTATAATTATCCCCTTGGTATACTTTGGTCTTGATGATGTTTAGGAACCCATGACACCCTAAGAAGGTGTATGGTAGGATTAGATTAGCTTTGGAGTTGATTTGAAGGGATTAGAATAGGTTTGGTACGCGAAAAACTATTTTCGATAACTATAAAATATGTTCTGTCCTTGTTTTGTTTTTCTGGAAAATCCGACAGTAGGCACGACATTTTGGCCTTGATAATTAGAAAATATACTTTAAAACGAATCCGTGGCCGCTTGAACGGAATAAAACGGAGTTATAACGAAGAAGTTATGGATTTTACAAGTTTGACGACGAAATATATATTTTTCAGAAATTTCAGCAACATGTTTTTATCTTGTACGAGTCAAAAACGAGCCTTAAGCTTTACAAATTATTTCGACTTATCAAAAATATATTAGTATACTTTGATACGAAGCTAAGGACGTATAAAACGTAGAAAACGGATTTGAAACGACAAAGATATGCACTTTTTCATAAAATTGCCGTAACTATTATTTTACGAAAAACTATATTATTTTTTACGAGAGACAAGTGTTACGGTAGCTGAAACGTCCATGTTGAGGGCTGTTTTTAACCATGATGTGGAACTTTTTGGAACGAATTGTCTTCTAATAAAATGTAGATCACCAAGCATATTTTCTAAAACGACAAACCGTTTGTATAGCGGAGTTGTTATAAATTAATTACGGATGTTTAAACTTGGCCGAAACTCATTTTTTTTACACAACAATTCGAAAAAATCACTAACTTTAACCCTTATTATCTTTATGTTTGAGACCTTTATGTTGAAAACTCCTGAACTGAAACTTCTAGATTTCGATGCAAAATTTCCAAAACCGTCGAGTTCGTTCTCTAACGATCGACGTACACTATTTTACGACTAGTTTTCCAAAGCCATTTTTGTTAATTTCATGAAAATTCCGACGACATTGTTTTGCGTCGAAAAGTGAAAATTTCACCATAAATCATTATTAAACCATTGTAGGATGACATTTTGACGTAAAAACTTGTAAAGTCATTTTTGATTGGTCAAGACGTCAAAAGAGTATTTTTCGGCGATAAGTAATATTTTCAAAACTCGCAAATGGTATAAATAACATACGAAATGCATGCATAACATTACATTGCAACTCATTACATATCATATCATTGATAATAGGTCCCGGTTAAAGCATCACATTATACCTCGGTGTACTCACTTTTGCCATCATTCCAGTTTACCAAGTGAGTTTTCATAGCCCCGTTTTACAAGTTTTTACATTATTTCAAACCTACTGGGGGAGAATACATTGCACAACATTTTTATTACGATACCAAGTATGTTAAATTCATTTACATTGCTTGAGTTACAAAGTTGCCAGTTAAAAGTCCCCATTTCAAATGTATGAGCCGTTAATTTCCTAGAAGCGTGTGTGAGTGGATAGATCTATCGAGGGTGACGCCTCCATCCGGGTTGGTGAATCCCAACTGCCATACGGATGCATTTCATTCATAAAACATTACCAGAGTTGTTTAGCAAGACACTCTTTTGGGGTACATCGTCGAGACTTCGGTATCATGCGCTTAAGCAATTGTAACATTTTTTTACGTGACATAAAATGTCATGCACTGTATTTTACGCGTGACATGATTGTCATGCCTGATATATACTTGCGTAGTCGTATAAAAAATTTACATAAACCTATGATTTCTCACCAACATTATTGTTGACCGTTTTAGCAATGTATTTTCAAGTAACTAAGACATTCGCATGGCATGGTTAAGGGACCACATTTTGAGTCGCGGCGTCGACTTACATGATTGTACATTATGGCACTCTATTTCAAAAACATCGTTTGGACTTGTAACATATTTGTATTTCCGCAAACTCTGTAACCTTTTGGGACCGATGTTGTACTCTGAACGTTTTTAATAAATATCCAACGATGTGTTTTAAAAACGGCACTTTAGGTCGTTCAATATGACTGTGATGTGGTGCTATGACAGTCAAGCCCCAGAATTCCATTCGTTGCAAAAGCAGTAAATTGGGGTGTGATGTGATTGGTACGAGCTACAGCTTATAGAGAACTAGGTTGCATCATTGACCCTAGACTATAACTACATTATCATAGCATCTCATCATTTCATCATAAGTGCATGTTCATTTTGCATGCGATTTATCACGTACATTTTTCGAGTTATTTACTTTCATTTCAAAACGATTGTCACATGGATGCCCTTAAATACCCATCCCATTATCCTTTCCTCATACTCTAACGTGGAGAATTCCTTGTCATTCCCTATCACAATTTTCACATCAATTGACTCATCACCAAAAACGTTGAATACCGAGATAAACCTTTTAGGAGGACGAAGTTACACCTACACCATCACAATCACTATCGATTCACCAGTAGGATCGGACAATTTTATCACTCGTTGGGACAGATCATACTATTGGGTAGAATTTATAGGCTTTGTCCTAATGAACCTATTTTCTTAACTCACCACAAGGATTCCATTATCATCATTGTCATTATTTTCATCATCATTATCATTTCGAGCACCATCCGTACCATCACATCTCATACCCGATACTCATACACTGGACTTGCAGCTTGGGAAGCGTGCATGATTTGACACACCATTACCATCTACCACTAAGATTATAGACACTACATCATCTCATAGGTTTGAGGACTGTGAGAGTTCTAGGGCTATTGTTACTAGACCACCTACTACTCCTATACTTGAAACACGATTAGACCACCAACAGGAACAGATAATAAGCACCTTTCTAGCTAATGTAATCTTAATCATTTATTATCTCTACGATAATCACCACTTTGTTTATTTCATTCCTTACTTCAATTGCCCAATTTTCCATCATTTCACGACGATACATCACTATCTTACTAAGGGTTAGGCCAACTTTATTCTCGACCAATTAGTAGACTATTACTACTCGATAAGGTTCTCCTATGTATCTTGCAAACCATCCAACAAATTTTATTCCAAATTGTCCTGCTAATATTTCATGAAATAATTTCACTTGATTTTATTTCGAACTATTTTATCACCATCTTAGAAACGTTGTTTCATAAAGTTTTAACGCAAGTTGTTTTATTATCAATTTATCAATTGGTTTCAGTCATTTTATCAACTATTTAATATCCTCATGCTAAAGCGATTTTCATGTTACTCTGAAAAAAAAAAAAAAATCATCAAGCTATTATCTTACAAAACAAAACGTTGAATACCAACTAATTGTCCTACATTCCCTCTTATGAGATAATAAACTTCATCGTTATCTAACGCAAACTGCTTTCAACTATTTTACCGACCATTTCATCTTACTCCTGTACCATTAAACCAAAATTTACGACTTTAATAATACTTTATAAACAATGACCTTACTGATACTTTGCAAACTATTTTCTCATAGTATGATAAACCGATTAATCTGCTATTATTTTATAAAACAACAAACAATTGCAATAGCAAGTTATAAACTATATTACAAATTTTTCTTGCAAGTAATATTACGATCTTATAAACTATTTTACCCTTTTGGTGAGCTATATTAGCCATGTCGATTTGAAATCATGAAACTTGGTACGCTTACCTCACAGACTATTCGCCTTTACTTTACTGACTATTATATTACCAACCTCTAAACCATCTTGATATTAAGTAAACTACGAAATCTTCTATTATTTAACAAACGATAAATTGTTTTATTGTAAGCTATTTTACAAATCATTTCACGAGTTATGTTATAATCTGAATTGTGTCTTACCCAAAATCTTTCACTACCATTGTTAAGCCGTTTTCTATCACTATATAGCTGTTTTAAAATCACCTTAACAAGTTGTTGCTTTAACACCAAGCCACAACTAAGATTTATTATTAAACTGTAAATGATAAAAATGTTTCTTTCTTACTCAATAAAGTGGTTTTACAAACCTTTTCATAAACTTTACTGTAATTTTCTTACAAACTATTTATTCTCGTTTGAAAGCAAAGTTTTATAATCAGATAAATCGTGCATAAACATTTCTTTTTATTAACACTCTATAGATGCTTACGCCAATTATCTCTCACTCAACCGATAAGATAGGATTTGACGAGTGACCTTTTTAGGAAAGACTTCCTATACCATATGTGAGGAGAATTCCTCGATACAAGAAAACAATGAAAGGATTTTGGAATTTCCAAAAAGGGCTAGAAGTAAGTAGTGAGATCTTTCACAACTCAACAAAAATCTTAAGACATCACGAGATATTCCGAACCACTATTTTGAATTAGAATCCAAACTCTATCATTCCAAAAGTACTAGCTAGACCGAGTTACGAGATTTAATACGAAGCGAATACCCATGAAGCAACACTATAGAGATATACCAAGTCTTCTAACTGAGGCTGTAGAACATTCTGCTAAACATAGCTTCAACAATAGGTGAACTTTCCTACAATGAGTGTTCCTTAAAGGAAAATATGGTTAAATTAAGGTTATCGAAATAAACTTCCCCTAAGGCATTGTGTTCTCTAGAAATTCCAAGTAACCTCAAACTTACCACCTTCTATCACTTCTCTTTAGAGTGCTTATTTTTAACATAGGATTTGACCACGTCTCATTTTTCCTTTTATTTTGAAGAGTGATGGCGCCGAAGAGAGCCCCACCAGCTATGACACAAGCCGATATCCAAAAGTATATAGAGGATTGTATAGCTAGGGAACTAGAGAAAGAACGAGCAACGATAGTGCCTGCTGCTGGCATTTGTCGAGACCATGGTCAACATTCTTGAACTACTAGACATGCTACTACTACAGAGTTGCGAGGAGATTCGAGAGTTTCGAAGTGGTACATACATGGACTTTAAGAGCATTGACCCCCGAAGTTCGGAGGCACTGAAGAGCCATTGCTATGATCCGTTGGTTGGAAAGGATTGAGTCGTTATTTCTTCTATGCGATTGCCCAAATGACTGCAAGGTGAAATTTGCTGCTAGTACACTCTGGCGAGGCAATGTTATGGTGGAATCATTATGCACAGCCTATTGGTATGGAAAATGCTTATAAACTCTCATGGGATCAATTCAAGAGGTTGATGACTAAGAAGTATTGTCCGCCCAAGGAGGTGAAGAAATTGAAAATGGAATTTCTTGGGCTAATGACCGTTGGTTATGACATTGAGACCTACATCAGAAGGTTTCAAGAGTTGGCTGCTTTATGTCCATATATGGTTCTGGACAATGAGAAACTACTGGAAAGTTTCATTGGAGGACTTCCAAAATGCATTCAAGGAGAGGTAGCCTCTTTCGATTCGCAAACAATTGAAGAGACCATCAAGGTAATTCAATTACTCATGGCTCAAGTTGTGAGGAGAGAGAACTTTATCGACAACAACAACCGCGACAACCAAACTAACGACAACAAAAGGAAATGGGAAAATGACCAGGGAGGTTATAACAACACCAACCAAAGCCGTAACACTAACCATCACCAACAACAAAATAGAAGACAAGAAGCCGTCAGGGTTCCTGTTGCTGCACCAACAAAGGAAAGAACTTATACTGGAAACTTGCCACGATGCCATCAATGCACGCTACATCATAATGGTCCATGTGGTATATGCTTTATCTGCCAAACAGTGGGACACCTTGCTAAGGACTGCAAGGGAAAAGGATATGTTGGGGCTAAACCACTATGTAATCGATGTAAGTATCATCACACGGGTCCTTGCCCTGCCAAATGCCGCGAATGCCAAAAACCGGGACATCTAGCCAGGGATTGTAAAGGCAAAACTATAATTACATGTTTCAGATGTGGGGAGCAAGGACACTATCAGAGTCAATGTCCTCAAAAATCAAGGTCAACAAGTTGAAGGTGCTCATGGGAAGGCATACATGTTAGGAGGAGGAGAAGCTCGTCAAGGTACCAACGACGCGGAAGAATGAAGAAGTTCGAAACTACAGTCTTATTTCTCCTTATGTACTATGTCATACTAAGTTTATGTTTTCCATCGTATCCGAATCTTTATAACCTAAGATGTTCTACTTTTGATAAACCACTAGTTGTATAATATTATCATCTATCGTACTTTATTTCCTTTCGATTCGATATCACTTGCGAGAATGTTACTTCTTTTTACTTTATCGACCATTTTAACGACACGGTTTAAATCCTTGTAAGCATCGAGAGTTATAACAACTAAACCGAACGTCACATCATCGTTCCTTAATTATACATAGCCTAGCTAACTATGTCTAATTCTGGAGGGATCATGTTATGTTGGGAGAGGTTATTTATAAATCTTAGTGCGAGCAAAATGTTCACATGTTCCAATTCAAAGTGTTACATATAAGAGATTCATCCAATATTTTTCTCTACTACGATGTTTTATACACTCTCAATCATCGACAACCGTAACTACATTTCTCCATGTCTTCTCTCCTCGATATTCATCATAAACTCAAAAATTCGATAGACCAACACGAACTGAATTCAGGGACTGAATTCCTTTTTGGATGGGCGAACGTGACAACCCGTACTTTTAGGTCATTTCTCGAAACAATTTATGCCTCACTATTTCAACATTTATCGTAAACTTGGTTTACGTGTTCCAAATTCGCGTAACCTTAAAGGTTTAGCGGCGAATTCATGATCATATCATCACGTACATTTCATATGGACTAAGATTAGTCTACATTTCATTTGCATCATTTGCATCACATTGGTTCATTCATGACATTTCATTTCACATTTAACGCGTAATTTTTATATTAAATAAACGTTATCGCGTGAGTTATTATTTTGAACATTTAATCCGTTACTTCCAAAAATGATCCCGATATATTTTTATACTTACATTTAGTTTATAAAAACTATATTTTGAGTTTACCTAGTGTTCTAAATTTATTTTGTAAAAAAATCGTTAAATTTATATTATTACGACACTTTTCTTAAAAACTACACGATAATTATTATATCACTCAAATTTTACAAGAAATGTATTTTTACAATTTTTATGATCTCATTATATTCTACTTTGATCTATTAAAAATCTCTTTTTACCTAAAAGCTACCATTTACCTTACAAGTTACATTTATCCTACACTTTCAAACAATTACTTACACAATTATACAATATATAAAGAAAAAAAAAAAAAAATATTGTTGACAAATATCCCCCAAAAACCGGAGAGGGGGGAAGCATTGATTGGGTTGGTAAAATGTTTCTTTGATAATATAAACTTATACTCCAACTCAAGACTTCACTCATTCTTTCAACCTCAAATAATTCAAGTTAACAATAGTTCTTCTCTCTTTGTTTCTTCCTTCTTCAAACCGCAACACCATAGGAGTACAAGGGATCACAAAATTTTTTCAAGCTCAAGTATATACAATCTAGAATCACACTCTCTATTAGGTTTTGAAATAAAAACCAAGAGTGTTTAGGTTTAACCTTGTCCTTTACATCTCATCATATTAACTTGTAAGCATATCACTTCATTTTACATCTTTCCTTTTCATTTCATAAGTATTTTATCATTTTCATAGCAAGCATGCAAGACTTATGTTGATTTATACCATTTTTACATGATTTTAGAGAAATATATATATATAAGGTCATCCTATAATTATCCCCTTGGTATACTTTGGTCTTGATGATGTTTAGGAACCCATGACACCCTAAGAAGGTGTATGGTAGGATTAGATTAGCTTTGGAGTTGATTTGAAGGGATTAGAATAGGTTTGGTACGCGAAAAACTATTTTCGATAACTATAAAATATGTTCTGTCCTTGTTTTGTTTTTCTGGAAAATCCGACAGTAGGCACGACATTTTGGCCTTGATAATTAGAAAATATACTTTAAAACGAATCCGTGGCCGCTTGAACGGAATAAAACGGAGTTATAACGAAGAAGTTATGGATTTTACAAGTTTGACGACGAAATATATATTTTTCAGAAATTTCAGCAACATGTTTTTATCTTGTACGAGTCAAAAACGAGCCTTAAGCTTTACAAATTATTTCGACTTATCAAAAATATATTAGTATACTTTGATACGAAGCTAAGGACGTATAAAACGTAGAAAACGGATTTGAAACGACAAAGATATGCACTTTTTCATAAAATTGCCGTAACTATTATTTTCTGAAAAACTATATTATTTTTACGAGACAAGTGTTACGGTAGCTGAAACGTCCATGTTGAGGGCGTGCTTTTTAACCATGATGTGGAACTTTTTGGAACGAATTGTCTTCTAATAAAATGTAGATCACCAAGCATATTTTCTAAAACGACAAACCGTTTGTATAGCGGAGTTGTTATAAATTAATTACGGATGTTTAAACTTGGCCGAAACTCATTTTTTTAACACAACAATTCGACAAAATCACTAACTTTAACCCTTATTATCTTTATGTTTGAGACCTTTATGTTGAAAACTCCTGAACTGAAACTTCTAGATTTCGATGCAAAATTTCCAAAACCGTCGAGTTCGTTCTCTAACGATCGACGTACACTATTTTACGACTAGTTTTCCAAAGCCATTTTTGTTAATTTCATGAAAATTCCGACGACATTGTTTTGCGTCGAAAAGTGAAAATTTCACCATAAATCATTATTAAACCATTGTAGGATGACATTTTGACGTAAAAACTTGTAAAGTCATTTTTGATTGGTCAAGACGTCAAAAGAGTATTTTTCGGCGATAAGTAATATTTTCAAAACTCGCAAATGGTATAAATAACATCTGAAATGCATGCATAACATTACATTGCAACTCATTACATATCATATCATTGATAATAGGTCCCGGTTAAAGCATCACATCATACCTCAGTGTACTCACTTTTGCCATCATTCCAGTTTACCAAGTGAGTTTTCATAGCCCCGTTTTACAAGTTTTTACATTATTTCAAACCTACGGGGGGAGAATACATTGCACAACATTTTTATTACGATACCAAGTATGTTAAATACATTTACATTGCTTGAGTTACAAAGTTGCCAGCTTAAAGTCCCCATTTCAAATGTATGAGCCGTTAATTTCCTAGAAGCGTGTGTGAGTGGATAGATCTATCGAGGGTGACGCCTCCATCCGGGTTGATGAATCCCAACTGCCATACGGATGCATTTCATTCATAAAACATTACCAGAGTTGTTGGGCAAGACACTCTTTTGGGCGCATATACATGAGTCGAAGTTTCTTGGTATCATGCGCTTAAGCAATTGTAACATTTTTTTTTTACGTGACATAAAATGTCATGCCTGTAACATTTTTACGTGACATGATTGTCATGCACGATATATACTTGTAGTCGTATAAAACATTTACATAAACCTATGATTTCTCACCAACATTATTGTTGACCGTTTTAGCAATGTATTTTCAGGTAACTAAGACATTCGCATGGCATGGTTAAGGGACCACATTTTGAGTCGTGGCGTCGACTTACATGATTGTACATTATGGCACTCTATTTCAAAAACATCGTTTGGACTTGTAACATATTTGTATTTCCGCAAACTCTGTAACCTTTTGGGACCGATGTTGTACTCTGAACGTTTTAATAAATATCCAACGATGTGTTTTAAAACGGCACTTTAGGTCGTTCAATATAACTGTGATGTGGTGCTATGATAGTCAAGCCCCCAGGAATTCCATTCCGCTGCAAAACAGGTAAATTGGGGGTGTGACATTTATCGTTTGAAGAAGGCTCTTTACGATTTAAAGCAAGCTCCAAGGGCATGGTATGATACGCTATCAAAGTTTCTTCTATCTACTGGATTCAGCAAAGGAGCAGTTGATCCGACATTTTTCACCAGGAAGTCAGGCAAATATTTAATTCACGTTCAAATATATGTTGATGATATTATCTTTGCCTCGACTGACTCTAATGAGTGTGACCGTTTTTCAAATGAAATGGGTTCTAAATTTCAAATGTCAATGATGGGACAAATGTCATTTTTCTTAGGATTACAAATTTCACAAAGTCCCGGAGGCATTTTTATAAATCAATCTAAATATGCAAATGAGATTTTAAAGAAATTTGGATTTGATTCTAGTGACCTTGTTGACACTCCCATGATTGGCGCATACTAACTGGATGAGGACCACTCAGGGATCATGGTAGACCAAACGAAATATCGTAGTATGATCGGATCCTTGATGTACCTCACAGCCAGTAGACCAGATATTGTTGGAATCGCTCCTAACTCGTAAATGGAACGACATTGACAGGATTACATTTCTATCTTTGTTACCTCAAACACAAGGGCTTGTTATGTCTCATTAGTGTAATTTCATCCTTTCATAAATAAAACACCTAGTATTCTCCCTTCTCTCTCTAGCTTCTCTCTCTAACTTGAAGATGGCTTTCTTCCATCTTCCAAGACCTCCCGAATCACCATATCAACCAAATATACGGTCCTAACATTGGTATCAAGAGCCAAGTCGGTTTTAGTTATGGTTGATTTTGTGATGTATTTTCTTGTCAAAAATCTTGTGTTAAGAATCTGTTTTTTCTCACAAAGTTCTAATCTTTCATCATTTTTTTTGGGTTTAAATAGATTTGTTTACAAGTTTTTCTAAAAGTTTAAATAGACGAGGAGTAAAGGTTATTGACTCTATCATCTCTTTGTATATATTTATTCAAAAAGCAAAATACAAAATTACAAAACCAACAAAAAGCAAATAGAAAAATATAAAATCTTTCAAAAATCCATAAAAATCTGAAAAACACAAAAAATCTCAAAAATATTGTCTTTTGGTCATATCTTTCTTGATTCGATATATATATCTACGGTCTTTGTTCTGTCATTTAAAGAGTGACACGGGTCTTTAGATGTTGTTCGAATGTACATATATCTTAAAAAAAAAAAAAAAAAATTCAAATAAAAAAATCAAAAAAATATTTTTGGGAGAAAGTGAAACTATGGTTTATTGTCATTTCAGGCGTAACGTTTTTAAAAAAAATATGAGCCATGCTTTTATCTTGTTTTCAAATCTCATGCTCTGATTCTATAAACAATTACTTACTATCTAATGAAAACTAATTGTTTTGAAAAATAATTCGGACTCTATTTTTGAAAATCATCAGGACTTAACTTTTGTCAAAATATCTATCTCTCAATCAACAACTTATGTCATTGATTGAGGGGGAGAATGATTTCAATTAAATCAAAAGGTTATTTGTCATACAATTGTTTTCAAAAGATACTCATGCATGTTTAATCAATGGAGTTTAAAGTCTCAAAATCCGATCCTTATCAGTTAAAACGTTTTCATATTCAAGTCACAATTCTCCTTAAAAGCTTTCAAAATCAATTTAAATCTACAAAGATCACAAATCTCAAATGATTTGATAATTGTGATCGGGGGAGAATTTGTGATTTAAATTGGATTTAAACTGATAATTCGGTAAATGGTTTTATAAGGATGTACAAGCTCTCCTTCCCACATGTGCCAAACGATTTCAAATTTTCCATGCACATGTTGAGGGGAGCATCTATCTTAAACCACAAAGATTTGAAACGTGATCAATTTAATTCAATGTGCAGTCTTTTCCTAATATGTGCAAAACATCTTCAAATATCTATGCACATATTGAGGGGGAGCAACTATTTTGAAAACCATATTCTTTATACAACTACTCTTAGATGCAAGCCAACCCCTCAAAGATGAAAATTATCTCTATTACAAAATGATGCTTGATGCACATGTTGAGGGGGAGCTCTTTTTCTAAAAATATCAAAACAATTCAGGTACAAAATGCTTTGATAATATATCACAAGTATCTGATTGATTTTCAAATTGTTTTCGATTGGTTCCAATGGCAGATGAACAATACCAAATAGACCGACCAAATTTAATTTATGTATGGTGATATAAGGATGATAAGGTTAGGTATTTTTTCCCATGATCCGCCAGAACCGGAGGGATCTACCCACGGACAATCCACTAGTTAGTGTAGAAGTCCTTAGGTTTGATGAAAAAAGGAGAAAAGTGAGATATGCGAAGAGTGCGGACTGAGACTGAGCTAGTACTAGAATAAACCCAACAAGGTTTTAGCTATGAAGTCTCGGTAGCTTAATCAAGGGTTGAAGAATGAAAAGAAATGAAATGAGAAAAGGGTGAAAATAAATAGCCCTCCGATAATTCAACCTTAGGGCAAATACCGGGTTCAATTCATATGCTACTGGTGATTACTAAGGTAACACTGGTATTGAAGACAAGACGTCATGGACCCAGTGACGCACTGCACTACAACTTCCCAAACCACTCAAGTTCCTCTTAAAAGGACATGTTTCATTCTCACGGGGAACCGACATTATCTATCAACTTTCTCTTAGAGATTGTGATATTGAAGAAGGAGACCCTCTCCCTAGTCTCCGGCATAGGAACCAAATATGCACAATTGAGTCTAGAGCCTCGAGATCATCTATAAATCTCATTAGGACACTTTCAATGAAGACTCTCTGTTTCACACAATGTGGAAAGAGAGATTATATCTTATGATTCATATGCATTATCCTTGTGGTATTGCCAGAACATCTGAGTGATATACAAACATATTCACAATGAAGATGGAAAGCCTTCTGGAGCCAACATCAAACAAGCTCCTGGTGGGTGGCATGTGAGATCTATTCAATAGATCAACCATGTGACAACTGAACAGAAACAATGGGGCGATTCAATCTTTTGAATCAATCCTGGTTCAGGTTATGGATTGACGGATACCTTTGAAAAACCGGTCGTTGTGCTTAAAAACTCTTTTCTTTAGCACATCGACTGTGTACTAATATTTCAAAATAAAAGGTGTTTATGATTGACAATTGATTTTCATTAAAACCTTCGCTGTATTGCAAAAACAATTTCTATTGAGCGATACACGATTGTTTTTCAAATCTCTCTTTATCAATCAGTGAATCTCAATTCGCTGGTTCACTCACTCCGTGTTGTCTTCTTTGAGATGTTCCGGTTTGAGAACATCTAGAGCATTTGCGAAACCCCTCAAGGAAATTCTTCGAATTTTACACGATCACAAGCGTACTTGTACTGATCAACGGGGAACCGTGGGCCGTGTACCTCAATTCAACGAAAGTGATCAAAGACACTTTCGTGAGCTTTATTGCTAACTGTTATATGCAGGCACGCCCGATGTTTGTAGCTGATCAGAATGAAGCAGGTCAATCCATAGCCGCATGCTCACACAATACATTCATTTCTAAAGAAATCATGATAAGTGCATCAATGATATTTTCACTCCATGCTTCTTCTGGCTGCGCCAATATCATGAATCAACGAAAGCTTCCATTACTCTGATGAGAATATATCATGATCTAGAATGTGAGCATGTCGGTCCAAATGTCACAACATCACATAATACCAACACCACAAAGGAAGAGTAAGATATTTATGTTAGCTGATGATCTCAATGCTGGCTCGAAACTCATTATCACGTGGATCATTAAAAGACCTCCACTTGGTTTAACCAATCATGCAATTATAAAGAATCAATGACTACGAGCTCCTGAGCAAAGAACTACATTAAGAATGAAAGAACCATTTAAAATGTAATATCTGTTTGTATTCAATGTAATTTTGAGGTGATCTTGAGGTGACCTCCCTTAGGGGGAGATTGTTGGGATTTAGTAAATCCAGTTATTAAAGAGTCGGTCACCTCAAGTATATGTAATCGTTAGAAAGCTCATAGTCGTAGATTATTTAATGTTTAGTAGTATTTAGTTAAGTAACACCATGGAGGACGAACGGGTATTTTCCCACTGTATGCCTGATCCACAGCCCGTAGGTGGAAATTTATGTAAGAACTATAAATACTCTCTACCTCCCAAGGTAGAGAGTTGGAACTCATAATAATACTTTCATTTTCTCTCACTAAGTTCCCAAACCTCTAACTCTTTCTCTCTCTAAAACATCATTTATAAGCCTCTTGTTTTTATGGTTTGATGTGTTTGTGAAATCCAATAGGTTACATCTCATGTCGTTTGCCAAACACCCCCACTAAAGACTATTTTATGCATAAAATGAGTCGAGATAACCGCAACTCCAAATCGTCTTCATATAGGCACACACTAGAATCAAAATGTTAAGTTTCTTCTCATTTTTAACATATAAATTCTTGCTCATAGGAATAACCATGGTAGTCGCAAGATTCTATGATCACAAAGATACCGGTAACTACATTCCCAAACACCACAAAACCAAAGGACTTTCCAAGGAGCAAGTCGAAATATTTAAGAGTCTAGAAACTAGGTACTTCCATGAGGGTAGAACCATTCATTCCTCTTTTGTCGAAAATACCAATCTCCGTGAAGAGCTAGCCGCTATTCAATTCGATTGTCTCCTTGACATCGATGAACCTATTTGTCCTAGGTTTGTGTTAGAGTTTTATGCTAGTGTCACCGGTTTCATTGATGAAGATGATGAGTTTAGCCTTAGGTTTAAGATCAATCAAAACGACTACACCATCTCTTTGACCCAATTTTCTCTAGTGCTAGGAATCCCCAACCGAGGGACATGTGTCTACTCAGATAAGTGGTCACTCACCGTCCTTGATGCAATCAATGACCGCTCTCTTACCTACCAAACACCTTTAGCGGATAAGGATGTCATCCGTGAGCGCCTATTTATCCCAAGGGGTGATACAACACGAGTCACCCGAAAGGGAAAGGAGGTGAACCGAGATCCATATGGAATGGAACTCAATGAACTTAAGCCTGAATTTAAGAAATGGGAGGAACTACTTAGAGCCAACGTCATTAGCACCATAGGGAATAGGGATCATATCAACGCTTGTCTTTGTCACATGCTCTACAACTTTTTTTGGTACCGTCTTTATAGAGCCTATGCACCAATTCCACCAAGCCCAAAAGGGTTGAAGCTTGACTATGAGCTCATCCCTCACATCTTTGTGCCATTGAGTGACCAACGAGTAGCTAAGACAAAAGGAAAAAGAGCAAAACCTCCAACTCCATCATCATCATCAAATAGCTCCGAGGATGCTCTTCCAAATTCTCGCCTTCCACCTCATGAGTATTATGCGTCTCTTCCCGAGATTGAGAATGAATCAGCTAAGTTCAAGCAAACCAAAGGGATGTTCAAGTGCCTTGGTAGGATGATGAACAAGATTTACAAGAAGTTGGACAAGTGAGTGTCCTTTTAAGGAGTGTTTGGAACAATACACTATCTTTAATGTTTGATACTATTTGGTTGTTTTTATTTTGTAGGATGATAATATAACTCAAAAAAATGTTGTATGCTAACTATTTCATGCAGGGGGATAGCACAAGTGTGTTATCAAATTTTACCCATTTTCACTTCAAATGTGAAAATCATTCACCCTTGGTCAAAATCTATGCTCCACTATGTTTGTGCATGTATTATTTACTTTTCCTAACTAGAAATAATTAATGTCACATGTTTTGAGCAAAATTTCAGGTTTTGGAAAAGTCCCCGAGCCTTATAAAACTGTTCTGTGGTGATTTCTGGTGTCCACGGATCAGACGGAACCAAAATTTTGGTACCGTCTGTTATAGTTTTTGGTACCGCCGTACTTGTACAGGCGGACCAGGCGGCGCCCTTTTAAGGGTTCCGCCTGTGTAAAATTTTGGTGCCGTGGATCCTCTAGATAATTTTCAGAATTTCGCTCATTTCGACATTCCAAATTACCATACATTGCTTGTAAGTTAATCTTGACTATGTTAATACAAATAAGCCGTAAAAACGTTTATTTATATTTTACGATCTTCTAATATTTTGTCGATAACAAACGTAAAATCATTTTAACGAAACAAATAAAATACGTAAACTGTTTGGGCCAATAGTTTTCTAACACACTTACGTTTTCACATAAAACACTAAAACAAGTATAAATGATTTTATGATTTAGATATACATGTGTACATAAACTAGTGTTTACATACTTAACTAAGTATATACTAAAATGGGTAAAAACAAGTATATACTAAAATGGGTAAAAACAAGTATATAACTAAAATGGGTAAAAACTAACAAATGGTATTAACCCATAACCCATGGTTTTGTCCAAACCACTTAACTAGGTTCATTGTATTCTAGAGATACCTTGAATCTAGAAATCAACCCATGGATCAACCCATAACCCATGACCCATGACCCATAACCAAAAATACCCATGGGCAAATAGGAGCGTCCCACGGATCTCTAGCTTTGCGCTAGCCAGATCCCTTGTGGAAGGGATCCGTGGGATCCGGGAACAGTGAACTTTATCCTCTATAAACAGTGAGCCATTTCTTCTTTTTTGGCTCACCACTTTCACACATACTTTCTCCAAGTATTGTACCTTTCTAACCACTGATCCTAAGGGATCGTTGTATGTGGTTTGTCTTTTGTTTTTGTGTGATTCTCTAGGTTCCTCTTAAAGGCGAGATCACAACTTCTTGAAGTCGAGCAAGCTCAATTCCATGAGTTGCCATGCTTCATCATCATCAAGACAACTGGGGTTCTCTTATTGATAGTTCTTTCTTCCTTCGTAGATGTTGTGTTGAAGGCATTAGTGAAGGATGCCGAAAGAGTCAAGACGAAAGAATTAGTGAAAGGTGCTTAACGTCTATGTCAAAAGCATTGGTGAAGAATGCTAAAGGTGTCAAGTCAAAGGCATTAGTAGAGGATGCCTAGGAATCAAATCAAGTGGCATTAGGAAAGAATGCCTAGGTCGTATAATCGATGAGGTGCATCGTTATACATATAAGTATTTGTTTATTTCCAAGGATGGTGATATCCTTGATGGGGTTGTAATAAGGAGTGGATCTCCTTAAGATTTGGTGTTGTGTTGTGATGGGTAGTAATTCCTCCTTAGTAATGGAACTAGGTGCTTAGCCTAGTACCTAATAAAGGGTAGGTGACGTTGTGATAGGATTAGTTCTCCTTGGTGTGAAAGAACTCGGTGGTTAGCCTAGCACCGTATAAAGGGTAGGCGACGTTGTGTTAGGTGTGGTTCGCCTTGGTGTGAAAGAACTCGGTATTTAGCTTTGTACCGGAAAAAGGTGTAAGCGGCATTGTGAAGGCTTCTCCGCCATAAGGAGATTGGTGTAGTGTTTACGAACTCTCGAGTAGGTGATTCGGGGAGTGGAGTAGGGCAAGGAAGGTGTCCTTGTAGCTGAACCACTATAAATACTTGTGTCGTGGTGATGTACTTCTTACTCTTTATCTTTCATTACACGTTTATATATCTATCTATCAACGTCCAACATAAACAACTAAATAGATTGACATAAGTCGATCTAAATATTTAAAAGGAAGTTTTAAATTGGTAAAACTATTCAACCCCCCCATCTAGTTTTCCACAATTGACATCAGAGCTTCGTTACCAAGCTTTTTAGAGTATGTTGTACTTTAAAAACTTGATACGATCTGTGTATGTTTGAAAACTACAAAGAAGGATTTTTTTTTCAAGTCATGTTTTAAAAATCATTATAATGTTTATTGCTGGACAATGATAGAATGTTCTAACATTTTCCTAGTTAAGTATTCTCCATACTTGGATTAAGGGTTACCAAGAAGATCATGAAGAATCTATCTAAATATTTCTTTTCGCAAAAAGAATGTTTAGTATTGTGTTTCTCACAACATGAGTCTGGAGATTCCAAGAAGATCACAAAGCATTTCATCTAAATACTTCTTTTCTTAAAAAGAATATTTAGCAAAGGTATGATCACTAATAATTTACTTTTTATTATTGAAATCTTAGTCGCATGATTTATATCTATTAGTAATTACTTAAGTAGTTATCTATATTATAGTCATCATCATAAATAGTATTCTTCGACTAATTTGTATAGACTACGCTACCAACTCGTAACAATGATTTCTTGGTTATTCGATAGCCTCAATCATTACTCATCACAAAGGGTTTATTGACACTTCATCTATGTCAATAAATATCCATGTGAAACTTCTTATATTATGATAAAATGGGATTTTATTATAATGTTTGAAAAGCTTCCCATGAATTATTACTAATTCTTAAAAAGGGAACCACGTCTAATAGGAATAGTATTAAATCTTCAAATCACAAGTTTTAGAGCTTTAACATCTAAACACTAGGCGTTTTAAGAACTCCCAAACCAAAATTATCAAGGAATGTTTGAGCTTATTTTTGATGTCATGCCGGATCCCTGGTTACACTAGCGAATCCCAATCAGAGGGATCCGGGATCCGTGCAACAGAAGACAACTTAAGTTAAAGAATGATCACTGTGGATGTTCCACAATTATATTCACCTCAAAGACTCACGAACAAGAACTCAACTACTGTTCAAAGGAGCAATTTGATCATTCCTCTCAAGCTTAACAATCACTTGTGTAAGTATAATCTTCACTACATTGTTAATTTAATTCCTTGATTTCTAGGATTACAATTTCTTCATCTTTAAGAGTTGGGTTCAAATGGGTTTATCATAATTTGTCACCACATTGTTTTCTAAGATAATCTAAATCAAAGAATTAACATTGTTAATACAAATTAAACACATTTCTTGAATTCAACAAAGATGATGAGAGCAAAATTGTGATCAAACCCTCTAGGTTACTATTCACAATTAACACCACATTGTGGTTATATTGTTTAGGAACAATCATGCCAAGCAACAAGCAACAAGATTACCAAGACACCGCTCACTACATACCCATGTACCATAGGAAAGATAGACTAAGTCCGGATGATAGGAAAGCCTTTAAGATGCTTGAAAAGAGACTCTTTCACGAAGGTAGAGTTGTTGATCCATCATTTCTTGCAAATACCGACATAAGGGAAGTTTTTGGAACTATTGGGTTTGATTGTTTATTGGATATAAATGAGCAAATTTGCCCGGTCTTTGTGCTTGAGTTCTACAAGACAATGGGTATAATTAGAAATGATGATGGGTCCATCTCAATTAAATTCACCATAAATGGACATGAGTACACTCTCTCGCTTGAGGAGTTTGGAAGAATAATAGGGGTTCCATATGATGGTGTTTTCATGTATTCTAATGAGTGGTCGTTGGAGGAGATACACTCTATGGTTGATCATCACGAAATTTATTACACGATAATCCCGGCAAACCACGGTAGGGACACCGTGTTTATGCCAAGAGCATTCTCATCAAGGGTTACTTGGAAGTCAAAAGTGATCTATAGGGATCCTTTCCAAATGGAGCTCTCGAAGATGTACGGGTTGTATAGGAAATGGGAAGATGTGATAAGGGAGAATGTGGTGTGCCTAGTAGGAAATAAGGATCACCCCAACGCATTTCTAAGCTTCATGATCTATTGCCTAGTGACGGAGACTCGCTTTAACATTGCCTACTACATGATCAAGAGAATGGCAAGTGTAAGAAGCATGGACAAGATGGTGCTCCCGTATGCAATGCTCCTAACCCGTCTTGCTAAATTCATCTTTGCATTAGATCCTTCTCCACAAACCGATGACCATAGCTTTTGCAACAAGGTTATGGTATCAACGTAGGAAGAACCACGAGGTTTATGGTAGATGGCAAAAGGCCTCACCCATGATTCCTCGGAAGAAAGGAGGCAAAGAGAAGGTGAAGGAAGTAGCAACCCAGGAAATACCGAACTTCGACCCCTGGAGTATATCAACCAATTGCCGGACGTTCCTGGTGCATCACCCGAATGGAAACAAACCAAGGGAATCTTCAAGTGCTTTTCCAATTTCTTGAAGAAAAAGAGGTAGAAATGTTATGATAAAGAATGGAGGACGAGTGAAGACGGGATGGGGAGGAGAAGAGAGGCAAGGTAATAGGACCTAAATTTGTGATGAACAATTTCAAACAATGGTTTGTAACACCTTAAACTATGCTCGTAGTATGTAGGTATCGCCTTATCTTGGCACTAAACAATTCTAACTTAGGAATTTGAAGAATGAGATTGTACGACCCCGTGAGTGGTCGTCGTCACTCATTCTAGGAATTTTAGCTCTTCCTACTTTGCTCTACATTATATTTGTTGTGTTCTTGCATTTAGTCCCTATAGAAACAACTAGGAGAAGCATTTACTAAAAAGTGTAAAGTTGCACATTTGCTGAAAGCCTTCTGATATGCAGAAGGCGGATCCCAGCATTTGAACTAGCGGATCCGTCCGAAGGAACCGATGCGGATCCAAGTGACCACTCGATACAACTTACACCCTTTTGAATAGCACACTAGATCAACATCACACTAGCCAAACATAAGATTTTAGAACCAACTAAGTCTTCCACAAACACCTAAAAGCTTCACACTTACTCATAGCTCATCTAGGATTATATTCAAAATGTTGTTGATTTATCAACTCATTAAAACTCACCATACTTCCGCTCCAACGTTGACACATTGCTTCTCACATCTCATAACTTCTAGTTTGAGACACTTTTCAATTTTAGCAAATTGATTATAGTCATCACTTACTCATAAATAAGCTTAATATTTTTTTTTTTCTATTTTTTTTATTTTAGTGAATTTCCCTTGAGTCATCATCTAGCTTCTAAAACTAGTTATCACCATCTTTCCATTTAAAATCAAATATAATTTTTGTCAAACACTTAGTTGGACTAACTAAAGTAGAATTTTCTTATCCAAAACCATCATTAAGCATCCTCACTCATTATGGTTGAGGATTTGAAATATCCAACAACTAAAAACTTCAAAATTAAGTCAAAACCTCAAAATCCATTGATAATAAACCTTACAAAAGCATAATCATTTCACCTAGAACCTATCTCGGCCAGTAGGATCCCGGTCTTTAACGACGGATCCTGCTGAGGGATCCGGAAGGATCCGTGATGCGAAAAGCCTAAATCAGCTTCTATATTCAATTTTAAGTCACCTCTTGATTATCTAACCACTTTAGCCTTCATTTATTATCCTCCTAGAGTCGATCAATATCCTAGTGCATGCTTAATCCTCTAAGTGGGCAAGAATTTAATTTCCTAATTCAAATTATCCTTTATAAACCAAACAACCTTAGAGTTAAGGCACCACTCTCACTCTCAACAATCATCAGCTAGAAGTTTATATTAACATCATCATCACTATGACTAAGGCTCTTAGCAACAACTCTTCAACCATAGGATCATCCAAAAGAAAGGGTCAAATGATCCATGAAATCTCATCCACCTAAACATCTCCCATTAGAGATAATAATGCTAGAATCCCACCTCATCAAACTCATCCAACAAGTGCTAAGAGAACCGCAAGGATTAGCATCAAACCATTCAGACTAGAAAAAGGATCATCTAGTTCAAAACCAAACATGGCTAGTTCTAGCAAGCCATCAAAACCCTCATTCCTTGAGCATGGACTACACTCCTTCAATGAGCCTCTTCCTCACCCAAACATCTACTCATTGGATCATTCACCACCAAGAGCCACTCACTCACCAACCTTTTATTAAATAGGGAACCACTGACAACACCAACTAGTCCATCATGGGAGACAAGAAACAACCTTGGTCATATGGAATAATTTCCATTACCACCCTCATTTTTAGAACCTCATCCCACTTATCAAAATAAAGACCCACAATCACACATAGAGCCTCCTCAAAATATCCATTTCCCTCCAGTTCCAAACCAAGACAATAATTGTCTAATCACTCAAGGAGTTGTTCAAGAAGCACGAAATGAGATACATTTCATGTTTAATCATCTTCTTGCAAAGTTGGATCAAATCAACAAGTCCACTCATCACTAGACTCAAGCACATTGTCGCGTTTTAAGTCTAGTAACTAGTTAGTATTAAGTAGTATGTGTATGGCTAGTTCATTCTCTTAGTTTTAGAGATTTGCTTGATTATCTCTTGTTTTTATTGAATGAATATCTATATGCCATGTTTATTTTGTGCTTTCTAAATCATATATTTCACCTCTTCATTAGCATTGTTTGACATATCCTCATTGCTTGAAACTGAATAGCGGATCCCTAAGAATGGCCTAGACGGATCCCTCCTTAAAGGGAACCGTGGGATCCGTGGTCCAGAAGCACAAATTACTACTAACTTGAGCCTTATTTGCAGGAATTTATGAACTATATTCTTGTTTTCTAATCTTTATTTTGTAGATTTTCAAAATACACATGAAGATTGTGACACCATAAAGCTAGGGGGAGCTTTGTGTCAAACCATACATTGCAAATCCATTTGCAACTTGATCTTTATTTGGATTACTCTTCCCGACACCCCATTGCAAAATTGCAATCTTCAAGGGGAGCATTTTTATGTACACGCCTCACAGGGATGGACTCGTCAAGGGGGAGTTAAGACGAGAACCATTCCCGTCACTTACTCACTTTACATTTTTTTTCTAAAAATTTGTGTTAGTTTCTTCGACGCTCTTTTTGTTTCGATAAAGGGGAGAAGAGAGTAAAACTCAATTGAACTTTTACGAATTTTAGTTTTCCTTAAAATAATTTTATGTTTTGTCATCAACAAAAAAGGGAGATTGTTAATACAAATAAGCCGTAAAAACGTTTATTTATGTTTTACGATCTTCTAATGTTTTGTCGATAACAAACGTAAAATCATTTTAACGAAACAAATAAAGTACGTAATTGTTTGAGCCAATAGTTTTCTAACACACCGTTTTTCATAAAACACTAAAACAAGTATAAGTGATTTTATGATTTAGATATACATATGTACAACAACTAGTGTTTACATACTTAACTAAGTATATACTAAAATGGGTAAAAACAAGTATATACTAAAATAGGTAAAAACAAGTATATAACTAAAATGGGTAAAAACTAACAAATGGTATTAACCCATAACCCATGGTTTTGTCCAAACCACTTAACTAGGTTCATTGTATTCTAGAGATACATTGACTCTAGAAAGAAACCCATGGATCAACCCATAACCCATGACCCATAACCAAAAATACCCATGGGCAAAGAGGGGCGGACCACGGATCCCTAGCTTCTTAGCCGGATCCCTTGTGGGAGGGATCCGTGGGATCCGGGGAAAAGTGAACTTTCTCCTCTATAAATAGTGAGCCATTTCTTCCTTTTGGCTTACCACTTTCACACATACTTTCTCCAAGTATTGTACCTCTCTAACCACTGATCCTAAGGGATCTTACTATGTAGTTTGTCTTTTGTTTTTGTGTGATTCTCTAGGTTCCTCTTAAAGGCGAGATCACAACTTCTTGAAGTCGAGCAAGCTCAAGTCCATGAGTTGCCATGCTTCGTCATCATCAAGACAACTGGGGTTCTCTTGTTGATAGTTCTTTCTTCCTTCGTAGATGTTGTGTTGAAGGCATTAGTGAAGGATGCCGAAAGATTCAAGACGAAAGCATTAGTGAAAGGTGCTTAACGTCTATGTCAAAAGTATTGGTGAAGAATGCTAAAGGTGTCAAGTTAAAGGCATTAGTAGAGGATGCCTAGGAATCAAATCAAGTGGCATTAGGGAAGAATGCCTAGGTCGTATAATCAATGAGGTGCATCGTTATACATATAAGTATTTGTTTATTTCCAAGGATGGTGATATCCTTGATGGGGTTGTAATAAGGAGTGGATCTCCTTAAGATTAGGTGTTGTGTTGTGATGGGTAGTAGTTCCTCCATAGTAATGGAACTAGGTGCTTAGCCTAGTACCTAATAAAGGGTTGGCGACGTTGTGATAGGATTAGTTCTCCTTGGTGTGAAAGAACTCGGTGGTTAGCCTAGCACCGTAAAAAGGGTAGGCGACGTTGTTTTAGGTGTGGTTCGCCTTGGTGTGAAAGAACTCGGTATTTAGCTTTGTACCGGAAAAAGGTGTAAGCGGCGTTGTGAAGGCTTCTCCGCCATAAGGAGATTGATGTAGTGTTTACCAACCCTCGAGTAGGTGACTCTAGGAGTGGAGTAGGGTAAGGAATGTGTCCTTGTAGCCGAACCACTATAAATACTTGTGTCGTGGTGATGTACTTCTTACTCTTTATCTTTCATTACACATTTATATATATATCTATCAACGTCCAACATAAACAACTAAATAGATTGACATAAGTCGATCTAAATATTTTAAAGGAAGTTTTAAATTGGTAAAACTATTCAAACCCCCCTTCTAGTTTTCCACAGACTAGTTTTTACCCATATTAGAACTAGTTTAACATACTTGGGCATATAGGAAATCCACTTCCCACCAAAATTAAAAAATTTGAAAAATCCACCCAAGGAGCTCTTTTGCATAAGGAACAAAAAATTTGGTTCCTTGTCCGTGGGTAATGGATGTTAGGATCTTACAATCATTAGAACACATTTATTGCAAATCTTTTCCTCTTCACTCCATCCCTCTTGCATGGCTTGACTTGGGTGATATGACTAGCGTTTAACCCACTTCCAAATCATTAGGAACCTCATCCCTTCTATGGTTTAAAATCAAATCAAACACATTTCTCCATAATTTTTCACTTCTATAAATTAAGAGGTTTTACCATGATCATCTTCACACCTTCTCAATTCTTACTATCAACTAGCAAAAGCTTAAGTCAAAATGACAAAAACTTCACCATCAACCAAGCCTTGCAAGAAAACCGCTAGGATTAGCGTAAGACCTTGTTGCTTCGTCAACTTGAGCTCTTCCTCCGAGTCATCTCCACTCACCATCTCATCTCCCATAAGGGATGTCACTAACCTCACTTTTGCTACTCCTACATGTCACACCCCCAAATTACGTGTTTTGCAGCGGAATGGAATACCTTGGGGAGGACTGTCATAGCATCAAAGTTACAGTTATATCGAACGACCTAAAGTGTCGTTTAGAAAATACATCGTTTGATTTATTAAAGCAATCAAAGTTTACAAAATGTAGGTCCCAAATGAAAATCAATATATGCGGAAATAAGTTTGTTACAAGCCAAACGATGTTTTAAAGTTTATAAATCCCATGAGCTGGCGTCGTCTACGACTCTATGATATGTCCATATGCATGCCATGAAGTGAATGCCTTAGATACCTGAGATAAACATGCTAAAAAGTGTCAACACAAAGGTTGGTGAGTTCATAGAGTTTGGTTAACAAGTAAAGCTTTAAAAGAGCGTTAATGCAACAAAGGCAAAGTTTTTGGTTATATAGAATAGTTCGCAAAGCAAAGGCATCAATAAAATCCACCGGTTCAAGTCCCGCCATACAAAACTTGCAACACTGTGGTGTTTACAACCCACTGCTAAAAAATAGTATGTCAATCATGTATGTATATATCATAGTAGTAAAAAGTATATGTGTCACCACAAGGGTCTTCCAACACTCGTGTTGGGATGTTTGTAAATTAATAGCCTTCCAACAACTTAATTTGGCGCTATTAATTCTTGTATGTAGCCAGAACCTCTTGTGAGTCTAACTTGTTTGTTGTGTTGCATTGAATAACAGATTATATTCACCCAGTGTCGTCATCAAGGACACAAGGGTGGGGCGTCGGCCGATAGTACTATCAATACCTCTCTCGCGGCTCCCGCGGAGTTAACCATTGCTAAAGTTTGTATGTTGTTGCACAATTGAAAACTAGTTTACCACATTAAGGCACATATCGCAATTAAACCACACATAATGTCCAAAGTGTATAAGAAGTATAGTGTAACACAATTGTATAAATGGTTTGAGTATTCGCAAGAGTGAAACAAGTATAACCCAATCAAGTATAAAACGCAATCAAGTCTAAAGTATAGGTAAAGTTGTTTGGCAAAAGAGTTTAAATGTTTGGATAATTAAGCATATATCTCGCCCCAAATAGTTTGTAAGAATATAAATGAGTAAAAGCGAGGTATGAACTCACAGTAGTATGTCAAAGTTTAGAATATTTGTGAAAGTAAATGAAAATAGTTTGAGCATGCATCTCCCCCAAAAGTAATTGAAAATGTATAAAAGTAGGGGCTATTAAACTCACAGTAATATGTAAAAGTTTAAAGTACTTGTGAAAGCAAATGAAAATAGTTTGAGCATGTACCATTAAAACAGTTATGAAAGCAAGTAAAAAGTGGAACTCACGAACTCTGGTGTGATTGATATGCTAACAAAATGAAGGTGCATAAAATGAGGCTCGGAGACTATCCATGACCTAAATGTGAATGTCATGACTTGAGTTATGATATGTTGTCTAGGTATGTGCTTCGGTGTGTGATACAATGATGTGCATGCAACTCCATATGATATTCATACCACTTGTATGTTTTGGAAATAATGTTTATCGTCAAAATATGTTTATGACATCCCGTCATATTATAAAATACTTTACAAGTATTTACGTCAAAATGTGATCCTACAATAGTTTATTAATGTTTTATAGTGAAATTATTACTTTGGTCATAAAATAAAGCCGTCGGAAATTTCTTGAAATTGACAAAATAAACTTTAAAAAATAGTAGTGAAAAATGGTGTCGTCGATCGTTAGGAAATTGAACGACGGTTTTGGAAAGGTTGCATCAAATCAGAAGTTTCAGTTAGGAGTTTTTCGACATAAAAAGTCTCAACATAAAGATAATAAGGTTAAAGATGGTGTTGATTTGTCTGGAGGTTGTATAAAAGTGAGTTTTGACCAAGTTTAAGCAACCGTAAATAATTTATTAAAGCTCCGCTTAAACAGCTTGTATTTGAAAAATATGTTGGTCTCGATTTTATTAGAAGACATTTTGGTTCCAAAAGTTCTATCATAGATACAAAAAAAAACAGCCTTCAACATGGTTGATTTAGTTACCGTAAAAAAAACTGCGATCGCAAAATAATATAGTTTTGAAGAAAATAATAGTTGGAAATTTTTCAGCGATGCATATCTTGAGTCGTCTCAAATCCGTTTTCTCATATAATACGTCCTTAGCCATTATCAAAGTATATAATATATTTTTGTTGTTAATACCTGGCAAAACTTAAGGCTCGTTTTTACTCGAATAAACATAAAACATGTTGCTGAAATTTTCTAGAAAAATATATATTTGATGCGTCAACTTGAAAAAAATTCTCTGCTTCGTTATAGTCCGTTTTAATCCGTTCAAGCGACCCCGGATTCGTTTAAAGTATATTTTCTAAATATCAGGCCAAATTCATGACTATAGTCGGATTTTCCAGAAAATGATTTTGGGACAGACCCATTAATGTTGTTGAAAAGTGTTTTTCTCGTACTAAACCTATTCCAATCCCCCCAAATCAACTCAAAGCTAATCTAATCCTACCATACCCTTCTTAGGGTGTCATGGGTTCATCAGACCAATATATACCAAGGGAACCAATTATGGGATGACTTTATATATATAAAACTCTAAAAATCATAAAAAATGGTATAAACAACCCTGAGAGAATCTTGCATGTTTTTTGCTCAAAAAAATATGAGATGGTATGAAATGAATATGTAAGATGAAAAATAAATATGAGATGCTTAAAAGTGATATGATGAGGTGATTGAGACCAAGGATTAACCTAACTAGGTTTTTTATTTCAAAATATATAAAAGAATGATTCTAGATTGTTAAAAACACTTGAGCTTGAAAAATTGATGATCCCGATGCTTACTTGTATGTGGCGGTTTTGGAAGAGAAGAACCAAGAGAGAAGAAAAGATTTACTAACTTGAATTATTTGGGTAGATGAAATGAATGAATGTTGGGTGTAATCTACACTTGTAATACATTTTCCAACTTAGGTAGCTTCAGTTCCCCTTGGTTTATGAGAGTGTCTCTAAATATCTTTTTTTTATAATGTGTAAGTATATAACATGGTATTTACTAAAGATGTAAGTAAATGTGTAGTTAAAATGCTTGTAAGGTAAATGGTAACTTTTAATTAAAGAGAGATTTTTAATAGATCAAAAGTGCCAGAATGTAATGAGGTCATAAAATTGTAAAAATATTCCTTGTAAATTGAGTGATAAAAATAATTATCAGTGCAAGAAAAAGCATGCATATAATTTAACTTTAACGATTTATGTACTGAAATAAATTCAAACACTAGTTAAACTAAAATATAGTTTTATAACTAAAGTAGGTGTAAAATATGTCGGGATCATTTTTTTGTGCAGTTAAATGCTCAAAAACTAATAACTCTGTGATACGCGTTTATTTAATATATAAAATTTGGTTTAAAGGTGAAATGAAAAATCATGAATAAGAGATGATGAAATGATGAATATGAGTTTTAGATGACCAAAAATTTAAATTGTGAAGCATTCTTCCCATGTCGAAGAATGGCGTCCAGAGTGATTGATTAATACTATGGCCCCAAGCGACAAGGGTTTACAAAAGTTGTATCATATATGATTTAAAATGATTATGTAAAATGCTCATGCATATGGTGACCTATATCTGACCTAAAGACATGCTCCCTTATGATTAGGCTCGATGAGGAGGCTTTCCCATTCTCAGCAAAATTTCAAAAGACTTTTTAGTAACCGATTTTGCTTAATCCCACAACTCATCAAACAAAAACTGTCATACGATTAGGCTAAATCGGTTTAGGTAACAACTTGTTTCTAGCTCGATCTTTACAACTCATCAAACAAAACTGTCAGCGGATCAAACTGGAAACAAGTGGTTTGAAGAAAATCTTTTGAAAATTTGGCTCGATTACTGAATTGCTTACTCATATGAGACTACTACTCCCTTCATTGCATGATTCTTTCTGAATTAGACATAGGTGATCAGGCTATGTATAATTTAGGAGTAACTATGCAATGCTTGGACTAATCGACTCATATGATGTTTGGTGTTGAGTCATAAGTTTGCATGTATAAAGAATATGCACTTATAATGATATGATGAGATGCTATGATGATGTGGTTATAGTCTAGGGTCAATGATGCAACGTAGTTCTCTATAACCAGCGCTCTCGATACCAATCTGTCACACCCCCAAATTACGTGTTTTTGCAGCGGAATGGAATACCTTGGGGAGGACTGTCATAGCATCAAAGTTACAGTTATATCGAGCGACCTAAAGTATCGTTTAGAAAATACATCGTTTGATTTATTAAAGCAATCAAAGTTTACAAAATGTAGGTCCCAAATGAAAATCAATATATCGGGAAATAAGTTTGTTACAAGCCAAGCGATGTTTTAAAGTTTATAAATCCCACGTGAGAGCGTCGTCACCACGACTCTATGATGTGTCCATATGCATGCCATGAAGTGAATGCCTTAGATACACGAGATAAACATGCTAAAAAGTGTCAACACAAAGGTTGGTGAGTTCATAGAGATTGGTTAACAAGTAAAAGCTTTAAAAGCGTTAATGCAACAAAGGCAAAGTTTTTGGTTATATAGAATAGTTCGCAAAGCAAAGGCATCGTAAATCCACTCAGTTCCATGTCCCGCCCATACAAAACTTGCAACGTGTTACAACCTTTGCTAAAAATAGTATGTCAATCATGTATGTATATATCATAGTAGTAAAAAAAGTATATGTGTCACAAAGGGTCTTCCAACACTCGTGTTGGGATGTTTGTAAATTAATAGCCTTCCAACAACTTAATTTGGCGCCATTAATTCTTGTATGTAGCCAAATTGAACCTCTTGTGAGTCTAACTTGTTTGTTGTGTTGCATTGAATAGCAGATTATATTCACCAATTGCGTCATCAAGGACACAAGAGGGTGGGGCGTCGTGCGATAGTACTATCAATACCTCTCTGGCTCCTGAGGTGCTTGATTATAAAGTTTGTATGTTGTTGCACAATTGAAAACTAGTTTACCACATTAAGGCACATATCGCAATTAAACCACACATAATGTCCAAAGTGTATAAGAAGTATAGTGTAACACAATTGTATAAATGGTTTGAGTATTCATAAGAGTGAAACAAGTATAACCAATCAAGTATAAAAGCATAATCAAGTCTAAAGTATAGGTAAAGTTGTTTGGCAAAAGAGTTTAAATGTTTGGATAATTAAGCATATATCTCGCCCCAAATAGTTTGTAAGAATATAAATGAGTAAGCGGTATGAACTCACGATGAGTATGTCAAAGTTTAGAATATTTGTGAAAGTAAATGAAAATAGTTTGAGCATGTATCTCCCCCAAAAGTAATTGAAAATGTACAAAAGTAGGGGCTATTAAACTCATGATAATATGTAAAAGTTTAAAGTACTTGTAGTAAATGAAAATAGTTTGAGCATGTATCTCCCCAAATAGTTATGAAAGCAAGTAAAAGTAAGGGGCTACGAACTCACAGGTGTGATTGATATGCTAACAAAATGAAGTGCATAAAATGAGGCTCGAGGAGACTATCCGCGACCTAAAATGAATGTCATGACTTGAGTTATGATATGTTTTGCGTGAATCGTGCTAGTGTGATACAATGATGTGCATGCAACTCCATATGATATTCATACCACTTGTATGTTTTGGAAATAATGTTTATCGTCAAAATATGTTTATGACATCCCGTCATATTATAAAATACTTTACAAGTATTTACGTCAAAATGTCATCCTACAATAGTTTATTAATGTTTTATAGTGAAATTATTACTTTTCGTCGTAAAATAAAGCCGTCGGAAATTTCTTGAAATTGACAAAATGGCTTTGGAAAACTAGTCGTAAAATGGTGTACGTCGATCGTTAGGAAGTGAACCCGACGGTTTGGAAAGTTTATCAAAATCTAGAAGTTTGATTCGGGGTTTTTGACATAAAGGTCTCAAACATAAAGATAATAAGGGTTAAAGATGGTGATTTTGTCTAAGGTTGTAAAAGTGAGTTCGGCCAAGTTTAAGCAACCGTAAATAATTTATTAAAGCTCCGCTATACAAACGGCTTGTCATTTTGAAAAATATGCTTGGTGATCTCGATTTTATTAGAAGACATTTCGTTCCAAAAAGTTCTACATCATAGATAAAAAAAAACAGCCTTCAACATGGTCGATTTAGTTACCGTAACACTTGTCTCGTAAAAATAATATAGTTTTTGAGAAAATATAGTTACGGCAATTTTTGAACGTGCATATCTTGGTCGTCTCAAATCCGTTTTCTACGTATATCGTCCTTAGCCGTATCAAAGTATACTAATATATTTTTGATAAGTCGAAATAATTTGTAAAGCTTAAGGCTCGTTTTTGACTCGAATAAAACATAAACATGTTGCTGAAATTTTCTGAAAAATATATATATTTAATCGTCAACTTGAAAAATTCATTCCTCCTTCGTTATAAGTCCGTTTTAATCCGTTCAAGCGTGCCCGCATTCGTTTTAAAGTATATTTTCTAAATATCAAGGCCAAAAATTCGTGACTATAGTCGGATTTTCCAGAAAATGATTTTAAGGACAGACCCTTATTAATGTTTGTTGAAAAGTGTTTTTCTCGTACTAAACCTATTCCAATCCTCAACTCCAAAGCTAATCTAATCCTACCATACACCTTCTTAGGGTGTCATGGGTTCCTAATCATCATCAAGACCAATATATACCAAGGGAATAATTATAGGATGACTTTATATATATAAACTCTAAAAATCATGTAAAATGGTATAAACAACACAAGTCTTGCATGTTTTTGCTCAAAAAATGATGAGATGAGTATGAAATGAATATGTAAGATGAAAAATAAACATGAGATGCTTACTAGTGATATGATGAGGTGATTAGAACCAAGGATTAACCTAAACACCCTAGGTTTTTATTTCAAAACCTTAATAAGAGTGTGATTCTAGATTGTTAAAACACTTGAGCTTGAAAAATTGATGATCCCTTGATAACACTTGTATGTGGCCGGTTTTGGAAGAGAAGAACCAAGAGGAGAAGAAGATTTACTTGAATTATTTGGTGAATGAAAATGAATGAATGTTGAGTGTAATCTACACTTGTAATACATTTTTCCAACTTAGGTGACTCATTCCCCCCTTGACGGTTTTGGGGAGTGTCTCACAAATATCTTTTTTTTTTTTTTATAAATGTGTAAGTATATACTTGTATAGTATTTGCTAAAAGTGTAAGTAAATGTGTAGTTAAATGTAACTTGTAAGGTAAATGGTAACTTTTAGGTAAAAGAGATTTTTAATAGATCAAAGTAGAATGTAATGAGATCATAAAAATTGTAAAAGTACATTCCTTGTAAAATTTGAGTGATAAAATAATTATGAGAAATTTTTAAGAAAAGCGCCGTAATAATTTAACTTTAACGATTTATATACGAAATAAATTCAAAACACTAGTTAAACTCAAAATATAGTTTTTATAACTAAATGTAGGTATAAAAATATGTCGGGATCATTTTTGAATGTAGGATTAAATGCTCAAAATAATAACTCACGCGATAACGTTTATTTAATATAAAATTTACGCGTTTAAGGTGAAATGAAAAATCATGAATAAATTGATATGAAATGATGAATATGGAGTTTGAGAAATGACCAAAAATTTAGAATTGTGACACTACACCATCTCCACAACCACCTATTACCATCACTACTCCACCACCAACAAAGACTCCAAGCTCACCTGCAAGCTCCTATCCAAACATCAAAACACCATCACCTCCAAAATCTTCAACCTCATCCCATTGGGTTATTTTCTACACCACCAACTACAAATCCTTTCTTGGAGGACTTGGAAGATTCTTGCCTATGCCCAATCATCCACCACCATTTCCATCATTTGGCTATGGCGGATTTCTCATGAGTCTCTGGAGACCATCGTTTGACCAAGCGCCCGTTAGGAGACCAAGACCTCTTCTCTCTTCACCCCATCCATAAAGACATCCATGGTCCTTTGTATGGGGATGAACCACTCCCTAGATCAATGTCTCCTCATGAGGGACATTGAGGATCCATGTGGGAAGATCATCCCACAAGAGAGGAGATTCAAGCCGAACTCCAACACCTCCACCATTTTTCCAACATGGTGGATTCTCATCTAAGTGAGACTATGCAAATGAAAAGTGCTTTGCTAGCCTCAATAATCACCACACCAAACACCAACACCAACATCAACACCTCCACCATTCCACCACAACAACATCATGAAACATACTACCCCTCCAGGCATGGTTGCTCAAATTGTGAGCAAACCGCCCAAACAACCGAAACGGACCGGGTGATGGTCCATGAGTTCCAAGAGGAAATGAGGTTCATCCTCAATCACATCCTCGAGCGTCTCAATGCTCTTGCTCATCCACCACCTCAATAGGAGGGTCCTAGCTTATTTTCTTTTAGGCACTTTTATTTAAGTATTTTCTTGTATTTTTCTAGGATTATTTCCTTTTCATTGTATTCAACACTTCATTGTGTTCTCTTTTCATGATTCTTAAATCATGAAAAAATTTAACTAATGAATTGTGTTTCTATATTATTGTTCCTTATTACATAGTATTTGGAAATGCTTGTGATGATGATTATAACTAACAATTTTTCTTGTAGCTTTTTCACAATCCATGTCTCTTTCCATTGGCACCCAATTTAGGGAGAGCATTGGTCAAGGGGGAGATAATGGCTAAGGGCTCATTACGCATTCTGACTAGCATCTTCTTATTGTTGAGACAAAAAGAGGGAGAAACATATAGAACTTAGTTATATTTGACTTTCTGAAAAAGTCAAACTGCATACATTGACTTTTCTAAAAAAGTCAACATGATATTTCATTGGTAATATTTGACTTTCTGAAAAAGTCATCTCCACATTTTGACTTTCTGAAAAAGTCAACATCATACTTCAACTAGTGAAGACATTGACTTTGAAAAGTCAAACATCATATACTTGCACTATCATTTCTCTTTCAAGTTCTAAAAACTAATATTTTTATAACTCTTGTACAATCTTTATATCTTTTATAAAAATAAGGTATGTTTTGTCCTCAACAAAGGGGAGATTGTTAATACAAATATCGTCATTATTATTATTTATATTTTGATCTTTTCCTAAGTTTTGTTAACGACAAAAGTAAATTTGATTTTATAAAGCTTAAAGCTTGTCAAGTCTAATAGATATTAAAACAGGCTTTTTCAAATAATATATTCATCACTCAAGCATTTACATTGTGATTAACCATAATGTATGATAAGAGTTTTTAGAATGTTTTGGTTTCTTAAAAACTAAACATTACATATGCATTTACATATTTCTAAAAATAGAAAAACAAACATATGACATCATGTGATGCATCATTGAAATCATTGGAAGATTTCACAAGATATTTTATGTAGATTTAGGCTCTACATATCTTACACAATCTTGTATAGATATGGTTGACTTTGGCAAGATTTTGAGATCTTTATTTGTCGGACCTGGCGGCACAAAATTTATAGCGGAACCCTTTAAGGGGTTCGTGGTCGTGGTGCTGTGAGTTTTGTCTATAAATAGCAAAGCCAAACCAAGTAATTTTTCATCCCTTTCTACCATACTCTCTTACATTTCTTCACTCCAACCTTTCTAACTCAGTTTCATATCATATTAGTGATCTCTTTTGTAGCAAAGAAGATCAAGTCACATTCAAGCTTCAACGAGAAGTTGGAAGTCTTATTTGTTTGGTGTTGTATGATCTTGTGTTGATTCATACTTCATTGTTGTACCAAACTATCATAATCTTGTGAGTGTGAGTGGTTAGTATTTTAGTCCTCAAAATACATTGTGTGTGGTAGTAGTTGTACCCTTGGAAAAGACTTCGACATTTAGCTTAGTGGGAAATAGTGTAAGCGGTGTAAAGGTTTCTCGCGGTGAAAGGAGTTTGTTGACTAGTGAAGTTAAACTCTCGAGTGTGAGACTCGGGGAGTGGAGTAGGGCAAGGAAAAAGAGTCCTTGTACACCGAACCACTATAAACAACTTGTTGTGGTATGATTGTTTCTTTCCTTATCTACTCTTTACATATTGCTTACATATTTCATAAACATATCTAAGATCAACATCAATTGATCTTTCAATAAGTTTCAAAACAAAGTTTTTAATCGGTAAACTATTCAACCCCCCTTCTAGTTTTCTACAAAGACGTATATTAAAAAGTATATAAAACGTTTTTAAAAATGTGTATATCAACTTGTGTAAAAATGTGTACAAAACCATGTATAAAAACATGTATAAAAATATGTGTATAAAAACGTGTATAAAGACGTATATAATATAAAAAGAGAAATGTGTAAAAAACGTGTATAACAACTTGTATAAAAACTTGTATAAAAGCGTGTATAAAAACGCATATAAAAACGTAAATAAAAACGTGTATCAAGACGTGTATTAAGACGTATATAAAAACGTATATAAAACAATTTGTATAAAAGCATGTATAAAAATGTGTGTATAAAAACGTGTATAAAGATGTGTATAAAAACTTATGTAAAAACGTCTATAAAAAGTAACGCTTGTATAAAATGTGTATAAAAATTCGTATACAAAACGTGTATAAGAATGCGTATAAAACGTGTATAAAAATGTAAATAATGACGTTTATAAAGAAATATGAAAATTTGCATAAAAGCGTGTATAAAAATGTGTATTAAAATGTACATAAAAATGATAAAGACGTGTATGAAAACTTTTATAAAAACATGTATAAAAACACTTATATAAACGTGTATATAAACATGTATAAAAACGTGTATAAAACCGCGTATATAAACGTGTATAAAAATATGTATAAAAACATTATAAAGACGTATATAAAAATGTGTATAAAACCATGCATAAAAACATGTATAAATATGTTTGTATACAAACATGTATAAAACCGTGTAAAAGCATGTGTATAAAAACGTGTATAAAAATGTATGTAATTAGAAACAATTGTTAGTATAAAGGACTAACATTGCAAATGCTATTTGGCTAAATGACTAACATTTCTACATGACAATTAGACTTAACTAATTATAAACGGTCGTTAATATAAAGAACTAACGTTACAAACGATCATTGGCTGAATGGCTAATGTTGCCACATGACACTTGACTTAACTAACAGAATTGCTGTCATGATGGTCAGAGGACGGTTCAATTCAAAATGGACAACCACAAGGATGATTGGTGTAATTAATTGAAAGTTAAGGACGAAACACCCACTATGGCCTAACCACAAGGACGGTTTATGTAATTAACAATTAAAATAAGCTTAAATAACTAACCATTACTTAATCATATAAGACAAAATGATTAAACAAATAAGACAAATGATTATGCTATTTTGGGAAAGATATCTAGCTACTTTATACATAATCTAACTAGTTTCCTATAAGGGTATTATGGTATTTTACGGCTGATTATTATTGTACTTTAGTCATTCTTACTTTAATTTTTATTTTAACACAATTGTTTCATCTTCATTAAATAAATTTAAAATAAATAAAAATAAACTTATTAACATAAACAACATAGATCAACAACTATAACAAAAACAACGATTTAAAAACACACCAAACACCATAACGACTTTACCCATTGTTTGATTAAATATCCGTAGATGCTCTTCAACCCTAAGCTTCAGGAGACTCATCGGCAGCTCCTTCGTCTTGCAGGCTGAAATAAGAGAGAACATCGTTAGCTCGCCCCGGGTTTTTAGTCCGAGACCAAGCTCCGGCGTGAGAGTAACTACTTAGTATAAGTGATAAGTAAAGAAAAGTAAGGGTAGAGAGAAGTCTGTATCGGAGTATGTGTGTGTGTCCAGGTCTCGGTTCATGTGTGTGACCAATTTCTTTTATACTACCTGAGATTAGCTCCATGACAAGACCCTTGTGGAAGCTAAGTTGTCTTATAGGGGCAGCACATAAGGCGCTGATGAGCACCAGGTTTGGTCTTCGGGGTCAAAGTTGTCTCTATGCTCAAAGTGCTAGTTATGGACCAAGCGTCTGTGCTATTCGTACATCATCGTACCACGTAGAGCATACAATGCCTCCTGAACAGACATTACTCTCCTGAGCAGACATTGGTATCCTGAGTAGACATTGCTCTGCTCAATAGACAATGCCTCCTGAGCAGACATTGCTCTCATGATCAGACAATGCCTCCTAAGCAGACATTGCTCTCATGAGCAGACAATGCCTCCTGAGTAGACATTGCTCTCCTGAGCGGACAATGCCTCATCATGGAGTAGTTTTGTCTTGGACACATTTGGAGTTAATTGTGATTGTCTCCTCTGAAGTATCCGGAGGAGGACATACCTCATCATGTCCCCCTAGTCTAGTATCAATGTATTATCAAAGAGTTGGTACTTGACTTATAGGAAGAAAGTTTGTCTAGCCATCCGATTGTCTTGATCAGGGATGAAAGAGTTTCGAAGAATTCCAATAACTTTTGAAGTCCGATACAAGATTGAGTCACTAACCATACTACTTCACCTATCCCAGAAGGTTCAACTATTCACGCACCTACTTTGGAGGAGATTATTGCCACATGACCTGATCACAAAGTAGTTGTAAAGGCTAAGGCAGCGGCCAAGCAAAAAACCTCTACTAAGCTGCAAGAGCCTTTCGATGCAACCAAAAAGGGGGATTGACCAATAGAAGTTTCAAAGCAGGGTCTAGTGAGCCACCGAATAAATAAGGTGTTGAGATTGACAAGAGAATTTCCCCTCTTGATTGTATAAGTGTCATGGGTGCGACGAAAAGAATATCGATTCGGTTGGTGATTCCTACTTGGTAATACACACCGCATTTTGGTGGTGAAATGTACGCCGTATCTCCATAGTCGAGACTAGCCGAATACACTTCCAAAGTGATGTTCCTTATGTTATCAGTCGCTTGGATCGTGTCGATATTGTACCTCTATGCCAAAGTTCTTAGCTAATTAAAAAGGTTGCTCGTTCATCCCAGTGTTTAGTTCAGAGGCTAAGAGATTATTTGAACCTACCAATAATTTTGGACAATATACCTCATCATGCCCCTAGTTTAGTATTAATGTATTGCCAAATAGTTGGTACTATAATTTGAAAATGTGTCTCACCAGTTGAGTATCTTGTTCCAAGGTTAGAGTTAGGGTTCTTTGCCTACCCGCTCGAGTACCTCCTTCGGATCTAACATAACAAACTGTAGGATTTCGTTTGGAGCTTTTGGGTTTGGGCATAATGATCAGTGTTTCAATCGCAATTTGTGGGCTTGGGCATCATGAATAATGCTTCAATCGGAGAAATTACTTGGCTAGTAGCACAAGTTTAGGTTTCAATTGGATTTTTAATCACAAACCAAAGGATTTCATTCAGAGATTTAGTCAAGAGAAAAAACCAAAGGGTTTCGTTCGGAGTTTTATTCACAAACCCAAGTAGTGTTTCATTAGGAGGTTTGTTTAAAAACCGAAAAGGGGTTTGATTTAAAGGTTTTATCACAAACCCAAGAGACTCGTTCAAAGTATTATTCACAGAACCGAGTGACTCGTTTGAAGGTTTTTTTAAAAACCAAAGGGAGTTTTGGTTAGGAGGTTTTTATTAAAAAACCAAAGGGTTTGGTTCAGAGGTTTTATTCAGAAACCAAAGTTTTCCTTCAGAGCTTTTATTAGCATCGCAAACTCAGTGTTTCATTTAGAGCTTTTTTTAGCATCACAAACTTAGAGTTTCGTTCGGAGCTTTTATTCGAGTAGCATCACAAACATAGAATTTTGTTTTGAACTTTGGCGTGTAGCATCACTAACATAGAGTTTCGTTTGGAGCTTTGTGATGTGTCGGTCGGAGTTTTGGACACATTAAGGGCTTCGATCGAGGTTTCAATCGGAGCTTCATTTAATTTAAGGTTTCTATCGGATCTCGAACGGAGGTTTTCGTCGGAGGTTTGCTTATGCTTTATTAGTATTTTGGTTTGAGATCTCACTTATAAAGGTGTTGGGTAAATCGTGACTAAGGTTTCGATCGGATAGGTTGTTTGGTTGTTTTGAACGGAGGTCTCCATCGGAGGAGGTATGGCTCCTCCGAAGGTTTAACTCTCAGTGGGTTTCGATCGAATAGGTTGTTCGGTTGTTTCGAACGGAGGTATCCATCGGAAAAGGTATGGCTCATTCGGAGTTTGAATTCTCAGTAGGTTTCGATCGGATAGGTTGTTCGTGGGTTTTGAACGGAGGTATTCTTTGTCTAGTCCGAGTTTAACTTATTTAGACAAAAGTATTCATCAGAGGTAATTCCTTCAATTTTAGTTCAAAGCTCATAAAGGTTTTGACTGGAGGTGCCTCATTCCCTTATCCATTTTTTAATATGAAACAACTAATGGATTTTCTTTGTAGGTGTTGTCGTGAACCTAAGGGGTTTGGATCGTACCTTTAGCGTAACAAATTAAAAGCCTCGATTGGAGGTTCTTATTGGCTCTCGGTTGGAGGAAAGTTTAGTTCGGAGGTCTCCATCAGAGGTTTTGTTTATTAGAGGATCTTAAGAGTTTTGATCGGAGGTCTCTAGCAGAGTCCACACCAACAATTTTGAACGGATGTCTTAACCTTAAAATTTATATTAAAAGTTTTTTTGTTACTAACACAAGGATTCTTGATCGGAGGTTACCCTAAGCTTTTCATTCATTGTATCCTTATCCCACATGGTTTCGTTGTGAGGGGATCTTAATAGTTTCGATTGGAGGTCTCCATCGAAGGCCACACCTAGGGTTTTGATTGAACATTTATTTTGATGAATCAAAGGTTTCAAACGGAGGTACTTGTTTGTCTTGATTAGAGGTACTCGTTAGTATCGATCGGAGGTACTCATTAGTCTTGATCAGAGTTTCTTTGTTGTCTCGATCGGAGTTTCTTTGTTGTCTTAATCGGAGGCTTTTGTTGTCTCGATCAGAGGCTTTTGTTGTCTCGATCAGAGGTCTCCTTCATAAAGGTATTGGGTAGACCACAAATCGAGGGGAGTGTCTCGATCGGAGCTCTCCTTCGAAGAGGTGTTTGTGTTTTGAGGTTTCTAGTCACCAAATTTTACAAAACACAAAAGTGAGTGTTTGTTTTTTTGTTGGATTTGTCCGGAGTCATTTTCACGAGCCTGATAAGTAGGTTTTGTTTGGAAGGCCTCGATTGGAGTTTAACTCAGCTAGAATCACCACGCGATGGCTTCGATCGGAGTTTCAACTCGACTAGCATCGAAACTCTAAGGTTTCGATCGGAGTTTTATTCGGCTAGCACCACAACGGCAAGGGTTTCAATCGAAGTTTTATTCACTTTCATTGACAACTATGAGTATCTATGACTTCATGCTTCTGCCCTCTTAGGATGGAACTAAAGTAAGGGAGGAATCACATGATCAAGACACCACCAATTTACAATAGGTTATTAATCTAACCACACCATCTGCTTCGAAGTGAGCAACTGTCCCTAAGCTTACTTTAGAGGAGATCAATACCACCTGGGATGAACCTGGAGTGGTTGCAAAGGCTAAGAACTCGGCTAAGCGAAAAGCCTTTATTCGGCCGGGGATGTCTACTGATGCAACCAAGAAGAAAGGTGGCCAAGAATAACTGTGGGGTAGGGTCAAGTGAACAAAATATTGAAGATGAGAACGATCAAAGCGAAGGCCATGGAAATTTATGGGATCATCCATCAAGTGCGGATTCGGATGCTTACTCAAGCGCAAAGTGTGCTGAGATTGATCTGGAATGTAATCCCTCCTCAGTTTATTGATCTGGGTACAGGGTAAGAGGTGAGTGCTTCTCCCACTATTCTTCTGAACCAAGCAGCTCCTGAACCTGACCACACTAAATCCTCTATGACTCTGAATGATTTCACTAATGTACCTTTCAATGGAGCTCAAGGTAATGCTTGATCATGCTTTTTCTTACTTTGGTCAATATTTATACTTCCTGTTTTCCTAAGTCTCTTTTTAGGTAACGAAACAACCACTGAATCTCAAGATACTACGACAAATAAGCAGCATCAAAGTGTGGAAGAGAGCACTCAGCCCACGATACGGGCGACCCTCATGGTCACAGTGCGTATAGGTGCTTAGCCTTAGGGTGTCCAGAAGAATTTTCATCAGCATGACACCAATGAATATATGCATCATCCTGATATTGCTGGAGGTAAGAATTGTGATGGTGTTGGGTCAGATAAAGACGACCTCACCGGCAAAGATGATAATGAAAATACTAGGTTTTATTATCGTACCGACATAGGAGATACCGCTGTAGATACAATTCACAAGGAACTTTTTTCCTCCGCTCCTAGTCCCTACTACATGCCATATCCTTATGATGAAGGTTTAAGCAACAATCCTCCCAAATATATGAGGGAAGAGTAGGATAACCTTGGGCTTTTGAATAAATAACTCTTCAAGGATCCTAAGGTATGCAAGGCTATCAATGATCGAGTACCAACACCGGCATACATAAAGAATAAACAAATCTCCAATCCAGGTGCTCCCTAGGGAGTTTCATGTTCCTGTTTGTAATAAGTAGTTCTTTGTAATAAATAGTCATTTTAGCTTCTACCTTTTTACTTTTTTTTATAGTGGAAAGGGTACGTGGTGTGCCAGACTATGTTTGAGTTTGGGACAACCTAAGAAGGAGTGCTCCATCAGGCCCCAACCATACCGTCTGGTACCGATGCATGCGGATTCTTGCCAACGTTATCTTTGTATACCAACCATAATTTGTAAATTTATAACACCAATGTATACTTGTACTAATGTTCCCATGTAACATTTCAATATTTTTTGTTTCTTCCCATACCAATGTAGCGTCTGCCTATATGCAGTACATACCAATGTAGCACCTTACAATGGTGATTTTAATATATGAAACACTTGGATCAATATCCTAATGCTACCTTCTCCATTCGGTGTATCTACTTATAGGAGAGTAATTATTAATGCTAAGTAGAGGTTGCACAATCAAAGGTTGTACCATCATTTCGAAGAAGACTATGGGCCAAATTGACATGTCACTCAACCAAAGATTATACCCTCACTTCGGAGGAGACATTGTTCCTCTACTCCTGAGGAGACCATGAGCTGGCCATATAGGTCATTAAACCAAAGATTATATCATCACTCCGGATGAGACATTGTTCCTCTACTCTAGAGGAGACCATGAGCTGACCATATAGGTCACTCAACCGAAGATTACACCATCACTCTGATGGAGACATTTTTCCTCTACTCCAGAGGAGGTTATTGTAGGTCCAAAGTTTTGGATCTAAGTATCTTTAAATATTCTTCATTGTATGATCTGTGCAACATCCAATCTTCAAAATATCAGCACTCCATAATCTTTTCTACAACAATGACTGTGTGTACAACAATTCATAAAAGTTTCATGCTATTCTCATCACATCCAGGTGTGTTAACTCCTGTGAGAGGTGAATCATAGAAAATTTAATTGATTTGATGTCTCTTTACCAATTAGCCATTACTATTAGAGTAGCCAATGTTCTGGTGTGTAAAACCATGGTACATTGATAACCATATAATTTTTAGCAAACCATCAACTATCAATAGATTTGATTAGTCTTTACCAAAATCTGTTTGCTTTTGGACTAGCCATGGTTTTCTATTGCCTTTACCACAAGCCATGAACTTGTGGGCTAGCCAACTCTTCATTAAACATAGACATGGTGAGTTGAATACCATACAATTTTTGGTAAATTGTCAGCCATAAAAGGATTTGAGATATCTTTACCAGAGCCGTTTGCTCATGGATTAGCCAGTCCTTATGTGGATTAGACATGGTGGACTGATAACCATTTGTTGTGTTAGTGCAAAGCACTTTCACCAAGTGAAACCATCTCAAAAACCATTTATACTTATATCAACTTTTTAAAATATGCTCAACAACACTTAGAAAATTCTTTCAAACACTTAAAAACTATTGCTATTGAGCTTTTGATTCAATTAGCTTCAAAAGGTGATAACAAGCATCATCTTTCCTTTCACCAAGAAACTTCTTTTCAAGCATTGCCCTGCAAATCTTGTTTGGAAGTAGATACTCCACTTCTGTTAGCATATAAACATTAAGGTTTCTAATTCCAAACAATGAACCTAACAAGTGTGAAAATATCTCCATCTGATCACTTTCTCTTGACATGCCAGCTTCCACATTTCATCATCAGTATTAGGTGACTCAAACATAGTCTTCAAATCTCCTCAGAGGACCCTTTCATACTCTTCCTCAGGCCTCTTGTCACCATGCTTTTCCATCAGTAGCTGGTACATTGTCTTCAAATCATCCCTGGAAATATCACTTAACAAAGCAGGAAAGTTTACATAAATAGTGTCAACATAATTTTCCCTTACAACCTGGTAAACTCCCTTGCTCCCAGTTTTGATGATTTGAACTGTGGCTATTTTAGCTGCAGGTGTTGGACCTTCAGGAATTGAGCCCATAGTGAATTCTTCAGATGAAGGTTCATCAACCTTGTCTTCCATGTAGGCTTCCACTTCGTTCTTGGTCTCAGACTTATTCTTCTTTAGAGGCTTCTTTGCAGTGGAATTTCTTCTGGTCCATTTAAGCACTGGTTTTTCAAGCTCTTCTTCCTTCTTTTTCTTTTCAGCATCAACAGCCTTCTCAATCTGTTCAATCTTCTGCCTTTTGGCTTCATAAGGTTGAAGATCGAAACCCTTCCTTTTGAGCTTTGAATCTTCAAGCTCTGAGTCCATTGGAGTAAATCCTTGAACTTGCTTAACCACCAGGTCAAACTCCTTCTTTAGTTTATCAGGTTTTAATTTCTTAAGCTGAACCATCTTCCAACTTGGGTTCCCTTGACTCTTAATATATTTCATCATGTAATCCCTTTGCCCACCTCTGGTCAAGGGTTTGTTCATCATCTCCCTATGTTTTTGCTCTCTGAGAAGCTTCTTCTTCTCATTTACCATTTCTACCATCTTCCTAGCAAAATATACTGCTCCAATGTCAGGTAGGATGTCTCTGTTCATTTCAAGTCTAGCTTTGATAGAATCGCAATCATCATCATTGTAGAATTTTGCAACTTCGAGAACTTCAGCTCTCCTTTTCTTTTGTTCTTTAGTAAGTTCTGGTTGTTGCTACAAGTTCTTTGGAATAAGCACATCATCCATCCTTTGTCTTGCAAGCTTAGCTGTTGTAGCTAAATCCTCTGCTTGGATTCTTGCAATCTCAGCCATGCTAGCTTCTTCTTCCATGATCTGCTTTTTGGTCTTCATTGGTTTAGAAGCTTCTTACAGTATGCCTTTGCCTTTCCTCTGCACAAAATCATCACCAGTATTAACTGGAACACTAGCAGACTCTGGCTTATCACTACTCGGATTAACTTCTGCACCAGACTTAACTTCATCCTCACAAGTATTAATATCTGCTTCAAAGCCAATATTAATTTCCTCCTCAAAAGCAGACTTAACCTTCTCACCAGAACTTGCAGCTTTTGCTTCAGATTTCTTCTTCTCAGACTTCTTCTGGCTGAGGTTCTTAAGCCAAGATTTCAGCTGCTTCCAATGCTTGATGACTAATATTTTTTTCCTCAGAGGATTTCTCCTTTGTTGGTGTTCTGAAGTCTGATCCACCCTCCTGCAAATTCCTCCCCTGTTTGGAAGAATTTTCCTCACCTTCTGAATTAGTGATGTCTATCCCCTTCTATTTGAATTTCTTCTTCAACCTTTTAAACTTTTTTACCAACCTAATAACATGTTAGGAATTGGAAATTCCATGTTAAAGTGTCGGTCACCCCAATTATGGTCTAGCATATGTTAGCTCGTAGACGTGTCGTTATTTACGTTATCTAGTAGTTAATTAGTTAATTTGTAGCGTAGTTTAGTTTAGTGTAACACCGTGGAGGAAGGACGAGTCTTTACCCCTTTGTATGCCTAATCCACAGACCCGTCGAGGAGAGTATTATGTAAACTAAATACCCTCTACCTCCCAAGGTAGAGGTTGGACTTCACTCAATCTAACCTTCTTTTACTTTTTGTTTACTTTCTCTCTCTAGAAAGGCTCCCATCTTCATTCTCC